>RCWM02000596.1:0-638311 GCA_003667255.2 Euschistus heros
CTATAGCAATTTTCATCCTCTGTATGAAGTTCCTACAGCATATTTTCTTCAGTATTAAATTTATTACGCCGCATTATCCTTATGGCCTAAACTGATCTTTTTTGTCCTCATGCCTCTAATCTTTTGTGTACAACAACAAGACAAGCGGCAATATTTTATTTCGCAAACATTTCCACCAAAACTACAGCAACACTCAAAATTCAACCAGCACCCCTACCGGTAGCAGAGACGACTAGACAAATATTCTATACGTCTAATATTGTTTCCTCCTCGTGTGGTCTAATTGTGTATTAATATTTCTGTATAACCAATAGTTAAAACTATAATCTAGTTTTTTATCCTGTGCGTACGTTGCTAAACATTGTGGTATAATGGAATTGTTATATTATTTAGCTGAGTTAATCTCAGACAAAAAATTTAGTTACGTGTTTTATTTTAAAATCAATTAATAGGTACATTATATATATATATATATATATATATATATATATATATATATAATATATATATATAAATTGATTAACTTTTGCAAGATAAAGTATGTTCTTTTCTGTAATATCTATCAAAAATAAAAAATAAAATAACTTCACATATCTTTATGGAAATTAGGCAAGTTAAAAGAAAGGGCGCTGTACTTTTAACATAAGACACTTCTGGCTTTCTAGATTTCAACTCCTCAGTACTTTATTTGTTTACAGCTTAAAATTTTTTTAATTGTTTGTGACGTATACTCCTGGACAAAATTAGCGCGTCATTTTTTTTTGTTATATGTCTTTGTTTAATGTTTTTTTTTACATAAATAGAATTGCTCTAATTATGACTTGTACTAGTAAAAAACAAGGATTAGTCAAAATCATTTAATGTTATATTCAGTCGAAAGAATGAAAAAATAACTCAGTATTGTTACGCTTCCTACTGAGTCTTATCGGGTTTCTTTATGTTAAATATATTACTTTTTTTGACGTGAATACATCTTTAAATTTGCTATCATACGGGGCAATCCAAGAAACCTAATGATAACAAAATTGGGGGATACAGTTTGGCGTTTTAGCCCCAAATCTATTCTCTACATTCAAAATTAAATGATACCACTGGATAGCTACAGGATCAAAGAATTCGTTACAATAAGTGAGAACAGTGAAGCATCGCGCCGCAATTTGAGGTTATTTTACTGCGTATTGGTATTTGCAATTAGTATAACTTTTGACTCGGAGAAACTACGATGTTTGTTTATGTTTTAATCGTCAGCTGTCGTCAACCTCTATCAATTTCGGATAAAACATTAGTTTAAAGTAGTGAAACATTAGTAGTAGTAGCTCCAGAGAAGGTGACTGTTGCACGGAGATGTTTGTAGCAAATTTTTGATCTGGGTGTTTCTCTAACCCATATCGATCATTGTTATCAAGGGTTCCCGTTTCTGCAATAGAGAGATTTTTTTTCAAAATGGCCGCAAATATCCTTTAAAATGACATCAGGAAAATCCATATATCTATAAAACTAATCACTCTATTAAATAACTTTAAAGGATAAATTAACATGCAATTGTCACCTTCCCTGGAGCTCCTAAAGACCCATTTGCATATACACCTATAAATCCGATAGAGAATGTTTGGGATATGTGTAAGAGGCGTATTAGATCTCAAAGTCTTGCACCAATTACAGTAGCTGAGCTTGAAAAAACAAATCCTCTACTCGTGTCATCCAGTCAATGCCAAACGTTTGGGAGCTGCTAGATTAACAACAAGAGGTGTTACCAGATGTTAAGGATGTGATTTTTTTGTTTTAAACAAGTTTCTACAGGCATAAAGATTCCAATAGTTTGCGATGTATTCTCATATTAATAATACTTTTCGACTGTATTTACTTTTCAAATGTTGATCAAGTTACCAAAAACCAAATAAAAAAAAAAAAAAAAATGTTTATCTATCGCATGTATGAAAAAATAAAAAAGTTAATGTGGTCATTAGAAAAAAAAACAAGGTGATGCACTAATTCATCTTAGGCCTTTATTTTATATGAGTAAAAACATAGCTACACAATATATATAATAAATATATGTTACTATAAAAATAACGTTTGCACCAAATATATTTTTATAACAGTTAATTCTCAGGATAATAAACTGTAGGTGGCAAAGTATTCTAGAAACCCATTTTTTTTGACCTAGAAGGGATAAAGGCGTTCTAGAAAAAGAATCATGGGCCCTTAGCCTGAGCAAGTTCTCCCCCCCCAGCCCTTAGACCACAATTCTAAGGTAAAATTAACGAGAACGGTTTTAAGTTGGCCCCTCGTAAAGTCCCCAAAACAAAGTTTTCTTCACAGGGAACAGATCTTCGGTTCAACGGTTTTCCCTCCTAACCTACTCTACACCCAATCTTATCCCAACTCTCGCTGACCCAATCAACAAAACCGTATTTAGTTTGGGGCGATAAATCATTCAGGATTAGAAGGAGTTGGATTTATTCGCAAAGCTCAGAATTAAGAATTAACATTTACATACTGTAGTACTTTAATATTTCTATAATAAAATCACAACTTACTTGTGAACTCATGTATGTATGTATAATCCTTTAAAATGTTTATACCATAAAAATAAAATCAATTAAACAGTCCTTTTCATATCGGAAAGGGTGAGGAGGCCTGTGACGGATTTTATGAAATATGGTGCTCATGTTTTTCTTTGATTGAAAATTCTTAAAAGTGTGATAAATCCCTTCCCTTTAGTGTTGGGTGTAGTCCAGTTAAAAGGTATTTTGAACTAGAAAGTTTATGGGTATTTTTTTTTTTTATAGCTTACTTTATATTTTGGGGGGTACTGAACACGAATCTGAAGTTTTCCAACAAAATTTCCATCGGCAAATATGAGAAAAAATAGAAAAAAAGTAAGAAAGTTTTAATTATTTTCATTATTTTGCTTGTAACTTGCAAAGTAATCATTTTAAGCAAAATACTTTCTATTATAAAATAAAGAGGAAAAAATGACCTACAATTTATGTCCCTAAGTTTTTTTTGTCAGACGTAAGGTATCCACAAGGAATTTGGTCAACTAGTGCCAGTCCCATTTCTCCGCAAAAATATGTTTGTCGTACTTTTTTGTCAATAACTCCGAATCTATTTGTCCAATTAAGACATACTTTCATCTTGAAGATGGTTAAATTTGCTATTAGACTATTAAATATGAAGTTCTAATAATATCCCTTAAAAGCACGCTAAAAAGCCCGTATTGTTCTAAAATCCACGTTTTTTTGCTCATTAGTCACTATAACTCCGAAACTATATGTCCGACTCAAAATTTCTTTTTTTTATCTAAAAGGTGGTCAAATTTGCTATTGGACTGTATATATTAAGTTTTATTAGGGTTTCTTGAAATACACATGCCAGGACGCTAAAGATCCCGTACTTTTATGAAATCCACGTTTTTTTGGCACATTTTTCGCAGTAAACTACTTATTCGATTCAAAATTTCTTTTTTACATCTAAAAGCTGGCTAAAGTTTCATTTATATAATATATATGTAATTTATATTAAATCCCGTGAAACAACCACGCTAGCATGCTGAATATGTATATTTTTGGCGAAATATGACAATTATGACATGTCCAGTGGGCTGGCGTGGGTGTTTTACGGCATTTATAAAAAATTACATACACACGATCTAGTATTAAATTTTGATACTTTATTAAGCTTTGAGATGAAAAAAGAAATTTTGAATCGAACAAGTAGTTTCGGAGTTATAGCGAAAAATGTGCCAAACAAAACGTGGATTTCATAAAAGTACGGGATCTTTAGCGTTCTGGCATGTGTATTTCAAGGGACCCGATTGAAACTTTATATATAGATTCCAATAGCAAATTTGACCACTTTTTAGATTAAAAAAAAGAAATTTTTAGTTTTAGACTAATAGTTTCTGAGTTATAGTGACAAATGTGCAAAAAAACGTGGATTTTACAACAGCATGTTTATTCAAGTGACTCGATTAAAACTTCATATAAAGAGTCCAATAGTACATTTCATCATCTTTAAGATGAAAAAAAGTAATTTTTAATTGGACGAATAGTTTCGGAGTTATTGACAAAAAAGTATGACAAACATATTTTTGCGAAGAAGTGGGACTGGTCCCCCAATAGGCCAAATTCCTTTTTGGATACCTTACTTCAGACAAAAAAAACATAAGGACATAAATTGTAGGTCATTTTCTCCTCTTTAGTTTAATATAAGAAAGTATTTAGCTTAAAATGATTACTTTCCAAGTTACAAGCAAAATAATGAAAAAAATTAAAACTTTCTTACTTTTTTTCTATTTTTTCTCATATTTGCCGATGGAAATTTTGTTGGAAAACTTCAGATTCGTGTTCAGCACCCCAAAAAATATAAAGTAAGCCATAAAAAAAAATTACTTATAAACTTTCCACTTCAGGCCTTATTTTAAAACCATTTGACTGGACTAGTGAGGGTACATTTATTTCGTATCAGACATTATAAATTTAAAGTTAAAATTTTAAATTTTATGTTGCTTTATGTTTAGGAATTTAATTAAAATTTGGTAAAGGTTAAGAAAATGATTGTTGCCTATTATTCGAAAGCTGTTCGTTTTAAATAGGTTATTTTAAATGTATTATGTATTTATATACCTGATCATAGCTTGTTTGTTATTTAGCAACACATAAATTAGAGTGAAATTTGCCAACATATAATTCACTATGCAAACTAATAAGCATAAAGATAATTTATGCATTAGTTTGTTTGTTTATTACATTTAACGTCACTTTATCCTGCTATGGCTAATCGAACGATGCTACGGTGGGAGTCCTAAATTTTGCCTATCCAGGTATAATTAGGATAGCGTTCTTTAACGAGTACCTGACATCGCACAGGCTAGGGACCCCCATTTTACCTCCCTTCCGAAGGACGGCATAGCTAAGGATTTTTTACTCCCTTTAAAAATCCTAAGGTCATCTGCCGGGCTGCGAACCCATGGGTTTAATAGGTTGATATGCTAACCACTACACGACAGGTGACCCCCATTTATGCATTCGTGATTTTCAGACACAATATTATTATTAAAATATATCAGGTTTTTTTGTTACATTGTTAAGTTGGGTCAGCTAGATGACCTGCATAAATATTTTAATGTCCTTTGATAGATTATTGTATTCAAATAATCCCATTTTCACTATTTATATAATTAAAGCATATCATTCGATGATAGATGATTAGATACTCATAAATAATTATCAACGTTTACAACCAAGAATATGAGTACTTCTGATTTGTGAAATCAATAGGGTGTGAGAAATCGGGTTCATAATAATAAAACATTTATTAAATATTAAATATGGTAAATGGTTATCCATTTAATCCAAAATCTTTTGAAAAATCCTCAATGCCCCTTACTTTGTCACAATTAAACAGATCCGCATTGACCTTAATTTCTCATATATATCTTAAATCAAATTTCCTTCTGTTTTGTTTTGTTAATTATGTTTACTATATGGTAAACAAAAATATAATGTTCCGGACAAAAAATATAGAATCGATTATTTTAAAATCGGCTGTTACTTTAATGAAGCGTTTATCTCGTTGACGTAGAGAACCTTAGCCAATTTACCTGCGCCTAAAAAGGTACCAACTAAGAGGCTCCTGTGTGGTGCGGGATTATCCTGGAAGGAAGGAGGGGACTTAGCCATAGAAGAATATGAGAGCTCGACTTAAAGCCCTTTTAAGCCCGCCATTGTGTAAATGCTCCAGGATCTCGGGGCAACTTAGAAGTTTTTTCCTTATACAACCACAAAACTGTTTTTGTACCCGGGATATCCTTATGAAAAGGCCAGCTAATATGAAAGAGGAGCGAAAGAGAACTTTTCGGATTTGAGCTTAATCTCAGGACCTGCGTGGTTTTAAAGTTGTGTCAATTTTCTTCTATGCTTTTAAAATTTCAAGAGAAAATTTATGAGTGTCTAAATAAGTTATATTAAAAGTGTTATATTATCAGTAGTAAGACAATTTTGTTAACATTAATCTATGTTTTAGTTTGATATCAGGCAATCATCAATAACCATTAACTAGCGAACTGTGTAGTATTCAAATTTAAATTTAAACAACAGGGAAAGAAGTCATCAGTATCTTAGATGGAGGGACTAACTGACACAATATGTACGAGATAACTTTTTCTGTTCTATCATGATTATGTTTTTTTTTTTATTGTTTTTTTTTTTGTGTCATGAACTGTTCTATTAAAAAGTGTTATTTTAAAAGAAATGTTGTTAGGAACTACTATCTTTTTTTGTTTCTATGCTGCAGCCAACTTATAAATTCCTCCTCATGGGAGAACAATTTGACAATTTGGGTCAAAATATTGATATCATAAAGCTTATTATTAGTATCATTCTTATTTAATTGAACAAATTTATTTTTCATACTTGCGACTCATCATCACCGCCTGATGGTGCTGTGGTCCTTATAGAACCCTAGCCTCCACCCAATTCCTCCTCCTCTTGGACCTCTCCTCAGCTGCTCTTTCATCCTTTCATGCCCGGAGTCGTCCTCTAAATCTTTGAGCCAACAAAGTCGAGGCCTCCCTCTCCTTCTTTTTCCAACCGGGGGTTCCCTCCAACATCTCAGAGAGACTACCAGTTTCTATTCTTTGTATAGACCCGAGCCAACTTATTGGCTACAATATCTTGTCTACAATATTTTATCTTTATTTCCACTTCCCTTATGTAGGAGATTTTCAGTTTACATCTTATGTGAAAAGATTCTTTGTCATTCGTATTACTTATATCCATAAGATAAGACAGATTGTAACATCAATTCTATAAAATATTTCTATTTAAAAAGAATTTCAAAAGGTTCATATTTTCTTATTTCCACTTCCCTAATGTGGGAAAATGTAGCAGAAATTAATATCATCACTTTCAACTTGGATTTCGTTTTATGTATTTATAATTCATTGTTTCCACTTTCTTTATATGAGAAAGTTTACCAGAAATTGATATTACTTGTAATTTAGTATTGTATTAATTGTAATTTACTATAATATTAATTCGAAATTGTTTTAGTGTTATAGATTTCCTTATTTCCACATAATTATTTTCTTATTTACCATTTCAATAAAAGAATGTATAAAAAAAGTTAATATTACTTAATTCAATTAATTGTTGAAACAATATATTTAAATCTGAGGTAAATAATAATAATAATAGTAAATAATTTTACTATCACACCAAACCTTTATAGCTAGCTTAATATTATATTTTAAAATTATGCTCATTTAATAATTTCAAGTTTTTAAACCCAATTAATTTTTTTCTTGAAATTTATGAGATCGTGGACTAAAATATTATTTGAATGGCAAAACCTTCAATCTTTTCTTTTGTAGAACAATCCGCTATTCACCACTGAGCCATAATTTCAGAGCTGAAATTTCATTTCTTCAAAAACACAAAACGCAATTCAACTATTCACTCTTACAAAAAAAAAAAAAAAAAAAAAATGATTATTGAAATAATAACATTTTGATGTAAGAATTATCTATATTGAATTGTTTTAATTGTTTATTTATTTTTTTAAATTTTGGACCTTCGGTTAGCCCATAGCATTACAATATGAATATATAAGTATTAATTGTAAGTTAATTAACTAAGTAAATTATAATAAATTAAAAATATAAAACCTTCAGAAATCAGAAAAATACCAACTACTAAAATTATGCCTTAGACGGGCTACACGAAAAGAAATAACTAATGATGAAGTAGCCAAAGGGCGAGAAGGAAAGACTAATGAAAGAAGACGAATTAATGAGAGAGCTTCGTGGTTTTAATTTTCTCCTTTCATCTACATTCTCCTCAGAGCAGTAACTGGCGTTGAAAAATTGTATGTTTCCTACATTTTTCTTTTGTCAAACGAGGGGTCTTATTTAGTAGGTGTTTCCTGTGGCAAATATATTAAAATACAATAGTCACTAGCATTACCCATCGCTCTCATCAGTTAAGATCGAAGATAATTTAAACTAATTATTGAAGTTTACTTTTACTTAAAAAAAAAACTTGTATTGCAGAAAGCAAGCAAAAAGGAAAGATAAATTTATAAGAAACCCGAGTAAATTTTATACCGAGCTTGTCCCCCGATATTATGAATGATTTGATTTTTCAAATTTTCAGTTCTGCCAAGTCCTATACAGGGCCGGATTTAGACTGTACCGGTCCTAGGCGCACTCTTTGGGCGGGCCCCCTGAGATAAGGTATTCCCAGTGTCCGAGGTTAACCTTGGCTAAAGGCAAGGCTCTAAACGGGGGAAAAAAGGGGGGAAATCACCAGGGGGGGGGGTCTGGAATTTCAAAATTTAAGTTTCAAATGACGCATTTTTAGGCCACCCTGTCAACAAAAAAATGCTTGGTAAATTTTAAACCACGTTATAATTGCTTTGCTTTTCACAGTATGATGGGTATTGAATAAAGATAACCTTTCCATTTTCGCAGTTTAATTCCTAAAGATTCAGAACCAACATTCTTAACTACAAATAATTTTTTTTGATATTACGGTAACCACACAATAAATAAAAATTTAACGGTTGGTAGTTCGACAAATGTGTACAGAGCTAATTTTATAGGAAATTTAATTAGCTTTAATTTTTATTTGAAACATATTTTCCTAGAGTCCACCGTTTTCGAGATATAATCGAAAAATCCAAAAATGGGACCGTTTCCCCTCCCACTTAGCTCACCCCCCTGGGGCAGGGACTTTTCGTATGTTTACCTTTTAACTACTCCTAACTAAGCTCCGAGGTAAAAAATTATTGCGTATTTCATGCACTCTACACCACTCACTTCAGCACTCTTTAACTGGGGTCGCACTTCTCTGAGAAAATACGCTTACTTATTCCGAAACTAATCGTTCGATCAAAAATTTCTATTTTTTATCTGAAAGCTCCTTAAATTTACTATAAGAACCTATATATGAAATTTAGATCAAGTTTGCCAAAACATACATATTTTGGGTGTATTACGTGACATGATACAAATAAAAAAAATTAAAGCTCATTAAATTTCCTTTGGGTGTGAAATTAATTATATACATTAAATTTGTTGAAATTAATTTATACATATTTGTTAAAATTCCAACAGTTTTCGAGATGTACGTTATTAAAAATCGATAATTTTAGAAATAAACAAAATGTTTACCTCACTTTTTGTTAAGCATTTTCTTTTAATACCTAAAACGTATATATGAAATTAAAGTAAATTTAATGCTTTACAATTTTGATTCTGACGTTTTTTACACTATGTTTATTGACTGGATTAAAGTTACTATAGAAATATACATTCACTTTTAAAAAACATTTATCTCTCCCCCTAGTTCGAATATTGTGCCTGCTGTGGACAAGACACTTTCGAAATACATCCAATAAACTTAACTAAATATAACCAATTTGCCACCAGATTTTTTATAATAATGCAGTTGGATTGTCTTAAATAGATTTCGTAAATTTTACGAAAATAGCTTGTAATTAATAATTATTAAAAAAGCTTGTAATTAACAATATTCCTATGTATAATTGTTCAATAACATATGGTAATATATATGAAAAACAATTAGTCGGAAGATCCAATACAGGTTTTATGTGTTTCGCCTTGCGATTTGTGGATTGTAATAGCAAAAGAAGCTTTATGTGGAAATTTTAATCGATGAAACTGGAATCGCTGAATTGTAATTATTAAGATTTAATTATTGGGATTATAAGAGATTAAAACGACAAGAAACTGCCCGTCGTTACAGACTACTTCAACATTTACTAGACAAACGTTCAAAGCTCCCAATTAATTACAAAAGACTCAGTTGAGCTTTGGGGCTCTATTAAACCATCCAATTCATCTCTTATCCAATCCTTACAATCCAAAATCCTTCGAAAAATCCTCAAAGCTCCTTACTTTGTGACCAATAAATTTATCCATAAAGATCTCAATGTTCCAAATGTTTCTGATTTAGCCCAAACCAGATGCCTATCCTTCCATTATAAGCTCCATAACCACTCCAACCTACAAGCTTCCCAACTTGCTTTCTCCTCCATCCCTGATAATCCTCCGAGGCGTCTGAAAAGAAGATGACTTAGAGACCTTTAGTGTAGATTTTATTGAAGTGCTACTTGTGAGTAGTTCTTCACAAGTTATTTACATGTCATTGTATTCACTGTCAACACATTTACTTGTTGTATATTATTTCGTACAGTTGTAAATATCAATAAATGAAAAGAAAAAAATATATATAGTGATTCTAGGAACAGATGCGATTTCGCCTGTCACTGTTCCGGTGAGAATTATAGCCTCAATGGCATTTCCACGCATAGCTGTAACTTTTAACCTACCATTGCACAGATTAATTGGTTGAATGTCATGTACAAGCTCCAATTTTTAATTTTAATGTACAAATTAGTAATCCAAATGGACATAAACTATTTACTATATAATTAGCAATATATCAGTCGGTTCTCAAACTCCTACCAGTTGTTTCATATTTTATATTGTTTTATAAAAAGTATATTTGAAAAAGAGTAAATTTTATTTTCTATTTCAAACTCAAGAAACACAGTACCATTTTAACCTCTCTTAATGGCACTCGCTACCTATCCGTCGATATTTAATTTCCACTCAGATCCATATATTTAGCTCATTTCTTAAATAAAAATGTAGTGGAAAATCAATAAATTTTATTATTCCAAAGCGTTCTTTAAGCGATTTTCAGAGCCAAATTTTAAAATTCTGAACAGCTACAAAGCATAACAAAAACATTTCTAGTAATACTAAGGATGTCTATTGGACATTCTACTGCTTATTTCAACTCAAATCCTATTTTCTTAATAAAAATTTAAAATTGGAATTCTTTAGCCTCTATGGAGGTTCCGTTACCTCCTCAATAGTTACCAAACAATTTTATATTTCCTAATAGATTTTTTGAGTAACTTAGAATCATAGGAATTGAATAATAATAAATAAACGATTTTTTTGTTTTTAACTTTTTCATATAATTAGTTATTTTTTTAAGCTATCAAATCGTGTATAATTATTATTTTAAACAAATATATAGCTACCCGATAAGTACTTATATATATATATATATATATATATATATATATATATATATATATATATAGGACTTTCACCTGTTCTTTTCAATGTTGTTCTCGAAAAAATTATGAGGACTTTATGGGAAAAGGAAACATCAGGAGCTAAAGTAGGAAATCAAAGGAGTAATATCCTAGTCTAGCCTTCGCAGATGACTTGGCTATACTTGCTGAGTCAGATGAAGATGTGGTTAGGCAGCTAAATTCCCTTAAGAAAGTTGCTGAAAAAACCGGGCTCTAAATCTCCATCCAGAAAACCAAATTTATGACCACAGACACTCACTTTAGTAAGAAGGAAGTGAAACCGGAATTTGGTAAAATCCAGGTGGTTAAGAGTTTTAAATATTTGGGCGAAATAATCAGCAGAAATTTATCAGAGAAAGAAAGCATGGAGTATAGGATTAAAATATTGGAGAATTTATACTACCTAACGAGTAACATGTATAATAAAAAATACCTCTCCAAAAATGCCAAAATCAGACACTACAATACAGTGGTAAAACCAGTGATATTGTTCGGAACAGAAACCATGTGGCTCCCCAGTCTGGAGAAACTGCTACAAATAGAAAGAAGGATTCTTAGGAGAATCCACGGGTCCAAAATAACACCAGAAGGATACAGGCTAAAATCCAACAGAGAAACTTACTGTGAAATCCCTGATCTGGAGACAGAGATGAGAGTTAGAAGGCCCAGGTTTTATGGACATATGCACAAGATGGACGAACAAAGATTGAACAGACAAATTTTTAGCAAAATTATGGGATACAAATTTAACCAGGGCTATACATTCCAAATTAAATCTGAAGCACAAAGACTCGGATTACACGAGAGATGTGCGAGGAAAGAGCCGAATTAAAAAAGTTCCTGAAAAACGCGGTGCTTGTGGTGGACAAGAAAAAATTTCCGTCTAAGAGATGGACAGAAGAAAGGAGAAAAAAGTTTAGTGAAATCCTCAAGCAAAAGTGGGCAAAAAGAAAAGAACTAAAAAATAAATAAAGAACCTACATTGTAGTCGCGTAGTCCTTAAGGGCTGATTCGCTTCATAAATATATATATATGCTTGTGTGTGTGTAATTAGTAGTCTACAAACCTTCGAGGCGTCTGAAGGCCTCATATAAAACTTATTGATGTGCTACTGATGGGTAGTTGCTTCACAAGTAATTGTCATATTATAAACGTTATTAACGCATTTAATATATGCGTGTTTATTTTATAAAGTCATAAATTTTATTAAATGGATAAATAAGGAGGGATCGTTGTAGTAGGAGAGTTGAAAAATCGTTAGGACGAGGCAAACAAACAAATCATTATCAAAGTGTTTCTAGCTTGAAAATGTCTTCGTAATCGTTTTATTCTTCTCTATTAACAATAACCTCCCCCCCCCCCATTCAGTTAATTAGAAACTGAACTGTAAGCAGATAATAAAGACAAATAAAAACTTTGACCATCCACAAGCAACAAAGTCAATCTTAGTTAATTAGTAGAGGTTACATTGAATATTGTTTTAAGTTAATACAGACGAATTAATGGCAGACGAAATAAAGAAATAGTAAAAAAAAAATAAAATAGATTACTAATATATAAATTCAGATATGAACCTTTACCACCAAAACATTTTGAGTACCTTAAGTTCAGGAAAAACAGACCAAAAAGTAGGTTTTGCTGATTTTTAAATTTTTATTTTTGCTATTCATTGAAATTTACAACTGAATACAAAGAATAATAAAAATATATATAAAAAATGAGACGGTAATGCTCGTAATAACGTGTCAGTTATTGTAAAAGAGCAGAAGGTCCCGAGCCCATCGACTTTTCAGACTCTTCGGAGGGTTATCGAAAAATAATGGAGAGCGCGTTGAGATACTAATGGATTTTCTATGAAAAAATAGGTATCTTGTTTGAGCTAATTGTGCCAGAAACATAAACATATACATTTTTGAGGATTGTTCCACTCTCAGGTATCAGTTATCAGTGGAGGAGAACACTACAGTCGATGACGCTCAGCACATAACTAAAGAAGCTGTTAATTAGCAAGACTCTAATATACATATCGACAAGAACACGTTCCTCTAACCTATACTCGACTCTCCATCGAACAACTTCCTAGCCCGATCCGCTACAATCTGGAACATTCTCCCTCCTGAAATTAGACACGCTCCTTCCTTAAGTTCATTTAAACACTCGTTTTCCAATATTTCCTCACATCCCAGTAAGACGCCTGCCAATTTGTGAAATTAAAAACGTTTTTCAGTACACATTTGGTTATAACTCCGAATCTTTTTGACCGATCCAAAAAAAAAATTTTCAACTTAAAGCTGGTTAAATTTACTATTAGATTCGGCATACGGACTTAAATCCAATCCTCTCTTAGAATAAACATGCTGGCACGATAAAAACCCTGTACTGTTGTGAAATCCAAGTTTGTTTTTTTATCACTTTAGCTCCGAAAGTAAATGTCCAAACCAAAATTTATGTTCATATATTTTCGGAGTTATAGCTAAATCGTGTTTTCTCGCACAATTTTCCCAAGACCATAACTTCGCAAAAAGTTTTTTTTTTTTTTTTTTTGTATTTCGTAGGTACTGGTTCAAGGTACAATTTACTATGTGACGTCATATTCCGAAAAAAAATCTGTGTTTATTATAGGTAAATGGCCGCTATCTTGGGACGCCAGCGGCTGCTGTGGCAGCAAATTTCAGATTCGGATTCAGCACCGCTAATGACATTGAGATCAGTTCAGAAAAACAGTTCAGCAGTTTTTTTTTTCTCCTAAAAACGGCCTTCTGGAACCTTATTTTACTTGCTGTCCGTACCAAGAAAAGACAGCAGTGATTTTTCTTGTACAAAATTTGATTATCTTTCAGATAAGCTTTGGGTTTTTGAAAGATCTATTATTACAGGTTTTGTGTCGTCGGCTCCTGTTCTAATAGTACCAAATGTATTTCATATAGGTTTAGCCAATACATAGGCTCTTAATAGAGATTTTCATTTTTTAAAATATTTTTATTGATTTTTACAAAACGAATACAGTAACATGACATACCTGACTTGTAAACCAATACATTGGTGGCATTTATTCGATCTCGAGGCCATATTTTTTCAGACGCCTCCGAGGGTTATCGGGAATGTAATGCGAAGCAAGATGAGAGAGTGACTAATATATTTTTGAGGCTATGGAGTTACCTATAAAAGGATAGGTATCTGGATGGGGGCTAATTCAGCGAAATATGGAACACTAATATCTTTATGGATAAGTTTAATTGTAACAAAGTAAGGAGCATTGACGATTTTTCAAACGATTTTAGATTTTAAGGATAGGATAAGAGAACTGGAAGGTTTAGTTGAGCCACAGACTCAACTCTTATGTCCCAATAGGTCTAATTACTGCCATGTGAATGTGTCTCTTGTAATTACTATAGTGGTTTGAACGTTCGTCTATGATAACTAACAAAACATACTTATGAAGACCGTTTTAGCTACAAATGGGAACTCCAGTCACAAATTGCTGTAGGACCGCGTTGGATGCCTTGGAAGTTTCTATCGAATTACTAACTCGTTGTCGGTCCAGATCCCTTTCCAGTTGACCAGATTAGCAGAGCGTTTGTTTGTCCAAGGTTCTGGTCAGTTTGCCCTTCTTCGTCCTGCTAATCCTCAGCCTTTAGCGGTCAGGGATTGAACACTAATCGATAAAACCATCCTGAACTATTTTTTACTTAATAAAAAAAAAAACTTTGCGGGTATCTAACGTTTGTTTCTAGTTGTATTTAGTTAATCATAATCGTAAATCTTGATTTAATTGAGTAGCTTGGAAGCGGTGAAGGCCAGTCGATTTAATGGACGATATAAATCACCCCTCACCCTCTCCCTCACCCCCGCCCATCCTAAGGCATAATTGCTTCGATACATCTTTTGGGCAATATCGATAATAACCTCCGCGATTGTATCCATTGTTACAATAGCTAGCTCAAAGTTGCAAAGTGTCTCTGGAATTCAAATTCAAATATTTGTCACTTGAGGTATGAATGATGGTATAGGATGATCAATACAATTAGGATTAATGAATTAATTGCCACTTCTATTGGATTTTCTTAATTTGCAAATCAGTTTCGAAAATTAAACATTGATCATCAGTTCAAAAATATGTACATAAATATCATAACAGCGCTTTGTTTTATTATATATTTATTAAAGCTTTAAAAATATAAGACAAGAAATTAGATATACAGGGTGAGTATCTCTTAGTAAAAAAAAAAAAAAAAAAAAAAAAAAAAAAAAAAAAAAAAAAAAAAAAAAAAAAAAATGGGTGAAACTACATCAACATGTAGCGAAATTCCGCAGTTCTCACCTTTTCTATTCCATCCGTTGCAGATATATGATAAAACAATGACTTTTCTGAGGAAACCACGTTTCTTTCTATAAAAGCGGTAATATCTCCATTCTGCTTAAATATTTTTCAAATTTTGACCACATTTTCAGATTAAGCATTAAATTTTCTATAATAGTTGAGTACCTGTAACATTGAATTTTACAAATTTGGTATCTAAAGAACAGCTTGATCTTCACCTTATTTGGTGAAGGCACGACGTCTTATATTACTTCAACACTCACCGTTTTTCGAAAAAAACTATCCACAAAACGTCAAATCTCACAAAAAATTTCGAAGATATGTTAAACGTAATGATTTTGTTTCGATTTCATGGAGAAATTTACTGTTGAAAACCGATGAAAAAACATGGTGTTCTTATTTTGCATACAATTCAGTTACTTGTGTAAATGAAACATTATGACTATCCCTTATGAAAATATGAATTTCAAACATAATAAACTCTTTATTGGATTAAAAAGCAAAGAAAAAAATTATTGTTTGATAGAAAATAAAGGAAGACTGTCAATAAAGCGAAACCAGATTAGAGGATTTTATGTTATTACATTTATTTCTATAATTTAGGATTTTATTTTTATTAAATTTTCAATGTAAAATTTAAAACTCAATGATAATGAACATAGACCACAATTTTGCAATTAGCTTCTGAATGCAGATAGATTAAACAATACCACTTTTTGAGATAAATTTTATGGACAGATGTGTCTGTTTTTACAGGGAAAGGCATATCTACCGTTCCATGTGGAGTATCGTTGAAGAGTTTATTACCGTTTATGAACAGTTTATTATGTTTAAAATTCACATGTCCATTAAGGGATTGTCATAATGTTTTATTTAAACAAGTAACTGATTTGTATGCCAAATAAGAACACCATGTTTTTTCGGTTTCAACAGTAAATTTCTCCATGAAATCGAAAAAAAATCATTACGTTTAACATATCATTCGAAAGCTTATTAAATATGCAAGTTTTTATGAGATTTGACGTTTTGTGGATAGTTTTTTCAAGAAACGGTGAGTGTTGAAGTAATATAAGACATTGTGACTTTCCCAAAAAGGGTGAAGATCAAGCTGTTCTTTAGATACCAAGTTTTAAAATTCAAGGTTACAGGTACTCAACCGTTATAGAAAATTTAGTGCTAAATTCGAAAATGTGGTCAAAATTTGAAAATTAATTAAGCAAAATGGGAATATTACAGCTTTTACAGAAAAAAAAGTGGTTTCCTCAAAAAAGGCTTGGTTTTATCATATATCTGCAACAGATTGGAATAGAAAGGTGAGATCTACAGCATTTTACTACATGTTTGATGTAGTTTCACCCAAATGTTTTTTTTACACTAAGATATACTCACTCTGTATTGTTACTCATCTAAGCAGGCAAAACGAAGAAGACTTTTGAAAGATATAACGACCTTGAGTGATGTTTTAATATTTTATGTTTTTAGGACTGGTAATAAGTGTTCAACACTCGAAACTAGATTTCAAAAAAAAAAAAAAAAAAAAAAAAAAAAAAGTAATTCCCATAGAAATGTCAATTAATTAATCAATCATAATTGTACTGAACATTCTTTTGACAAATATCTGAATTTGAATTCTATAGACATTTCTTTTCGGAACTATTACAGCAATGAATAGAATCATAGGTAAGATCAGAAATCCTTGAAGGACACTATGGAGAAGATAGATTTATTCAAAGATCTAGAAATTTAGTGCTTTGCCCTTACATTTATAGTGATTTGAACAATTTAACTCAATCGTAAAGAATTTGTCAAATATTTCCAAGAAATAATTTAAAGCTATCAATAACACAGGCCAACGATGCACAAACTTTTTTATTTAAAACACCTTATTATTCTGTTTTTTAGGGTGCTAAATCCAAATATGACACTTATATAAATTTGTTCTTAGCTGAGATAATTTATACTGTAACAAGTCCTTGTTAAGAAAAAAAATTAGCTAAGTATAAACAAAACAAAGAAATATAAAACAAGTGCTAACTAAATGAACTAAATGTTTCCATTCAGGTGATGACCCTTGTTTACCTTTATTAAACTTCCGCAATATAGCTTGTTAAATCAGTAATGTTTCAGTTATTAAAGTCTTGAAGACTAGGAGAAAAGAGGACTGTTTATGAAGCTATATGCTAAAATAAGATAGCAGAGAGCAGTTTGAACCATTATTTTAAGTAGTGTGGAAGCAGCATGAGTTATTGTGTAAATGGTAAGTTATTGGTGTTTATTCTGGATTGCAAACTTTTGAAAAGTAAGTATGTGAAATCGATTTCATTTAATATTCTTATGTTTAGTTAAAAATAATTTCACAGTTAAATCCGAAAAGCGGAGCCCTTAAGCTACTTTTTGAAGCACACCTTTAGTCACGGACGCATTTAGGTTACACATGATGGTGACCATCATTCTTTGGTGGGGTTGGTGAAATATAGGCACCCTTTCATGGTGTAAATATGGGCTCCCATTTCTCCGGGAACTTTGAGTGCAATTTATCTTTTCGAAATATCTCCTGTTCCCAACATTAAAAAGAGAACCACTACTCGTGGACGCAAAGGGGCAAAGATCCAGTGCTCTCTAGATGCCATCTTTGAGTTTTCTCGGGGTAACCGACCAGGCAGTGGGCAAGGATGGGAAGAAAAAAAATAATAAAAATTACTCACGCAACTATACGACTCATCATCGGACTCATCAGACTACAATGGCTGTTTTGTTGTGAACAATGATGATGATGACAATCTAGATATCAACGGTGGGGATCTGACACAAGCGAGGCAACTTGCATCTTTTATGATGGAAATTTCTCTTATGACACACGAGGAGAGGTGTAAGTGAAATGTGTAAAGTGCGGAATGTAAGAACACTTAGATTGTGCCGTGGCTCAAAGAGCCAGATTTGTTTAATATTTCAGGAAATAACTTTTTTCCTGTAATAAATAAATTATCTTTTATTTTGAATTGTGTTTTTCGGTTTTTAAACTATTTTTGTAAACCTTTTCGATGAAGGACACCAAGAGTTGTTAATAAAAGACCAAAACTGATATTTTTCGAATTGATAGTAACTTTTAATCAATTTTTAAAGAAGGTGTATTGTATTGATAAATCATGATCATATCGTTTTACAATTCAAAATAATTGGAAAAATATTTTATAGTTTATAAATATTAATATCAAGTTGTTTGTAATAATAATAAATCGTAAAAAAATATTATCACCACGAAAAATCAATTGTGTTATCAACCCTTCGACAAATCGCCTCAGCCAACCGACTTATAAGCTGCAAATGTGATTTATAAGGCCGTCACATCCTAGTGACTGCAGGGCGAAGATCCCGAAGGAAAAGCGACTATCGGAAAATACTCACCGCAGGGCCGAGGAAATCTGTCAACCGCCCTTAGAGTTTTCCGATTCCCTCGGGATAATGAAGTAAGCCCTCGGGAACTACCCTCTTCCCCATCGACCGGCCACCCTTATATATATATATATATATATATATATATATATATATATATATATATATATATATATTATACATATAAACATAATTTTTTAAAATATTTAACTTTTTTGTATTGTAAATTGTGTCTAATAATGACTTTAGACACACCGATTTATCCGTATTGTATGTGATCAATTTAAAGAATTTAAAATTTAATATATATAACAATTTAAAATAAAATATAAAATTCGGATAGTTTAGTGGACAAATTGATTACCAAACAAATAGATTGAGTTCATCAACAACATAAAAAATAAAAAAAAAAGAATAACTGGATTCGGTTTAATGATATGTATCAGTGAAACCAGAATTATATAGAAATACGTTTTTCATCAATCAACTGCTAATATCTGCTAATAAGGGTCTACGGTTCTATTTCAGGTGCGAACCTCTCAATATCGAAAATCCATATTTTTAATATGTGGCAGGAGGCTGGTAACACACAGGAAATATATAAAAATATATTGCGTCGGTATTCCTTAGAAAAAATAACGGAGTGCTCGAAAGAAAAATTAAAACGAGATTTTAACTATTACAAAAAATAAATATAAACGGTGCGGTTGTTTTTTTCCAAACATGGGATTAATAGCCCATTAATTTTACATTATACTACTAACAAAACACGTAATATAACTTCCAATAATCCAGAGTAGATTAGAAATAGACATATCTATGGTCGATTTTGTTTCTCAGTCAAGGAGAAATTGAAAAAAAAAAAAAATTGGAATGTAATTTCGTCATCTTCCCCAATTGTAATACCTGGGGAAATAATAATGCGTTATTGATTTCAGGTAATAAAAATAATATAAAATATTTTAAATATATCTGCTATCTAGGAGTAGTACAGTGATTAATTAGAATTAAAAACCAATCAATTTTTATACGAACCAATCGGGTCAAGGATATTACTCCCATTAAACTTTATTGTTTAAGGAGGTTGAACTATTTTTGTTTTATTTTCTTCAGATTACTTTAATCACCCTAGCGCTATATAGACGGACATTTTGTTTTATTTTCTACTTGAATGGAGTTCCTGTAATGGCCTAGTTAAGATGAAAGCCGTTCATTCTGATGACTTGAAAATCTTTTTAAGAAGCTTTTTAGATGACTGATTATTATTTAATACGTTTATCTTGTTTTAAGTATTTAAACGTTTTAAGTACATATTTTTATTATTTGTTGTTAATTTTTTTTACAGGAATAGGCTCTTTTCTTTCTAGTGCTATGTCCGCCCTGCTCTGTCGAGTCCGGATCAGAATTAATCTAAGAGGTGCCAGTCAGGTGGTTAAGTAAACTTATGACATTTAAGGGAAATATCTAATTCTATTTGCCCTCATTGTTTACCAAGGATATTCTAAAGTAAGCTACTTGTAGAAAAAACTATCCTTGGTGTACGGCCCAGCTGTTGTTTACTTCTGAGAACGGTTATGAATTCCCGAATTTTTTATTGAATGCTGTGAGGAGCACACTGCACAACTCCGCAAATGTTTCTCATTTTTTAATTTTAATAGGTATTTGTTGATTAGTTGAACACATAGCACCAGGCATCTTGTATAAATTATTTTGATGAAAGTAGTTTAAAAAAATAAATAAATATAAAAAATATTGAAATTTATCGAATTATTTTAGTGCCAGATTTATCTATGTCGCAAGTAACCAGCTTCCTCTACTGGAGTGATGGGACCTCAAAAGATAGCTTTATAATTCAAATAATGAGTTGTTATTTTGAATCTGTCAGTTGAAAAATTATGTAATGCATATACATTATAAACTAATAAAATTTATAATAAAAAAAATATTGATGAGTTTTCTGTCACAAGGGAGGCCCGGCAACTTAGTGTGTAAGGCAATTGAAAACCATATTACTGAGATGCGTTCGAGTTCGGCTAAAGGCTTAAAATATAAAATTTATGTTCTGTTATTTTAGCTCTGGGGGACCTACTGGGGCACACGCAGCCTCTATGTAGTGGTTACCCCTCGTACCATAACCTGGCGGTTGAGAGTGATTTAGGCCAAATCTCCTCCTATCACAACCGTTGACCCAGTAACAGTACATCCACACGAAAGTACTGAACCCAAGACACTTCATGGGTCGTATTGGTACAGATTTTTTTTTAGTTTTGATTAATGTGCTTTAAAAGGTCGATTATTTTTCCATATTGAATGTTATTTGTGATTGTATTGATCGTAATTTAGAGCTGTCTGGGAATGACATCGTGTTTTTCATATCTTCGTATTTTGTAGGTTTATTTTCTATTTCTCTGAGAGTTTGGTTTATCGATTATCTCTGTCAAACGTTCGGATAGCAAGAGTCCTTTGTATTCTGTTTAATATTATATATTAATTTTTCCCCCTCATAATATCTAAGGTAAATGCTTGTGGTTGTGTGATAAATTTTTGGTACAATTAATTAATAAAATAACAATAAATAAATTTTTAGTCGTGTTACAGGTTTTACCCAGTAAATGGTTTTTAGGTTTTTAACCAGGAGCAAAAGTAGCTGAGCCAGATGATGTTTTTGTAGGAAGAGTTTTGCAGTATTAACTGATTCCGGGAATTCGTCAACTGCACTCATAGTTTCTTTCATCTCTTACTACAATCAATAGAGGGATCGGCACCGGGCTTGTTCTGTTTGTTTTTCTGTATGAAATGATTTACAAAATGTATAAATATAGGCGTATTTTTTATAAATTGCAAAAAAGATTACAATTATATAGTTTAAATGCTGTTTTGTTACTTTACTAGCAAAATTCAGTTATTCGTCATTTCCGTTATTTCGTCACTTCCTCTCCCCCACCCATGACGAATTATCGAGTTTCTACAGTAATAAAAAATGGATCACAGTTTTTAAAGGAACTCCGAAAAAATATCAAAATTACATTAACCTAGTAGTGCCCAGAATTTTTTTTTGGATAAAAGTTTCGTTGAATCTGTAAACTACATTTCTCTCGGAATTGACTCGATAAACAAACAAAAAAATTATGTGTCCAGAGGGACACACTGGGCAGTACTGGGTTAAATAAACGACATCAATACAAAATTATATTTAAAAACTAGTTAAACATTTCTTCGAAGATAAAATACAATCATAGCAAACATTTTTTGAATGCTGCAAACAAATAAAATGGCTCCATATCTCACAATAGAGACGGATGGTTCTTGTTTTTTTTTTTGTTTTGTTTCATATGTAAACATACAGTGATAAAAACAAAATGTATAAGAAATAAAAAAGTAAGTAGATAAAATGATACATGAGCTTGTTCGTATCTGACATGAAGAAGCCCGTTTAATTTGTTTAAATCAAGTGTAAATTCATTTTGCATGTTACTTTAAAGAACCAATAAATTACCAATTTTAAAAAAAATAATTTAAAATTAAAAAAACTTACGCGGATGGCGGCGCGCTTATTCCTGAGATACAAAACTTATTTTTCTTCCCGACTGCCGTAGGAATTGTCCTTCAAGATCAGCTAGAAGAAGAGGGTAGAAAATACGGGAAATTTCAAGACGGCAAAGCATCAAAGAAAATTAGACAAAAATTTTCAATACGTATCTGACAGATACGCACACATATCGAAAGGTTGAAAATTTTATTTTATATAAACATAAACACTTAATTTATATCAACATAAAGGCTCTTATATATAAACCTTTAGCTGCAATCCTTTTATCAGAGGCCTCTCTCTGGCTTCGACCCTAACAGTTTGGAACCTGGCCCACTTAAGTGTTTTTAGTAAGTTTCTTTTATCTGCACCTACTTCTAATTGTTTTTAACAAAATTTCGTGTCATTTAATTTGTTTTTACTACATTTTTCGTTTCTTATTTCAGGAAAATAAATCTATACTATTATATAAAAGGACATGCTATTTTTCGTCTGTGGTCATTAAGCGAGAAAACAATTGAACCAGTCTGTACTACATTTTAACCACATCATTGTTATAATTTCATGGTGGTTTAGAAATAATAAAATATACTGATCTTTAAATAATTTATTATCAAAAAGTGAAGTGTGGAAATTGTGTTTGAAAAAGTGGCGAGCGCCATTCTACATGACAGGTTACAATCCTTCGGTGTTATATTCAGTTTGATATTGATAATAAAATTGATCTATGTTTAATTAAATTATTAAAAAAGATTTAAAAATGTGGTGTGACAGGAGGATCCCAGTGAATTTTGATAATCAACCGATATGTTGCTGGTACCAATCTGCAATAGAAGTTACAATGGTAAAACTACTAAACCCATCTGTACCAAATTTCAACAACATTGTTTTCATAGTTCTAGGAAGGTCTAGTTTAATTTACAATAATAAAAATCTAAATGTACAATGTTGAACAGCAGAAATGAGGTTTGCCACTCATATACGTTTATAGTTCGAAATTAAAACTCAACCAGATGAAATCAATAAAATTATTTCTTGCAGGTAAACATCAATACCAAATCATAATTCTGATCCTTTGCTTTTTGATATTGCGTGTAAAAATATGATTCATGGGCATTTGTTTCATATTCATATCATTGATAATGCAATTCATTATTCACAATAATTGCTAAGTAGTCTCCGCCCATATGGATTATCAACTCATACATTAAAGTTAAAAATTGGATACCTAATTAGATTTTTACGTAATCTTTAACCACCTAATAAAAGCAATTTTAACGAGGTTAAAAAATATAGCAATGTGTTAAAATATCATTTAAGTAATTAAGCTTATCAACTTTATCCCACAATACAAGATTTTTATCAATAAACAAATAAAATTTAATTTTTTTAAAAATTTCGTTACTGATGAGAGCGGGTGAAGCCGCGACGAGGCATGCTACTCTTTTATATAATAGTTTGAAACTCATGTGAAGATAAATGAGATGTCTAACTACATGACGTAAAGACTTTATATAAGTTAACGTAATAAGTGCTTATTTCAGTTTAAATGTAATTATGAATATTAAACTCCATGTAAAATCCCCATCAGCGTCAAGTGACACCATGCGATTGCAGAGATTTAGCTAATTACGGTAGTTAATCAGTTATTTCAAAGTTACAAGTACGCCTTTGATGAAAATATACTCATTAAACAAGCTTTAACGAGTTTCATATTTATAGGTCCTGTATTCAGGGTGACACTTCACCAATGTGCATTTAGTAATATCAGGATTCATATAAGTGATTCCAAAACGGGATTATTTTCATGTTAAAAAAATTACAAATTTTATTGTCAGATTTTTTTTTTTTTTTTGTTCTTCAGCTGTTCATGGTATGTTTCAGATGTACACAGTCGTGTTAACAAAGTATGCCTTATCAACCAAAATGGCCTCAATGCTTTGGTATAGTTTTTTACGATTTATGTCAAATGTTAAAAAATAAATTAGATTTTTTTTCACTGTCTAGGATTTACTTATGAGTTTTCCAAATAGAGAAATATAAAATTTAGTTTTTAATTAAAAAAAAAGCGACCTACGGCTTTTTAGTTTAGTATTGTATCTGAAAGTTATGACAAGGAAACTTTTAAATTGTCATATGTCGTTACGAATCTTATGGAATATCAAGAAGTTCATTTGCAATTTTAATATTCCAAATCAATTTCACAACGTATTGGTATAGAATAAAGTAATATTCTGCATTTTGACCATTTTGTTCGATACGGCGTTCTTTCTTAGAAACATACCTATTCAGGAATTCCTCTTTCCTCTCCGAAATACAAATTTAAAAAAATATCCATGACGATACAACTTGGATATCAACTACTCTTATGAGTCCTAACAAATAAAAAAAAAAAAAAAATTAAGTAAATGAACGTTTGCGAATTTCGATCTATTAAGTGACTGGCATATTTGAATCACTCTGCTGGCGATGATTAAATAATTTACCTAAGTGTCTGCCTTTACTTTAAAGGCCAGCGCACACTACTGATGGATCGGAGCGCAGCGCGGATCGTATTTTCTAACAGAATAGGTTATATAGGAAAATTCCCTTTCCCTAGAAAACCTCAAATAGGACAACAATGGCGGTCATCCTGCGGTATAAAATCTTTATATCCTTGCAGATCTCAAAATAGGTGTAGGGAGGTGGCGGCCCCAACGCCCGGTATTAGTACCGAAAATAGGCACTGGTCCTCCAGGTTGGGGGAACAATACACTAACACTCACACAAATATACCAAACACAATACTCTACAATCACCCACACACTACAGACCAAGGTCATATACAGCATACACCCTAGGATCACCTTTCCTAGGTAGCCGCCCCGGATGGGAAAGCAAGTCAAATGGCTTCAAGGAGACAGCCCCTCCGTCTGAATCGGGGGCAGTTGGGCTAATAACCCTCTCCCCTTAAATAAACATTATTATGAAACCTCCAAATAACAAAGCTGGACTGTCTAGAAGGGAACAACGCGGCCACTCTAACACGCACTTTGCGATCGGATATTGGAATGTTTTAACCTTGAACAGACCTGGGGCACTTCAACAACTCCTAGATGTACTGGACCGATACAAGACGGATATAACTGCGATACAGGAAATTAGATGGACTGGAAAAGGGATTATAGAAAAAAGAAAGCACACTGTTTATTATAGCTGTGACGACAGATTACACACCTTTGGAACCGGCTTCATAGTTACCAGTAGATGCAAACATCTAGTAATGGATTTTAGACCAGTAAACCCACGAATTTGTTTAATCGTGTTTATTGTTAATCGTGTTTATGTTGTTTGTTAATCGTGTTTTAAAGGAAATTTTTTTAACTATACCCTGATTAGCTGCCACTCACCGACGGAAACCTCTGAGGAACAAGATAAAGAGGATTTTTACGACAAACTTGAGAGGACAATGAGCACATGCCCAAAAGCCGATATTATTATCATTGCAGGGGACTTTAATGCTAAAGTTGGAAAAGAAAACTATGGCAATACAACTGGAAAATATGGCTTGCATGAAATAAGCAATGATAATGGGTGACGACTAGTGAATTTTTGCGAAGCTCAGAACTTAGTTGTTGGAAGCACACTTTTTCCGCACAAAAACATCCATAAGGGTACATGGCGTTCTCCAGATGGGCATACTATCAATCAGATAGACCATGTCTTAATAAGTACCAGGCATAAGTCAGACCTTCAAGACGTGCGAACGTACAGAGGTGCAAATGCTGACTCCGATCACTATCTGACCATAGCAAAAATAAGGTCTAGAATATCCAATGTTAAAAATAGAAGAGGCCAAAGAAGCAAAAAATTCAATATCGAAAAACTTAAGGAACCAAAAGAAGCGGAACGATATGCACAACATTTGGGTTTGAGAACTTAACTCTGCCCGTATGAATGACAACGATATAGAGCAAATGTGGAAGGTCATTGAAGACAGCATTAGAAAAACTACAGAAACAACAATAGGAATAAAGATTGGTGAAAGAAGAAGGAGCAACTGGTTTGACGAGGAATGACGAAAGGTCACAGACAAGAAGAATCAAGCCTACAGATCTATGATCCAAAGGAGATACACAAGGGCATCTGTGGAAAATTACCGAAAAAGTAGAAGAGAAGAAAAGCTGGTACATAGAAAAAGGAAAAGGAGTTGGGAGCGCAAGCAGCTTGAGAAAGTAGAGCAGCTCAGACATGCAAATGAATGCAAGGATTTCTACAGGAGAATAAATAGTGGAAGAAAACCATTTAAACCACGTACCACAGCATGTAGAGATACGGATGGAACTCTTCTCACTAACATGAACCTTGTCATGAGAAGATGGAAAAAAACCACTTGACCTGCTTAACGCTCAACAACTTCAGGATAACCAAGTGGACCCCAACCCTGAAATAAACCAAGAAGATGAAATGGAGCCCCCTGATGAAGATGAGATATGTGATGCCATTGAGAAGCTCAGGAACAATAAGGCGCCTGGAATCGACAACCTTCCCGCTGAGCTATTCAAGAAAGGAGGTGATACCCTACTTAAGGCCTTACAAAACCTTTTTATCTCTGAGTGGACATCGGAAGTGATGCCGAGGTCGTGGAAGAAGTCAATATTGTGCCCGATTCACAAGAAGGGGGATGTTCTTGATAGCAGGAACTACAGAGGTATATCTCTGCTACCATCCGCATATAAGGTATTCTCAAGTATTTAATTCGCACGAATGGTACCATATGTAGAAGGATCATTAGGAATGTACCAGTGCGGATTCCGAAAAGGGAAATCGACAGTAGACCAGATCTTCTCGCTCAGAATGGTTCTAGAGAGCAGTAGAGAATATCAAATCCCTATTTGTGGACTTCCGAGCAGCATATGACAGCGTATTGCGTGAACCCCTGTATCAAGCCATGAGAGAGTTTGGATTTCCAGAAAAACTGGTTCGATTGACTAAATTGGCAATGATGGAATCCATGTATGTGGTGCGTATTCTAGGCAAAATATCAGAGGCGAGCACCACAACGAATGGGGTGAGGCAGGGGGATGCATTGGCGTGCCTGTTATTTAACATAGCTCTAGAAAAAGCAATAAGAGATTCAAAAATCCAGATAACAGGAACGGTTTTCAACAGAATGGTTCAGATCCTCGGATATGCTGATGATCTAGACATTGTGGAACGGACTCAGAATGCAGTTCGTGATGGCTTCCTGGCTCTTGAAGAATCAGCCGGACGACTGGGACTTTGTGTAAATTAAACGAAAACAAAATACATGACTAGCACACTTAGTCCCCCCGCAGATTATGTTCAATTTGGAAGATATTCTTTCAAGCAAGTGGAAGAGTTTATCTACTTGGGGATACTTGTAACCGCGGATAGTGAATCATCAAGAGAAATCGAGAGGCGAAGACTCCTTGCCAACCGATGTTACTATGGTATGGGTAGATTCTTCCAAAGCAAATTTCTGTCAAGAACTACCAAGATGCGACTGTATAAGACACTGGTAAGACCAGTACTAACTTACGGTAGTATCTCGATCAGACGAACGAAGCCTATTGGCCTTTGAAAGAAGAATTCTGCGGTGCATTTATGGACCCAAGAGAGTCGGGGAGGCATACCTCAGAAGAACTATTCAAGAAGTGTATAACCTCCTGGAAGGCCAGACATAATGAGACTGGGAAGACTGAGGTGGACCGGCCATGTTGCTCGTATGTCGGAGAATGCGATCCCTCAAAAATTATTGATAAAAGATATACACATGACCAGGAGCAGAGGGAGACCACCCCTTAGATGGATGGACGGCGTAGCGGAGGATGCTAGGAGGCTCCTGGGAGTCAGGGATTGGGAGGGAGCTGCTCAACGACGAGCTGGTTGAAGTTGTTAGAGTATGCCAGGAACCGGTAATGGTCTGTCAAGCAATTGGAAGAAGATCTCAAAATAGTAACCTACCAGACGAAAACTGATTTGTCAATAAACAGAGTGGTAAAGGATGTCCTTCGGCCGTCACAAATCGTCAGAACCTGGAGATCTAAAACCCATATCCTTCGGTGGCTTTTGGGAATCCAAATGAGATTAAAAATTAAATAAATTGTAAATGATATGATTCTCTAAATGCATAAGCAGCAATGGCATATAAACCATCGGGGGGAGAGCAGTATAAAGCTGATAATTAAGTTAAAGCAGGAAAATAATGTTCGAAATCTCATTGTCATGGCATAATGTCAACAACTTAGAGGCCATGACAACGATAAATAGAAAATTCCATTACAATAGGAAAATATGATTTGAAGGGAGTTTTCTTTAATGTTACCTCAATTCATTAAATAAATTTATATTTACAAAAAAATGTTTTGTCAGACAGCAAATATGATTAGAAACGAACATGACAATGAGAGATAATTATAAAAGAAAAACTGTTTCCATAGGGTTTCTCGGCGGTTATCGAGTGGAGTTGAACAACATTTAATCATTGCTATTTGACAACTAATTTAGTGGAATAAATTTTGGTTGACCAATTTAATCATATTAGATTAAATGGTTGTTTCGAGGGAATTAATTGTCAAATAGCTATGATTAAATTTTCCCCGATTGTGTTATAAAGTAGTGATTGTATAGAAACTGTCACTTGAAAGAAGTGAATCTGAACTTCAGGAGTGCTTTAGATTCACCTGGTAAACCACCCCAAACATCCTATTTTCATACAATAAAAGCTCTTTTATTTTGGTCATGACTATGAGACATAACGCTACATACAATAACAAAAGGCATTGTAAGAATTCAATAATTGAATGGGTCCGCCGAAAAACAATCTAAGCGACAAACATAAAATTTTGAGTAATCAGTGAAGGAAAATCATAATCTAAAGTTTTTGTTAGTTTTGTAGGTTAGATTTTATATTCACATATTAATTTGTTTTATTTACATGTATAATAACATAATGGAGTTCTATATCATACTATGACGTACTATTATACATTTTAAAAACATTAAAATTACATGTATCGTTTTTCATTGTGTGATTACTTAGTAGGAGGAAAACTAGACTTCAAATATGAAACACAACAAAACTGACATTTGAGCTATATAAACATTTGAAAAAAATTAAAGCAACCGTAGTTTTGATTTATATTTTTTTAGTGGTTTGGGTAGGACTCAACGATAACATCAAAATTAAAATGAAAACTATGCCTTCATTATGGACGTCACTGTTAATCATTTAATGGAAATCGCCCTTAGTTTAGGATTCACCCACATAAGCCTAATGTCAATGTTAACTCCTCTGCGATGAGGACGTTCGCTTAAACTTGCTGGATAAACTGTCCCTATGGAATAATGTATGCAAATAGAGCGAGGCGAGGGCTAACAGCCTCATCTAGGGCCTGCTAGATTACAATTAACATCTTCATTATCACTCTGACATCTGACAAATTATAATATCAAAATCGACATTCATATTCAGACACCATGGTATACTATGTTTTTTTTTTTTTTATAAACTCTAAAACTTATTTTTGTCAATTTTGAGAAAAAAAACACACCTACATTTAAGAAGAACTTATTTTATGTCCAAAACAATGAAGTTATATTTATATATCAGACTAGCATCCCTCATCGTTGCTTCGCCCGCTCCCATAAGTAAAGCATTTAGAAAATGTTAACTAATAACTAAAGTTTTGTTTGTTTATCAGTAAAACTCTTGTATTGTACCATGTGATTAATAAGCATTATTATCCTCAATGATATTACCGCGTATAGCAGTAATTTTAAACCTGGTTAAAATTGCACTGATAAGGTGTTTGAAGAGTATGTAAAAGCATAATTATACATCCGATTTTTAATTTCGATCTACTATTCCAGTAAAATAAGGGTTTGGCGAAGAAAAAACTGCCGAACTTTTATTCTCAACGGATCTTTATATTTTTGGGGTGCTGAATCCGAATCTGAAGTTTGGTACCACGGCAGATCTCGGCTTCATACCCAAAAATCACAAAATATCAATTATTTTCGGTACTTTACCTATAACACGAAAACGAAGCTTTTTTTCGAAGAAAGTTTTTAACAATTAATAACTATAACTCCGAAACTATTCGTCCGATTCATAATTACTTTTTTCATCTTAAAGCTAATTAAATTTACTATTAGTCTATTAAATATATAGTCCCTTAAAAGACCCGTATTGTTGTGAAACAGTTCGAAGTTATAGTAAAAACTGTGCAAAAAATCGTGGATTTCACAATACGGATTTTTTTAGTGTACTTTTAAGTGATGTTATTAAAACTTTATATTTAATAGACTGACGGTAAATTTAATTAGCTTTAAGATGAAAAAAAAGTAAGTTTGAATCGCACGAATAGTTCCGGAGTTATAGATAAAAAAGTACGACAAACATGTTTTCGCGGAGAATGAACCTCTTTCACTGAACCGTACACCATAGATGAACTGCAAGAAAATATTATTAATATACTAAATAATATGAATAGAAATTTAATCTTTAAAAAAACTGACCTCAGCAATTACTTAAGCATCAAATATGTCATTCAAAATCTGAAATAGAACACTTGACAACAAGCAGTACAAGCAGGTACTCTGGTGGAACGAGCAACTAACAAAGTAACCTAAGACAACTACCTAATTAATTTAGAACAGAATATCAAAAAATTAAAGATAACCAAGAGCATACAAATGAAGCTAAAACTTACTAAATACCATTAGCAATAGAGACGCCTCAAGGTTCAAGATTCTCACCTATTTTGTGGAATATTCCAAAAATAAAATTTTTGATGTAGATTTACCAATTGAATTAAATTATATAGTTATGCCGATGATATGATAATCATCCCAATTTATGATGATTGTCATTGGATGATATGATATCATCCAATAACAATCCCGCAAATTCAGTAATACAAGAAATATCTGTTTGGACAAAAAATACCAAATTGAATCTTAACACATTAAAATTAGATTTATCATATTTAGCAAAATAAGAACTGTATCAGACCTAAACCTACATATAGACAAGGAGATAACCAAAAGAACTTTACGTATTTGGCTAAAAACTAAAATGGACAAAACATATATTGTCTTTATTGAAAAGATATACAGTAGGACTATAAAAAACCACCAACTCTCTGATCATTGTTGCAAGGATAAAAGCTAATTCTCTGAAAATTATTTATGAAGCAGCATTGATACCAAAGATGCTATATGTTGCACCAATTATGCATAAGGCTATTCGGGTAAAATATAACCTGGAATAGTTACGGAAGTTACAACGGCTCAAAAGGGGTCGAAATAATATCATATGAAAATGTTTTAGCCGGCATGAGAACTATTTAACAATAATAAATATAATAAATAGATAAATAATAATCGATTAAAAAATAAACGAAATTTCACATCAATCAAATTGGATAGTTGTGACTATGGAACTATTACAAAGCAAATCGTATCTAAAAAGGTATCGTATTTATTATTTAATAGAAGTAACACATGTACTTCTGTCAGACGAGAACATACTTTTAATCATATAATTTACGACTGCTTATTATATGACAGACGAAGATCCAAATTATTTATGACTGTTTTTCAAAGGTGCAAATTTACTAGTGACTTGTACAACAAATAAAGAGCTGACTTTACAAAATTTACCTATAAGTTTATATTGGACAAACTTACCAAGGGCTGATAAGATGGAAGGACATATTCGTAAAAGCCCTTAGAAAATTTAAAGATATAGTGAAAAAATCAACCATAAACCATATTATTTTCCAATAGTCTTATTCAATATGTAATGTTGTATTTCATTATTTTATGTTCTAAAACATTTTCATATGTTCTAATTACATAAATGAAATATATTTATATGAAGGTGTAATATATAAAAATATAAAAACAACTATTCTCCCATCATTTACTTAACATCACAATGTATATGATAGTTTATAAAAATTTTTTCTTCAAGCGACGTTTCGTGGCATTGCCACATTATCAAGCCCTGAAAATATGCAAAAAAACATACATGTATGACATAACGCGAATATGGTACATCAACATTCAACTACCGTACATTATATAAAAACTTATGAATTACCTTACAATCCTCATACTCATATGATCCTTATCCAATATAATATCAATCGACTTAAAAAAGTCTCGTCTTAGTGTTATGTCTAATCTACACACATATAATTTTAATGTAAAAAACAAATAAATTCAATAAATAAATTATGAAAAGATTACAACGTACAACTGCACTATTTATTATTATGCAAAATTTACTATTATAGTGTATCTATAGTTAATAAATGTAATTACCTTGAAAATAATGAAAGTATTTTTTCTATATGAGCTGAAAACTTTTTGGTTATATTTCTCCATAATTGCTCTGTCTGTTACTACTGATGGGTCTAAAGGTTAATGTCTATATATCTAGTTTGTTTATTAGTAGTGCATAGTGGGCTCCTATTTTTTGTGTATCAGTTTTGAAATTTACTGCTGTGTCCAAATTTTTTGTTATGAATATGGATTCCAAAATTTTCCTTTTGTAACTATTTTTTTCATAAAATAAAATGTCGGTTTTTTTAAAATTGAATTTATGGTTATTATTTATAGCATGTTGTGCTAATGCTGTTTTATTGATATTTTTTATGTTTTTGGTATCTGAATTATGTTGTCTGATTCTGTTTTCAAGTTTTTGTTTAGTTTTTCTCCGATATATATATTATTACATGTGTTGCATTCTATTTTATATATTAAATTACTTTTTTGCATATGGTCTATTATTTTTTTTTCTTGTTTATTATGTTCATGATTTTGTTATTATTAATTGGGGCTGTTTTTTTATTAAAATCAAATTTTTTGAGTTTATGAATTATTTTATTGGTGAGTCCAGGTATGTATGTTATTCTATGGAACATCTTTGGATAATTTATATTATTTCTCATTGCCGTTGTGTTATCTATGTTGTCTATTGCACCTGTTATATTCTTTGCATGCTCTATAACATTTTTATTATCATTATTAATGTAAAAATCGTTATTTTCTTTTGAATACTTATTTCTTTTATTTGTTTATTTTCTATTATTTTGTTACTGGATTGTGTGACTATTTGGTTTATATGTATTTTATCTTTATTGTTATTTTTTGTATTTAAATTTTTGTACCAATATTTGTTAATAATATGTTTAGGTATGAAATTATCTACTAAGATTTTATAAATATTTGTTTTAATTTCTTTAATGTATTCTATGTCAGTTGTGGCTATTGCTTTGAATACTAGATTATTTATAGTGTTTAAAATTTGGTGCTTAGGGTGTTTGCTGTGGTAATTAAGTAATCTATTAGTTTTTGTTGTTTTCTTGAACCATTTTGTTTTTATGTGGTTATTGTCCAAAATAATGGTCATGTCTAAAAAGTTGATGGTGTTATTTATTGATTTTTCAACTGTAAATTCCATTTTATTATTGAATCCATTAAAGGTTTGTACTAAATTATCGACATGTTCATTTTTAATTATAATTAGCAAATCATCTATATATTTATACAAAGCTAATGGTTTATTTTTTTAATTTATTAAAACATTCATTAATTAAATGATTTAACCATATACCACTAAAATTTACACTCAAGTTCGAACCCATTGGTACTCCATCTAATTGCCTATAATAATGTTCATTATACATGAAATAATTATTATGTAAACATAATTTAAGCCCTTCCATGTATATCTTTTTATTCTTTATTGCGGTATATGGCTCTATATCATTCCATTTATCATTAATGACTTTTAAACATGTGTCTATTGGTATATTCGTGAATAAACTTTTTACATCCAGGCTAATCAGTGTGTGATTAATTAAATCATTAGGTTTAAATTTGGATAACTGGTTTTTTAAATCTATGGAGTTTTTTACGTCATACTTGTTATTATTATTGAGATGTGATAATGTTTTATTAAAATAAATATTAAGCTTTTCTATGGGGCCATTTTTTCCATTTATTATTAATCTTAAATTATGGTCAGCTTTATGTAATTTTATTAGTCCATGAGCTATTGGTGTGGTAAAAGTGTTAGGTGCTATATTATTCTTTTCTTTCTTGGTCATATATCCAGATTTTTCTAAGTTGTTTAGATATTTTATAATGTTTTTGGCTATATTATTTCCTGGATCTGTTCTAATTGTTCTGTAAATTTTTTTATCATTTAGTAAATTAAGAATTTTTATATCATAATCTTCTTTATCCATTATGGCTATTTGCTTAGTTTTATCTGATCTTACAAATATAATGTTTGGATTCTTTTTTATAAATAATTTTAAATGGTTGATGTCTTTATTTATGATGTAATCTAATGCCGAAAAATTGTTAATATTTTTATTTTTATATTTATCTATATAACTATTGAGTGATATGTTGATATTGTTTCTTAAACAGTTTTTATGGTTATCTGTGGTATTGTCATTTTCAATAATGGTTTCTAAATCTGCTATCAGTCTAATAATCTCTTTGTTAAGTATGTGTTTGTTGTTGTTGATATTTATGCAAAAGTTTTCCCCTAATGATAAAACATTTAATATATTAGTGGGTATATTTACTTTCGTCTTATTTATCACTCTATTACTTATGTGTAATGATTCATATTGATTAATAACTTTTGTCCCTGTGTTGTTATATGTTTTAAATTGTGAATCGGCTATATTGTCTGCATTTTTTATGTATATATTGTTTGCTGTTAATGAGGTATGATTGTTGTTATGGTTATTATTATTCGATGGAGGTGTTGGAATTTTCAATTTGTTAATTTTTACTGTAATACGTCTTTCAAGTTTTTTATTAAGTATGTTTAATTTGGATTTTTCCAAATAATGTTTGTATTTCGTTATTATCAGAGTTATTTTGTTCTCTAATTCATTCAAGTCTATGTTTTTATCGTTGTGATATATATCATTAATGATGTAGTTTTTTTTTTGTTTTGAATATTACCCAAAAGGTTTGTTTTATTTCTAATTTGATGATTTTTTTATAGATGTTATCGACAAAAGCATTATTATTGGTGGCATTAAGGAAACTATTGTTAAAAAGATTGTCTATGCCTATTGCTAAATTTACGAGATGTTTAGGGCAAATGTTACGTTGCAAAGAATTCTTTAAATAATAAATTTTGCAATAACAATTAATTATTTTCATTATATAAGAAGCATACTTATTTACACTATTCACAATTAAAATGTATGGTAATTCAATGACAGCACGTTTTATGTCATGATACATACCCACGCTCCCATCACACGCATATTCATGCATAGAACTCATAGAATGGTTGATATGGACATAATCATTGCGGTCCATGTTATAATATTATTATACAATATATAATTACTAAGGAGATATATTATAATATAAAGGTTTAATATATAAAAAAATTTAAAAACAACTATTCTCCCATCATTTACTTAACATCACAATATATATGATAGTTTATAAAAATATTTTTTTTCTTCAAGCGACGTTTCGTGGCATTGCCACATTATCAAGCCCTGAAAATATGCAAAAAAAAAAAACATACATGTATGACATAACGCGAATATGGTACATCAACATTCAACTACCGTACATTATATAAAAACTTATGAATTACCTTACAATCCTCATACTCATATGATCCTTATCCAATATAATATCAATCGACTTAAAAAAGTCTCGTCTTAGTGTTATGTCTAATCTACACACATATAATTTTAATGTAAAAAACAAATAAATTCAATAAATAAATTATGAAAAGATTACAACGTACAACTGCACTATTTATTATTATGCAAAATTTACTATTATAGTGTATCTATAGTTAATAAATGTAATTACCTTGAAAATAATGAAAGTATTTTTTCTATATGAGCTGAAAACTTTTTGGTTATATTTCTCCATAATTGCTCTGTCTGTTACTACTGATGGGTCTAAAGGTTAATGTCTATATATCTAGTTTGTTTATTAGTAGTGCATAGTGGGCTCCTATTTTTTGTGTATCAGTTTTGAAATTTACTGCTGTGTCCAAATTTTTTGTTATGAATATGGATTCCAAAATTTTCCTTTTGTAACTATTTTTTTCATAAAATAAAATGTCGGTTTTTTTAAAATTGAATTTATGGTTATTATTTATAGCATGTTGTGCTAATGCTGTTTTATTGATATTTTTTATGTTTTTGGTATCTGAATTATGTTGTCTGATTCTGTTTTCAAGTTTTTGTTTAGTTTCTCCGATATATATATTATTACATGTGTTGCATTCTATTTTATATATTAAATTACTTTTTTGCATATGGTCTATTATCTTATTTTTCTTGTTTATTATGTTCATGATTTTGTTATTATTAATTGGGGCTGTTTTTTTATTAAAATCAAATTTTTTGAGTTTATGAATTATTTTATTGGTGAGTCCAGGTATGTATGTTATTCTATGGAACATCTTTGGATAATTTATATTATTTCTCATTGCCGTTGTGTTATCTATGTTGTCTATTGCACCTGTTTATATTCTTTGCATGCTCTATAACATTTTTATTATCATTATTAATGTAAAAATCGGTTATTTTCTTTTGAATACTTATTTCTTTTATTTGTTTATTTTCTATTATTTTGTTACTGGATTGTGTGACTATTTGGTTTATATGTATTTTATCTTTATTGTTATTTTTTGTATTTAAATTTTTGTACCAATATTTGTTAATAATATGTTTAGGTATGAAATTATCTACTAAGATTTTATAAATATTTGTTTTAATTTCTTTAATGTATTCTATGTCAGTTGTGGCTATTGCTTTGAATACTAGATTATTTATAGTGTTTAAAATTTGGTGCTTAGGGTGTTTGCTGTGGTAATTAAGTAATCTATTAGTTTTTGTTGTTTTCTTGAACCATTTTGTTTTTATGTGGTTATTGTCCAAAATAATGGTCATGTCTAAAAAGTTGATGGTGTTATTTATTGATTTTTCAACTGTAAATTCCATTTTATTATTGAATCCATTAAAGGTTTGTACTAAATTATCGACATGTTCATTTTTAATTATAATTAGCAAATCATCTATATATTTATACAAAGCTAATGGTTTATTTTTTAATTTATTAAAACATTCATTAATTAAATGATTTAACCATATACCACTAAAATTTACACTCAAGTTCGAACCCATTGGTACTCCATCTAATTGCCTATAATAATGTTCATTATACATGAAATAATTATTATGTAAACATAATTTAAGCCCTTCCATGTATATCTTTTTATTCTTTATTGCGGTATATGGCTCTATATCATTCCATTTATCATTAATGACTTTTAAACATGTGTCTATTGGTATATTCGTGAATAAACTTTTTACATCCAGGCTAATCTGTGTGTGATTAATTAAATCATTAGGTTTAAATTTGGATAACTGGTTTTTTAAATCTATGGAGTTTTTTACGTCATACTTGTTATTATTATTGAGATGTGATAATGTTTTATTAAAATAAATATTAAGCTTTTCTATGGGGCCATTTTTTCCATTTATTATTAATCTTAAATTATGGTCAGCTTTATGTAATTTTATTAGTCCATGAGCTATTGGTGTGGTAAAAGTGTTAGGTGCTATATTATTCTTTTCTTTCTTGGTCATATATCCAGATTTTTCTAAGTTGTTTAGATATTTTATAATGTTTTTGGCTATATTATTTCCAGGATCTGTTCTAATTGTTCTGTAAATTTTTTTATCATTTAGTAAATTAAGAATTTTTATATCATTATAAAAAAATTTACAGAACAATTAGAACAGATCCAGGAAATAATATAGCCAAAAACATTATAAAATATCTAAACAACTTAGAAAAATCTGGATATATGACCAAGAAAGAAAAGAATAATATAGCACCTAACACTTTTACCACACCAATAGCTCATGGACTAATAAAATTACATAAAGCTGACCATAATTTAAGATTAATAATAAATGGAAAAAATGGCCCCATAGAAAAGCTTAATATTTATTTTAATAAAACATTATCACATCTCAATAATAATAACAAGTATGACGTAAAAAACTCCATAGATTTAAAAAACCATTTATCCAAATTTAAACCTAATGATTTAATTAATCACACACTGATTAGCCTGGATGTAAAAAGTTTATTCACGAATATACCAATAGACACATGTTTAAAAGTCATTAATGATAAATGGAATGATATAGAGCCATATACCGCAATAAAGAATAAAAAGATATACATGGAAGGGCTTAAATTATGTTTACATAATAATTATTTCATGTATAATGAACATTATTATAGGCAATTAGATGGAGTACCAATGGGTTCGAACTTGAGTGTAAATTTTAGTGGTATATGGTTAAATCATTTAATTAATGAATGTTTTAATAAATTAAAAAATAAACCATTAGCTTTGTATAAATATATAGATGATTTGCTAATTATAATTAAAAATGAACATGTCGATAATTTAGTACAAACCTTTAATGGATTCAATAATAAAATGGAATTTACAGTTGAAAAATCAATAAATAACACCATCAACTTTTTAGACATGACCATTATTTTGGACAATAACCACATAAAAACAAAATGGTTCAAGAAAACAACAAAAACTAATAGATTACTTAATTACCACAGCAAACACCCTAAGCACCAAATTTTAAACACTATAAATAATCTAGTATTCAAAGCAATAGCCACAACTGACATAGAATACATTAAAGAAATTAAAACAAATATTTATAAAATCTTAGTAGATAATTTCATACCTAAACATATTATTAACAAATATTGGTACAAAAATTTAAATACAAAAAATAACAATAAAGATAAAATACATATAAACCAAATAGTCACACAATCCAGTAACAAAATAATAGAAAATAAACAAATAAAAGAAATAAGTATTCAAAAGAAAATAACCGATTTTTACATTAATAATGATAATAAAAATGTTATAGAGCATGCAAAGAATATAACAGGTGCAATAGACAACATAGATAACACAACGGCAATGAGAAATAATATAAATTATCCAAAGATGTTCCATAGAATAACATACATACCTGGACTCACCAATAAAATAATTCATAAACTCAAAAAATTTGATTTAATAAAAAAACAGCCCCAATTAATAATAACAAAATCATGAACATAATAAACAAGAAAAATAAGATAATAGACCATATGCAAAAAAGTAATTTAATATATAAAATAGAATGCAACACATGTAATAATATATATATCGGAGAAACTAAACAAAAACTTGAAAACAGAATCAGACAACATAATTCAGATACCAAAAACATAAAAAATATCAATAAAACAGCATTAGCACAACATGCTATAAATAATAACCATAAATTCAATTTTAAAAAAAACCGACATTTTATTTTATGAAAAAAATAGTTACAAAAGGAAAATTTTGGAATCCATATTCATAACAAAAAATTTGGACACAGCAGTAAATTTCAAAACTGATACACAAAAAATAGGAGCCCACTATGCACTACTAATAAACAAACTAGATATATAGACATTAACCTTTAGACCCATCAGTAGTAACAGACAGAGCAATTATGGAGAAATATAACCAAAAAGTTTTCAGCTCATATAGAAAAAATACTTTCATTATTTTCAAGGTAATTACATTTATTAACTATAGATACACTATAATAGTAAATTTTGCATAATAATAAATAGTGCAGTTGTACGTTGTAATCTTTTCATAATTTATTTATTGAATTTATTTTTTTTTTTACATTAAAATTATATGTGTGTAGATTAGACATAACACTAAGACGAGACTTTTTTAAGTCGATTGATATTATATTGGATAAGGATCATATGAGTATGAGGATTGTAAGGTAATTCATAAGTTTTTATATAATGTACGGTAGTTGAATGTTGATGTACCATATTCGCGTTATGTCATACATGTATGTTTTTTTGCATATTTTCAGGGCTTGATAATGTGGCAATGCCACGAAACGTCGCTTGAAGAAAAAAAATTTTTATAAACTATCATATATATTGTGATGTTAAGTAAATGATGGGAGAATAGTTGTTTTTATATTTTTTATATATTACACCTTTATATTATAATATCTCCTTAGTAATTATATATTGTATAATAATATTATAACATGGACCGCAATGATTATGTCCATATCAACCATTCTATGAGTTCTATGCATGAATATGCGTGTGATGGGAGCGTGGGTATGTATCATGACATAAAACGTGCTGTCATTGAATTACCATACATTTTAATTGTGAATAGTGTAAATAAGTATGCTTCTTATATAATGAAAATAATTAATTGTTATTGCAAAATTTATTATTTAAAGAATTCTTTGCAACGTAACATTTGCCCTAAACATCTCGTAAATTTAGCAATAGGCATAGACAATCTTTTTAACAATAGTTTCCTTAATGCCACCAATAATAATGCTTTTGTCGATAACATCTATAAAAAAATCATCAAATTAGAAATAAAACAAACCTTTTGGGTAATATTCAAAACAAAAAACTACATCATTAATGATATATATCACAACGATAAAAACATAGACTTGAATGAATTAGAGAACAAAATAACTCTGATAATAACGAAATACAAACATTATTTGGAAAAATCCAAATTAAACATACTTAATAAAAAACTTGAAAGACGTATTACAGTAAAAATTAACAAATTGAAAATTCCAACACCTCCATCGAATAATAATAACCATAACAACAATCATACCTCATTAACAGCAAACAATATATACATAAAAAATGCAGACAATAAGCCGATTCACAATTTAAAACATATAACAACACAGGGACAAAAGTTATTAATCAATATGAATCATTACACATAAGTAATAGAGTGATAAATAAGACGAAAGTAAATATACCCACTAATATATTAAATGTTTTATCATTAGGGGAAAACTTTTGCATAAATATCAACAACAACAAACACATACTTAACAAAGAGATTATTAGACTGATAGCAGATTTAGAAACCATTATTGAAAATGACAATACCACAGATAACCATAAAAACTGTTTAAGAAACAATATCAACATATCACTCAATAGTTATATAGATAAATATAAAAATAAAAATATTAACAATTTTTCGGCATTAGATTACATCATAAATAAAGACATCAACCATTTAAAATTATTTATAAAAAAGAATCCAAACATTATATTTGTAAGATCAGATAAAACTAAGCAAATAGCCATAATGGATAAAGAAGATTATGATATAAAAATTCTTAATTTACTAAATGATAAAAAAATTTACAGAACAATTAGAACAGATCCAGGAAATAATATAGCCAAAAACATTATAAAATATCTAAACAACTTAGAAAAATCTGGATATATGACCAAGAAAGAAAAGAATAATATAGCACCTAACACTTTTCACCACACCAATAGCTCATGGACTAATAAAATTACATAAAGCTGACCATAATTTAAGATTAATAATAAATGGAAAAAATGGCCCCATAGAAAAGCTTAATATTTATTTTAATAAAACATTATCACATCTCAATAATAATAACAAGTATGACGTAAAAAACTCCATAGATTTAAAAAACCATTTATCCAAATTTAAACCTAATGATTTAATTAATCACACACTGATTAGCCTGGATGTAAAAAGTTTATTCACGAATATACCAATAGACACATGTTTAAAAGTCATTAATGATAAATGGAATGATATAGAGCCATATACCGCAATAAAGAATAAAAAGATATACATGGAAGGGCTTAAATTATGTTTACATAATAATTATTTCATGTATAATGAACATTATTATAGGCAATTAGATGGAGTACCAATGGGTTCGAACTTGAGTGTAAATTTTAGTGGTATATGGTTAAATCATTTAATTAATGAATGTTTTAATAAATTAAAAAATAAACCATTAGCTTTGTATAAATATATTGATGATTTGCTAATTATAATTAAAAATGAACATGTCGATAATTTAGTACAAACCTTTAATGGATTCAATAATAAAATGGAATTTACAGTTGAAAAATCAATAAATAACACCATCAACTTTTTAGACATGACCATTATTTTGGACAATAACCACATAAAAACAAAATGGTTCAAGAAAACAACAAAAACTAATAGATTACTTAATTACCACAGCAAACACCCTAAGCACCAAATTTTAAACACTATAAATAATCTAGTATTCAAAGCAATAGCCACAACTGACATAGAATACATTAAAGAAATTAAAACAAATATTTATAAAATCTTAGTAGATAATTTCATACCTAAACATATTATTAACAAATATTGGTACAAAAATTTAAATACAAAAAATAACAATAAAGATAAAATACATATAAACCAAATAGTCACACAATCCAGTAACAAAATAATAGAAAATAAACAAATAAAAGAAATAAGTATTCAAAAGAAAATAACCGATTTTTACATTAATAATGATAATAAAAATGTTATAGAGCATGCAAAGAATATAACAGGTGCAATAGACAACATAGATAACACAACGGCAATGAGAAATAATATAAATTATCCAAAGATGTTCCATAGAATAACATACATACCTGGACTCACCAATAAAATAATTCATAAACTCAAAAAATTTGATTTTAATAAAAAAACAGCCCCAATTAATAATAACAAAATCATGAACATAATAAACAAGAAAAATAAGATAATAGACCATATGCAAAAAAGTAATTTAATATATAAAATAGAATGCAACACATGTAATAATATATATATCGGAGAAACTAAACAAAAACTTGAAAACAGAATCAGACAACATAATTCAGATACCAAAAACATAAAAAATATCAATAAAACAGCATTAGCACAACATGCTATAAATAATAACCATAAATTCAATTTTAAAAAAAACCGACATTTTATTTTATGAAAAAAAATAGTTACAAAAGGAAAATTTTGGAATCCATATTCATAACAAAAAATTTGGACACAGCAGTAAATTTCAAAACTGATACACAAAAAATAGGAGCCCACTATGCACTACTAATAAACAAACTAGATATATAGACATTAACCTTTAGACCCATCAGTAGTAACAGACAGAGCAATTATGGAGAAATATAACCAAAAAGTTTTCAGCTCATATAGAAAAAATACTTTCATTATTTTCAAGGTAATTACATTTATTAACTATAGATACACTATAATAGTAAATTTTGCATAATAATAAATAGTGCAGTTGTACGTTGTAATCTTTTCATAATTTATTTATTGAATTTATTTGTTTTTTACATTAAAATTATATGTGTGTAGATTAGACATAACACTAAGACGAGACTTTTTTAAGTCGATTGATATTATATTGGATAAGGATCATATGAGTATGAGGATTGTAAGGTAATTCATAAGTTTTTATATAATGTACGGTAGTTGAATGTTGATGTACCATATTCGCGTTATGTCATACATGTATGTTTTTTTTTTTGCATATTTTCAGGGCTTGATAATGTGGCAATGCCACGAAACGTCGCTTGAAGAAAAAATTTTTATAAACTATCATATATATTGTGATGTTAAGTAAATGATGGGAGAATAGTTGTTTTTTATATTTTTATATATTACACCTTTATATTATATAATATCTCCTTAGTAATTATATATTGTATAATATATTATACACAAACACACACACACATATATATATATATATATATATATATATTAATCTGAGTGTATTGGTTTAGAATTTTTTTAAAATTTATGATGACTGCTTTTTGGTTCTTTGCCCGATTTTTGAATTTTTTCTAGCGTTATCATTTCCTTAATACTGCGTTTAAGATCATTTTATCATTATGTCATAAATAGCATGAAACACATTTTACTACTGAATATCTAGTAGAACACTGCAATAATTATATTTTTAAGGTAGCAATAAAGCTAATGTTTATTTTTTTTTCCATTAGTTGTTTGTTTCTTGATACGGATATGAAGATAAAATAGGGAGCATTCCCAGAGGATGAGATAAAATTTGAAGTTTTGAAAACAATGTGTCGACTCAGTGGAAGACGATTCATCTTAAAGCCATTATCTGGCTGCCAATCCGAACCCCATATCGTTCAGCCTAGACATATATGATTGATATGTCGCTTTTAGGGCTCAGCGGTTTATTTGGCAAAACTGGAAGAGAAAATTGGTAAGGGGATATCGTTTGGACATTTATAGAAATATTTTAAGTCTGATGAAGCTTTATTTGGCTGGTAAGCTCCTTTCTTTAGCTTTATCCTTTAGTATAAAAAGCTACCTCAGTCAGAATTTCATAACATTTATTAATCACAATTACATGGAGTAATAAATCGCTTTGGCCTTACGATGATAATCATCACAAAACCATACAGCTATCGTTGCTTCACTCATAAATTCATGAAATAAAAAGATAGTGATCTTAATTACAAGGGTTATTTCAAAATTTCTGTCACATAAATATCAACAGGAAGCAGTTACATATTTCTTTCTCTTAACCCCGCTATTTGTAGTACCGGTAAAATATATATATATTTTTTTTATTTATTTATTTATTTATATTACAATCAAGCTCTTTACGAGCTTATTAGCAATTTTTTTCTGACAATAATTATATAATTACACTATTAAAACATATGTACATAAAATATTGTTTTATTTTTCAAAATTAAAAATCTTCAAGTGTCAATAACTTTGAATGTAAAGCACAAGGCCCTATATTAGGTCGTGGGGCTTCCTTCTCTTTAGCCTCCTCATCAGTGCATTGGAGTCCAGGACATGGGTGGCGTCGCCCTTGACGTGGTCTTGCAGGAGATCCTGATGCGACTGGGCGTATTTTTGGATTACCTCCTCCATGGTTGGCATCCGAAGGTCTCTGTGGAGATCATCGTTCCTAATGTACTAAGGTGCATTTACGATGCCCCTTAGCACTTTATTTTGGAATCTTTGGATTATTTTTCTATTGGAGTCCCTCGTGCATCCCCACAGCTGGATTCCATATCTCCAGATTGGCTTCAGGACTTGGTTGTATATTAATAATTTATTGTTTACAGACAGTTTGGACTGCCTGCCTAGGAGCCAATACAACTTTTGATAACTCAAATTGAGTTGTATTAGTTTTTTTTAACGTGTTCTTTCCAGCGGAGTTTTGGGTCCAGTGTCATCCCGAGATATTTAGCCAGATTTGAATACGGGATCACTTTATTATTTATGGTTATGGGTTGATAGTTGATTTTTTTGTTAGTAAAATCAATATGTACAGATTTTGTTTCATTTAGTATAATTTTCCATTTTGAGGTCCATCTCTGTATATTGGCTATGTGTTGTGATTAATTTTTTTGTTCTTCCATCGGAAATGACAATCAGGTAAAATATATGAAGCAACATTTTATTATTATATCTGTCCATTTGTATGGACTCTTTTTAAAACAATTGTATCCATTTCTAGAATCGCATCATGTAATCCCAGATCGCCAATTTAGATTTTGAACATCACACTCAACAATCAAGCAATGATATCGTGTGGTGGAGGTGGTCTCCTCCGCATCGGAGCACTGAATGTACAACACTGCACAGCCTTTCTCAGCGTATAACGAGCATTTAACGAAGTCTTTCACCCAGGACTCGTGAAAAAAACTCCAATTAAACTCCATAAATTCCTACCTTCTACATTATTCCTTAATATCCTCTCCTATATTAGTGATAGAACCTTCAAAGTTAATCATAACTTTTTTTATTCTTCTCTCTATATCGAATCGGTACGTGTTCCTCAAGGAAGTATCCTATGCCCTAAGCTCTACACGTTGTATAGAGTTGACATTCCTACTCATCCTAGCACAGTCCTCACCTCGTACACTGCTGACACATGTGTATTTTTAGTGAATAATGATCCCTTCATAGTCTACCAAACACTGCAGTATCACATTAAAAACCTTGAAGAATGGTGTCAAAATTGGTGAATTAAAATAAATTCAAACGAACCACATTAAATAAACTTAATCATTCGTCGTAAACCCCTGTCTTACAGTATCTTTTAATGATGTTCCATTGATCCCTTTTGAACCAATACGCTGTCTAGGACTCCAACAGGACTAAAATTTAATTTGAAATCCACATACAAGACTAAAAACGACGAAAAAACTGCTCGTCGTTTTCGATATACTAGACAAACCATCCATTTTACAAAACCATCCAATTCGTCTGATCCAATCCAAGTTTTTTTTTGCAATTAAGTTCTCACCGGGATCTCCTTTATCTATTGATTAAACGATTTGTTCCATTGAATTAATATAACCCCAAATTTATTTATTATTTACAATTAAAATTAACAAAAAGTAATATAGATTAAAAATGTATTTATTTTCTTTTGTGGAAGTAATTTACTATGCTGACTTTCCATTTGGCTCTGAAAGCATGCTGCTTCGAGGTGAAAAGGAATTGAATCAATAAGCGTTCTTTTTTGAGCTAAAAATACTTGCAGAACATGTTGAAACATAGTTGCCTCTGATATTCAGTCTGAAGAAGCAGAAACTTTTTTCTTTGAATGAAAACATTTTAAATAGTGTTTTCCTAACTAAATTGTTGAAGTTGATGAGAAAAATTTTTTTCATAAAATAAATAATAATTAATTTTTTTTTTTTGACAAGGGTGTGTCATTTGGGTGAGGGTTTATTCTTTTTTGGGGCAACGTTTTTTTCATACTCAAAATTGTATTTTGACACACTCCAGCTGTTGCTAGGATCGAAAATTTGCCGACAGCTTCTTAATCAGAAATTAAATGGAGAATATTTTTAAACGAGGAGGGACAGAATTAGGAACGAGAGAATACGGGGGAACATCGCAGTATTATCCATAAGACAGTAGAAAAAAGTCAGCTGAAATGGTTTTGGCCACGTTTGCCGAATGGAGGAGAACCGTGACCCATCTCCAGGCAGGGACAAAAAATAAAGGAAATAGCCTAAATGCCATGAAAGCGCTGGCAAGAGACCGGGAAGCATGGAGGACTTAGACCGAGGCACCTCCACGCTGAAAGGCACTAAGGAGGAAGAAGATATTTTTGTTATATAATATTTATCACTAGGACCTGCTGTTTATAAGCTATATTTGGTTTAAATGAAAAATGGCACGTTTGCCTACATTTTTTAGGTATTAAGTGTTGGGGCTTTTTTTGACACGATGTATTTCTGTTGGTCTCGCTCTGATCAAAAATTTGACGACAGTTTTTTAGTCAGAATTAATATGAGAATATTTTTTTGTTGTATAACATTTGTCGCAAGGATCTACAATTTAAGAGCTATATTTGAATAGAAATGGTCACGTTTGAAAACTGTTTCCTCTCAACTTCAAGTTCATTTCAAACAATTTAATTTAATTATTAATATTTGTTGTTCGGATCTTTTAATTTTAAAATTTAAATTAGGAAAAGCAGCCAATTATAGATATATCGTTGTATAATCGTTTTATACATTTTTTGGAAATATTTATAAGACAAAATAGGTATTTATTCCATAGAAATTTAATTTAATTTCTGTTTCTTCCACCGTGGATCAGCTTCGTAATTTGGAGAACCTTAGGGGCAAACCCAGCCTCTATAAAATGGGTACTCATTCTTAGGGGAAAATTTCGGTGGTGGGACTTGATTGCTGACCACATCACCTCCTTCTTAAACCGTTGGTCAAGAAACAATATTCACCAAGTACTGAACCCAGGACCCTTCATTAGCTGTAGATGTTTTTAATTTAAAATTTTTTTTCTATACTAATAAACTTTTTGAGATTAGTTAGGAGAGAATATTCATTTATCATGATTTCGTCGGATTGACACCTCTACACTAGCTTTCCAATAGGCGCCTCCTAGACCAACAATTACAGGCTTATCTCACAGATACCACTTGTAAGTAATACGTATATCTGCATTTTTAATCACCATGTCTATATCATATACATGTTAGAAAAGGCAGATATGTTAATTGGTATAGATTACTTGGTATAGCTCAATAGAAAAAATTGACTTAGTAAGAAAAATTGCACCTTCTCCTTGGTACGTGTTCCTGTACAAGTTCATCCGAATATTTTCTGAGGTATCTTCTCTTCTTAAGATTATTGTTGGTGTAAAAGAAAGGAATTATGACGCATGTATTTCCGAGATCCGAAACACGTATTTGTTTTTTTTTTTTTTTTCCTCGATAAAGTCTTCGCTAGGGTTAGGTCGAAAGAAGAGGGGAAATCCAAAGACCGCCAAAGATCAAAGAAAATTAAAAAAAAAAAAATTCCTATTTTTTTAGCAATCGGAAGGTTGGCTTACGTGAACCAGATTTAATCCTCGAATACAGAGGAGCAATTAATTAGCTGGGGCAGATATGACGACGAGATATAGGAGCTACCTGCTACCTGTGCACGGGTCGTTAGCGGGGACTCTAATCACATTTCGTTTATTGCCTGGGCTTTATCTCACCTCATCTCATTCAGGGCCAATAGCTAACTACTGTCTTTTTCATTTTTTTTTAAAAACTATGAGAATCATAATTCGAATTTTGGACTACCATTATGAAAATTAGAGGAATATTTAAAAAAATAATATATATATATATATATATATATATATATATATATATATATATATATATATATATATATATATATTAGGAGGCTAAGAAGCAGATGAGAGAATAAAAAAATATCAAACATACTTCACGACATGAAGAAGAGAAGGTTGAAATCCTTTGAACAAATTAACAAGACGGACAACTCACGTCCAACTAAACAGATTATGGAGTATGCAGAAATGATCAAGAACATGGGATGGAATAACAGAAAGAGGTATAACAAATAGAACACAATCTATACATAAGGTGGACAAATGGAAAGTCTTTCAGGTAGAAAGGAAAATGAAAACAAAAACCAAATGGTCGGAGAATAGAAAGAAAGCACGCAGTGATAAAATGAAAGAAATATGGAAGATCAAAAAGGCTCAAAAGAAGTGAACGCTTTGCGTAGTCCTAAGAGGTTCATTCACATAAATAAAGGAGTATAAATAAATGAATAGTCGACACTATGTAAAACTAACAAATTTGAAAAATCTAACAAAATTTTTTTTTTTTCTCTTTCGTTCGTTCACCAATTTGTACAAGGCCTTATTATAAAATTCTGAATCTGATCGGCAATTTGAAGACCCAAATCATTAATGTCAGTTTTACGAATTTCTAAAATTTTACCAATTGGTAGTCCTTGTAGAATACAGCGGTCGTTTTTAAACGAACGAAATACCGAAAATGAGTTTTTTTGTGGAACAGGTGGAAACAAAACTAGACACTATAGTATATCTTTCTAGTTTGCTATCGGGAGATATGCTAGTTGAATTTTGAGCGTTGCTTTAGTTTAATTTTAAATAAGGCAGTAACCCTTTAGGGTAAAATTCCATTATATTTCATTTTTTTAATAGTGAAAATTTAATAAAAGACCAAGCATCATCCTGCGTCCAACCTAACTTTTTCTCGTTTTTTGACATTTTTGTTTTTATCAGCACATTATTCGTATTATATTTAATTGATAACTTAATAATTTTTACCAAGAACAAAAAAAAGCAGACTTGTAAAACAGAATAATAAAATTTTACCTCGCCTTGTTGTTGAGTTGCCACAGAGATTGAGCTGCCTCACATTGTCTTTTGTTGTTTAAACCAAAGTTAACCTTCTTTGTTTTGCCTACTCGGTGCAAGATTTCACTATTAACTATCAACTGTTCATTCATGGTATAACATTGTATAACTGCAAGTTGTAGTATAGTCTATAAAAAGTGTGCTTCCCCCAGGAGATAGTGTTCTACTATAATATAGCTACAAATAAACTAATGTATAGTTCAACCATACTTTATATGGGCAACACGAAACGGTCACTCAGCTATAGTAACACCATCCTAGAACTAGACGCAATTTTTCTATTCCGTGTGTATGCAGCTTTAAGCTATATTCTCACGGGGCGTGGCACGCTAGCGTGATCCACGCATTCGTAGAATTTCCCCCGTCTGAACGAGGTGGCATGAGTTTGCCTCTGACGTCATCTAGAGAGAAAGGAGTCCACGACCGCTCACGCTCGTTATTAAACCTGTTTGATTTTGAGGCGTGGACCACGCCAGTCGAGAAAGTTAACAAGTGGTTTATTTAGAACAAAAATGGATAATATGTTGAAATATTCCAGGATACGAACGATATTCCGCCATTGTCGTCCTTATAAGGATACTGTTTTATTAATATTAAAATGTTTAACGGTTTCTAAGTTATCCGAAGGATGTTCAGCCATTGTTGTCTTAAGGATACTGTTTAAAAATATTTTTTATATTTAACGATTTTAATATGGTGGAAGGATATTCTTCCAGCTCCTCCATGGTAGGTTTCAAAGGGCAATTTGAATCGTGGTCGTGTGAACTGTCCACAACTCTCGGCTAGTTCACTTTTCTCCGCCACTCAAGGCAAGCACCACGAACGAGAAAACGAAGGCGTGCCGCGCTTTCGTCTTTTTGCCCCGTGAGAACGTAGATTTAGACATACATACTATAATATCAATAAGATAGACCTCCTTCAAATCCCTTTTTCGAGTAGTTAATTTAATTTTTTTGTTAGTTTTACTCTTACTCTTTATTCAATGTATGTTTTGTTCTACATTTATGAAAATGTAGATTATATATTACCTTGGTAATATTAATATAGTTATATGGTAATACAGTTTAATCAATGTTATTTATTTAATCAATAATAAATTCGGTGATCGATTCTAGAATTGTCTGACTCTCAGATATAACAACAAAAAAAATTAAGGAATTAACAATATATTTTACTTACAAGGGGACGTTTGCAGTTGTAACTCACAGATTTGAATGCCAATTTTTGTGTGGGTAGTAGGAACCTATAATGGTGCTAAACTAGAGTTATAGCCACCAATGGGCATAAGGAGCCGAGAAAAAAAAAAAAAATATGAAAATCACGTTTTATTTTTTTCTTAGCTCTCAATCAAGATAGAGAAATGATTCTTTCACGTTTAATTACAGTTGTGTATTACCCAGCTTTAGGGTGCTCAAAAACTCCAAAAAAATGACTGTAATTCAGTGGAAACTCTTTCTCATGAACAACTGACCTCAAATCTCGATTTAAAGCACCATAAAACCCTTATATGTGAAATTTTATCAAAATCAAGAAATGTTCAATTTTTACCCTTTTCGAGGATGTTAAAATTTTAAAGTTGAGATTTCTCAAATCCGGAGGTCGCAGAATATCCCCTTATTGAAATATCTCAAGCTATAGCTGACCTCGGATTTTTTCATTCGCATCATTTTTTGTCCACTAAAATCTGGAGTAAATCCAATTATATTCATGGATAAAAAGCAGAATGTATGCTGATTCTAGTGATGCTATTACTAATGTAATCGGTTGAACACAGCAGTTGTTATGGCCTTTAGAAATTGTTGATGAAATCTCAACTTCAAAATTTTAACATTCTCGAAAGGGGTAAAATTCAATATTTTTTTGATTTTTGATAAAATTTCACATATAAGGGTTTCATGGTACGTTAAATAGAGATTTGAGATCAGTTGTTCATGAGAAAGAGTTTCCACTGAATTACAGCGGATTTCCTAGGAATTGTGTCATTTTTTTGAAGTTTTTGAGCACCCTAAAGCCGGGTAATGTCTTGAGGATAACAAAAGTATTTTTATTAAAAATAGCATACAAAACTGCAATTAAACGTGAAAGAATCATTTCTCTATCTTGATTGAAAGGTAAGAAAAAAAAATAAAACGTGATTTTCCAATTTTATTTATTTTCTCGGCCCCTTATGCCCATTGGCGGCTATAACTCTAGTTTTGCACTATTATAGGTCCCTACTATCTACACAAAAATCGGCATTCAAATCTGTGAGTTACAACTCCAAACGTCCCCTTTTTAGAATATAATGTAATGTAGGTCACCGATATAATAAACCATATAAAAAGACTAACGTGTAAGAACTTTATGAAAGACACGTAGGGATGGCTTGTATCGTAAAAAAAATTGATATATCGTGATTTTTTTTTGTTTCTTTTATAAACTGCCATTTTAAATATTCCTATCGCGTTTGATATTCCAGTTTATTGTATTGTTTTAGTTAATTTAGGTAAGGACATTGAACTACTGATCCACTAAATTCGTTCAACCCACCTCACGCTTGCTTCATTTTGAGTTCCTCATTTATCAATAGCTCTTTCCTATAACTTCACTATAAATGTCTACATGTTTACGTTGGATTGTATTGTTTAGTGTGTTATAGAAATATTATATTATTTCATTTTTTCAATTGTAATAAGATGTAACATAAGGTAACTTAATTCAAAATGTAGTGTTCTTTACATTGATATTTTGTAATTTCCACTATGCTGTACTTTTATACTTTTAAATAAACAAAACGGTATATCGTAAGGTAAGTATCGACATATTGATGTATCGTGTATTTATATATACTCATCCCTTGGGACCCACAACTTGGTAATAAAATAATAAATAATAATGACTGGTATTAAATGAAAAGCAATACCAATATATTAAGATAAGGGTACATATAAAATTACCAATAAAAATAGAGATCATTTCTAGGTTTATCAGCTTAATTAGCCACAGAAAGAAATTTAAACTAGACTTTTCTAACTGACAATGAGAAACGCTGGGTGCCGTGCCATTATACGAGGGGTAAAACTAAAAATTAAAAAAAAAAAAAAATAGAAAAACAATTAAAATCAAGGGAATAAAAAACAAAAACAAACAGGATAAACCAATTTGTTTAAAAGTCAAAGTCGGGCAACTAATTAAGGGAAATTGAAAACAAAAGACAAACTCCGGCTTCAAGAATTCAGAACCGATAATGATTGAATGTTGATTGGATTGGAGTCCATTTGCAATAATAATTATCCAAAACGAAAAGTTTTCCAATTAGCCGAAATTATATTACCATAATTAATCAAATTAAAAGAAAAAGTTATAACTAAAAATGAAAATATGTGAAAAAGAATATTGGATCTGAAACATTTTTACATTATTGCCTTTCAAACAGCCAATACTAAACATAAAATTCTAATTAGTCTTTTTTTCTTTATTTTTCTTCTTTTTATTTTTCTTTTCCACTTTTATTTAATATTCTTTAGTATAGTGTACCCTCCGGCTAATTATTGGATGTTTACTACACCAATTATCAAAAAAAAAAAATAAAATAAAAATCAATAAATCTATAATTGGTTTAAAATCTCTTCAATAATATTTTTAAAGTTTCCAGTAATATGAGGAAGCCAGATCACTGTAACGTGTTAGGTATTGATCTGGTAGTCAGTATCGAAGGCAATGTCAGATTGGTATCGACTTATCCTTGTGTGACTTAATTCGACATTTCCATGCAGAGACCAGCACACTATTGGAGAAACCTTATCGATACTGCTGCGTCTCCTTCACAACAAAAGAATTTAAAAAATTTCGAAATAAATATTACTTTTTATTTAATTAGGCCATATATGTATTTTTTACTAATCATGAGAAATAAATTGTTTCATGTTAAATTTGAGGGGTTTGATGCGAGTAATAATTTCGATATTCATAAAAAATAAAAAAAAAAAAAAAAAAAAAAAAAAAAAAAAAAAAAAAAAAAAAAAAAAAAAAAAAAAAAAAAAAAAAAAAAAAAAAAAAAAAAAAAAAAAAAAAAAAAAAAAAAAAAAAAAAAAAAAAAAAAAATGAACAGAATGAAGTGAATAGAATAATTATAATAGTCTGGACGTAAACGGTAGGTAACGCACGAGGAAACTAAGTTCCTTACCCTGGCAACCGAAAAGTAAAATGACAGTGAAATTTATGGTTGAGTCGTATTAAAGAGCCATGATACTACGAATTGCCCAAGATACTGATCCCCTCTTTTGGTGATAAGAAAAAAAAATATGTATATATTATAATATATGTTTAGTAAGGTTCTTGAGGTTCAGTTCTTGAAACGACGTGTTTATCAACATAAATACAGTTGCACGTCTATAAATAAAAATCCGAAGAAACCTGACCAAACAACTCTCACCACATATTACAGACAAAAAAAAAATTGTTTTAAATTTGATTCCCCCAAAATTATTCACCATGCGCAAAATAATTTTAAAAGAAATATTATTGAAATGTGTAACCATAGAAAAATTTAAAAATCCCGCTATAAACAAAAAATCAGACGTTATAAATCTTAACACCTGTTATTCCAACTTAATACATTCAGACCGATAATATACATTTACATCATATAAATCATTCATCCCTTTATTAGTATATTACACCGAAATATGAAAATCTATTTTGTACCAGCATCCTGGGAATACCACCAGTCCTTTTGTCTTTCTTTTAACTTAATTTTTCCTAGGGAATCCCCCCCCCCCTAACCGTTTACCCAGGTTAGTTGTGTACTAGAGGTGTTAAATATCCACCAGTAACATTGTAAGTAGTTTCGTACTCCTCTATCTTCTGTGTTTATATATATATTTATTATTGTAAAACATTTTGTTATATACTTACATTGTAGCTAACTTTATGTTTTGAAATAACTTGTATAACTTATATAAATTTTATTGTAACCTGTTTTACTGTGGGGCATGATTATGAGAACATTTAATAGTAACAGTCAAGCAATTAATGCATCTATATATATATATATATGTGCGTGTGTTTGTGTGGAATGAAATGACAAATGGCATTTCATTAATTCAAATTTGCTGCGCTTCGCGCGTGTATAAGTTGTCTGTGGCTCACAGAGCGGATTGACGCTGATTTACAGACAGATGATGTTCAGGCTATTTTTGTGCAATTTATTGTTATAAAAACTTGTGGAAAGAGAAACGAAAGTATATATTGAGGAGTCGATATTAATGAACTTTAAATGTCGTTTCTTTGTATTTTCAGGTGAGATAAAAGTGTAATTGCCATAGTTAAACGATAATTATTGTAATAGCTGCTAATTAAAACAAAACTTTGTATTTTCAGAGAAACAATTTCAGGTTTAATTTGAAAATCCTCAATAATATATCTTATAAAACGACATTTTTGTTAACTAAAAGAAGATGGAGCGGCTGCAATTTAAGTTTACGATGATAGCCTTAAATGATGGAAAATGTAATGTGTTAGCCATAACTTCAATATCTACAGAAGAAGGAAAATGATATCTTTTACCTGATGAGCTGAAGCCGGTGAGTCATCATACATACATTGTCAAAATGAACACTTTCTCAAAACATAAAAAATAGCACAAAGAAAAGGCATCAAAGTAGAAAAATGTAGATAAAATTGGAAGAAAATTAAAAGAAAACATACATAGATGAGGAAGGTAATGCAATTTTTGGATCAATACTTGGAAGGAATGACAAAACAACCAAGAGACAAAGATGACAATTTGGAACATATCTTGGAAAAATTAATAGAAACTACAACGAAGGGAGAAAATCAATATACTCGTAACCTAAAAAATGTTTCAGAGAAATTTATTATTGAAAAATTCACAAGCAAGAATACTAATGCAATGCAATGGATAGAGAATTTTGAAAAAGAGTGTGAGCGCTTTAATATTACAAAAGATGAAACAAAAATAGAAATATTAAGGTTGTTTTTGAAAAAATCTTGTTTGGATTGGTATAGCTCCATGGTCATAAAACTGACAGTAAATTCTGAATGGAATGAATGGAAAGAGAAATTTTTGGAAACTTTTAAAAACCAAGAATGGGACATGGTCAAATATGCTTTCGCATGGAGGTATAAAGAAGGACTGTTAATTGATTATGCTATAAACAAAGAACTTCTTATACACACACACACACACACACCCACACATATTGGGTTGAAACAAAAGTAATGCAGATTTTTATATGTGACAAAAAAAATTATTATAATTTTGTGTGGTTTATAATGTTAAGTGGTCAACACTAACTTCTCTCACAATATCGTAATGTTGCGAGTGTTTTCTGCTACCACAGCCCTCGACCGATTGTTATCAACAGCAGAAGGCACACCCGCGATACTCCTAGTATTCGAGATCAAAATCTTCAAGAAAAAACTGTTTGGAACCATCCTCGTTACACAACATTGATGTTACGTGAGGTTTGGGCCGCACTTCGACCAAGTTTGTACTCGCAAAAATAAATCTGACAAAAATCTTGTTTTGACATGATGAATTTCAGGGGCACTTACTCACAGAAGATGTAACAAAAACTGATCTAATTTTTGAGAAAAAAAAAAAAATTATCATTGTATATAATCCATCAGAGGTTTATCTTTGTTTACTTGACAAGCACAAGCCTAAACAAAATTAACATTCAAAATGCGCCGTCTTTTTGCACCAACACAATATATTTCGCACACTTATACGAAAATTCAATTAAATAAAAAACATATATGAATGAAAAATTGTTGTATGTTCTTGAGATAAAAATAATATTATATATTTTTAAAATAAATAATTTATTATTTTTTTATATATTGCCAAGCCCAACTCTCTCTGAAAAGTCAACAGAAGACTCAAGTAACTTGCGAGAAAGGCTCGACTTCTTTGATCGATGGCTTGTTAGAAACTTTTCCAAGATATATCTTCACCATAGTTGATCAATAGCTAGAAATAACTTTTGGTTCTACTTTCTTCAGCATTTTTTGTTATCTTATAGTTTTATATGTCAAATCTAAAATAAATGTTGGCAAAAAACGTAAACAACTTTTTGGGATTTTATCATTATAGGAAGCAGCGATGGGTAATTTAATCACGAATTTGACTTAAGGCCCGCACACTAAGAAAAAAATGCCAAACTTTAAACCAATAACTTAATTAAACTACTCTAGCCACTACTCAGATGATAATCCAAGTTAACAGGAACTTCCTGCTTACACATATTTACAAAAACCCGTTTGGATTACACACATTTTTGGTTGTGTAAAAAATACACACATAAAAAGACTGCAGACTTTCCAATCAAAAACTCATAGGCTTTTCACACAAGCTTCTTAATACGTTACCAAAAAAATTTATATACTGACTTACGTATAACTACATTTGGTGAATACATTGGGACTCACTACAAACGATTCCATCAAACAACATTACAATAAACTAATAGAACCTATATCTCCTGTATACCTGAAATCACAAAAAGAAAACTGAAAAGAAGATGGATAAGAGATATCCTCTCTTAACTTTCCTTATGTTAATGTATGCCAAGAATTACCGTTGGATGTCGTTCTTCCCCATTGCTATACTGACATCTCACAATTTGCACGTTTTTTTTAATTAAGTCAAACATTCTGCAGATTGTCGATGTTTATTTTTAAAGCTTAATTTGGAATTCCTGTTAAAATTTGGACATGACGTATACAGAGCCCTGCTAGCTTAATTGCAAGCGAAATCAATGTGGAATGTACAATCAGCTCTTTATCCATGTTATGTCCTAAATATTTAATATGAGTTGACCCAAGTGCATGCATTCTGTTTACAGTCAGGAATATTGTTTGGTCGTCTCTTTATAAATATTATTGCTTAGGTTATATCCTGATTTATTCTGATTTTCCATTTATTTTAGAATCTCTCTATTTACATTTCAATGCCAAGCTTAAAATACGTGAAACTGCTTGACATTTCCGACCATACCAACATTTACTAGACATGCGATCAAAGCTACCAGCATATTACAGAAGACTTATTTACATGACAGTAATTAGACCCACTTGATCATACGGAGTTGAGAGTGGCTCCATTAAACCTTCCAATTCCCCTCATATCTAATCCTTACAATCCAATATCCTTCTTAAAAACCACTATGTTCCTTATTATGTCACTAATAAAATTATCCATAAAGATCTTATTGTTCCATATGTTCCTGATTTCGCCTAAACTCGAATTCACTAGTCTCCAACTTGCCTCACACTCCATTCCCGATAATCCTACGAGGCGTCTGAAAAGAAGTTGCCCATGAGACTTTCTAATGAATAATTTTTTTTGAAGTGATACTATTGAATAGTTTTTAATATATTATTGACATGTCATTTTAATCATTTTCCTTAACTTTACTTGTTTTATACAGTGTATACAGATGTAAATATTAAAAAAAAATTAATGTAAACCAGAATATATATATGTATATATAATTATGCGGACCTCAATAGTATTAAGGATAATAAACAAAGTATGATATCCCCTTTCCTAAACAACCCTGTAAAAGGCCACCTCCTCCTAGCCTCAGAGACATTCTCTCGTCGCGCGTATAGACGTGCAGATGTTATGCCCGAAGTTTTGTACTAGGCTATAAATTGTGCTTTTTCTTGTACCAATGTATGTCACTCAATAAAGCTTCTTTTTAAAAACTCCAAACCGCGATCCTTTTATTTAGCTCTATATATAAAAAAAAATTTAAAAAAAAAAAAAAAAAAAAAAAAAAAACCTGTACCACTTACAACCCATGAAGGGTCTCGGGTTCAGACTTAGGGTAAGGTTGTACTGTTTCTAAGCCAACGTTTGTGATAGGAGAATTCACGCTCAACCGCCAGGTTTTTCCCCAATTAAGGGTGCCCACTTTTTTTAGAGGCTGGGCGTGCCCCAGGAGCGTCTCCCGACCTCGAATCCGATCCACGGCTGAAATGACAAAAAATTCAGTCGAACTCGAACTCGGGCCCGGAAGCATGGTAGTGAAGCGCCTTACCCACTGAGCTACCGCGCCTCCTAGATATATATATATATATATATATATATATATGTGTGTGTGTGTGTGTGTGTGTGTGTGTGTACTATAATATAAAAGGACAAGCCATTTTTTGTGATCACTAACAGCTAAACCTCTTTAACCAATCTTTACCAAATTTTAACTACGTCATCTTCATAGTTCAAGGAAGGTTTAGCAATGATAAATTTTACAAATTTTCTATGAAATTGTTGCTAAATAGCGATAATTTTTGGTGCGTAGTGAAGTATGAATAGGTGGCAAGTGCCAAATAATCAATCCATATGTGTATTGAATGGCACTAACCATTCTGCATCAGAATTTGCAATGGTAAAATTGTTAAACCCATCTGTAATAAATTTTAACTACATCATCTTTATAGTTCTAGAAAGGATTAAAGTAGTATAGTTTACTTTAATAATAATTTAAATGCACAGTGTTAAGTGGCAGAGGTTTGCCATACTGTCATTAACTTTTAAGGTTAGACGAGAAATTAAAATCCAACCAGATGAAATCTATAAAATTATTTCTGTCGCACCAAAAGGTATTGCCTTATCAAAATATCGATAATACGATAATGCCTTATTTTTTGATAATGCATGTGAAAAATGGGAGACCTAGCCTTACTTTTTACTGGAGGTTTTTAATAGGCTGAGATTTCAATGATTTGAAATTTATTCTGATGTTTCAGGTCTATTAAATAAATCGTACCAATGACTGTGTGAAAGAGCAGCAATTTTACCTACAAAGACTATGGCAGAAACCAGAAATAACGTTATTATTGAAAAATTAAATTATGACGGCTGAGAATATCTTTCTTGATAGGGTTGTAAGCTCTGATTACTAAAGTTTAAGTTACTTTCTAAAAATTATCAGTCCATTTGGATTACTAACTTATAGTATTATTATTAATAATTGAATATCCAATTAAGCTTTTACGTAAATTTCAATCACCTAATAATTGCAATAGCACCGAGATAAAAATTACAGCTTTGCGTGAAAATATCTAGAAATATTGTGAGAAAATAATTCTCAACTGCATGATACAGTACAAGATTTTTATCGTTAAAAAATAAAACTTCAATTATTAGTTAAACCTTTTTAAGTTCTTTACTTACAAGAGCGGACGAAGCCGCGACTGGGGATGCTAGTTCAAAATAAATCAGTAATTGTCAACACTTTGCCTTAAAAGATAATTTAGCATAAACTATATTAACTAAAAATACAAAATTGATATATATAATAAGAGATTACAAACATATGTAATAAGAGATGTTATACATTTTCCAACTGTGGAAGAGGAACGGAGATACAATACGGTTAACGACGCCCTCAGTTAAGATAACGACAAAAACAGAACGTTGCCGAGAAAAGAAAAGATAGAATGGATGGCAATGCGGACGAAGATTGATCTCGCTTATTGTCACTTCTTCAACTCCTGAGCCAAGAGGACAAAGGTCTTAACAAAGCCAATATTTAGGGTCGTTGGGAGGGGGGGGGGGAGAGGACGGGAGGGACTGAAGAAACGCTCCCCCTGGATCTCCATTCCTCAACCTCAGGGTCCGAGCTACTCAGGTTCACGTCGATAATATTTTGTCTCAATCAAGGTGAAATATTTACATTGTATTTCGAAGATTAATCTAATGGATAGCTTATTTTGAAAAATGTGATAAACACTTAAGGGAGAATAATGGGTTCTCTAGATATTGAAGTGAGTCGAAAAACTTGATGTGACGTCTGTTAATGATCTCTGGTAATTAAATATTTGATGAAGCTCTGGTGGTTTCTTCTTCCGTAGCGTTGTTGTTCGCTTTGCGTTTTGCGTTTTGCGCCATCTGAGAGGTGAGTGAACAACGGTGCGCCGCACAGTGGGGCGATACTACAATAATGTTAGAAAAAACTATGCGGAGTTTACTTTGATATTTAACGAATCCAGCCGTTGAACAATCCCTATCATACTGGATACCAAGCTAATCCTTATGTCTTATATGAATTAACTGTTTAATATAAATTAGTAGCCTGAGCGCTAGTAGCGGGCTCAGGGGCGCGATACTGTGCGATGCAACCCCCTACCCCTTAAAATGACATTGGACTAGCTGTTGCCAGTGTTTACTGTTGTGTTGTCTGCGTTTATTGCAAAAGCCGACAGTTCTTTTATTTTATTTACATTTAGTTTTTAGTGTACGTAGTTTTAGTGAGTTATTATTGTTACCGAGTATCAGCATTTGGAAAACGGATTTGTTTTGTACATTTTGAACTGCGTTTTAATTTCCGAATTATGGATGACCGAAAACGACCTGATTCACACTAGACCGGCACATGGCAGTGACAGTGCTCTCAGTGCTCTCGCCGGTAATAATCACATTGTTTGTCAACGATATTTTTGATTTTCACGGCAGTATTTTTCTGTAATTGCGTCAATATTTTAATATTGTTGGTCGAAAACATGGATGATAAAAAACTAATTGAATTAGTGCGCGCACATCCGACTTTTATTTAATATTACCCCACACTCACCTTTAAAAAACTCTTGGTGATTGCTTTTCTTCAGTGCGTATCTTGCTTTTCTATATCAACTTCCAACATATTCAGCAGTAAGTTAAACGAATTTTCAGACATTCTGAAATATTCAAAAAATGTTGATCCCTCATCTACTAATTCCTTATAAATTGTTGCGAAGTCAACTTCTGTTCTTCTCTTTTTCTATGCTTTGTGAACCCACTTTGGTTTTCTTCTTTTTCTTCACCCAGAATCAATGCAATAATTGTAACTGCACTGTCAGAGCACGGAGAAAATACTGACTAGAGTGAATTGAAAACACTGTGAGATCACGTCTGCCAGAATCACTGTCACTTCACGGCACGGCAGAGTGTGAATAGGCCTTTATTGTGTACTACTGTGCCCGGGAAGGGTTAATAATTTAATTATAACGCACAAGGGAAGAAAAGGAATTAATTGCGGCTTTATGGTATAGGTCTGAATTGAATGAAAATGAATTGGTATTTCGTCAAGGCCCTTCAAATGGTCTTTAAGAATCGGCCGAGTTTTCCTTTGATTTTAGGGATCCTGGTTCATGGCCTAAGAGTTCTCCCGATTCTAAAAGGTGTTACATAAAAAAAATGAGAATGGAAATTCTGTTTGAGCCAAATTTAAATAACAGCAGCAGAGAAGGACGTCATTTAACCAAAAATTGGATCACTTAAAAATGGATCAAACGTATAGAGATCGTGGCTATGCTATAGAGGAACTATTACAGCAATATATTGTGTTCCCAGTAGGCTGTTTTCACACTTAGCGTCACATCAAGTGTCTCCCTTAGCTTAAGAGAAAGGATTTACTAATTGAAAAAAAAAAATCAGCGAAAAATTGCAAAAAATTTTGTTCGTGGAAAGTTTTAGAATCTTGTTTGCTAAAGCAAGGTATTGATGCAGTATTTCAAGACCAGATCCATCAAGAAGAGTCTCACTGGAAGGCAGTGTTGCGCTGGATTATTGATGCTATTCTATTCCTGGCAAAGCAAGGGAGTCCATTCCGAGGAACAAAAGAAGACTGTAATTTCAGTGACCCGTCTAGTGGAAAATTCTTGAACACAATTGAACTTATATCGCATTACAGTGTCCCTCTTCAAGAACATATTGAGCGGCACAAGAAAGGGGAAATCTCGTATTTCTCACATAAAATACAAGACGAGTTTCTTAAAATTATTGCCAATAACAAAAGGCAAAAGTTAATACAGCGCAATATTTTTCTTACCATTTGACTGCACTCCGGATATCAGCTACAGTGATCAAATGACTCAAGTAGTTCGATACGTCAAAGCAAATACATCAGAGGTAGAAGAAAGTATTATCGATTTTTTCCCAGTTAGTGACAAAACAAAAGTGAACTGAAGGTCTCAGCCAAAAAATCCTCAAAAAATTATTCAAAGATGGAATTAGCATAGAGGACTGAAGACGCCAACCCTACGACAACGGGGCAAATATAGCGGGGAAATATAAAGGTGTTCAGTCCTGATTACTTCAGGAAAACAATTCAGCATATTTTGTCCCATGTGCTGCTCACTCACTTAATTTAGTTGGTGCTAATGCGGCCAGTGCAACTATTCAGGCTCACACTTTTTTTGGAACTTTGGATAGTATATATTCTTTCTTTGTAGCTTCAACATTACGCTGGGAAATTCTCCGAAAATATGTGCTGCTGACATTGAAACCTGAAAGCAAGACTAGATCGTCTGCGAGATTAGAAGCTGTCGAAGTTGTATATAATTATGGAAAAGTTTTGGAGGCTCTTAAAAACCATGATCTGTCAACGCTTTAAACTGAGAGTGAGGCCATCCGTTTTTTAAAAATAGAAGGAAACTTGAATTCATCGTTTTGGCATGTTTTTTTTGAAAAAGATCAATCACGACAATGAGTTTTCTTAGAGAAAAGATGTTACAGTAGATTTGGCTGACCGGAACCTTCATTGGCAAACATCTACACTGTGGATCTCAAAAAGGAAGAATTCAAATTTGAAACAGAAAGTTTCAAACACCATGCTTTATGAGTTGAAGAGAAACTAAACTGGAGGAAGGCTACCCGAACATTGCTACCACACTAAGAATGTTTCTCACCTTGCCTGTTACAGTGTCATCTGGAGAACAAAGTTTTAGCAAATTGAAACTCATCAAAAACTACATGAGAAGTACAATAGGGGAGGAGAGACTCTAATCTAAGCATAATATCAATTGAGCATCAACGAGCTTCCCTTATCAACTTTGACATCATCAGTACATTTACAGCTAAGAAGGCTAGAAGAATTCAAGTTTAGGTGTAATATATAACATACATGTTTATGTTCTTTTATTTTCTTCTTAACTATATCTAAATCATTTTTGTTTGTTTCGTTATTTTTAGTTCATTTTAATTTATATCAATTAACTTTAATGGTGGGGGACTGAAAAAGAGGAGGAAACTGATCTATGCCCCCCCCCCGACATATCTCCTATTTCCGGCCCTGCATGAGACCGACATAGGATGATAAAGGCATTATGAGTTGTTCATTCCCAATCTATATAAGAAGTCCAGCGAAAAGGATTAAATAGGGAAAGAGAGTGCCCTTTTAAAAATTAAAATAATAAAAAAAAAAAAGAAAAACACAAGAGTTTAACCTACCTGGACGTTCTCTTTTACCCTTGATATCTTTCAGAAGTCTGTTTTACCTCTGTAGGTGAGGCCAAACAGATTTGATTTTTGTCATACCTTTTTAAAAACATGATATATGTATATAAATAATCTATGGAATGAATTTTTGATATTTTGAAAATTGTATGTTTTAGAACTGATGAAAGTTTAACATTCGAAACTAGTTTTCAGATAAAACGATTCCAATAGAAGTGGCAACTAATTCATCAATCCTATGTTGTATATTTGTATATAAGATTGATAGCAGGCAATTATGTGTATATGGCTATTATTATTAGCATTCAAATGTAATATTAATAAAGGAATGGTGCAGAATAGACCATTTAGTATTTGGTTCGATTATTATTATAAGTTAGATTTTTTTAACGATATATTGAGAAAACTAAAATTCAAAAATTTACTATTAAAATCTTATCGTTTTAGAGATTTAATTTTAGGTCTTAAGGATTAATGTGTTAAATAAATAAATTTGAATTAATTAACTATTACAATTTATATTGAATCATTTGAAATATTATGTAAATGGATATATCTCAAACTGTAATAGAAAAGCTACTTTCAACACTTGATATATTTGATTATAAATAATAACAATAAATAGAGGCTTAGCGAACCCGAGGGTCAATGCCGCCACCACCAACCGTTGACCACACACCCTCTAGCCCACTCCTCCAAAACCCAAATTCCCCAGGTCGGCCCTGACGCAATCCTTCCATCTTCGTCTCAGTCTACCCCCAGGTTTTTTACCCGACGTGTCGGCTCAAAACTGATGACTTTTTTCGGAATTCGATCACTACTGAACCAACGATTTTACAAGCCCATTTTAAGTGTCGTGCTGCTATTACTTGAACTATATTTACCGGATATAACTCGCGCAGTTCCCCATTCTGGAACCTTATAAATTCTCCTGTTTCTTCAACCTTTTTTGGGCCAAATATTCTACGCTGTACTTTATTTTCGAAAACTTGAAGGCGTTGTTTCTCCCTTACCGTCAGCGGTCATGTTTCACGCCCATAGAGAACTGTTGGTAGTATAATAGTTTTGTGTATCCTAATTTTTAAATTTCTGGGCAGCAAGCGCGAACTGAGTAGTTTTGCGACTGACTAGTGTAGTAGTTTTGCGTAGTAGTAGTTTTGTGAACTGAGTAGTTTTGTGATATATTTGACAATCGAACAAAATTTATTAGCATCTCATTCCAATTATTTTCTAGAAAAAAGAGCTCCTTCTTAGCGAAAAATACATGCTTGCCCTATTGAACCTACTTCCACATCGAATAACGAAATTAGTTTTGATTTTATTATTATCAGTAGTAATGATGGATGTAGAGATGTCGCTAACTTGACCAAGAACAAGGCTGATGTTTTAGATGCTGTTACTTGTTTCACTAATATGACGGAGATGAAGATGAGGTGAAAGAAGGCATATCTGTTCTGAAATTAATATTCGGCTGTTTTCGGAGAGATAATGAACGTTCAAAGGAAGATTCCTGTATAGACTGAACCTAAACTCAACACCTTCATATGTCGCATTAGCAGATAATAAATTTATTATCGTTAAAAAACCAATCAGTGATAACACAGTAGACACTCAAACCTTATTTAAAAATGTAATCAGTCCTACGAAATTAAAAGTCGGAATTCGGAATCGGGAAAAAAAAAAAAAAAAATTAATTGTATGTTCTGGATCTGATGCTGACCTTAAAGTAATCACAGAAGAAATCTGCAATATCATGGAACGAATTTAAAGGTAATACCTATAAAGAAACATCTGACTTTAACAATTATTAAATATTTTCCTCAATATATAATGAAATAAAGTTTGATACCAAAAATAATAGAACAAAATCATTTAGTGGATGGATATATTATATTCAGAACAATTTTATCCCATAAGCAGAAGACAAATAACAGAGGAACGACGATGGCAAGAAAGGTGTTCGTCGGCAGAGCAGAGGGTAGATTTTGTGACTTGCCAACTGGAAGGTTAGCACTCAGACCAAGGTGCTTCAACTGTTCCAGGCTAGGGAACACCAAGAAGATATGCACAGCAACCCAACCTGGGGTATATGACCCAGTAGTAGGCACTTTAATGGAACTTGTCAGTACTCTATCATATGATATGTTCACAATTTTACGAATGTTATGATAATAACTGTAAACAGACCACAAAAATCCTTAAAAATATTTTTTATTTATTTTTCTTTCTAACTTTTAAATTGGTCAAGAAATAATGAAAAAGTCTTTTAACCTCTCTTATGGTCGATATACAATTTCACCTGTAGTAGGCATCAAAGTTGGCAGGGAATCTCACCAGTAGTAGGCATCATTTCAAAGTTGGCAGGGAATCTCACCAGTAGTGGCATTATTTTCATTTATAAATTGTATTTAAAACATTTTATTGATAAAATCAAAAGGTAGGTAATATATACTAGTATAACATGTCTCATCAATAGTTACAATTTCTTTTCATTCACAAACTAAAAAAATATCCAAGTTTGTTCTCATTCAAATCACAGAAACAAATGTACAGATTAAAATATAGATATAAAATGCATCAAATGCTTATAATTAAAAAAAAGAAGGAACTGTATTTAGGAACGATACATATAACGTAATAGAATGACTCAGATCAGTTGCCTTAATGCTAGCCTGAACTTATCACAGATTAAAACTAAGTCAATTTTTAGACTTAGAGGGAATTGAATTATTTTATTTCCAAAAAATACAGAATAAGGAAGTTTTTTTTTTGATTATTTGTTTTTTTATATATCCATCTTGCTCTTATGATTAAATTAAAAAACTGTATTCAGTTTGTTGCAAGAAATCGAAGGAATAATTATAAAATCATAGGTTTTATCATTTTGTCATCTGCAAGGACCAAACTTTTATCATGTCAATCTTCTGCAGATTCTTTCTCTTCCACTATTGGTCCCTCTATAATTTTGTTTTCTTGTACGACTTATATCTTCATTACTTTGAAAATCCTCTAATGGCCCCTCTAAGATGTTTGTTACACTAAGAATTATTTACTCTGCGTAGCATTCTAGATCCCTCTCATTCGATGAGCCATCCTTTCTTCAGTTTGGCTTGATTCCTACCTATCCACTATGCGCAGCATCTCATAGTCTAAGGGAATGCCAGCCTGAGCCCTGTATATTAACTGTATCAATTACAACAGTCGAGTCAGTAATAACAGGAAAGTAAATATTAATCATTCATCTATGTTTTTTTTTATGGCGACCATTGACAGAATTATTGCAATTACTGACTATGATTGACAAACATTAAAAAAAACATAATATTATTAAACTAAACATTATGATTGTAGTAGATACCGTCTTGACAATGCGTTAAATAAGACAATAGCCAATAACACATATGTTGATATGGGTAACAAAAAAAATATTTTCAGAATGAAGGTTATTTATGGTACACATTTCATTAAAACATATGGTTAAACAAAATAATAAATTAAATTTAGTAATCAACACCAATCTTCCACTGCCACCTGGAGCTTAAAGTTATCGCTATAATTAAATATAATCTTGTTACAAGAACCGCATATAAGGTTAAATTAAACATATGTTTTTCCCAAAAGTTATCAAATATATCATGGGAGCAGTGGCAACACATACTTCTTTTATTATTACTAAAAACGATATAAAAGCAATTTTAATACATGACGCATCATTCGAAGACATGTTAGTAGTGCAACTATTATGGAATTGAAATAGAGGATGAGTTTACAAAACAGAACACTAAAAAACAAAAAAAATTAACTGCAGTTGACTTGAACCCAGATCCAGATTATAGTTTGATAAATTAACTATAAACGAGGGAAAATTTTTGAATCCTTTATCACAGTCAGTAAACTGTTTCTATTAAATACAAATAAAAAGAGGAGAGAGTAATGTAGACCTAAATCCGTGTATACATTCCATGTTTAGATTTATTTGAAATTGGATAATGGTGGATGAGGAAAACCTTTCTGCACATAACGAAATAAAATATTTCACAAAAATTCCCTACTGGGATGTTTTCAAGGAAATATTGTTAAAATATATAAAAATAAAGTCTAGTTATTAGAATAACGACAACATAATAGCTAATATAAATCTTAAATAAGTATGTCACTAGACAGGACTTGTATTGAACGAACTTTGTAGCGGTAAAGATGGAGACGTCGAAAAAAAACAAAAAAAAACGAAGAACTTAAAGATTTATTTAAATAAAGTGAAACCACAATAGTCAGCATCACACTAGTTCGACTATCCTATTTGAAACAAAGTTAAAATGGAATTATTGGAATTAGTAATTACGTTATAATAATAATATTTAAATTATTTAGAACTGAAGATGAACATTTAAAATTCGAGGTTTTTTTTTTTTCTCATTTATTGATATTTACAACTGTACAAAATAATATACATTAAGTAAATGTGTTGATAGTGAATACAATGGCATGTAAATAACTTGTGAAGAACTACTCACTTGTAGCACTTCAATAAAATCTACACTAAAAGGTCTCTAGGCCATCTTATTTTCAGACGGCTGGGAGGATTATCGGGAATGGAGAGGGAAGCAAATTGGGAGACTAGTGGATTAGAGTGGTTATGGAGCTCACTATGGAAGGATGTATATCTGGTTTAGGCTAAATCAGCAACATATGGAACATTAAGATCTTTATGGATAAGTTTAGTGGTCACAAAATAAGGCGCATTGAGGATTTTTCGAAGGATTTTGGATTGTAAGGATTGGATACGAGATGAATTGGATGGCTTAGTGGAACCCCAAAGCTCAACTCTGTACGTCCAAATAGGTCTTATCACAGTCATGTAGATGAGTCTTTTGTAATTTATTGGAAGCTTTGAACGTTTGTCTAGTAAATGTTAAAGTAGTCTGTAACGACGAGCAGTTTCTTGTCGTTTGAGTCTTGTATGTGGATTCCAAGTAAGACGTTTGTCCAAGTGGAGTTCTAGGTAGCGGATCTGTTCAACAGGGATTAGTGGAACATCATTAAAGAATGCTGTAGGACAGGATGTCATAGGTTCACGACGAAGTGTATAGGTTATTTGATGGGATTTGTTTGGATTTATTCTAATTCTCCAATTTTGACACCATTCTTGAATGTTAGTAATATGAGATTGTAGTGATTGGGATGCAATGAAACGATTATTATTTACTGATAACACACATGTGTCATCGGCGTAAGTAGTGAGGACAGTGGTAGGATGAGTCGGGATGTCAACTGTATACACAGTGAAGAGGATGGGACCTAGGATACTACCTTGAGGAACTTCGGCAATTTTTAAAATGAAATAATTCCAATAAAAGTGGCAATTAATTCATCAATCCTAATTGTATTTATCCTTCTATACCAAAATACGAACCTCAAGTAAATATACAAATAATTAAACAAATAGTAGCATATACGATACAATAGTATAATAGTAAAAAAATAATAGCCTGATATCAAACTGTAAGTTTTAAAATCATATATTTTCATTACATGTGACTAATTTTATACCAATTACATATATGTATATATACATATATCTAATTACATCAAAATTAATATAAAACATGTGTCCTATTCTTTAGATACCTAAATTATTTCTTAAGCTAATCAACATTTTTCGAGAAAGTTGTGTAACCAAATCTAATTTTATATATCAAAAATTTTTACACCTTTTACCAAATTCCAATTGTGCCATTACATGAAATAACATATATTTTAATACGAAATTAGGAGTCACGGTTTGAACGTTTATTAAAAACAAATAAAAATTAAAACATTTAAACAAACTTGCAACTAAAGATAAAGAAAAAAAATGGCTCTGTAAATCGAAATTATATTCCATTGCAGAAGTCACAAAGAAAATTTAAAAAAAAAAAAAAAAAAAAAAAAAAAAAAAAAAAAAAAGTGTGTGTTCGAACTTCGAAGCCATTGTGGATTTCTTGTAGCACTTGTTTTAAGGACTGGGGAATACTTCTAAATTCAGGTACTATCTATTCTAAATATATATACATTATTCTAACACAGTCTTAATTCATTTGAAAAAAAAAAGAACAAAGATTTTGATTGGAAGAAATAGTTATAAAACCGACCCTTTGTTCGTTCATTGCCAGCACCATTAATAAGAAAGAAGTAGTTGGCATGTATGTCGCGTCACGTACACGATCGTATTGTATAAACTTTAGTATTTAACTATAGCGAAAATATATTACCAACAATCCATAACTATCCATAACTAATAGACTTATTTTTGTTTTTTTTATTTATTGATATTTAAAACAGTATGAAATAATAATGAGTGAAGACTTGTGTAATGTTGTATCTGTTGTTTGCTCGTTTTATTTTCGGAAAATTTAAAAACAAAGAAAAAAAAATGATAGACGTATTATTTAAATAAAAAAAAAAAAAAAAACTCAATTTTTCCCTCACTGGAAAAACAAAATATCATGGAAATGTCTATCTATGAACTACTGTTTTTGATAAGGAAACGGTCAGCAAATATTCGATCCGAGCAACACCAACAAAGCTAAAACGTGTCAAAGAAGTCCCAACAATTAAAAAAAAATGTAAAGAAATCGTTAGTTTTTTTTTATTTAAATCAATATAGCTCCTAACCCATAGGTCCTAGCGACAAATTTTATATAAAATATTCTCCATTAAATTTAGGATTCAGAAAAGAACTCAATTTCTCCCTGACTAGGAAAAACAATAGATCATGTACACGTCTATGAATAATCTACTGATTTTATATATATTGCTTCTGATAAGGAAAATGGTGTCAAATTTTTGACCCAAACAAAAACCAAAACTAAAGACCTCCAGCCAAAACATATCCATGTCAAAAATAAAGTCGCTAGCATAATGAGCTTCGTCTTTCCATAATTTTTATATTTATATTTTACAACCTTTTTTTGTCACTTATTTTTTTTTTCCGAAGAAACTAATATTTAAGTTTATTTTCTGTATTTATTTTGCAGAATATGCTAATAAAGCTTGTATAATTTGTAGTATAAATGGAATCATCATCTTCTTATTATTTTATGCCTTTCATTGGAACAGATTTAAACATCTATTCGATAAAATCTTTTGATGTTCAAAGAATACTAATTTAGTATCTTACTAGGGAGTCTGAAATATCCAAATCTGCAAGAAATGTTAAGACCCAATAACGACCCTTCAGTATTTCAAACCTATTACATTAGCAACATATATTACTTGATCTTCTTCTTTAACTCTACAAGACATATCCATAATCCCCCTACGCTGATAGAGTAGAGTAAATGAAAAGTGAAGAAAATGAAAATAAGCGAACAACAAAACCAAATACATCAAAAACAAATTTACAAGTATATCCTCCGAAGAGAATTCATAGTTTCGTGAGTCATTCCCCCATGATATAGAAGAGAGTATACTTTTAATCGAAATTTTAACGTTTTCAGAGGTCTTGAACATTCTTATTACTTTAATTGTTACGACGCACTGTGGGACGAATGGCCTAACTAGGAGGAAAAAGTCATAATGAAAATTAATGAAACTATTGTGATAGGTGTATAGTTAAGTAGTTTATGGAACATTATCAAAGGGTTTTTTTGGTTTTTTGGAGGTGGATTTCAAGGTAAAAAGAACGATCAAAGAAGTACCTAACTCGACAGGTCAAATTTTGTTAAAACTATTGATTTCTTTCAATCTAAATTTGTGTATCATCCTATTGATATTTTTTCATTATTCTTTTATAATTAGTGAATATAGACGATCGTTATACCAGTAATCCATGCTTAAAATAATTTTTTTATAATTTGACCTATAATATAATTTTTTGAAAAGTGCCGCAAACTAAAGTATTTTTTAAACTAAAATGATCTATTACTAAAAAGTACCACAAAGTACCTCTTTGAAATTCATGGTATAGGTGCCTTAGAAGGTATATGAAATAATCATGAAACATTTAGCTGCTTTTATCTGCTTTCTTGTCTGAAAACGAATTTTCAATTCCACGAAGGGAGTTATTTTGTACTAGGCAAAACCGTGAGGGCATTGAAATAATTAATATATATTACTATATTTGAAACACTTAAATTAGAGGATATTATTCCAACATCTTCAGCTGCAACTGATGAGATATTTAAAATTGGTAATTACGAAAATTAAAACGAAATAATAAGAAGCTAAAAAAAAACCGGAAAGTCATTTTATATTTTATTGACTCCAAACATCAAGGAGATTGAGAAAATAACTTTTATAAGAAAAAAAATAGTTTTACATACATTTATTAAGTTTTGATACTCAAAAATACATAAGAATTAATGTATGTAAGCATGTTTTTTATTTATTATTTTTTTTTATTTGTTTCTTTTTTTTATAACATTTCGATAGTTCCTATTTAAATGGAGTCTAAAGCATAACTGAGTAAATAGTTTTGTTGAGTAGGCTAACAGGTCAGTTAAAATATCACAGAAAGATTTAAAAAACAGTATCGCTTCATAATGTGAATTGGATTAGTACACCGGAAACATCCCATTTATACGATACCAGCTTGACGTGTTTTTTCATTCATTAGTTTAACTACTAAATAATTAACTATTATATATTCCTTAGAAACGATTTAATTCATTATTTTTATTCAATTAATATGATACATATATAAAATAAACAGTGAAAAATAAACCTATTGAAAAAAAAAAATATATATATTGAACCACGGATAATGGGGACCTACTATCTAGTATTTTCCTAATTGTTGTGACTTTAGTGGTTTTATTTTAGCTTATTTAAACTCTATTGTTTATGTATATCAGGTTACCAGGTCTGTTTAAGTGATTCAGACTTTTTTCCTCCTAGATTGGTCATTCGTCCCACTGTGCGACGCATAGTGGGGAAAATAGGCTAAAAATGGGTAAAGATATATTATAATATTATTTAGAGAAGTCGTGATAAATGCATGAATTTTTTCACTTCATAAATGCATGAATTATAGAATTGTATCAGCGCGTTCTAAAGGAGTCGCTACTCAAGTATAGGCAACCTTTCACTTCCACTCTCAACACTATTTACAGATAAGACTGCCTGTCCCCACTCTCGCCACTCCCTACTCTATCTCTAACTCCGCCCATTTTACTTCAACATGACTCTGTGCCCCGTTTGTAATTCAACCGTTAGCCGGGACGGAAAAGCGGCAATTACGTGCACAACGTGCCACTTAATATTTCACAAAAAATGCACGGGAATCAAAGAACAGGATGAAAGAGACCTTAAAAGTTGGAAATGAGACCTCTCATGCAATAAAAAAAAAATCACAAACCCGTCTAATAAAGACGATCAAACAATAACCAAATCAGGGGATTCATCGGAGTCCGGTTTAAAGGAAATCTTAATGGGAATAAGCTAACTATCGGGAGAATTCAGAGAAGTTAAGGAAACACTGAATAAACAGGTCGACATGTCATTTGAAAAATCGGAAAAATTAAAAAAATTGGAATAGCACGCTAAAAATCAAGAAAGGGTAATAGAAGAGTTACTAGCGGGAAATAAGTCTCTAAAAACAAAATTTACTAAGCTCGAGACAAGATTAAACAAAGTAGAGCTGAAACAATTAAGTAATTCGTTAGAAATTAGGGGTGTGCCCCAGAAGTCAGGAGAAACAACATAGAGGATAATTTGTACCATAGACTCAGCTCTGGGGATAAAACTCATAGCAGAAGACCTAGATTTCGCGGAAAGAAAGAGACCTAGAGATGAATTCCCCAGACTGGGACCGATTGTAATACGTTTTGTCCGCCAGGTGGTCAGGAATGAATTTATTAGGCTCCGAAAAATAAAAAGAGACTTTTCGACTAGGCACCTAGGATGGGAAAGTGACGAAAAAATATTCCTGGGCGAAGAAATGACTCCTTTTAACCGCTAATTATACTGGCTGGTGAGGCAGAAGAGGGCCGCCGGCAAGTTGAAATTCGTGTGGTTTGCCGGAGGCAGAGCTCGATGTCGTCGAGACAACGGGCACCTTGTCGTTCTGGTTAAGGAAGAGGACATGTTTTCTCTTGAGAAAAACTACTCTGTTAACATCGATATCTCAGCTTAAGTATCCTCATTATCAAATCGAAGATTTATTTAAAAAACGATTTTTTATTTATTTTTCGTTTTTGGTTACAAATTGTTATTTTTATTCTTTACTTCAAAAGAATGTTCCTATCCATTTTTGAATTCTTAAAAACTTTTTCCAGGACATCACTTATTTTCAATTGTACTTTTTATTATTCTACTTTTTTTTGGGGGGGGGGATTATCCATCTATATTTGTTATATTGGATACAGTGTTCCCCTTATTGCAACATCCTTGCACGATATAATTGTGAACTTACCACTAATAGCCTTATCCAAACCGAATCCTATAATTACCCTTACCACAAAGCCTGTATTGACCCAATCCTTCCTTAAACCTTTCTATGAATAATATACTCACGGCATGTCATGTTAATGCACGATCTATCCCTACCCATTATGATGAATTCCTACTCCATTTCCAGCAGAACTTTTACCATGTAATTGCGGTTTCCGAAACATGGCTCAAACCTTTTATTCCCTCGTCCTCAGTACAATTACCTCACTATAACCTCCTCCGCTATGATCGGGCTAACCGAGTTGACGGTGGAGTTGCACTCTACATTCATGAATCACTCAGATCCAGTGTCCTCCACTCCTCTACTAATCCAGGTTCTCCTCACATAGAATACCTGTTTATTGAAATTACGGTCAACACCCAAACTATCCTGTACGCCGTCATATTCCGCCCCCCCCCCCACAAGTTCCCTTCGATCCAACTCTTGAATCCTTCCTATTCTCCATAGTTCCATCTTATAACCACATTATCATCGCCAGAGATTTCAATGCAAATTTTTTAACCGATAATCCCGACAAACATTACTTTAATAACCTCTTTCAATCCCTAGGTCTCTTTATAGTTCCCTATTCTGCCACCCATCACCTTTCCTACTCAGATACTTGGTTTACATATTATTGACTGTCCCGCAAAAATGCTGACTCACTCCCAGCACCCAATACCCTCTCTTTCCGCCCATGATTTAATAGCAATTTCCTATGATATCCTTGTTCCTTCCTTCACTCCTAGAACCATAACATACCGCAATATAGATTCCTTAACTTTCGAAATGATCCAATCCGATCTCGAATCTATAGACTGGAACGCCTTCTACTCCATACCGTCCTTAGATCCCATGGTCGAATCCTTAACTTCCAATCTTCTATCCATCCTAAATAAACATGCATCACACAAAAAAAAGTAACAATGCGCCGTCCTCCAGCACCATGGATAACTCGAGAAATCAGAGAGTTGATGAGAACCAGAGACACTGCCAGAAGAAAATATATCCGAACTAAACATTCCGAAGACCTAATAACCTTTAAACCCCTCCGTAACCGAACCCAATCAACCATCCGTCGATCCAAATTCCTATATTACCAGAAAACCTTTTCTGAGCACTCAGACTCTCGCCAAAAATGGAACCTCCTCCGCCAAATCCCCTCCTTACAATCTAAATCATCTCCCTCCTATCATATTACTCCTGACAAGCTTAACAAGTGTTTTACTTCATCCCATTCACACTCCTTTTCAGTAGAGTAGTTCAGGGCTCCTCGATATCACCCTCACTATTTAGCGCATATATTAATGACCTTTATCCCCTCATCAAATATTGTTCCTCTCACTTCTACGCCGATGATTCCCAAATTTACCTTTCTTTTTTCCCTAATGAACTACAAACCTCCATCACAAATATCCAAGCAGATCTCGATACGATAGCCTCTTGGGCCTCTGATGATAAATTGAAATTAAGCGCAGACAAATCAAAGGCTATTGTGTTGGGTCCTAAAGTCCTTCTTAACTCCCTGCCCACAATTCCTATCTTTTCCATAGATTCCTATCCCATAAACTTCTATCCGTCCGTTACGAACCTTGGCATTGTCCTAGACCAAACCATTTCTTGGCAAGACCATATTTCCCTTATTACCCGACGATCAATCTCCTCCCTTCGACTCCTGAACCGATCCCGTAATTTCCTTCCACAGTCAATCCACCAACTGTTAACTACATCCCTCATATTCCCCCATTTTGATTATGGTAGTGTGGTGTATGGAGGTCTCTCGAAATCTCAAGATGCAAGATTAAAGAAGATAATGAACTGCTGTCTGAGATTCGTTCTGAGAATACCTCGCCACGAACATATTTCCCACCACTACACCAAATTAAAATGGTTATTTCCTTCCTTCCGTCGACAGTACTTTCTTGGTTCGTTCCTTTACAAATCTCTTTCCTCAGGCACCTTCCTATATCCTGAAAGCTTTAACATTAAAATCATCTGTAAGTTCCCGGAAAACCAGAGCCCGTTCCTCAGACCTCTACCTAACTCCTTTCAACACAACAACCTTCAAACGTTCCTTTATATCCAGAGCTACCAACTTCTGGAGTTCCCTCCCTTCCATCATTCGCCATTCCTCCTCTCATAACAGCTTCAAATCCCGACTTTTCACTTACCTGTTCGATATTCAATCTGATAGTCATATAGATATAGAAAATATCTCTTAAAATGAGATATGAACATTCAGAATATAATATTGATTTTGTACAGTATTAGTCTAGTACTATTGCACTGAATTGTTTTTGGCATAATTTATATTATTTATCAGATAAGACACATTATCTTTCCAGATAACTTATATTTCTCAGCTTTGATTATTGTATTTGATTTCATTGAGTTATTGTTTAATTGCCTCTATTTTTGTTTTCGTAACCTATCTTAGATTCTTACCTCAAGATATAATTTGTTTTTTGTGTGATATTTTAACACATGTAACAATACTTCTATATTGTAATCCTTCTCTATACTCAGTGGACATTCACTTCTATCGGTTTCACCAAGTTTCTTACTGTACATCTACTCATGTAGGAACACTGCGTGCGGTCTGTCCCACTGTAACGCATCTAAAGTTCCATGTGCGAGGACACTGTGTTTCTGACTGTTCCATCTTCCCGCACTTACTGACGTTCCTGTTCTCTCTCCTGCAGTCCGTCTTCTGTCTCAGGTATCCGTCCTATCTCGTCCTCCCTAAACTATCTGCCGTCTTCTCCACACATCCGTCCGTGGTTGGTTCCTGTTTACTTCAACTTTTAGGTTAACTTGCTTTATCCTGATTCTATTCCTCGTCTTGGGTGCTGGCGACTTTAAACTATTGGATATAATTAACAAAGGTTCTGTCCGTCGGGAATTTCTCCTTCCTTCTTGAATACGTTGCTGATTATCCCTTTCATATCGTCGATAAGAACGCCATTCTCACTTCTACCTCTACTGCTTCTTCAGTTTCCCTGATTTTTTCTTTTATTTTTTTATAATGCTAGTGATACTTCTACATATTACCAAATCGACAGGTGAGGTATCTTCACTTCTCAAAACATACGGAAGATTTCTTCATCAGTAGTCCAACATCAGCCTCCGAATGATTTCTTTTGCTGATCCTTCTCTATCATAAACGGCATATCCTTATCCACCGAATGAGGCTCTATATACCCCACTTGTCTTGCTCTTACGCCATGAGATCATAAAGGTTCTTTGCTTCTCGAGCTTGAGTTTGCTTACTCGTTATTTGATCGCCAAATTTGAGAAAATGATTCAGCTTATCTTCTTCATCAAATATGTTAATTACTGAGATAGCCCTCCTAAGATCTTGCGATTTTTCCTTCTTCATTTTTTTTTTATTTCCACGATAATCGCTTGTGCTGCTTCCAGAGTGTCTAATTGAAGAGGTGGAATATCTAAAAATAAATAAATATGCACATGTAATTATAAATATATACATATATACTAATTCGTGTGCACAGAAATTGATGAATAATGTAAGTAATGATTAATTTTATTATCATACTACCTGCTGCTATAATTTAGAAAATAATTGACCCCCAGGAAAATTGATATCCAGTTTAATATCCATCCTTACAGTGAGTTAATGTTATGTGTTTAGTAAAGCATTGTATACAAAATTAGATCTTTAAGAATGAGTATATTTCATTTTCCGTATTTTTTTTTAATTTCAGGAAATTAAAAGGCATATAAATGAAGTTAATAAAGCTTATTAATATCATTCCGGCCGCATACCCAGAAAAGAAACGAAAATTGGTAGAAAAAATGTTATCTGATCTAGATGAATCAATCTTAAGTCTAAAACACGATTGTTACATGTTAAAAATAAATTACAACATCTTTAAGGAGAACAGATGTAGACTCTTGTCCAAGCTGAAAAATATGTATCCAAACTCGATGGTCTTACTAAAGGGCCAAGAGTTTATTGAAACTCCATGCTCGAACACTTGCTTCGAACAAGACGCGTTCTTCTTTTGGGCTTTTGGTTTGCAGAACCCTAACCTGTGGGGTGCCATCGACATAGAGACAGCGACATCTTATATCATATACGAACCACACGAAAGCGGACATTCTTTTACGAATCCAATACGCTTTAAAAAGAAATATAAGATAGACAGAGTGATGTCGTCTGAAGAATTCCAGAATGAAATTTCAAGACTCGGTCATAATATGTTTCTTGTTCTTTCAAATATGGACAAGGAAACATTGGAGGCTTTGAATTTTAATAGAGTCGTTAGAGCTCTGGCCAAATGTGACATTTGGGTATGCAACAGTGTTCTTACTCCGGTGATGAACTCCTATCGAGTAATAAAGTCACCTAAGGAACAGGAAATAATGGCTATTTGTGCGAAGCTGAACAGCAGAGCTCTTACCTTTGTGTTGCACAAGGTGAGCCCTGGTATGGCTGGCTACACTGTGGGCGCGCTCTTTAGACTGTACATCAAGTCCTTCGGTTCCCACATCTACAAGGCTCGCCCCCTGTCTTGCCTCACTGGTAGGAGTGTGTATTGCATGGATGAAGAGCGTTCGCCTTTTTATTTACAGAACAGGATCCGACCCGGTGATCTATGCATTCTCAATATGGGAGTGGTACTACACGGCTATAGAACCAACTTGATCGCAACTATCCCCGCCAGCGGTACCTTTTCACATCCTCAAGCGGTCATCTACAATATTGTACTCGAAATTAGGGCAGCCATGCTCAAAGAGCTTAAACCAGGGATATCATTTTTGGAAGTGTCAAATACAGCTCATAAAAAAATGATAGATCAATTGAGGCTGAACTTTATATTAGAAGGGACAACTGATGATATCATGGAATCAGGCTTATGCGATGTATTCAATCCCAATGGAATAGGTCATTTTTTAGGTATTGATTTTTACGATTGCGAAGGACCGACTACTATCGATCCGAAATCGAACGTAAGAGAAAATTTTAAGAACTCAGTGGCCGAAGAAGGTATGATCCTAGCACTTAATAGTGAAGTTTATCTCAATACAATGATTATAAATAACCTAATGGATACTCCAGCAAGAGCCTTTTTGCAGTCAAAATATCTACCCAACTACTTAGGTCAAGTAGCTAGAATCCAAGACGTTATCCTCATATCGTCGAATTCACAAACATTACTGTCAAATCTTCCGAGAACCATCGCAAGTATTGAAAGGACAATGTCACAAAATATAGAAACACCTTTGGAAATAGACGAGAATCATACGTATAAGAACAAAAAGACAATAAATAAGGAAGCACACGTTCCCCAAGTCCAAAAATTGTCGATTAAGAGAAAAGTTAATGATTCCAAACGACAGGATTTGTTAGCTAAGTTGTTGGATGAAATCCAACGGAAACTGGAGAGAAAGCCGATGAAGCTCTTGAATGAAATAATGGAGAAGGTGTACACTTCCCCGTATAAGATACGCAATATGTTGGAGCATATCATGATACCATCTGTTTTAGAAAGGAAAAGACCTGCTTTAATACCGTATCCTAAGGCAAGTAGAGTAATTAATGTTAAGATTAAGCTTCCAAAAGAAGGATTCGGCTGCCGTTTTCCAAAATGGACAGAACAGATAGAGGACTGTTATAAGATGACAGATAAGTGTCTTGACACAGAAGGAATTGACAGTGTAATATTCCCGCCCGAGGCAAAATAATTGAATCTCCAGAAAGAAGAGAATATAAGAAACATATCGGCAACATGTTACTTTAAAAGAGATAATTAAATCTAATTTAATTGTTTATTGTATCGTTTATGATTTCCTTCATCTTGACAGCATTTGGATCATAACTCATGGTTAAGTAAATTTAAGAACAATTATAGGAATATTTGAAATAAGGAAATTATCTTATTTTTATACTTAGGTTTTAAACATTTAAACATTATAACATTCAATTTCTAAAAAAAAAAATAAATAAAGGCTTAGCGAACCCGAAGGTTCGATGCTGACGCCATCAACCGTCGACCGCACACTTCCCTCCAATCCACTCCTCCATATCCCAAATCCCCCAGGTCGGCCCTGACGCAATCCTCCCATCTTCGTCTCGGTCTACCACTCGATCGTTTACCCGACGCACATAGGGGTATTTTACGATTCTAGGCGGCCAAAATTATTTAATCCCAGTTGACTGTCGAAAATATATTTACAAGTCATCTTAAGTTTAAAAAAGTTATTTTCTGACTTTCCATTAAGAAAGAAAAAAAAAAAAAAAAAAAAAAAAAAAAAAAAAAAAAAAAAAAAAAAAAAAAAAACTGGAAATGTTTGTTGTGTGCCTCAATGGCTTATTTGGAGAACAACCTTTTTGGCAACAGTGTTTTTCTATCAAAGTTGCATTGTGAATAAGAATTTTCCGCATCTTAGGTGGATAATGACTTATATAATTTTGATATATAATGTCAGTCTTCAAACCTTTGTAAATGAACTTTGTAGCCACTTGATTTCACATCAATGATGTCTTTAAACTGGTATAACAAATTGAAATCAACACCAGTAATATCTGCATAAAAAAAAATATGCAGGCATTACCATTGTTAATGTTGCCAAATCCAGCTTTAGGGACATACAAAATCAATTATGTTTTTCATATGTATTTCATTTTTCCTTTGCATAACGATTGCTTTGTCAGTATCTGTTCTTAGCTACCACTTTTTTTTACATGAAGCTAATATGAAAGAAGCAATATGCTTTCGAATAGACAAATCCTAGCGTGCAATATAGAAAAACCAAAAGAAAGAGCATCGGCCTCAATATAATTTTAATTTTTTTATCAAATGATGGAATTCTTTAAAAATTGCGCCACAAATGTAGGACCTCATAGTTAATGTTATTGTGACAGCATTACAAACATTTTTGTCAATCAGAGTAAGTGACAGGATATGTTTCATAATAATTGTCTTCCAGTGTGAATATGGTGCTTTTTAATGAATTTAATTAATTAAAATAAGTATTTCAAATGTTTTCAGCAGCCAATCGTCCTTTTTTAAGGATTAACTTCTTTTCATCTCTACTTAAATTTAGATTTTAAACAGGAAAATCGGTACTTCATGTCCTTTTATTGGTCACTAGAATAGCTCACTAGTCAAAAGATGTATTCAAATATTTTAATTTTACGTCAAAATTGGAAAGATTTGATCCTGCATTTTATCGTATAGTGATTTTAAGGTCACTTCTCTTACTCCTGAAAAAATTGACGAATATCAACAAAATTAAAGATATCGTTAAAAGAATTATAATATTTAATTTAATATTTTGTAATTTTCTCATTGTCATGTTTGGTTCCTCTTAAATCAAAAAGGTGCGGCTAGGTGCGGCTGATTTAGTCATTACTATTTTACAAAAAGTCTATTCTTTCAGAGAAAATAAAAATAACAGCCGGGACCCTGAAGTACAACAAAAACACTAAAATATGGTAAACTGTGTTTGAAAATAAACGAAAAATAGGATATTTTTCAAACAGCCGAAATGGCACTTCAAAAGTGTGTGCCCTCACCTGCAGTTTTCAGATCAATAACTTTATTGATGAATAATATCACTGAATATAAGAAAAACCACTTTAACTGAAGTTGTCTGACGGGATGGTGCAGTTTCGACTAATCGTACGACTTAGGTGTTGCAGGGAAGGAAGGGACAAGGGTCACATAAGGTCCTATGTTTATCCAACTTCATAAATAGCTTGGTTTTTTTTCCTTCTGCGGATTTCATTAAATGGACTTTTGGCCGCCTAGATTAGGTAAATACCCCAATGTGCGACGGCTCAAAACTGATTACTGTTTTAAGAATTCGATCATTATTAAACCCAACGACTTTACACGCCCATTTTAAGCGTCGCGCTGCTAATAATTGAACTATATTTACCGGATATTACTCGGGCAGTTCCGCATTGTGAAGCTTTCTAAATTCTCCTGTTTCTTCATCCTTTTTTGGGCCAAATATTCTACGCATTACTTTATTTTCGAAAAATTTAAAGCGTTGTTCCTCCCTTAACGTCAGTGGCCATGTTTCGCATCCGTAGAGAACTGTTGGTAGTATAATAGTTTTTTATATCCTAATTTTTAAATTTTTGGAGAGTAAGCGCGAACTAATTAATTTTGTGACCGAAAAATAACAAGCATTACCGGCTTTTAACCTAGCCTTTATTTCTTCTTGAATTTCCTTTTTTCTCGATATGATAGACCCTAGATATTTGAATTGTTCAACGTGTTCAAAGTTTATCCCGGAAATATCTACATTACTAAAATGTTCACCGTTTCTACTACTGACCGTATATTTCGTTTTATGAGTTTTATTTTATATTTCGATTTCATGAGCGTCGTTTTATAGTTTCCTCGTTTTCACCCAAAAGTACTAAATCATCAGCATAACCAAGAACCGGACATTTACCACCCATCTCTAATCCTTTTCCCATAAGCATTACCTTCCTAATGACGTATTCTAGCGCTAAGTTAAATAATACCGGAGAAAGAGAATCTCCCTGTTTTAAACCCGAACGTACCTCAAACTTTTCGGAGTAAAAAGTCCCGATTCGGACTCTATTAAATGTTTCGGACATGCACATCTTTACTAGATTTACCAATTTCTTTGGGATCCCCAGTTCGATCTAAATATCATACAATTTCTGGCGGTTAATCGAATCGTATGCCTTTTGGAAATCAACATACAGCTGATGCACTAAGCCCTTAAATTCTAATTTTTTCTCTAAAATTTGACGAAGGGAAAATATTTGATCGATAGTTGAACGACTCCGCCTAAAACCACATTGATAGTCTCCAATTATTTCCTCCGCGTAATCAGTAAATCGGTTCGTTAGAATTGATGTAAATATTTTATAACACGTCGGAACAAGTGAAATACCACGATAGTTGCTACACTCTGTTCTAGGACCCTTTTTATGAATCGGAAACGGACCCTTTTTTTAATTGGAAACGATTCCAATCACACACTAACACAGTAACATACCAAACAACTAGTACAAGTGTGCACGTACGTATTTAACAAACAGAAACACAAATATTTAACCTTCCAGCGGGCGCGTGGGCGTCAATATGGCCGCCTTTTAAAAAAATATTTAATTGACTGTCAATTAGCCAGCGCAGCACAACGAGGCCCACCGGTATTCCTATATTAGCATATTATGCAACAGATAGCCACCCGGTAGTACATCTTCGCAAACAGTCTGTGTCAGTCAGTTCCAAAGTTGAGCACGTTTGGTCAGGAATGTCAGGGCGGTCAGATTGCCGCCTTCGCAAACTGTTTCTTCTTGCCATCCAGCCAAAATGTAAGTAAATATTTTTCCAATTAAATATCATATTCACTGTTATATTATGTATGGTTGTCAGATAGGTTTTTTTTTCTCAAAAATCAAACAAAAAATCTCCAAATTTATCTTTTATAAAGGAAACATACCAGTAAGCCGGAAGATATTCTGAGAATTCTTCGAGAACTGCAGAAGGAGGAAGCTCAAGGGGAGATAGAGGAGTATGATGAGGATCCGGACGATCCAGATTACGAGCCCGAAGTAATTGAGAGGGCCGAGGACGACAGAGAACCTGAAGTTGAATTGGATAGAAGTGTTGGGGAGGAATTGCTTCTTGAAGAAGATAAGATTATGGTTTTTGGTGAGAATTTTCGTTTTTTTTATTGGCAAAGATGTACTGAACTGAACCTTGTTCATTTTGAATTATAATTATTGTTATATGTATTTGATTAATAAGAATGGCATATAAGATAGCTGAAATACTGTTAATCATTACTCCAGATTTTTATTACCATAAAAAAAATATAAATAAAGAATTTAAAAAAAGTATATAAGGTATAGTATCTTCCTAATGTATCTGTTATAAAAAAAAGCGATAAGTAATATAAAAACACCATTTATATACATGAAAAGATAACGAACCGCGAGCCTGGCGGAAGGTTAAGGAAATAGATTCAATAATTCAAAATTAGAACATAAATATCAAGCTAATACAACATGCATATATGACTTAAAGGCCATACAAATTTTTTCAAAAGTATAAAAATAAAAATACGATGAATAAGAGACATTACTACGATAGTAGATCATTTTGAATTCTATAGAAGAAGCTATACAAATCGGTTCTATGTAACTACGAACTCTTATTTATTTCTCAAATTACTTCAAGAAGTAGGCATGATGGTATGGTAGGTTCAATGCAATTAAGATTTGTGGATTTATTGCTATTTCTAATGAAATTATTTTCTTTATAAACTAGTTTCGGATACTAAATATTCCTTACCAGTTCTGAGGAAGTCCGTTTGACCTCAGCACTGGTGATGATAAATAAACCGACGCATGAATTTAAAACTTTTCAAACGTTTAATATTTACAATTCTAATTAAACATATTTTTAAACGTCAAAGGATAGGTCAAATTCAACGCCGTTTCTTTTAGATTGTAAATAATACAAAAGTGATCCAAATGCCGTCCACAAACATACCGCGCTCTTTTTGAATTTGAGCATAATCCAACAGCTCTGGAAGCGGGATTGTTAATTAAAAAGATGGGTTGTCAGTGAAGTAATTGAGAGTAATGAGTGAGAAGGAGAATAATGGATTATATCGGAAATAAATGAGCAGAACTTACTTTCAGCGAGAAATGACAATGAGAAACTGAGAGATGACAGTGACGGATAGGCTGTGGAAAAGTACTAGGTAGGATAGGGGTGGAGCGGTCTAGCGGCAGGGGTATAAACTAAGCAGCGGGAGCAGGAGAAAATTTTTTTTTTGAAATTGAAATAAAAGGTGAGGAAGGAAAAGGTGGAGTATGTAAGAATATAGGGAAATAAATGGATTTTTTAATATTAAAAAAAAAGTTTTATTGAAATATATGAACAGCCCGGGCGGGCAAGTAGGCGTAAAGGGCCCAGGCTTGTACTTGGCTCTAACAGTCTGGAATGTTTGACAAGGGTATTAGTCATGAAACGTAATAGTGGTAAGCCTGTGCCAGTAAATGTAGTCTGTTATGAACCAGTGACCATCCAAGTTGGCAGTGATTTAGTGTCAGCGAAAGTAATGACAGTCTCTGGGTGTCAGTGTTATTTATAGATTAGAGAATCTCATATGTAATAGTAACAGGTGTGTCAGTAAATGTAGTCAAGAGTCTGTTATGAACCAGTGACCATCCAAGTGGCCAGTGATAAGCCTGTGTCAGAGAAAGTTATGACAGTCTCTGTGTGTCAGTTCCGGAATCGTCACACTACTGTTCAATAAGGTTTTTGTGTTGATGGTCATATATCATCTGCCTTTAAAAACAAGTAGAATAGCACTGGTGCATTACTCGATGTAGCGCCATCTTTTGACCGGGTGTGGCACTTGGCCCTGCTCTTCAAGCTCAAGACCCATTTACACCAATCCCTAGGCTGTGGCTTTCAGTTCTCCAACTGTTATCCTATCGATGCCGGTGTGCCACAAGGTAGCGTCCTAGCCCCTGCCCTCTATAATCTCTTCACTGCTGATATACCAACCATTCGTAATACCTTTTTAGCCACATTTGCAGATGATACTGCCATCCTAACATCTCATTCTCCCAACCTCAAGATCCCTTACTTGCTTCCCTCAACCTCCAAAGACATCTACTATATATTTGACAAATACCACTCAATCATTTAACACGAAATCTCAGATACCACCGAACGGATTGGAATGAAATTGGATATGTAGCTTGCTCTAGGGCTTTTGTCAACCAGCCCCAAGTTGTATTTTTCAAGTTGTACCTAGTATTTCTGAATTTCATTCCTTGAACCCAGAATATACCTTTTTCTCAGTTCAGATGAGTCTATTGCAACATTGAAGTAAACCCATCAATCTAACAGTAAACAACGTAGGGGGATAATTTTAAAATATCCTTTAAAGATAAAGGGGGTTAATATCCTTTAACTTCGGGTTGGCATTTTTTATGTTTGTTTACCACTTTCGGCTAATTTCAGGATGATTTGTCATGTATTTCTTAACAGCTTCCCTGTTGACCTCTACATGTGCTTGAATATATTTTGCAACCGAGTTCCTTAGTTGTTTGTTGCGAACTGAATCAGTGAATCATTTCCTACGTTGTGTACTTTTAGATTGATGGGTTTACTTCAATGTTGCAACAGATTCATCTGAACTGAGAAAAAGGTATATTCTAGGTTCAAGGAATGAAATTCAGAAATGTAGGTACGACTTGGGCCTAGTTGGGAAAAGCCGATATCTTGAGACCGGAAAATGAAGAAAGAGTAGTTGGGGATGAAACTACTGGTGAAGCATTGTTGTTGGGTTGCTCGTAAGGTGTATGCACATCGAACTGGCCTTACATGTCATCACCAGAGAACATAAGTCTTTCAATAGCTTCTCGTCACGAAACAACGCTTTTAAGGACACTATTTTACAGATCTGCCAGGATCTGACGATTTTTTGAGGCCGAAGGACATCCTTGGCCACTCTCTCCATCCACAATTAGAATTAGCTTTTTCGTCCTTAAGGATTGCTGTTTTAAGATGCTATAAGGACACTGTTTTACAGATCTGCCAGGATCTGACGATTTTTTTTTGAGGCCGAAGGACATCCTTGGCCACTCTCTTCATCCACAATTAGAATTAGCTTTTTCGTCCTTAAGGATTGCTGTTTTAACGGTTTTTAAGTTATGCTATAAGGACACTGTTTTACATATCTGCCAGGATCTGACGTTTTTTCGAGGCCGAAGGACATCCTTGGCCACTCTCTCCATCCACAATTAGAATTAGCTTTTTCGTCCTTAAGGATGCTGTTTTAACTGTCTCTAAGTTATACTATAGTGAGGAACATGGCCGCTACAGCTATGCAGCTAACTGAAACAGCTCCGTGTTTACTCAATTGATACCAGTAGTATTAGTGCACGTATCAGCTCCAGACTATATAAATATTGTGTTTATACATAATTAAACAATTAGTGTAATTATGCAGCTAGGTGAGTCCCTAGAAACTAATTTATAAAGGTGGACTTTAAGTGTGTGACGGGATGGTTGGGCACGACGTAGGTAGAGTTTCGACCTGCTGACGGCTGTGACTGGCTATCACTCACATAGACCTGTCTTGAACTAGCATCCTAGGTGGCGCGGTGAGTAGGGCGCTCGACCCCTATACTTAAGGCTAGTACGCACTGAGATTCTTTGTTCGGACTCATTGTCGCAGACGCTCAGATATATGTGTCAGACTCTTTGCATCGCAACATTGTATACAGGCAGGTACGCACTGGGATTCATTGTTCGGACTCTTTGCATCTCGGATTCATTTTCATGCATCTCGGACGCTCCGCGACAATGAATCTAGCATCTCGTGTATTGCGGTTTAGTATTTTTTGAATCCCAACCGGAATGGGATTCATTTCACAATGTGTCGCAACATTGATTCAGTGCGTACGTAAATCTCGAACAGAGTGGGCCTCTCACCGTTCTTGTGCATTCATCTTTGTTGTTATCGCTTATCTGTTGATTGGAAAGGATAGGATCAAGTTATGGTACGATTAACTGCAGAGGTTCTTACGCCCTAGCTTTTAGGTTACTCATTACATTATACTTATTTCTTAATTATTTTTTATGTAAAAATACATTTTTTCCCTTTATTTTTATTTATTTATTACACACACACACACACACACACACACACACACACACACACACACACACACACACACACACACACACACACACACACACACACATATATGTCTTTTTAATATAATGAATGTTTTAGTTATATGACGATTATAAAATAATCTAAAAATAAAATAAACATATTCTGGTAATTAATGTTTGTTTTAAAAGTTCACTCCTTTTATAATGGAAATAATTTTGCCAGATCTTTCGAAATAAAATGGGATTGATGGATTAACAGTGGATGTGCTTTTGTTTAATTGAAAATTAAAAAAAAAAAAATATCTGCTTGTACAGCGTCTTTTTTTTTTTAACTATTTTTTCTTTGGTGACGTCTGCAAATGATTTAATAAAGGTTGTGGGATTTCTTTTCCCCCTATATAACCTTTTGGCCTCATTATAAGGAACTTTTTCAGTGACCAGAATTGATTTTATTTCTTTTTGTAATAGAAATACTGTACCTGTACAGTTTATTTGCTTTTGAATTTTATTACATTGTAAATTATCTTGATGTTTACCTTCAATCGATTCTTTTTTGCATTTAAAGTCGGGGTGAGAAAATCCTTATCAATTAAAGCACCTCATTGGGTTTGGTGTGTAAGGTTGGACCCTTATTGTGTGGAACCCTATTTTAATAGTTAATCGACTGGACTCAAACGAACGAAATAGACGAAATCAAAGATGAATTAAAACATATCATCGTAGATAAAAATTAAAATTAATGGAGAGCAAAAATTAACCCACACCTACATTGTAACATTTGCTGTTCCAAAACTCCCTATTAAACTATTAAAATAGGGTTCCACACATTAAGGGTCCAACCTTACACACCAAACGCAATAAGGTGTTTTAATTGATAAGGATTTCCTCACCACGACTTTAAATGCAAAAAAGAATCGATTGAAGGTAAACATCAAGATAATTTAAAATTGAATAAAAATCAAAAATGTATAAACTGTACCGGTACAGTATTTCTATTACAAAAAGAAATAAAATCAATTCTGGTCACTGAAAAAGTTCCTTATAATGAGGCCAAAAGGTTATATAGTGAAAAAAAATCCCACAACCTTTATTAAATCATTTGCAGACGTCACCAAAGAAAAAATAGTTTAAATAAAACGTTGCCGTACAAGCAGATATTTTTTTTTTTTTAATTTTCAATTAAACAAAAGCACATCAGCTGTTGATCCATCAATCCCATTTTATTTCGAAAGATCTGGATAGAAGTATGTAACTATCCCACGAAAACAACCCGGGTAGCATAGGGAAAATTATTTCCATTACATGAGGAATGAACTTATACAACAAAATTTAATTACCAGAATATAAGGTGTATTACACCTTTAATCTCTCATCATTTATTATTTAAAAAAACATATAATGCTAACATGATTTCTTAAATAAGCGACGTTTCTGGCAAAATTATTTCATTTTGGAAAAAATGAACTTTTAAAACAAACATTAATTACCAGAATATGTTCATTTTTATTTTTAGTTTATTTTATAATTTTCACATAACTAAAATATTCAATATATTAAAAAGACATATATGTGTGATTGTGTGTGTTAAAAATACATCCATGTTTAAAAAAAAAAGATACGTATTAAAGTCAGAAAAAGATAAAAAACTCACCCTGTATATGTGTGTTGTGTTGTGTGAAAATAAAAATGTAAAAAAAAGATAAAATGTATATATACATAAAAAATAATTAAGAAATAAGTATAATGTAATGAGTAACCTAAAAGCTAGAACGTAAGAACCTCTGCTGTTAATCGTCCCATAACTTAATCCTATCCTATCCTATCAACAGATAAGCGATAACAACAAAGATGAACGCGGGAGAATGGTGAGAGACCCACTCTGTTCGAGATTTACGTACGCACTGACTCAATGTTGCGACACGTTGTGTAAGGAATCCCATTCCGGTTGAGATTCAAAAAATACTAAACCGCAACACACGAGATGCTAGATTCATTGTCGCGGAGCGTCCGAGATGCATGAAAAGGAATCCGAGATGCATCTCAGCGACAAAGAGTCCGAACAATGAATCCCAGTGCTTACTAGCCTTTACGCACCCGAGTTCGTAGCTCGTTAAACAGAGATTTTTTTTTTTTTATTTGTACATGTTTATTTGTTTTTTTCTTTTTTTTATTCTCTCTTGTTTAAATAATATTCAAATTTAATATCCATTAGCAATAATAATTATTAATACTATGGGGTATGAAAAATCATCGTGCTTCGACTCCGAAGAAGAAATACCGTGTTCCGACTTTAGTGAATCGGACTCGAAGTTCCTTAAGGGTAGAACTTTGTCAAAAAGACAAAGAAATACTGCCCTTGAGCCCCCTGGGAACTCTCCCGACAAAAAGAAGAAGAAACAAAAACAAAAGGGAAAAAAGTCAAATCAACCTTCCACTCCATCACAAACCCGCAGTAAGGCTGTCGTCACTGCAGTTACACCTATTGACATATCCAACAGATTTCAGCCATTAACTAACATGCCTCCAGATAACTCAGCACAACAATCACCAAAACCTCCGACAGATATAAAGCCACCTCCTATTTACCTTACCGGCGTAGATAACTACATCCAATTTTGTCATGATATTTCCGAATTAATTGGTCAACCGAATTTCCAATGTTACTCCAGATATCATGACATAAAAATAAACCCTGAAAAAAAAGAGCATTATGAATTATTGGTAGCCCTCCTAAAAGCTCAAAACATCGAGTTCCATTGCTACCAATTAAAAGAAGAGAAGGCCTACAGGGTAGTACTACGGGGCCTTCACCAATATGTACCTCCTGATTTCATCAAAAGAGACCTGGAGCAGTTGGGCCTTAGCGTCAGGCACGTCTCGAACGTACTCCACCGCTCAGAAAAACACCCACTCCCACTGTTCTTTGTGGATCTAGAGCCAGCAGAGAAGAATGAGGAAGTCTTCAACATCAAAAGACTGGTGTACTCCGTGGTCAAATTTGAAGCACCAAGAGTCAAAAAAGAAATAGTACAGTGCACCAGATGCTAAAACCTAGGCCACACGAAAACGTATTGCAACCGCCAGGCAAGATGTGTCAAACGTGCAAGACCACATTTAACAGCAACTTGCTTAAAAACACGAGACACGCCAGCCTTGTGTGTCCTCTGTGGTGAGAGCCATCCTGCCAACTATAAGGGTTGCCAGGTGTACAAACATAGACAGAAGTAAAGAGCCACCAACTCCGCTACAAATAAAACTTCAGTTCTTCAAACAACCGAAACAGTAGTAACATCCCTCCAGAATCCACAGAACACTTTATTCAACAATAGTTTTCCTAAGCACTTTCCTCCACTTCCATCAACATCAAAAGCTCAACAACCTCTGCATCAGCAACCCATCGAAACAGCTGTTCAACATCCTCAATCTCTGCCATCAACCTCAGCTGTGGGATCATCTCAACATCTTCCTTCAAGAGAAGAATTCACAACTGTCGAACGAAGAAACCGACGGCCACAAAATCAGGCGCCTCAATCATCCCTTCCATCCGGGCCTTCCAAAATAATCAATCCCTCTCCATCAACTACCCAACAGACCTCACAACATTTAAACCAACAGAACAAGACTCCATCCCAAATTTATGAGCAAACTATACCTCCTCAAAAAAATCCAAGCCAAATCCCATTCCAGGTACCGTCAGAACCCTATCCAATTTCCTCCCAAAGTATTGGTGATATCTCATCAATTCTTTCCTCCTTCCTTCATGAACTCCAAGAAACTATCAGACCTTTAATTACCCTTCTCACAAGAGCCCTGTCCGAAATCACGTCTTTTGCTCCTCGATGATCCGAAACTCCTTGACAGTTCTTTTATGGAACGCAAATGGTTTGCTCAATCACAGAAATGAACTAGACATATTCTTACACGACAATAACATTCACGTTGCCTTAATTACCGAAACTCACTTGACGCCTACCTCTTATTTCCACATTAATGGCTACATTACTTACAGAACTGACCACCCCGACAAAACAGCCCACGGCGGTACTTGTATCCTTATCCATAGATCACTAACCCATACCCTGATTCCTTCCTCTCCAACTGACACCATTCAGTCTACCGCACTAATCCTATCCTCCCTTCCATTTAGCCTTTCCCAAAATATTCTACAATCCTTATTCCAATCCTTCGGGCGGCGCTTCATTGCAGGTGGTGACTACAACGCTAAACACCAGCAATGGGGCTGTAGAACATCCAATTCCCGAGGTAATATACTTTCCCGTGTATCATCCTTAAACAATTACCCTATCCTTTCTCCTAACAATCCTACCTACTGGCCTACATCCCTAAAAAAACGCCCAGATATTCTGGACATATTCGTTACCTCTCAAATATCTACTTCCCAAACTACAATAGATTCCTTAGATGATCTTTCCTCTGACCATAGCCCAGTTTTGCTTACCCTACATTCTACTCCTATAATCAAACCTTCTCCTCCATCCTTAATAACTGGACGTGTGGACTGGGACAAATTCCATTCGGCTTTAGAAAACCATATTGACCTCAAAATTCCACTAAAAACGTGTCAACAAATAGATGCGGCAATAGAACACCTTACTAAATCAATACAAACCTGCATTACGGAAAACACTTCACAAAATAGAATTTAAAAATCAGAAAGTATCTTACCACAAAATATTCGCGTTTTATTAGTAGAGAAACGTCGAGTAAGGGCCAAATGGCATAGAACTCGATACCCTTCTGACAAAACCAATTATACCAAATTAAATAACAAACTTAAATCAGAACTTAAAAAACTAAAATTTGAAAATTTACAGAAACAAACTGAACAACTATCTATTTCCGACAAATCATTATGGACCACTACTAAAAAACTTTTAAAATTCAAAACCTTCAATCATCCTCTCCTTACTCCAGCTCAAATCTGGAACAAATCTGATTCAGAAAAATCACAGGTATTTGGTGAGCAATTACATAATACTTTTAAAACCTAAATCCTAACCATGTAGAACGTATTGAAGCAGAACTGACTATTCCTCTCCAAATGGCCCTTCCTCCTAAAGCCTTTCACCCTTCTGATATTATATCCATAATCCGTAGATTGCCCTCCAACAAAGCTCCTGGACATGACCTTATTACCTCAAGAATCCTCAAATGCCTTCCAAAGAAAGCAGTATTACTCCTAACTTATATTTATAACGCTATCCTCCGTACTACATATTTTCCCGATTCCTGGAAATTATCAATTATTAAAATGATCCTAAAACCTAAAAAACGGCCAGAAAATCCTTCCTCATACAGAACTATCTCTCTCCTACTTATCATGGGCAAAATCCTTGAAAACCTCTTTTTGAAACGCCTTTGTCCCTTCCTCGATTCCAATCACATTATTCCTGACCACCAGTTTGGATTTCGTCAGTTTCACTCCACTACCCAACAGTGCCATCGGGTGGTGGATGTTATCTCATCTTCATTGGAGCGCAAGATGTATTGCACGGGTGTCTTTCTTAACGTTGAACAAGCCTTCGATCGGGTATGGCATCCAGGACTGCTTTATAAACTTCGCCAATTCCTTCCATCTACATATTTCCTCATCCTCCGTTCCTACCTTTCTGATAGAGTATTTAGAGTTAACCACGGTTCTAAATACTCATCCATCTTCCCCCAGACCGCTGGTATTCCTCAAGGTAGTATCCTGGGTCCCATTCTTTATACCGTTTATACAGCTGATATTCCAACTCATCCCCATACTATCCTCACAAACTTTGCTGATGACACCAGCGTGTTATCAGTCAATGATGATCCATTTTCTGCATCCCATACACTCCAGTCACATATTACTTCCCTTGAAGAATGGTGTCATAACTGGAGAGTCAAGATAAATCCTAGCAAATCCCAACAAATAACCTTTACCCTCCGTCGAAAACCTACCTCATCCTGTCCTCCAGTATCCTTTAATGGTGTACCGCTAACTAATGTGGAACAAATACGATACCTTGGATTTCATCTGGACAAGAGACTTACCTGGAACCCTCATACAAGATTGAAAAGACAAGAAGCTGCACGTAGATTTCGAATGCTACAACACTTACTTGAAAAACGTTCAAATCTCCCGATTCACTATAAGAAACTTGTATATATGACGATTATCAGACCTATTTGGACTTACGGTATAGAGTTGTGGGGATCCACTAAACCATCGAATTCTTCCCGCATCCAATCACTCCAATCCAAAATCCTTCCAAAAATCCTTAATGCTCCTTACTTTGTCACAAATGAATTAATCCATAATGACCTTAATATCCCATATGCCGCCGATTTAGCCCGAACCAGATACCTCTCCTTTCATAATAAACTTAACACTCATTCAAATCCACTTGTTGCACAGCTAGCTTCCCATTCCATCCCTGGCAATCCTCCGAGGCGTCTGAAAACAAGATGGCCTCGTGATCTACTTTTGTAAATATTCATTAGAGTACTACCAATGGGTAGTTCCTCTACAAGTTTTATTCATGTCATTATATCTCACATATACCGCATATTTACTAGATGTGTTTTTTAATACAGTTGTAAATTTCTATTAATAAAAGAATAATAAAAAAAAAAAAAGTTATGCTATAAGGACACTGTTTTACAGGTCTGCCAGGATCTGACGATTTTTTGACCTTGGCCACTCTCTCCATCCACAATTAGAATTAGCTTTTTCGTCCTTAAGGATAATATGTTTCTAACGGTTTCTTAAGTTATCCGAAGGATAACTTCCGCCATTGTTGTCCTCCAGGATACTGTTTTAAAATATTTAACGGTTTTAAGTTGGAGGACTTCTGCCATTGTTGTCCTTAAAAGGACACTTTTTTGAAATATTAGACTATTTAACTGTTTTAAGATGGCGGAAGGATATTCATTCGTTGTTAACGCATTCTACGGGAGGCTGGATATAGTTTTTCAACGCTAACGACTCCTATAAGGACACTGTTTTACAGATCTGCCAGGATCTGAAGATTTTTTGAGGCCGAAGGACATCCTTGGCCACTCTCTCCTTTCACAATTAGAATTAGTTTTCTTCCTTAAGGAGGAAGATGGCGGAATTTTATTATTTTTTTTTTAACGGTTTCTTAAGTTATCCGAAGGATGTTGTCCTCCAGGATACTGTTTTAAATATATTTAACGGTTTTAAGTTGGAGGACTTCTGCCATTGTTGTCCTTAAAAGGACACTTTTTTGAAATATTAGACTATTTAACTGTTTTAAGATGGCGGAATTTTATTAGTTTTTTTCGTCCTTAAGGATGTTTTAACGGTTTCTTAAGATTTTTTATCCGAAGGATAACTTCCGCCATTGTTGTCCTCCAGGATAATTTTATTGTTTGTTTTAAAATATTTAACGGTTTTAAGTTGGAGGACTTCTGCCATTGTTGTCCTTAAAAGGACACTTTTTTGAAATATTAGACTATTTAACTGTTTTAAGATGGCGGAAGGATATTCATTCGTTGTTAACGCATTCTACGGGAGGCTGGATATAGTTTTTCAACGCTAACGACTCCTATAAGGACACTGTTTTACAGATCTGCCAGGATCTGAAGATTTTTTGAGGCCGAAGGACATCCTTGGCCACTCTCTCCTTTCACAATTAGAATTAGTTTTCTTCCTTAAGGATGCTGTTTTAAGATGGCGGAATTTTATTAGTTTTTCGTCCTTAAGGATGTTTTAACGGTTTTTAAGTTATTCGAAGGATAACTTCCGCCATTGTTGTCCTCTAGGATACTGTTTTAAAATATTTACGGTTTTAACATGGTGGACCTTAAAAGGACACGTTTTTGAAATATTTGACTTTGAATTTGTTAATTTGTATTGAATTAATTTGTTAATTGAATTAAGAGAAGAAACTTAAATTAGGTATTGTTTATATTCTAGAATTCTTATATTCTATTGTTTATATTCTGCTATAAGGACACTGTTTAACAGATTTGCCAGGATCTGACGATTTTTTGAGGCCGAAGGGTCCACCTCTGCAGCCACAGAAAGTACCATATTATAAGGTTTCGACATCGATCGTATTTTTGTTTGTTTACAACTATATAAACTTAATTTGTGGTCAAAGTTTTAAACATCTAACCTTTTTTATAACTTAGCTTATCTCCAAATACCATATGACAATTAATCTATTATTATTCACTAAAAAAAAATTGTTATCGCATTTTTCGCGAATTAGCCGCGATCCAGGCCAATTTTTTTAAATTCGTTCTCTAGCGAGCACCTACGGCCCTAGAGCAAGCTACATATCGAATTTCATTCCAATCCGTTCGGTGGTATCTGAGATTTCGGGTTAAATGAGTGAGTAGTATTTGACAAATAAATAGTAGATGTCTTTGAAAGTTGAAGGAAGGGAGTATGGGATCTTGAGGTTGGGAGAATGAGATGTTAGGATGGCAGTATCATCTGCAAATGTGGCTAAAAAGGTATTACGAATGGTTGGTATATCAGCAGTGAAGAGATTATAGAGGGCAGGGGCTAGGACTCTACCTTGTGGCACACCGGCATCGATAGGATAACAGTTGGAGAACTGAAAGCCACAGCCTAGGGATTGGTGTAAATGGGTCTTGAGCTTGAAGAGCAAGTTCGAAAGATTGCGCTACATCGAATAATGCACCAGTGCTATACTGCTTGTTTTTAAGGGCAGATGATATATGACCATCAACACAAAAACCTTATTTAACAATGGTGTGACCATTCCGGAATCCAAGTTGATAGGAAGGGATACTTTGGGAATCGAGGATGGGTAGGATACGTTTTAGAAGGAATTTTTCGAGGATTTTTGAAAGGCTGGGTAGGAGACTTATAGGTCTATATGTTGAGGTTTTGTTGGGAGGATTGCCTGCTTTTAGGAAAATAATGATGGCGGAGTGTTAAGGAAAAAAATAATACATAAAATTATAATAAAATCGGGAGGAAGTTAAGGATTTTTGATAAGGTTTAGAACTTGATAATATGTGAGGGAAATGTATTGTTTATGTTTTTTTTCATTAAAGGGATGAGGTTCAAGGTGGATTTGATGGATTCGTTTATTAGACGTTTTTTAAAAGTTACTAAATGAAGAATGAATAATGTTTCTTTCAAAATCAAAACAATGGCTGAGTGATAAAGAATCCTCCACCTCTTCCATTCCTCTCCTCATTCTTCTGTTTTGACAATATGATGCGCCATTTCTCAATCACCTTTAATTTCGATTTCAAAAAAAAAATATCTTCCCCTCCCGCTCCTTAGTTTCTATCCCTGCCGTCAGACCGCTTCACCCCTATACAAATTTACTTCTTCTTTCGTCCATCCAAAATGTTAGCTGCGTTTGCCAAAATTCAGGAAGACCTAGACGAGATCTGTGCCAGGGCAAATCTGAACAAATTAACGTTAGACGCAGCTAAAACTCAAGGAATTGCCATAGGATCACATTCCCTTCTCCATTCAAATGCCAACTTTCCCACATTATTCCTTAATGGTCATCCAATAACTTTCCATTCCTCTGTTAAAATTTCAGGCTTAACCATTGATCAAACCCTCTCCTGGAAATCCCGTATTTTACAAACCTCCCGAAGGTCAATCGGTATCCTAAAACTACTTCACTGCTCCCGCCACCTCCTTCCCGTACCCACACGCAAACTTCTAGTATCCTCCCTTATCTTCCTCCAATTTGACTATGGTTGCGTGATATATGGCGGGCTCTCAACGGTTCTTGAAGACAGATTAAAACGCATCATGAATTGCTTCATTAGGTTTGTCTTCGGAACCTCGAGACGTTCTCCCACACGTTAGAAAATACTTCCTAGGCACCTACCTATTCCAAGTTATCAATACCCGTCACCCTCCCTTTATTTACAGTAACCTGAAATTCAAATCTGCTATCAAATCACTGCATACAAGATCTCGTCTTTCCGATCTCTATACTCCATCCCATAGAAGTACTGCATTCCAATGTTCCTTCCTTGTCCGATCCTCTACTCTTTGGAATTCCCTCCCCCCTGTATCCGCAATGCTTTTTCCCTTGGAACATTCAAAACACTACTCTTCCACCATCTTCCTTCCCTCCAACCCGATGCTCTCTAATTATAAGGATGTATGTACTTTGTATGTAATCGTCTAATTTAATTACTAAGACCGTCAGACATAAAACATTAGCAAAAATTATAGTTTGACTATGATAATGTTTTGATTTCTTGTAATGATAATTTTTGATTTTCTATCTTTTATTTTACTTTAAGTTTCTGTTTGTTTGTTTGTTTCTCTTCTGCAATTTTGTTTACAATATTAACCTCTATTTTGTATATTTATTTTTCACTCTCTTTTTATTAATAGTTTTTTCTTTTTCTAGTTTTTCTCTGTATTTTTTTTTTTCATACGTATTTCTATTTAATTTTACTTATGTTGTTTTACTTTTAACAGCCTCTCGGCCAGTTATGATCTTACTTTGTATTATTTAAAGTTATTCTTAAGGGACTTTGTCCCAGAAGAAAGTTTTCTTTCTATTCTATTCTATTTCTCGCTGAAAGTAAGTCCTGCTTATGTATTTCCATTAGAACTCATTATGCTCCTTCCTACTCATTAATCTCAATTGCTTCACTGATCACCCATTTTTAATTAACAATCTTTCATATTTAAATAAATATTTGCCCTTTCTTTTAAATATATTTGTTTTGCACAGTTAACGCTAACTTTCGCTTTCCTCACATCTGCCCCTTATTATTTTTCTTTTTCGTTTCCCCACTATGTACGTTTATAATTATTTTACTTCTTATGCCCTAATATTCATCATTCCTTTACTTCCATTTACTTCTGATAACTATACTTTAGTTATTTATTATCAACTATATTGCCAACTTCCTACTAATGTTGTTTATCATTTGTATTTACTCAGTAACTTAACCTCATTAACATTTACTTTTTATCTACTTATTAATTTAAAGCTTTTTACATTTATCCCTTAATTTGGTGTATTTACTCATTAACTTCTTTTAATTAAAACTCATTTCAATTCCTTTTCCATTTAATTGTTGATTCAATAGTCTTTCTATATTGTCTTCTTGGTCTGTATATATTGCCTTTATGTTATATTCTTTATTCTCATACAGTTATTCATTTCATATTTTCTTATACTATCTTCTTTTTTTTTCATATTTTTTTGTTGGTTTTCTTTTTCTTCTATCCCTTGCTTGCAACGAAAGTTAGCATAATAAATTAAAGTTTAGTTTTAATTGCTGTGGATCTATGACTGCATACCCCAACTACATACATCTTTATATATTATTTCATTATCTTGTAAAACACAGTCCTGCGCCTGCGCCAGATAGTGCTTAATGCTTTTAGATCGCCTCTTACAATTGTCATTATATTATAGTGATTTACCTTCATTTCAAAGCGTAAATTATTATAAATCAATAGTGAATAGGAAGAACGAAGCATTGGACTAGTTATCAGTGTGAGTACTTTCTTATTTACTAACCAGTGAATATAAATAGTGTTAAACATAATCGGCCAATATGTCGGCTTGACCAGCTGAAGCAGCTCATCAGCAGTACAGGCCCCCCCACTCTGCCTACGGCCTCAGTACTCACTTGGCAGCCGTGGGAGCTGTTACGTCTTTTTTACCGGCATCAGGGTCAAGTTCGCAAAGACGCTGAACTCATTATTTTTATTTTTTTTTTTTATTTTTTTTTTTTTATTTACTGATTAACTATTATTATTTTTTTCCCCTTTATAAAATGATACAATGAGATATTACCACATGGTAATGTCCAGTAAAAACAAGAGAAGTCGTTCCTTGGAGTCCAAACCAAGTCCGACAAAACCCCGAACTAGACGAGCGAAGAGGATCACCCCCCCTTCCACGCCCAATTCGCCTAATAATCAAGAACCACAGCCAGGGACTTCATCTGAAGCATTTGAAGATGAATCACCATTTTTTTTACCCCTAATCCTTTTGATTCTCTCAAAAACACAGGAACCGAAGAGATGGAAACAATTGTTAGCAAAAAGATACCCCGCCCCCCACCAATATATATCAGAAACATACGATGCATCAAACTGTTATGCGAACAGATTAATAAAATTACAGGCCCTGGAGGCTATTCATGTGTAAACAGGACCAACGACACCAAGATACAACCTGAAACACCTGAGACATACCTCGCTATTGTTAAATACTTAAGCGAAACAAAAGCTGATTTCCACACGTATCAGCTTAAAAATAAAAAATCTCTAAGAGTGGTGATTCGGCGCCTGCATCACACAACACCAGCAGACATATTAGAAGAAGAGCTCACTGCAATGGGCTTCAAAGTTCGCCAAATTATCAATGTGGTAAAAGAGAATAAAATGCACCCTGGAGCAGGTAACAAAATTCCCTTACCATTATTTTTTGTCGACCTCGAGCCCACCCCAGGAGTTGAAAAAATTTACGACATCAAGAGGCTCTACTACACAAATGTAGTAGTTGAAAAGCCATACCCAAAAAGGGACATTGTACAATGTCATAATTGTCAGTCGTATGGACACACAAAGCGGTGTTGTCACCATATGCCAAGATGTGTGAGGTGCGGGGATCCACACAAAACGGAAGATTGTAACAAGCCACGTGACAATCCAGCAGTATGCGCTTTATGCCACCAGGGTCATCCAGCGAACTACAAAGGATGTGAAACCTACAAGAAACTAAAGGCTCGACTCCTACCCACCCAAGCAAGGAATGAGGAAGCAAGGCCAGCAATGAGACAACCCTCTAGACTAGCAAAAGGCAACATCTCCTACGCTAACATGATGGGCGGCGGAGAGCAACCTATTGTAGCAGGGGCCATGCCACAACCCCAGCCTCAAAATATCTATAATGAATCCCAGTATCCAACCCTTAACCAGAACCCTCAGCCTCAGAACCAGCTCCCGCAAAATCCCGTAACCCAGCCCAATAAAAATAATCTACCTATAGTTCATATCCCACCTCCTCCTAATGCTAATGATATCACAACCATACTCAACTCTTTCCTCTCGGAATTCCGGTCCATGATCACACCCCTTATATCACTCCTAACCAATGCATTATCCCACATTATCATCCCTGCCCAAAGAAATCCCTAAATGATACCTTCCCTATCCATTCTCCTCTGGAATGCGAACGGTATTCGGAATCATACTGACGAGTTGACAGCACTACTACGCGACAGTAACATTGATATAGCCCTGATTACTGAAACTCGACTAACTAGTAACAGAACATTCAAAATAGCACAATACGAGACCTATCGGACGGATCACCCAGACGGAAAAGCTCATGGTGGTACTGCCGTCATCATCCATCATTCCATCTCCCATTACTTACTACCTTTACCGAATCATAGCTTCCTACAAACAACTGCAGTTATTATCATCAAAACCTTCCCCTTTCCTCTTACAATAGCTGCAGCTTATTGTCCTCCTGGAAAAACTGTCTCTAACAACCAATTCTGTTCCTTCCTCGATTCACTGGGAAACCACTTCCTTCTAGGTGCTGACCTCAACGCAAAACACCAACAGTGGGGTGCCAGAACCACCAATTCCCGTGGCCGAATGCTACTGTCGGGAATCAATTCCAACCATTGCCACTACATTTCTCCCTGCTCTCCTACCTACTGGCCAACAGATCCTACTCGCAATCCTGACCTCCTTGATTTTTTCATTTACACAGGTCTAGGTGCTATCAATCACTCCATAAAACACCTAGACAACCTTTCCTCTGATCACAGTCCTCTAATCCTCACCCTATCCTTATCACCGATACCAAAACTTCCTCCCCCATCATTTGTTAGAGGCCCAATAAACTGGAACCTCTTTCGTCAATACCTAACCGATTCCATAGACCTCAGAGTGTCCCTGAAAACACCCCAAGAACTAGATGATGCTACCAACTCCTTTACGAATTTGATTCAACAAGCAGCTTGGAATTCATCTTTCCCCCAACCTTCCTATAAAAACCGTATAAGAAATCCTCTACCACAAGAACTAATAGACCTTATCCAAACCAAACGTCATTCTAGATCCCTATGGCAAACTACCAGGCATCCTGAAGACCGGAGAACATATGACCATTATACCAAATTAGTTAAAAAGAAATTGGCTTCCTTTAGATCCCAATCCTACAACTCATATCTTTCCTCCCTCTCTACCTCCGACAACTCCCTCTGGAATGCAACTAAAAAAATCCTCAAATATCACAATATTTCCCTTCCTCTCCGACGTGAAGATGGATGCCTGGGCTGCCTCAGATGAGAACAGAGCAGAAGAATTTGCCAAGCACCTCTCCAGCACCTTTATCCCCCATTCCGAACAAATCCCCTCCCACACTGCTAAAGTTCATCAATTCCTCACTTCACCGATTCCTCTCTCCTTATCTCCTAAAGCTGATAACCCCTCTGAGGTCAAATTTCTTTTAAAAAAGTTGAAACCCCGCAAATCACCTGGATATGATCTTCTCACCACCCAGATTCTCCGGCAACTTCCTCAAAAAGCGATCATATTCCTTACTTATATTTATAATTGTATCCTTCGCACAACCCACTTTCCACTGATATGGAAACATTCCATCATCGTTCTGTTCCTAAAACCAGGCAAACCTCCCAACAAAACCTCATCATATAGACCTATAAGTCTTCTTCCCATCCTTTCAAAAATCTTTGAAAAAATCCTTTTAAAACGAATCCTACCTATACTCGAATCCCAAAGCATCCCTTCCCACCAATTTGGATTCCGGACTGGTCACTCCACTGTTCAACAAGGTCTTCGTGTTGTTGATCACGTATCCTCTGCCCTTGAAAACAAGCAGTATAGCACTGGTGCATTTCTGGACGTAGCGCAAGCTTTCGACCGGGTGTGGCACCAGGGCTTGCTCTTCAAGCTCAAGACGCACTTACCCCAATCCCTATACCTAGTCCTACAATCCTACCTCTCAAATCGCTCCTTTCGAGTTCGCTGTGGCTCAGAGTTCTCCAACTGTTATCCTATTGATGCCGGTGTGCCACAAGGTAGTGTCCTAGGTCCTGTCCTCTATAATCTCTTCACTGCTGATATACCAACCAATCCTAATACCTTTTTAGCCACATTTGCAGATGATACTGCGATCCTATCATCCCATCCAGATCCTAAACTTGCTTCCCTCAACCTCCAAACACATCTTCTTCAGATAGAAGCTTGGTGCAACAAGTAGAGAATAAAAGTTAATGAAGCCAAATGCAATCATATAACTTTTACTCTTCGCCGCAAATCCTGTCCGCCCATCCACTTCAATAATATCCCTATACCTATATCCGACACAGTACGTTACCTTGGCTTTCATCTTGACAAAAGACTGACTTGGAACCCTTACACTAGACTAAAAAGACAAGAACTAAACAGGAGATTTAGCCAACTTTACAGACTACTAGGCAGGAACTCTCATCTCTCAGTTGATAACAAACTTCTCATATATAAAACAATATTAAAACCTATTTGGACCTACGGACTTGAACTATGGGGAACAGCAAGACAATCCAATATTAAACGTATTCAATCCTTCCAATCCAAAGTCCTCCGAACAATTGTCAATGCTCCTTATTATGTTACCAATAAAACCCTACATAATGACCTAAAAATAATTTTGTCCTTGATCTCATTCCTTCAAAATTCTCGAAATTTCATCAAAATCTATCGAATCATCCTAATCCTCTGGCTCAATCCCTATCCAGTCATAACCATCCTTATAACCCCCCAAGAACGTTAAAACGGCAATGGCCCCGAGACCTTTTGTAATGTATAAAGTTACGTCGGAGTCCTGGTAATGACCAGCTTCTCCGCTCAAGTCCTGAGTATGTGTGGCCATAGCGCTCCCACTCAGCCTCCACTGGATATTACCAGTGATGCAGCTGGAGAGCAGCGCTGGGATCTCTAAGCGTCTGGCCTTGACTCCCAATAGGTGGGCGAATAGGCTCGATTTGGGGTTCCCCAGGCTGAGTGTATTTGTATTGTACATAAAGTATGAATGTAAAATAATTTTTGTATTCTAGTTTTAATTTAATTTAGTTTTATTTTTGATTATTGTAAATAGTTATTAGTTTTATTTTTATGAAGATCATTTATTTTATTTTTATTATTATTAGTTGTGTGTGTGTGTTTGTGTGAGTGCATTTGTATATATGGTATGAATGAATACATTTATCTCTGTACCCATTGCCCTTTACTGAGGCAGATTGTACACTTATACCAATAAAAAAAAAAAAAAAAAAAAAAAAAAAAATCTTGTAAAACTCAAAAATGAATATATTATTTTAATATCACAAATAAATCATATGGACAATAGACAAGAATTTATAACAAGGGTAATTATTAATTAGTTTCAGATGATATTTATCATTTTTTTTTTTTATGTTAAATAAAAACCTAAATTAAAATGACGTTCTTAGAATATATGAACCTCGTACCTGACGGATGCACTGAGAAAACTCGTAGTTACATAAAAAAGAAATTAGCTGATCTAGAAAACTCAATCGGAAAGTTAAAAATTCAGAGTGGGCTTAGTAAGCTTAACCACAACATGTTCAAAGAGAACAGAAAAAGACTCGTGTCGAAACTAAGGAAAAAGTTTTCGAAATCGATGGTACTTATTAAAGGGAAAGAGTTTACGGAAGAACAGCGATGTTCCAACGTATGCTTCCAGCAGGACCCTTTCTTCTACTGGGCCTTTGGTTTGGAAAAACCTAACTTATGGGGTGCTATCGATGTGGAAACAGGAACCTCTTACCTTTTTTACAATTCTTATGTTGAAGATAACAAAATATCATATTACTGTAAGAATCCAGAAACCTTTGCGAAAAGATACAAAATAGACAAAGTTATGTCTTCCGCCGATATGAAGCACGAAATAGGCAGCCTAGGCCGAAATATCTTTCTTGTTCCATGCACTATGAACGAGAAAACCTTCAGCGACCTGAGCGCTGAGGGTGTTGTCACTGTTTTAGCAGACTGTGGTGCATGGATATGTAACACAGTCCTTACACCGATTTTGCAAGAATGCCGTATAGTTAAAACATTGAAAGAACAGGCCATCTTGAAAGTGGCTGCGAAGCTAAATAGTGAAGCATTCGTCTTTGTTCTGAGGAACATCAACCCAGGTATGGCGGGCTACTGCGTGAGCGCGCTTTTCAATCTCTATATTACTTCCAATGACTACCACGCCACCAAAGCGCGACCTACAACATGCCTCGTTGGGAAGAAAATATTCTGCCAAGATCAGACTCGGTCCATGTTTTTTCTAAAAGACACCCTAGAATCCGGCGAAATATGCATCCTAAATATGGGAGTAGCACTACACAACTACAAAACTAACGTGATCGCTACTATTCCAGTCAGTGGCAGGTTTTCAGATCCTCAAGCGGTTGTCTACACAATCGCACTCAAAATTAGGTCAAACATACTCAAGAAACTTAGACCAGGTATAAATTTTTCAGTTCTAAAAAAAATAGCACAGTGGACAATGGCGAAGCAACTAATAAAATATTTTATTCTAGAGGGAACTGTAAATGATATAGTGGAATCAGGTATTTGCCAAGCGTTCAATCCAAATGGTATAGGCCATGCTCTGGGAATAGGATTTTATGATTGTGAAGGCTCACCGTCAGTAGATAATTCGAACGACACGCAAATGTACCAGAAACATTTAGAGACTAAAGAAGGCATGGTAATTGCACTCAATAGTGAAGTTTACCTTAACAAGGAAGAAATCGAGAAGTGGATGGGTACTTCGGCATATACCCATCTTCAGTCAAGATATCTACCCACTTACTTAGACCAAGCTGCGAGGATCCAAGATGTTATCCTTATAACCTCAGATTCCCTACAATTACTATCCGATCTACCGAGAACCATAGCCGGGATACATGAAATAATGTCAGACAAGATAAAAATGTCTTTCTCAGTGCCTAAAAAGAAACCTATTTGGAAATGTGTTTCGAAGCCGAAGCTCGGTAAGTTGGAGGTGTTTAGAAAAAAAATAGTAGAGGAACCAGTTTTCGGGTGTCATGAAGTGTTGAAATTGAGGCATGATTTCGAACCAGAACAGAAGCGGATAGATTTGGACAGGACACTGAAGATGATCAAGGAGAACAGGGAATGGAAGCCAATGAAGTACCTCAACCAAGTGATGGATGAGGTGTACAGGTACCCCTGCAAGATACAGAACATGTTAGAGCTGGTTATGATACCTCTGATACCTCAGAGAAGGAGGCCAAATTTCTTACCGTACCCAGAAGTTAGTCCAATTTTCCATGCAAAAATGCATTTTCCAAAGGAAGGCTATGGCTGTCCATATTACAAGTGGAACGAGGAAAACGAGTCCTGCTTTTCGATAACTAGCTGTATACATGAATGATTCCTGCATGGATTAATGAATAAAAATTATCTATTTCTAAGAACTAAAAAGTTCTTAAAGGTAAAGTAGTAATAACCTGTAGTAGTTTTAATTTTAGAAACTATTATTATAAACTTAAGAATGAATACTGGTTGTGTTATGCAGGAACAAGGTAGGTAGATAAGAAGAATTTAAGTAACATGAAACTGAATAGGACGATTTAGGATACATAAAAATGGATCAGGAAATAGGATGAGGGAGGAGTTTATGGGGAATTTATTAGACAAATATAAATTTAAAAGTATGAATAATGCTATTGATAATGCGTCAAGTGTGGGGGTTCTATGTAAGTAATTGGTCAAGCCAGACTCAAAAAAAATAATGTTGTTAAGTATTCATTATTATATCTTAAAAAATTGTAATAAAGAAACAATAAATATCTCTCATTTGAGACTTAAATTTCATTTTGTTTAAAAAAATTATAAAATAAGTTAGGTATTTTTCCATTATTACGAAGAATAAAACAGACTGAAATATTATTTGAAGAATAATCATACGGGACACAAGTATCCTCTGGACCAATATAACAATGAAAAAAAAAAGAATACATGTATGACGTATTGTTTATTGTTTATTTATCTAGATATATAATATGTATTATTCATTAACTTCTCAAGACGACCAACGAAGTGGTGCCAAACTCATTGATGTCTTTAGTTTTGTTTTTATTTGTTTCGAGTTTATTCACTTATTTTGTTTGTTAGTCAGTTATGAAATTTTCACTTAATTTTTTTTTAAAATTATTTATTGTACCTATTGAAAATTCATCATAAAAACTTAAATGTAAATTATATCTAAATTTTACATCTTTTATAAAATACTAAACATGATAATAGATTAAAAAAGACTAATATACATGACAATAATTAGATAATAATAATTAAATGGACTCCACTCAACCTCCCAATCCTTCTCATATCCAATCCATAGAATCCTCAATACTGCTATGTTGCTCTTGGGATTTTAAAAAATACTATGTTAATATATATATTTATATATATATATATATATATATATATATATATATATATATATATATATATATATATATGGATAAAGTTCTTGACTGTTACTATTAAATGTTTAGTAAGGTTCTTGAGGTTCATTCAATAAATAAAAACAACTATTCTGGCGAAGTTTCGAGACTATATTGTTCTCATAATCATGCCAATGTTACTAGTTTATATGGAGTAGATTCGTTAGTCTATTCCATATCCACTAGTAACATTGGCATGATTATGAGAACAATATAGTCTCGAAACGTCGCCAGAATAGTTGTTTTTAGTTATTGAGTAAGTTTTTTAAAGTGGTTCGTGAGAGTAATTTGTTATTAAAAAAATATTTATTTGCTACAAGGACGGATACAAGCGATTTTGTGCACGCAGTGTCTATTAGAATTTTTAAGTTTGACTTGGTGGAATTATATATGGAAGAGCACTAAAAAACGGGTTGAAATTAAATTAGGTCTATTACGGTCCATGGTTCCTGTGCTAGGCTGGGATCTAAAAAATTACTTTGATCACTAGTCCAGATTATTTTGATCAGTGTATTGTTGATTCTGAGATCGTCTGGAAATGATACAGTGGGATAGTCGGGTGGTTGAGCATTTGGTAATTTCAGTAATTGGGATTCACTTACGGACTGTTACGAGTTTAGATATATGAAGTTTCTTCAATTTCTAGGTTTGGGTTTTCCGAACTGGGGGTATTGAGAAAAGATTTAAATTTTACCACTTGATCAGGTTGTCCTGATATTGGGAATTACTTCTATAACTACTATTTGACACCATAGGGGTGTGACTGACTAGGGTGTGGGGTATTATATTGATGATATTGGGGTTTGTGGTCATCTTGATTAGGTTGTTGGGGGTCTATATTGATTAGGTTGTTGGGGTCTATACTGATTAGGTTGTTGGGGTCTATACTGATTTGAGATACATTTTTAGCAGGTTGAATTGCGTTGTACTGGTTAATGGGAAATAGTTTATAAAATTGTTGGCGATTTTGTGTATTGGTTTGTTATGGTTTTGGTGTGGGGCGATAAGATGTCGATGACAAATTGAAAATCGTTCGTAGCATGTTTATTGCCTGATTTAGGTCTATCGGATTTTGGTTCTCATGAAAGAGCCAAGCGGTTCTTTCAGTCCTTTTAACAAAACTCTTAGTGCTAAATTTTCGATATATTTCGTGAGGACTAAACGACATCCATCGGCATTTCGCTCCCTTAAATAACTAATTTGCAAACTGTAATGTTTTTTGTATTTTATTATAAAATTCGAAAGGGGTTTCGTTGCCTGTTTCATTCCCGCCATTTCAATAGTTAGAGTGTACCGCGTTCGCGTTTGTCGGCGCCCCCTACCCTTGTTTTAACGCATTTTAATATCGTCCCAGGTATGATATATTTCTATTAACCATGTCGGCGGCAGCTCCTTTAATTTTAGAACGAATTTGATCCTATTAAATAATCGTTTTTGGAAATCGGCAGTCCTTTTCGTGATTATAAAAGTTTGGTTAGTTAATTTATCAGAAATTTCTAGAAATCGCAGTTAGGACATAGGGTCCCATGGGAAAAATCAGGTTATCATCTCGAGATACTCTTTCTTTAATGTGGGAGGTGCCATTTTATAAAATATTTAATAGGAACAAACAAAAAATAAAATGAGATAGTATGCAATTGAAATTAAAATAATATGAAAGGAAAATTAAATTATAGTTTGCTTAATATACAGTTAACTTAATATTTCAACTTAATCTTAAATAAAAAAAATTATATTTAAATAACATTTGAAATATTTCTTATAGTTATAGTAATGAATCATACCTTTTCTTTATAACCTCAAGAACCTTACTAAACATTTAATAGTAACAGTCAAGAAATTTATCCATATATATGTGTGTGTGTATATATACATATACATATATGTAAAAGTCAAGGTAAGGGAGTTACGCGATGGAAGGAGTTCCTCAGCCAGTACAATCTCGAGATAGTGTACAAGCCTGGTGAGGAGAACATAGTTGCGGACTGGTTGTCGCGCGGGACGAACCAGGAACATCAGGAGATATTAGGTAGTTTCTTAGGGAGTGGACACCGGAAGGGGAAGATGAGGAAGAAACGCGCAGTGGTACGGAGGATCTCCAAGAAGACGAAACATTCCGCGGATGAGAGGTTCGTAGATATGGAGGAATTGGATGAGATGGTAAATGATAAGAAGGACAAGATTATCTGGAAAACCACGACTTAGGGTCTCCCAAAGGCGGACTTTTTGAAATACGGTATAAGTAATGTTATAACAATTTGGACAGAACCAGGGATTAAGGAGAAATCACTGTTGCGGATATTGCGGGGAACGTCGAAGCCAGGGAAGATGTATCGTTTATATATCGGGAATGCTACAGTTTGGGGCAAAGTAAAGAGATTATGGAAAGAGGGAAAATTGGAACCGACAGGACATTAATCAGATGTAATATGTCGGTAGAGGTAGTCAGGGACGAGGAACGCCAGAAGGAGGTAACCCTACCTCCACCAGGGTAAAACCAACCACCGGGGGGGGGGGTCCAGGAGCATTGACGCAAGCATTGAAGAGGCGGTATTTCGGGTGGGGCATGAAACAGACGGTTTGAGAGGTTATTGGGTCGTGTGAGGTATATCTCACCACGAAATACGACCGTCATCCCGTCATGGATCCAGGAAGAAACGCCCACCGTAGAGTCCCCATTGTTCGATCTCCAAGTGGATAAGTTAACGTGGCGGGGTTACCGGTGGGTTACCATAATTGACGTGTTCAGCAAGTTGGCCATAGCCCACCTTGTTCAAGATAAATTAGGGAAGGCGCTCTTGGGGGCGTTGAGGATATGGTTCACGTTCTATGGTATACCGGATCGCATTACTTCAGACGGGGATCTCGAATTTGATAACACGTTGGTCAGGGTGAAGGCCAAACAATTGGAAATCCAAAGGCATATAAATACCCTAGGGCATCCCAAGGGTAGAGGCGGTATTGAGAGACTGTACGCAGCACTAGCTAAGACTTGGAAGAAAACGCGGGGGCGCATTCAGAAAGAAAAAAAGAGGAACGTAGAGAGGGAGAACGTCAGGATACGTGACGTATAAGGCAAAACCACATTAAAGGATTAAGTGTACAATGTACTAGGTTAGGATTATAGGGTATATATATTGTTATCTGTCTGCTTCGGCCTTTGACAATGGAGGGATTAGTCGATAGACTTCTTAATTGATACTTAGTATTAAGCGGCCAATGTATAAAGTTTAAGAAATATGTCCATAAACTGGGGAGGGGCAGTCAAGGTCCGAAGTAGCAGAGTATCAGAACTAATCCTAACCAGTATAAATAAACATTGTGAAAGTGTATAAAAGGCGGACGCATCAGAACAATAAAGTTAGTTGTTCTTCAACAGTCATTAGGTGTTCTTTAGTATCCCTTTTATTTATTTTTTTTTTTAAGATTTATTTTGCACTATATTTAGCTTACATATACACCTACTTCAAGGTACATCACTGCCCATGTGTTCAAGGTGCCATGTCCCTCTATCAGTAAAGCACATATTCAGTAACTGCGGTCTTCATCCCATAGCTTCATCTACACCCCTCTTCATCAAAGACCTGGGTACAATCTTCTAAAATTATCAATCAGATGTTCTGAAGTTCCTCAGGGATTGCAGAACCTTTAATACAATTTAGATAAACTAGAATCTAGAATTTGGTGCCTCTGGCCATGTTGCAGTACACGGCACCTTAAAATAAATAAATAGCTTATATATATGTGATTCTTTCTGATTACATTTTTATTGGATTCAAACCCAATAAGTGTAAACCAATTAAATAGTAGTAAGTGGAATTTAGGAAATAAAATATTTATTGTGATTAATGAATATACTTTAGATATTATTACAGTTATGGATATTTACAGATATAATTAGATGAATGTTATACCTAATCTATGCGAGGGTCAGCGCACAATTTACAAAGTTATAATTATTATCAACTAATGACATGGGTACTTATCTTACGGAGTTACGGTCTAAGGCGGATCCTTGAGGTTGGTTTGGGCCAGGTCTCGGTTGTCTTAATCAGGTTCAGTCTTCTTCTTGTGTCTCATCGTCAGCCGTTTATCAACCGGTCTATCCACTCTCTCCTCCGCGAAATTCCTCCTTGATCAAAACTCTCTCCGTTTCCAAGGCCATCCCTACAAACACCCTTATCCCTTCTGTTTCACTTTTGCCTTCCTTTGTCTGAATATTTTGAATATTTGTTAACAAACATTCTTTGCCTCCAGGAAACCAGGAATCGGCGGCAATCGTTCCGAACGTTTTCCTACTTCTACCTTGCTCAAAATACACTTGACGGATTTAGGGCTTAATTCTCAAACTCCAGACTTCAAAGGAGTGCCGGCCCTTTTTTTTATCTCGCCGTCTTATTATTAATTATTAATAAAAATTTAAATCGCGTACTTAAATTACATTGCAATACGCTAGTAGCTGAACACAGTGTCCCTAGTCTGAATTCCTGATTTTCTGATAGCTTTTTTCAAGGTGAAAATTAATGAAGAGGCATGACAAAGCTCCTTGCCTCACTCCTCTTACTGTCGAGAAACTCTCGGATTGCTTTCCTTTGATTTGAACAAAGTATTCAATGCCCGTCATGCTCATCATGATCAGTCCAACATGTTACGCGGATCTAAAATTGACAAAAAGATGGTGTGTCTGGAATTTATATTCCCAATGTTTTTCCAAAATTCCACGAAGAGACAAAATCCTGTATGTCGTTGACTCCCCCCTCCCCCTGAATCCACACTAGTACTGACCTATTTCCCATTCAGCAAATGGTAGGAAGCCACTCGAATCCACTAGTCACCCAACCTACCTCACATTTAATTCCCATAAATCCTCCGAGGCGTCTCAAAATAAGATGTCTACAAGACTTTCTAATATAAAACTTTATTGAAGTCTACTAGTGAGTAGGTCTATACATGTTTTTGACAAGTCATTGTAATCATTTCCCTCAAATTTACCTGTTATATACGTATATAATGCATAAAGTATAAAATATAAAAAAATATTTAAAAAAAAAGGATTAAATATTATGAAACATTCACATGCTATATACTGAATATGTAATATTCTTATACAAAAAGATTCAGTTTTATGGATATTCATAAACTATATTATATTCAACGATGAGTGATAAAATTCTAGCAGGATTGGCATGCCACCATACTGATTGGAAAATCTGCAGACTTCATTTAATATATTATTGAAGTGGTTGAGTTATTATTTTTTATTGATCAGTTTGTATACTTAGACAAGAATTAATGATTTGTAAATCTGATTAAAATAAAAAATAATAAATTTATTAGCCTGAGTTCTTACCTTTAGTGATCGAGGGTAATGATGTTGGAAAGGGGTAAATTAAAGAAGGTCCTGGAGGATGAAAAGGATGACCTAGCTTGAAGGACCTCGATGCTAACAAGCCAGGCCCTTCTGTGTACTTAAACCTTCAAAGGATTTAGGTCCAAACCACCTTAAAGGGCCCTTTATCTCCTACTTACAGCTTACAACTGTTTTTTAAATTTTAAACAGCTCTTAGTAATCTTTTGTCAATTTTCCTAGAATCACGAACTTATTTCTTGTTCAAAGTAATTTTCTAAGACCCGGGATAAAACAGTTTTCAGAAAGGAATTATCTGAAACGGCTCAATTAAAATGAATTATAAACATTTTATTTAAATGAACTTTTACAATGAAGGCAATGACCAGCCAGTTTTGTAACCCAATTGTCTCAGGCGCATGAAATTGGATTGATTGATGTGTGAAACAGGATAATGATTAAACCAAATGGGATGGTTGGTTGAAAATATGTTAAACCATTATAAAGGGTTTTGTTGGATGCATAATACGTAGCATTTATAAGTCCCTAAACAATTAAGGAAACCAACTCCGAGTGACCCTTTTTCTGACAAAAACAGAAAAAATGGGATTTTTTAGAAATATTTTGATCGTTCACAAATACTAAAACGATTATCCAATCCGGCCACAATTGATTTTATTTATTGTTATAGTCATTTATCATTAAAGGGATTTGGGTTCCCCTTGCCTGGTTATCGTCAAGTTACTCTTGCGTCAAAAGGAGAATTGTTAGATCCCTTACCTGGTAACTGTCTTGGAAAATAAAGGAGAATAAATTTTAAAACTAAATAAACGTGTCATCAAACGGTAAATTATATTGAAAATAAACTTCAGCTGTTTTTTTAGAATTTAGATAAGTAAAAATTCAGTCTTTCAGTATCACATTGGTATCAACTTAGAGTCAATTCGAATCCCACAATGACTGAAATGAATTCTTTCAAAGAATAATAAACTTAAACAAAATAACAATGTGTGGTAATGCACGAAACAGATTCTGGTAGGAACAGTCACATTTCTTGAAACAGAAAAATTATCTTGTTGGTGTGACATAGACGACATTTACCTTTTCCTGTGAACGTCTGGTAATGTTCGCCACCTGACATCCCATAGAAATTACGTCAGATATCATGAGTTATTCGTTGGTGGCTTGCAAATGAAGCGCGATCAGGGTCCATCGCTGGACCAAGACCCAACTACAGCAAGATTTATTTTCAGAAAAAAGTAAAATTAATCGGCTTTTTTGGAATACTGGTATTCAAGCATGGGGAACTTGCCAAGCTAACCATATTCAACAGCCCATAGGTAATTGGCGGCAAATATCGTCGAAAAGCCAAGCTCATCCCGTTTCTCCCACCGTGCAGGCTGCCAACTTGATGAAAAAGAAGCCTTACACTGTTTGCAAGGTCCATATCCAGCTACTTACATCATATATTTTGGTCAAAGTTGAGGGGAACTTTGTAGTTGTGGTTAAGATTTTAAGGAATAAATGCCTTTCATATTTGATTTGTTGGTTATCAACAGTTCATATCTATAGGTCCAAATATGTTTGAAGATGGCTTTACAGAGACAATGGTTTTTATTAATGGAATCGTGAGAACATTCTACACTATTTGCTGAATTGCATATCAACTTCTTGCGTTTTGAATGTAAATTCTAAATCATTCGATTTTGACCCTTAGAATTTTGTTTCGTGTAGAAAGTTATAATTTAAGCATGATCATACCCCATATTGTGGAGAACAGAATAATTCATTGCAATAATGGTCTTAGAGGACACAAGTATCTTCTGCACCAATTAACTTTCAACGACAGTAAAGGTGGCGAAATGAGTAGAAGGTGGGGGGGGGTAGCGAGGTGTGCGGTTCCAAGATAAAGCGAACACTGACGAATGACCGCTTTGGAAAGACAAATGGCTCTGCATTCAGTGCTCTCCTCTCCACCCACTTACTATTGGCTCCTTAATGGGCCAGCTTTATGTCCGAATTTCCTCATTTATAATAGTTTTTATATCATTCACTCATCTGTCTTTACGTAATTAGTATAATTTATTTTTATTTTGTATTTATTATGAATTATGTCTCCCAGCACGAACTACACTAAGAAGAAATGGGCGAAGAAAAAAGATAATATAATTAAGTTTAAAAAAAAAAATTCTATAAGGTTTCACCGAATACATCAATACATCTGTTTGTTTTTTTGTTTGTTTTTTTTTGGGAGAGGGGGGGGGGTGTAATTCTAGAGAAAAGGAAAATGTTAGATGTCATAGGGCAAATAGAAAATATAGCAAGAAATTGCATCAGAAAAAAAATAAAATAAAAATCAGCTGGACTGCAACTATTAAAATAAAAATAAAATGAATGAATGGGGCAGTAAATTAAAGATCGATTCTGACTAAAATAATCTAGAAAACAATAAGTAATATAAGGATAATTTTTGATAATTTTTATGGTAAATAATGAATTTAAAAATAATAAATTTTCAATTCTTCTTATAATGACTCTAGGAAATCAAAAGCATGTAACTATCAATCTTAGCTACGAGTTATTTGTTGACACATAAGTACTTACAGATTACGATTGGACTACGAGTAAGATTTACGCCGCATACCTGTAACAAGATAAATTCAAATGATCTATTTGCACATATATATATATATATATATATATATATATATATATATATATATATATATATATATATATATATATAATGATAAAAGTATAGTTGACTGGATGAAGGTTGGAGAAGAAGATAATCAGGAAGGGATGCAGTCAAAGTAACACCACGTTAAAGAATTCATTCTTTAACGTGAATGTATATATATATATATATATATATATATATATATATATATATATATATCTCTCTCTCTCTCTCTCTCTCATATGTCTATATCCTAAATACTATCTACAATTGAGCCGATGAGAGTGAAAGTGATGTAAATCAAGTTTCCTTCATTTCGAGAAAATAAAAGTTTTGGAAAAAGCAAGATAGAATGGACTGTGTTTTAATTTTAGACAAAATGGCTTTAAAGTTTATAAAAAAGGGTGGTGCATGTTTTAATAATAATTTATTAATTGGTTTCAACGAGCTAAAATCCATTACGCAACTTTCATTTTTAAACATTATGAAAATACGTTGATAGTGATAAGTAGAATTTCCATTAAGTTGAGAAAAACAATGTTTCGTAAATGTTCTTATTAGGCAAATAGGTAAATACATGATACTGATATTTTACAGTTAAAACTACTATATCTCAGTGAAAAAAATTCTGATTTTAGTTATATTTATAATAAAATATGCCAGTTTTTTTGCTTCTATTTTATTTTGTGGAATAAGTATTTGAAAACTGTCATTTGAACCAACACTAGGGTAATAAGTGTTACGCAGGCCATTATAAATTGGGCATGTGTAAAGAATATGTCAGAGGTCTTCAAGTTTTCATGTTACAAACCATAGAGATTTCCTGAGCCTATCATCATTCATTTGGACTATGGTTCTTAAATAATTTAAAGCTATTTTACGAGCCAGCCAACTAGCATGGATACAGCCAGTCTCAAGCCTCACAAGCCAATTTGGTGTAGATTTCGACAAACAGAATAACTTTTTATAAAAATTAGTGTTAATTTTCCCCAATTCGTTTAAATACCTCAAACCCCAAATATTTTCGGCATATGTGATTGTGCTGTCTACTATTGCTCCCTTAAGCTTGCCCCAGACTGAATGTGATCTCATTCTGGCTTCCCTATATGTAGCTAATACCGCTCCTATGGCTGCATTTCCACGAGAAAACAGATTTTTTGGTTTGTTTTAAGAATAAACTAGATCGCGAAAACAGTACACCCAGATAATTAAATTCATTAACAAATTTTACAATGTTCCCTTTTATTATTATTCTTTTTTCCTTTTTCGGTCAACCATTGGAAAATTTTAGGATTTTGGTTTTTTCAAAGTTCATCTTAAGGCCATTAGCCAGGCAGTTTTCGTCGAAAGTTACATAAGGTGGATAAATAAATGCTTTTTAACAAAAAGCGTTTATTAAAATGTACAGAATTACAGGGTTACATCGTATATGACTGAAAATGGACGAAGAACACCTCGAAAGGGTTCACGAGTCTATTTATACAGAAAATAATGCTGATCTTGAATGATGCAAGACTTCCGGGTAGGTCAGTTATTGCTGATGGTCTTCCTGTTTAGATTTCATAATTTGTTTATATAACTGTAGACATTTAACTTCTCTTGTATATCAGTGTTGCAGTGACCAAACAGAACTACAGTATCATGTATTTACCTATTTGCCTGAGATATGACATTTATATTTGAAAGGAGTAGTGTAATATGATCTTTGATAAAGTTTAAAGGTTTAAAAATGACATAAAAAAGTGTTAATTATTTTATTAGGTATTTTTTATTATTTAGATTATAATAAATATAATCAATAATAAAATTAAATTTAATTAGCAAAGAAAGATAAGGAGTCACCAATAATAAAATTTGTTTTAACCATCTTTGGTTCGAAACAAGATACGTGCAAACTTTTTCTAAATCCTAATATTGCTTCAAACCCAAGGTACATCACATAATTCGAAAAACTAGTTTTAGGTAGAATATTTTAACTGTTTTATATAACTTTAAATTCTTTGCCAAAGTTGTTACTAATGAATATCCTGGTTTACTAGATTTACTTAAGCGCCACCTATTTTTTTTTTACTTAAAACCAAATTAATTTGTTTATGTTTAATCTTAATGCCGACAAATTAAGTTGGGTTTACAGTTAATTGCAGGAAAAAATAAATAAATGCATAAATAGGAAACAAAAAATGTTGCCTATTTAAATATTTAATATTTTGCTGCAGATATTCTAAAACAACAAATCCTATTACCACATCTAGCGTGCAAAAATACATTTAAATCATGTGTCTCATGTTGTATTTGAGAAATTTCTTGAAATGCACTTTGCGCAGTTTACGCTTATAACTTAAGTAAGGTATCGATTCTTCACGAAATTTAATGTATAATACGAATCTAAAGTAAAAAAAGGTGTTCTTAATGTAAAAAAATGTTTATTATGATTGCGACCGTTTTCGCACTTTCGCGCAATGGGCACTTGTGCTAAGTTTACAAAATTTAAATCTACTTAAAACATTAAAGGAGAGATACATGATAAACTTTTGCTCTATCTCATAAAATAAGAAAAAAATGGGGAGTAAAATTTAGAGAGATACCCAGCAGAATTTGTGGACCAATTTGCTCGCCCCGCTCCTTTAATATAAAAAATAATATAAAATAAAAATTTCCTAACATCACAATATGAACCATTTGACACCAAATTTTAGTCTTTACGATGCTCTGTAGTTGAGTTATAGAGATTATAAGATCAGCGCCACTACTGCCACCCCCCCTCCCACCTAAACCTACCGCATTCGCGGGTGGAAACAAAAAGTTTCATGGTCAGTGGGAACCCCTGAACAATAATCAGAACAGAAACATCGGTCCGTGATTTTTGTATACTCAATCACACTCAGCGGCTAGACTATACCAATTGACTTACGTACACCACTCTCATTCTCAACAGATATCCGTTTTTGTTAAATTTGATAATAATGTTGCGTTTTTACAGGCTTTAGTTAAAGAATTCAACATAATTGACAATTCCAATTAATAGAGCAGTGATAAAGGAGTAATAATAGTGGATAAACCCAATTTTTAAATGTTTTGGCTCACACAACTTTCATTCTCACCAGCTCAATTCTGAAATGAATGGTTATATCATAAATGATTTCGTTTAATTAGTTTTCTTTAACTTTAAATATTATCGAATATCATACGAAATACGTTTGTATGAATGCTTTGCCAGGAAATATAAAGGCGGAAGTTGGACATCGGTAAACCTTTGGTAATGAAGTTGACCAAGCCGGTTTATTAGAAACCAAGGGCTAAACCTACCCAATCTTTCAACAAAAGCTATGAGTCCTCCAGCCTTTAGGGTCTTATTGGGTCCACTGACAATCATATCCTTTATCAAGCTACACCCCATCACATTAATTAAAAATCTCTAAATATGATTATTTTTATTTTTGTGACTACAGCATAATCGTTAAAAAGTTAAAAAAAAAATATTTAAAAATTAATTGAAGCGTTACAAATTGATGTCAGTGTTCAAACATAATCAAGTGAACATAATTGAAGAGTTTGGTGGATGAAGCGGTTATGTCATGTTTATTTAAAAATATATCTAATTCAATGCATTAAGTGTTGGGTAGCAAAATTGGAATATTTCAGAAACAACTGGAAAAAGAGATATGGCGAGAATGAAAAGGCTATTTTACATATTCCTGCTAAATGTGTAGGAGGAGGGAAGAAGGTCATATTTTGGGGTTTTTCAATTGATTCTCGGAAACAGTAGAAAAAAAAAAAAAAAAAAAAAAAAAAAAAAAAAAAAAAAAAAAAAAAAAATGTTTTAAACAAAAACTAAAGCACATAAAATGTTCTACGAAATTGTTTTTAAACATGGAACATATAAATATATGAATAAACAGTTCTTATATGGGGGTACCATATAAGGAAAATATTTAAAAAAAAAAAAAAAAAAAAAAAAAAGTATTTGTCGTAGTTCTAACGGTTTTTGGGGTATACATTATTAAAAATCCTAAAAAAAAATTATTTTTTCTCACTTTTTGTCAAACATTTGCTTCTTGTGCATCCTACGGCCGTTTTTCAGAAATATAGTGAGAATTTGTAGAGCATTAAATTAACTTTAATGCTATATATACGCTATTTTATTTACAACTGGATCAAAAGTTTTACATAACATTTACAGTTATAACTTTTATTAAATTATTAATAATCAAACAATAATAATGAAAATATTTTTCATATACTAATTATAATTAAAAAACTTAATTATATAATAAAAAATGTGCATTTAATGTTTGGCATCTAAACATGATTAAAGCGTATCAAATTTGGTTCTATTTATTATTTTTTTTTTTTGCTTAATAAATATTTTAAGAGCAGTGGGGAAGGAAAAAATATAATTCTTTGTACAAAGCTGTAGAACGTCATATTAATAAACCTAATATACTTAATTTTACATTAAAATTGGTTCAGCGGCTTGGCCACCACATACGCCTAAACATTGGCTAAAGTTTTGGTAAGTAGAAATTCTCTGAGAAAACACGTTTTCCGGTACTCTTTTGGCTATAGCTCCAAAATTATTTGCCCGATCTGATATTTATTTTATCCATCTGAAATCTGGTTAAATTTTTCTATGAGACCTCACATATGAAATTTTTATCAAGTCCTATGAAGTAACTACGCTAGAAAGCTGAGAACCTCATACTATTTTGAAATTCACGTTTTTATTAGCTTATTTCTCACTATAACTCCAAAACCATTTGTCCGATCCGTAATTTTTTTCCCACTAAAAGCCGTTTGAATTATTTATGATACCTCATATATGAAATTTTTATCGAGTACTATGAAATGCCTAAAAGTTAAAAACTATCGATTTTTAGTAACGTATATCTTAACAACCGTTTTACCTATGAGAAATATGTATAGAAACAATTTTGGAGAAATATTATTAGCTTAAGTATAACATATTTTTTCTAGAGATTAATGTTTCCGAGATATAATCGAAAAATCCAAAAATGTGATCTTCTCCCCTTCCCTTCTACGGTATGCTCAACCCCTAGAGACAGAAACTTTTAGTACTACTCCGAAGTTAAAAGGTAGACAAATTTTCTAGAAGTAAGATATTATCGCATATTCTATGCATTCTATACCCCTCATTTCAGCACTCATTGGCTGGGCTGAAATTGTGTTTTGTATATATCGTAATTGTTTAAATATTTTTACCAAACATAAACTACATCAATAATTAACTATGTACAACTGAGCAGGCCTGTGAACGCATGAAGGAGTACTGGAGACAGAGGAAACCGGGGGTAATGGAAAAGAATAAGAGGAAATAAAGTTGTAGCGTGATCCGAAGTGGTCAGTTCGAATGTAATAATAATAATAATAATATTACAGTTCTCCACAACAAACCGAGTATTTTAATAATGTATCTAGAAAGAAAAGAAGCGAAGATATTCAAAGTTGCAATTCCTGTTGATGACAAAACTATATCAACGAAAATATGCAGGTACCAAGTGCTGGCTGATGAGTTGAAGACTATGTACAACCTTCAAAAGATCTCTATCCTGCCAGTAATAATATCATGTAATGGCCTTATACCTCAAACGACAGTGCAATCCTTCAAAGATGGAGGAATTGCATTGAAAAAATTAGAGGATGCACAGACGGCAGTCCTACTTGACACGAAATCAACAATAAGAAAAACACTGAATATATAAACTTTTGGTTGGTACCAAAAACCCAAAACTTTGACATCACCACTTAGTGTGTTTCAATAAAATAATAATAATAAACACACTTATCTGGGGTAAAAACAATAAAGGCAATAAATACTTCGTTAATGTATTCGTTCGGGATCCTCAAATGGTCAGACACTACTCTACAAGACATTGATTGGTTTGTTAGGACAGAAATAGTGAGAACAAGGAAACGACATCCCAAACCTTCAGTGAGTAGGCTCTACATAACAAGGAAACAAGGAGGAAGGGGACTTCTAAGCGCTCATTTTATGTGTAGGCGATAGGAAACCAATCTGAAGCAATCTTTTTGGAATAACCAAAAAGAAAAGCTCCGAATCCTTTCCCCTATGGATAACAATTTAACTGCTCTCAATCTTGCAGAAAGGCAAGACAATATTGAACCATCCTGCCTACAGTCGGTCGAGGAATTGAAAACGAAGCCTTTACATGATTTTACTATTCATTAAAAGATAAGTCCATCGAATTAGTAATGTCCACAAAATGGCTCGTAGGTGGCCATATTTTCCCGGAGACGGAAGGATTCGTGATGGTGATGCAGGACCAAACACTACCAACTAATGTATACCGGAGATAGATATGCGGGGAGGATATCCCTGAGGTATGTCGAGTGTGTAAGCAAAGTCCTGAGTCATTGCAGCACTTAGGGTTGCACTGGGTTAGTAGGATCGGAATACCTCCGTCGACATAATTATGTGGCAGGAATCATCCACCAGGAAATTGGTAAATAATATGAATTGATTGACACTACGGTGCCATATTTAAATATAAGCCGAAAAATGTATTGGCAGCTGGTAGATATAGGCTGTACTGGGATCAGCAAATATTAACCGACCATACAGTCGCTCACAATAAGCCAAACATCTTGTTGTTCGATATGAACAAGGGAACCGGCAAGATATTTGAAGTGGCTATACCTGCAGATGACAATGTCTATAGCACAATAATGACAAAGATTTCCAGGTATCAGGATCTGGCAGTGGAGCTGAATGCTATTACAGAATAAATAAAGTCAAAATTTTGCCGGTGGTAATATCTTGCAATGGACTAATTCCATAAATTACAATAAATTCTTTTGACCAAGACAGAATATTACTTGGAAAATTAGATGCACAAAAAGCAGTACTTTTGGATACAACAGCAATATTCAGTAAAACACTAAAGTTATAAAATTTTGGTTAGTGAAAACCCCTGAAAGAATACAATCACCACTTTATGTTGGAAAAATAAAAATAATAATAATGTGCAACTGATTGTATTAAAATCCGAATTATAACACACTTTTTCGTTATTTTATTTTATTTTTTTAAATTTCCAACTCTAAACATAAAATATTGGTTTCTAAGAGTAAACAAACTAAAAAACATTATTCACGACAGAGCAAATTCAATAAAATCAATTTTTTCTTCATTTTCTCATTTTGAAACATTGTATGCCGTCGCTAAATCTTCGAGCTATCGATGTGCATATACTATATACGCACACACACCAAACACTTATTGAGTTATTATTACAATCTGCCACAAATGTGGGCAATAAGTGATATAGATGGCATATGATTACATTCACACATTAGGTACAAAGAGAAAAAAAATATATAAATAAAAAAAAATTATATATATAAAATAAAATAAATAAAAAGATAAAAGAAAGAACTTCCTATATATAAACAATATACATATAAATACTAAAATAAAAAATAAAACATTGAGTAAGTAAAAATAAATAAATAATAAAAGTAAAAATAAAGAAAAATTAAATTAAAAGTTAAAACTACATTCCATAAGTCCATAAGTCCAAATAGGTTTCATAATGGTTTCGTATAAGAAGTTTGTTTTCAACGGAAAGATGAGATGTCCTACACACATACCTCTAAACCACAAATACAAAACCTAGAATAAACTCGGTTGAACTTGATTTGACGGCTCATGAAAATACAAGACTGAATCTAACCTTATTACTGTCCTATCATACCTTGCTTTGATTTACAATCGATATTCAGTATCACAATCGATATGCTGATAGTGACAATAATCATCAAAATTGTTACTTTGGCCAGAATTGCAGACGTTTATGGCAGAAGAAAGAACTCTGAATAGATAGAGGATGAATAGAGGAACGGCTTTCTGTTATAAATTAATGAATTACTATATGAGTTGGATTATTATTTATGTTGTATAATTTTAATAAATATAATAATAGTAATAATAATTAATAGTATTATTTTAACACCATCGTAATAAAATTTGATCATTTTACTGCTTGTTTTATTGTAATGTTCATAAAGTGTAAATTGTATATGTTCATTACTTTTAATGTTTATATTATTTTAAAATTCATTTTGTGGTTTTGTTTATATAATTTTTATAATAAATTTTATTTGTGTGTTTATACTTGGTTATTAATGATTTTTCCTCGATATTTTGGTTCAATGATAAGGTGGGGGCCACTACTATTATGCTGATCTCCTGGTAAATCAAATATATTAATTTAAATTAACTGAACCTCAAGAACCTTATTAAAAATTTAATAGTAACAGTCAAGAAATTTATTCATATATATATATATATATATATATATATATATATATATATATATATATATATACTTATAATATGTGCTGTGTGTGAGGGTGTTTCTAGGAATATCGAGGACAGAATTTCAAAATACTATATCTGCCTTATTATTTTTTTTTATTTTCGAGATCCGAAGAACGCTCACATTTCGTAAAATGTGAATAGTTTATATACATGAAATTTTATTGTTATTTCACCAACTGAATTTAAATATTTCTCTTACATTTTGTTTACAACTTTCTTTTTTGTTTTTATTTTATTATTATCATTCATTCTTTTATTCTAAATGATATTACTTCATTTTAAGGCTCTGAAGGCCCTTGGGTGCACATTATTTTTTTATTCTTAAGGGAATTAAGGATACAAAATAATGAAAGAACTTTATTATTATTATTATTATTATTATTATTATATATACTATTTACAAGAATCGTGGGAAAATATAAAAAAATTCATTAACGTCTTTTTGTACGTCCTAACTAAATCTGTCAGAGTACGGAGCTTGGGAAAGATTTCTAGGGTTGTCATGATTTTCTTTTAAGCTGGATTTAAGACGGCTGAATAGCTCGAAATGCTTGGTTGCTACGTACTCGAATAGAAAGAAAAAAATATATATACATGCTAGAAAGGAAAGGAACTGTCAGTAAAAATTGTTTCAAAACACGTAGTAGTATTTTTATTTGAAATTCATTTACGAGTGTTATAACTGTTATCTAACAGACTTTCTAGGATATCGGTTAAATAATTATTAGAAAGGGAAATCTTATGATTTCCTAATTTTGTCTCAGATTTTTTATCTTATTTTAATAATAACATTACCCTCACTTGTACAGTAATTATTTATGTGTTTACTGAGTGTGAAAGTTACAGAAGCAGGCAGATCTGACGGTGAACTAATACAAATATTGACATTACATTATTCAATAAGCTGGTGAGCTGAATTAATTTAAGTGTTTGTTTTACTGTGGCTGTAATTAATGGTGTATATCGTTTAGTATCTTAATTTAGAAATTAATATTCTTGTTACTATGGATAAATAATAAATAAACAAAAAAAATGTATTCATATCGAACAGATGTTCAATGTACTTTTATCCAGGGTTTGAAATCAATAATTATTTATTCCAAAAAATCATATAATAATTATTATATTTGATTCTTAATTTAAAAATCATTCCTGACTTACAAATAAAAATTTCAATTGATCTTTGATGTTTATTCATTTGATTAAAAATTATGATCACTCACTGAGTGATATGGTATTGCATAAATAATAATGATTAAATTGCGATCAAAAAAATGTTGATCAGAAGATTAAAATCACCTTTTACACACATATTGATTAATATGTTTTTATACAAAATACATTTTGGAGACAATTAAAAAAATTTAACTTTCTGATTTAGAAAGGAATTATTAAAAAATTATTATTATTGTTAATTGTAAAAATTTTGTTCAAAAATAATGATCAGAATTTGATTTTTATCACTTATGATCAAAAATTAAAATCGATCTTAATAAAAATCATCAAATGATTTTAAAAATTCCAGATAAAAATCTTGATCGGATTTGATTTTTATTTTTTTTAATTATCGATTTCAAACCCTGATTTATCTATAAAAAACACAAGTCAGCATTTTGTCATCTTTAGTTGTTAACAGAGTACTTCTGTTACTATATTTTTTTGATATTAAAAAAAATCTGTCAACATTGGTTATATCTTTTGTTTGAACTTTTTTTTTCGTAATACGTTTTTTACACTCAATAATGTAACATTGACACTCTCTAGATCTGTTAGTAACAAGGACAATTTTCCGATCAGAAATTTATTGGAAAATATTTTTTGTTATTTAACATTTGTTGCTAGAACCATTAGTTAGATTTGTTTAGTTTGAATGAAAAAAGTCACTGTTGCTTACATTTTTTTAGGTTTTTTTGACAAGCTCTAGCTCTCGCTCGGATAGAAAAGTTGACGACAGTTTTCTAATTAGAAATTAATTTGAGAATATTTTTGTTTTATAAATTACCGTTTAGAAATTATATTGATTTGATTGAACAAAAAGCAAGTTTTAAACCCCTGTTTTCTTTCAACTTTGTTTAATTATTTTGAATAATTATTGATTTGTTAATTAAGTATAATTATAATTTTAACTAATTCGAACTTTTTAATTCTAAAATGAAAAATGTAGATAATAGAAGACATTTCATCGACATATTTTTCATTAATTTATGAACACATATTGTCGAATGTGTTTTAAATCTATGACTATAGTTTTACTTGATTTAAACTATTCTACATTTTTTAAAATCAAATATAGTGATGCTTTTATTTAATAATATGTTAAAAGTGTGGAAACAATAAATGTTCATATTCATGTTTGTAAGAGACTTAATACTCTAGAATCCATTTTGTCGCGTGAATTCCTTAACGTTATAAGAACATCTCCTTTATCTTTGATGAAACATTTTAAATCCATTCTCGATTATCTGGGCCTTATGTACTTTTTTTTTTCCTTTTTGAAATGATGCCTCTAAAGTACCTGAAAGCTTCGTACCTTTAACATAATCTCGTTTCTGCAGAGAATTAGGTTTACTAGCGCCTGGAAAATCTTCTTACACTTTCCCACTTTTTAAGGTAAAAGTTGAAGGAAGTTGAATTTACTTCACTCCCTCATGTATGCCGCCGGAGAGAATATCTTCAGAAAGCGTCTTTAAAAAATACCGTCCTTATTCTTCATAGCGTTTAGAAAGTAGATAATGTGATGTACTACCTTTGAAATCGTCAAGCAAGTATTGATATTCGTAACATTTCTCTATTTTTTTTTTCGGTCTTGAACAAATACTTTATTTAAATTTTTACAATTTACAATTCATATTAACTATTCATGTTCCGGCATACGTCCTCTACATGCATAATATAATTTATTTATTAGTGAAGAGGCTTTAGAATTCAAAGTTTATCTTTAAACAGTAGGAAAAAAAAAAAAAAAAAAAAAAAAAAAAAAAAAAAAAAAAAAAAAAAAAAAAAAAAAACCCATACAACATAAAAATAATAATGATAATAAATTTTTGTTTTATTATATCTTACATCATATAATAGTATAAAAATAACTAAAAGAATATATAATAACAAAAATTGATAAGTGAATTTTCCGAAATTATTGTTTCTTCAAAGTTGTCTTTGTTTGATCGTAGACGTGAAATTGGAAAGGGATAAGATTGAGACCGTGAAGCATTTTTGATATTTTTGTATAGCGAGGGGATAATCATTGATTATCGTCATACAAAAGTTTTGTATTTTTTCTATTTTACGGTAGTAGGTTGTACAAGTTGAGCTCTACACAGGTGAGGCATAACATTCCTCTATAATTTAATTGTAACCATCTGGTTTTCAAAGCTGCTAAAAAAAAGTGAAAATTTATATAAGCTATTATTAATAGTTGGCAATTACCATTTAAACAACATCTAACATAATTTTAAGAGAGGTTTGTTATGCTACTGATTTATAACTTAATCCAGAGAATCTCTTCCTTATTCGACGCGTCACAGTTTGGCACACAATAGCTTTCAGATAAACTAATTAAAACTTAAAATTACTTGTAGACTAGCTTTGAACTATAGTGAAATGAAGACCTTGGAAGGATCCAGGAAATTATTCCTGGGACAATATGCCCTGGAATTTAGGAATGGGGAAAAGGTGGGCTTGAGGGTTTCTATAGGGCAATGTGGGGAGGAAATATTTGAGCAAGTTGGAACAAAGCTGATATTTATACCCTGAGGATATAAGGTGTATTTATCGCTGTCCGGGCGGGGATCGAAACTTCTCGCCTCGCCACGGTCGCTTGTCCCTTCTCAGCTCATATCTGCTATAGCTATTAGTGAATTTTTCTTAGTGGCTAAGTTTTTCTTTAATTTAGCTCTTTTAACTACCGTTTTATTTAAATTTATATAATAATATTTCCGAATTGGATACTGGAGATTATAGTAATATCTAAACTTCAACAATATAACTAAAAAATATATTTAAAAAAAAATTCCATTTGGACAACAATACAAGGAAACTGTTGACAAATTTTGAACCCTAACAACATCAACAGAGGTAGAGTGTAGAGGTAGCGTGTCAAAAAAGCCCCAACACTTAAACAATGTAGACAAAACGTTATTCAAATTAATATTCGTTAAGACAAATTCATTCAAATTAATATAACTCCAAAATGGAAGGTCCTTGCGATAAGTGTTACAGAACAAAAACATTCTCTATTTACCACTTAAGGTACGCATGATGGTACAGAAGGATCAATACAGTTCTAAAACATACAAACTTTTTTCAATGCATCAGTACTATGTTACATGGATTATATACACTAAAGGTTTCAAAAATTAAGACAATTACCGGTTTTAAAGATGATTTAACACAATATTATTCAATAGTTACATATTTTAATCATATTATTATTATAACCATTCCTAGTCGAGCTTTGGCTTTGCAAAGGATCGTTAGCTATCCTATTCTATATGATACCTTATTTTTCCAACATCTCATCCCCAGTCGTCCTTGGTCGTTTTCAAAATTGTTCAGCCCTCTCTCTCCCTCAAATGGATTATATACAGTAAAGTTTCCAGAAGACAACAAATCAAACATGAGTACTTACCTCAGGAGGTCTAAGAGAAATAAAACTGAAATATACCCATCGTGAGAAGTGGAAGGGGGAAGATTGTTTAAATTTTTGTGATTTACCATGGGATTTCCCTTATGACTCATTGGATTTTTTCGATCCTATGGGAAACAAATTTCAAAGATGTCGGAAGATGGACTACAAAAAAATATGACTTGGCAATCCGGGAGTTGAGGGAGAGATGGAGAGGGATACCAAGCCTGAGGTGACTGAACAATTTTGTGGACGACAAAGGAGGACTGGGAATGGGATGTTGGAAAAAGAGGGCATCATATAGATTAGAATGGCTAACGATCCTCTGCAAAGCCAAAGCTGGACTAGGAATGGTTATAATAATAATAAGGTTAAAATATGTAACTATTGAATAATATTGTGTTGAATCATCTTTAAAACTGGTACTGATATAAATACTTGGGGACTTCTCAAATTTTTGTTTTTAGGAAGGATGTGAAGAGTCAATTTGAAGATGTGTTAAAAAGCGTTTAGGAACGACTAATTAAAAAAAATAAATGAAGTTTTCGAATCAGTATGAGCTCTCCATTACTTTTTAATAGCGTTTTGAAAAGATCTTCATGTCAGAGAGTATTCTTTGTAAATGTTAATATCCTTCGTCAGAATGACACCAGGGGGTATTCTGCCACTCGATCAGGCAGGGATTTGAGACCTGGCACAAATACGGCAATAAAATATTCTAAGGTGGTTTTGAGAGGGGGGTTCAATAGGTTGGAAACTGGGGACTTATTCTAGGGAATACTGTTTGTATTGGCTTGGGACCGCGGGAAACGTCCCCTGCAGATATAGGGCTAGGATATATCCCTTCTTACATCCAGCGAGGCCCCTCGTTTCAATAAAATATTTTATTTAACGTATCCTTGTCAATTTCTATAATGTAGAAATGGTAAATGTTAAAAGAAAAACCACAAAACATTGGAGTCGTTTCGATGTTCAGTATTTTCATAATAATAGTCGATCCTTTTTAACTTTTATTCTTTTCAAATTAAAAAACGTTTGAATTTTTTTTTTATAACTATTCAGGTGCCAAGACAAAACATATAAATAGACCGGTTATTAATGAGCTATTGCTACTATGTTAATACATGACTTTTTTTCTCTAAATACGAATTTTTTACTCGTTTGTCAGAAAAGTAAACAATATCGTTTCCTTCTCACACTAATTTTCCGATACAGGTTCCGAATGGGAATTTATCAGTAGAAGTTGATTGATATCTACTTTGCTAAACTTATCCTACTCAACACGCTAGCCATTATAAAACGCTTAATGAAACTGCGCTTTAATTCGCGGTGATGTTTTTTCTCCTTAGAAATCCTCGTATGTGGTGGCCTTGACTCCCAATAAGTGGGGAATAGGCTCGATTGGGGTTCCCCAGGCTGAGTGTGTCTGTATTGTACATAGAGTATGAATGTATTAAAAAAAAAAAAAATATTTTCTATTATAATTTTTGTTAAATAATTTTATTAATTATTTAATTTTAGATGTTTGTAAGTAACGATTATAACTTTTTATTTTTATTTTTTTATTTTTTATTTATTTTTTTTTGTATTATGACTATTTGATTTTTTTTTTTTTATTATTATGACTATTTGATTTTTTTTTTGTATTATGACTATTTGTTTTATTTTATCTCTTATTATTATCAATTGTGTATGGATGAGAACTTGTATATACAGTATGAATGAATTACATCATTAGCACTTTTACTTATTGCCCTTAACTGCCATTATACACTAATAGGCACTATACACTAATTTTAGTAATAGGCATTGTACATATATATCAATAAAAGTTTGAAAAAAAAAAAAAAAAATCCACCGTTAGTTACAATGCGTCACTTATCCATGCTACGCTTCAACTTGCGTCCAGACTAAATTAAACGTTTAAAGTTTACTTTATTTTTAAATTTCGAGCTATTGCTAGAAACGAATTTACAACACATGGTATTTAAATTTATTTGGATGTGTAATTTTTTTTTTTTTTTTAATACTTTAAAATGTTTATTGATAACAAAGAACAACACAATATAAAAGCCACTGAATGATACTGCCGTGATATTCTCGGCCACTGCTTCCCGAAAAATTAATAATCGTCCTTTTGAAAATTATTAAAAATTTTTGTTTTTTAAATGGACAATCCTACTTTCCGTTTAATCCTTTTGATTTAGTCTTTTTGGCCATTGTATATCTGCCAAGATCTTGCTTTTTAACAGCCGAAGGATATCCTTAGTTACTCCTTTTCGACAAATTAACTTTCGTCCTCATTAAAATTGATTAAATATTTTAGTTTTTTAAAAGCATATATTTCAATAATAAGAATAGCACGATCTATATGGTACTTAGTAATAAAACACCTCTTACTGACCAATACATACCCACTGTGGAGTACATCAAAAGAAAATACAGAATATTTTATGACAAAATTTATAACCATTCCAACGAATTCATACAAAACATAGCTACAATGAATATTCCCGACAAAAGAAGCTGGATGAGAGACCTCTTAAAGCAGGAAACAAGATAAAATAATGTGAGGAGGAGGTACCGATGGGTACTAGTCTCCCTCAAGTTTTACATGTCTTATTTATTATATATTTTTGTATAATTCAGTTTTCATCAGGTGATAAATTTTCAAATTAAATAGCTTCATCTTGCTTACCGTCTATGCCCTTATGTTCTTTATTTTCTTCCACTTACCTGAGTGATTGTATTGTTTATTACCAAAGAGAGTAATTTTGTACGCACAAAAAGCGATAAAACTAAATAAAAGTATGTTATTGTATTTTATTATATGACTAACTCAATGCTTGATCTTCTTTAAGTTAAATGGTAGTAATTTCACTTGAGATTCTCCCCCTTTTGTTTTATTGCTTGTTCTGACATCTTATACTAATTAAATTAATGATAATTTATAAAAACCGAAAGGGTAATATTTAATATTTCTAAAAGTATCACAACTTAAACATATATAATAATAAAAATATATAATACCAATATATAATTACAAAACAAAGTATGCAAAATAACAATTACTACAATACCAATAACTACAATAACAATAACTATAACCGTACAATAATCGTACGGCAACGTAACTAAAAAACCAATCTTAGGCTGCTTCTAGAATGTCACCGTCTTCTTCAGCTCCTCCGCTGTCCGGCGGCCCTCAGGAATATGTCCTCTTCTACTAAGGTTGAAGTGGGATGAACCAATTGTAGTCTTCCATCCGTATACAAAAGCTTTGTAGTGCGGTTAGTTTCCTTCAGTGATTAGCTGAGGAAAATCATTCTCGGAAAGAACATAGAGTCCAGTTTCCCTCAGAGCTTCAAAGGCTGTGCAATTCATAATGATGTGCTCAGCAGTTTCTGGAATTCCACATCTAGGACATAAGGGATCTATGTCTACACCAAGGCTATGTAGTTTAGCCCTGAAGCCCCCATGTCCTGTGAGAAATTGCGATATCCAGCAATCTGGGAGGACCCATTTCGCATACAAACGTGCCTGAACGGTGGGAAAGTATTTTCTCAAGGTGGCACCTTTCGAAGTTGCTACCCACCGCCTGAATGAATGATCCTGGATAATCTTTTTCCATTTTCTGGGTTCTTCTGTGATTCTCGCTCGAAAGTTCTCCGGAAAACCAGCTGAGTCCCCTCTCTTGAAGATATCCTTCAAAACTTCTTCTCGTAAGAAAAGGTCGATTGGTATTCCTCCTGCCAAATCTTGTGCCGCCTCATGAGACACACTCCTGTAAGATTTGGTTACCTTGAGTATTATGAGAAACAGAGATAAAATGAGCTCAATAATAAGAACCTGCATCCTAGTAATGATAGTGTTATTTAGCATAAGAAGAGTTGAGCCTCTACTCTCCCAATATCAAACTATGAAACTAATTTCTCCAAAAACGTATCGCTTTTGACCAACTAGGTTTCCTGTAAAAGATGTCCAATGTAAAAAATAAAAACATATGAATCATTACGATGTTACTAGTATTTATGATTTCTTTTGAATTGAGAATTTTACTATCTTATATGTTATTATTAGTAAGATAATGATGTGATAATATTATAAAATAATTACTATCAGTAACCGCAGTTTTTAAACTGATATTAGCGACACACAATACATCCATCGAAGTTAGGTGGGGTTTAAAAGGTTTTTTTGGTTCGGAAACAAATATCTGCCATTCTTCGGTAATTTATAGTTTGATGCGGGGGAGGAGTGAGGGGGGGGGGGAGAACGTGACTAGAATATAGGCCACCCGCTGGCACTAACACAGCGCACCCTCTTTTCATCAACTTCGTCTCAATTTCTCAACAATAAATAAGGTGTCGTTTGATTAGTGATACCACCAGGGGTAGAGTTTTAGGTATTTTATAAAAGTGAAAAAAATTGGTTGTCATTAACCATTATAAGGAATCAGCATATATTTTTTATTTAATTTAAAAAATAACATTTTCATTGGACTCCTTTAAGAATATATGTGAAAAACTTGGAAATTTTTATTTATTTTTTTTTTCATATGTACGTTATTTTATTTTAATTTTAATAATATCCATTTATGAAAAATTACAACTATATATAAAAAAAACAAAAACATGCACAGTAAATGTGATAACGTACATAATAACATCACCATTGCTTGTAAAGCAACTACCTGTATCTAGCACTTCAAAAACAGTTCTATATTAAAGTCCTAAGAACATCTTCTTTTTAAACGTCTCGGAGGGTCGTCAAGAATAGAGAGGGAAGCAAGTTGAGAGACAAAAGAATTTGAATGGTTATGGAGTTTTTTTTTTTTTTTTTTTTTTGAGCCTAAGACTTACATTGAAGTCCTATACTGGCCTGGGTGGGAAGGTCAAAATTCATTTCGTGGGTCCACCACGAAATAAATTTTAACCTGCCTAGGTGGGATTTTAACCCAGGACCTTATGGTAACGAGCGCGCTGAGACCCTCACCCCAACTCACTCGGCCATTGAGTCCCCTTCAAATCAGCAATGTATGGAATATTAAGGTGAATAAGTTTATTTGTAACAAAGTAAGGAGCATTTTTTGAAGAGTAGCAAGGTTTAGAAACGAGATAAATTGGATGGTTAAGTAGACCGCAAAGCTAAAGTGCATATGTCCAAATAGGTCTTTACTTTCAGACTAATGTAATCAGACTAATACTGAAAGACTGATGCAAATTATTCTTTTCTGATTAATCGGAAGCTTTGAACGTTATTCTAGTAAAGGCTGAAAAAGACGAAAACGATGAGCAGTTTCCTGTAATTTTAGTCCTGTATATGAATTCCAAGTTAAACGTTTGTCCAAGTGGAGTCCTAGTTAGCGGATCTCTTTAACAGGGGTCAGTGGAATGTTATTAAAGGATAATATAGGTCAGAAATTCGTAGGTGTACGAAGAAGGGTAAAGGTTGTTTGATGAGATTCATTTGGATTTACTTTAATTTTCCAATTTTTACACCATTCTTGATGGTTTATGATATGATATTGGGGGTGTTTAAAGATAAGTTTAATACAAAATCATCGGTCTGATACTAAACTGTATTATTTATCATGTAAGCAATTATGACTACAGGAAGTAATAGTAAAAGTTTTTAGATCACTTAAAATAGCATACATTTTATTTAAAAAAACAGAAAAAGCAACATTCTGATTAAGTTGGTGGGAGCGGTATATTTCCTGTTGAGGGAGAAAACAAAAGATATTGGTAGAGCGAGACTGTTGACAAATTCACTTCCTTCAAAGCAATTTCCTCGCTAAGCCACTGCCACTGTTCAATCTTCGTCACAACAGTCAGCGGCTTTGGTATAACTAACTCCTCGAGGAGAGTTTGAATGGAAAATACAGTAAAATGTGAATATGTATAAAGGAAAAATTGCATAGCTGTATTACCTTTGACAAGAAAAAGGAAAGTTGCACAGAAGTTTAAATTCCTTCCATGCTACAAACTACATAACAAAGGAGTTCATTTTGATCCTCATTCCTCTTCGCACAGGTTTACTAATCGAAAGGCTATTTGCGATATGTTTGAGATTTTTCAGATACAGGAAAAGTGGCGAAACCAGAGGAGGAAAAAAATGGCATCTTCAGATCGCTAAAATCATTTTAGGTAGTCTATTGCAACACTTTTTCAAAAAATGTTTTATTATAATCATTAGTAATGCTTCAATCTGGAATATTTATCTTATATTGAAAACTCAATTTTTTTTAATTTTTTTTTTAAGGGATATACGCAATAAGAATTGGGAAACCCCAATACCTTTAAATCAAATAAGCGTGGCAGTGGAACATAATAAGACGGAATAAATTCCAGGAAGCACCTTCCACAATATGCCAACGAATAAGAAATTAATCAATATTGATGACCCGCGACCTCATAAGAATGATCCAAACATTTAATGAATTACTTTTCAAGCCCACTGAGTGAAAAGTATTTCTTTGCAGATTATAAAAATTGTATTTATGTATTTTGACATTTGACATATGTACTTCAACGATTTGTTTAGCTTAGGACAGTAATATTTTAGTCTCAAGTTTTACACAATCAATTTTATCAAATTTTGCCTCTGTTCCCGGGTCACGGTTTTACTGATTCTAAAACATTTTTTTTTTTGCATTTTAGTTCCATCCTATTCTACATACTGCACTTTTAGGCATGGATTATAGAATTATTTAGTATTTTCATTTGATACAATCTATAATAATATTTATTGCCTCTCCTGTTATGTAAAAACAAAAGTACGTCTCATTTGTTTTTATTGTTAATATATATATATATATATATATATATATATATATATATATATATATATATATATATATATATATATATATATATATATATATATATCTTTTTTTTTAACATAATTTTATTCACAACTGTACACAATGGAAACCCAGTGATTGTGAAGTTACATTAAAACAACGTGCATGATCAGGCATGAGGGAGACTGCACCCATTGGTACAATATCCAGGCGTGAAACTAAATTATTAGGAATTAGACTAGGAGATCCCTCATCCACTTCCTTTTCAGTCTCCGTTGGATTATGTCAGGTATCTTTACTGTTGTCGGAACACGTAAGTCTGTATGTAGCGTATCGTTTGACACATAAGGAGGGGAGTCTGTTATCAGTTTCAGGAATTTGGATTGAACGGTTTGTATTTTCTGAATATGCGTTCTTTTGGCCGGTCCATAAATTTGCGATGCATATGTCCAGATGGGTTTTAACAAGTAACTGTAAATGTTAAGTTTCTGTTTTGAGCTTCTGTGTAGTATTGAGTACAGAAATCGCAGTCTTAATTGTAATGTTTGTTTTTTTGTCTTGACATATGGGTCCCATGTCAGTCTTCTATCAAGCGTAAGTTCTAAGTATGTCGCTTATTCAGTTTGATATAAACGTTGGTTGTCAATGTAAACATTATTGTTAATAATGATTTTTGAATTTAATCACGATTATTTAAAAATTAGTTTTGTTTATGATTTTACACATTTAAAAGGAATATTTATAATTTGTATATTTCAAATTGTTAAAATTGGTAATATAGATTATCGTCATCATTTGTTAAAAACAATAGCTTAAAAGCTTATGGTTTGTGACGTCAAACCGCAAATACTAATTAAGTCCGTTCTGATTCAGATATCAAGTAAATCGCTGGGTCACTAACCGCTTATATCAATTGTGTTTTCCAATATTGGAAAGCATATCATTACTAATTTCGAGTATAATGATATAATCTGATATATCGAGTATAATTTGATATATATATAAAATTGGACTCTCTCTCTCTCTCTCTCTCTCTCTCTCTCTCTCTCTCTCTCTCTCTCTCTATATATATATATATATATATATATATATATATATATATATATATATATATGTATGTAAGTTGGTTTTCAAAATGCCTTCTTGGATTGAAAACAGATTTATTATTCTGTAAAGAATTAACAATAAATTAACATATCTTTTATAGAACAATTAACAAAAAAATAATAACTAGGCATACCTGTAAAAAATAATTAAATTACAAGTAGTTAAACCACTAACAAAAGTCTGAACACCAACTAAATAAAAAAGTCTTATATCCTCTGCAAGTATAACCTGCCACACATTGGTTTAGTGATTAAAACAGATGATTAGCCAACATAGACTATCAGTATAGTCTATTTACATATATATCAATCTGAATCAAATAGGGCAATAAGTAACATGGATGGATTCACACAATATGAACAGTAAGAATTATAGGGTAAACCAGGCAGCTATAGACACCATAGAAAGTTATTGACACCTCAACTTAAAATAGGAAATTAAAAGATACATCGCCAAGAAAAATGAAAGAAAATTCCGTATAAACCGTACAACTCAGCTGTGTTAAAATACTTTTAATTATACTGTTCTTACTATGATTATAGTATAAATGCTTCCTAATATTTTCTTCAAGTTATCAATAACTGTTTGGTTTAGCCTACTTATTTACAATATACACTCATCCCTAACCAGACATGTCCCTCCACTGACGGAAGGACAAGTCAGGACACTAGAGATCCCACAACACTCCTCTCTTAGAGATACCAACTCTTCTCCTTCAGGCGTTGATGACCCTGGTGGTTTTATGCCTTAACGCCCAAACAAACAAACAAACTTCTCTCTCAGCTACGTCACTGAAAAAAAAAAAAAAAAAAAAAAAAAAAAAAAAAAAAAAAAAAAAAAAAAAAAAAAAAAAAAAAAAAAAAAAAAAAAAAAAAAAAAAAAAAAAACCAGTGGCTTTTGTAACTTTAAGGCAACAAACATCATTTAAAGAATTCTCCTAACACCCTTGGGCTGTTATAACGTAATTATTACTGATATTACGTAATCAATATTGTAACCATTTAATTAGTTTTAATTAAAATATGTTTTACAAATTCTGTGAAAGTTATTCTTTTTTAATATAATGCATTTAAAATTTTTTTAATGATTTTGTGTCATAATATTGTAATGTTTATTTCTTTAAATATTTTTACCATATGCCGCGTTTACCATAATGAAGGAAGAATTCATTTTTAGAACAACCACCACAGAAATAAGAAAAAGATATCGTGCTTGTATTAGAAATAGTGGAGATCATTTTGAGCAATACCTGTGATACTCAACAAATTAAATTTATGAATAATTTAAAATTAGTTTAATTTTGTTCCCTGATTATTGTTTACAAAAATGTAGATAAAGTTTACTCTGATAAAATCGAAATTCCGAGAAAGAAAGAGAAAATATGCAGTTATTACCTACAGTTATTATACCTATGCTATAAAGAAACACAACTATTTGTTACGTTTTGCATAAAAAAAATGATTCGATTCATTATTATTGTCAATGTGCGCTGGTGGCACCCTTTTGTTACTTTATAAAAAAAAAAAAAACTAGATGTGCTGCGTGCCTGCAAATGGTATTTTTTTAAAGAGTATTAAATAGAGAAGTTTTTAAAACACTTTGGATTTGGCTGTTGCGCTTACTTTTTTTTTTTATTGAACCTAAACTTGAAGTTCATAATTTTATTTTTGCCTTTGACAAGATTTAACGATCTCCCGCTTTTTTTGGTATTTGTTTTTTACACCATATCTTTTTTATTTTACATGGACAATGTATTAGTAGTTACAGGAAAAAAATTGCGTTGATATATCAGTAAATAACGGAGTTATAAGGCATAAATGTTTGGATTTGGCCATTTACACAAAAAAAATCATTAAAAAAAAACACGTAAGACTTTGTATATAGGTAAGTGACCTTAAATAGGTTCAAAATGAACCTCCCTACCCGAGATAATTTTTTACCTGAGAAAAAAAATGGCGTTGATATATCAGTAAACAACGGAGTTATAAGGCACAAATGTTTGGATTTGGCCATTTACACAAAAAAAATCATTAAAAAAAAACACGTAAGACTTTGTATATAGGTAAGTGACCTTAAATAGGTTCAAAATGAACCTCCCTACCCGAGATAATTTTTTGGCCAACGATCTTCCGAACACCCTGTATATATATTTTTTTTTTGTCTTCTCTAGTTATTTTAACAATGATGCAAGGGAATATTCTAAAAATGGGACAGAGGTGGTCGGAAAGTTAAGTTAAGCCTTTTTAGAATGATCATCAAAACACTTAATGTATTTTATTTTTGATTATATACAGTTGTAAATTTCAATAAATACCTAAAAAAAAAATAAATAAAAAGATACAGTAGACCTTTCTGGACATGCCTCGGATTAACTAATGGAAGAAAACTCAAAGTTTGAGGAAGTGGAGCAGAAGGATGGCATAAGAACTCAAAAATGATTTTTATAGAAATTTAAAAATAACCGATAACATCAGTTCAGATGAATGAAAATATAAAAATTGAGGAAAAATGTAGATGTGAAGGATGATTAAGAATAAGGTCAGAAAGGGCTTAAAAAATCTGGACATTTTCGTCCCACAGTTTTGGGCATGCTTAAAATATGGAAAAGTGAGATATGACTTTTAAAATTACAATCTTTGAAAGTAAAAAATGAATAGTTTTTAAAATTACGATACATGTATAAGGAAAATCTGTTTTCTATAATAACTATGGATTAACTGGTAAAACGGTTTTCGGTTCAGGGCTAAAAATTTTAGTTCTTGGGTTTTCGTTAATACCAGTCATTCATTCATTCATTCATACCAGTTATTAGTGCAGAAGTTTTGTACAATATGATGTTGTTAGATGATCTGTGGTGATGTTTAATAATAAATATTATCGTTTTTAATGTTAAATAAAAAAACAATTATTGTTTCACATTGAGACGATAAGAGGAATAGAATGGAAGACCGTTGTGGGTGACAGTGAGAGGTGGATTCATTAGCGGTACCACTCACCACTTCTAGGGCGCTCTGCCATTAGTCACTCACTGCCTTCTGTATAATTCAGTTGACAATCCCCGTCAGCCATCAAGTATTTGTCCCCTGTCTCAACCAAAGCTGGACAAAACAACACAAATACAACAAAGACACCGGCTCTTAGGCACAACAATATATCACCAACAACAACACCAAGGCAAAGTAAAAAGCCACTACCTTCTCTTCCATTTGTTAAATTTATAAAGAAAGTCGGCTTTTTTTTTTTCTTTTTTAATCACTTTGAACATTTTTTTAATTCAGAAATAATCTCCTTAATTGAAGGGTTTGGTGGATGAAGAGGTAATGTTACAATAATGTACACAGTACACAGTAATGTACAATCAGGTTCATTAGGTAAATAATTTATGTGCAAAAATATAAGATTGCAAAATAATATTTCAAAACAACAAGAAAAATGTATGCTAAGATGAAGGGGATATGTGACATTTTCCTGCTTAAATAAAATGTAAGAAAAAAACATTATTCCAAATTGTGTTTTGTTTAATCCCTTCATCTACCACAACCTTCAATTGTCTGGGTTCAAAATCTTTAAATACAATCTTAACCTGAAATAATTAATTTTAACACTAAGAACTAATGAATATAGTTTTTAATTATTAAACATTTTTTTTAGGAGGGTAGTTGTATGAATATTGCTCCAAATATTAGTGAACTTTTATAAATAATAATAATTATTTTATCCACTCATACAAAAAAAGAATATTGAGAAGTAGTCTGTCTTATAAAGCACTTCTATATTAGTTCACTACATTGCACTATTGACTTAGTCTTTATGGTGGTTTCCTAAAGTTTGGCATTAGTATTTGACAATGAGTCGATCATTGTTGTATCTCCATCAATTTTTTTTGCTAACACCATTAGGGGCTTACCAATATCCCAGTGTATCTTTTGTGTGAGGTAAGTGTATTGTACTCATTATTTATTTTTTCTCGTATTCTTACTATTTATAAATTAAAAGCTGCTGCATTTTATCAGCTGTTTTAACAAAACTTTAGGTGATGAGCCTAATGCAGTAAAGATTCCTGAAATGATTGAATTATACAACTCAACTAAAGGCGGTGTTATGCCACAAATATACAAAGTAGACCATCCGCTGAACACTGTATACTTTGATGGATATAATTCGTTGATACAGTTAAAAATGGATGATAACACCAATGTAAAAAAAAAAAAAATTAAAAAATAAGAATCTCTATAAACAACCAAGCTTGGAAATTAGTGAAACGACACATGTTGAACCATTTAAATTGACCTAATTGACTATCTTCTCTCCGCTCTCTGGTAATGCAGGTCTTAAAAATTAAAATATTGCCATAAATACTATTTACTAAACGTAGAGACAGCAAGGAAATGTTTTTTTTTGTGATAGTAAATAGGACCTCAAAAGCCGCAAGCAATGCATAAAGTGCCTGAAATGTATTTGTTCGGATAATCAAATAAAAATGTTTTGGCAGTGCACAAAATTAAATCTTTCATTTATATTATTTATATATATATATATACATATATAATCTCTGTGATTGCGTGAGGTCCATGTGTTGATTTGATTTCTCAATAAAATTCCATTATTCCACTACAGATATTTTCCAATATTGACTCAATGTGTTAATATGGATATATTTTCTTGACTGTTACTATTAGATGTCAAATAAGGTTCCTGAGGTTTAGTCAATAAACTAACAACTTATTTTGGCGACGTTTCGAGACTATATTGTTCTCATAATCTCATAAAAGGATCCTAAATACAATCATAAACTATCAATAGAATTTTTTTTTTTTTTGATAGGGTGTACCAGTACACCAGTGTAGCTTTTCCAGCATAATTTTTTAAGTGTGCCTTCACTGAGTTAAGTTTAATATGTTTACTCTAGTTCTACAATAATTAATAATAACAACTATGTCCTATATGGTTTTTGTAAAATTAAAAAAAAAAAACAATTCGTCGCTCTAAGAAATTTCATTCAGAGATAAATGGAAGTTATATTTTATAATTACCATATTATATTCAATTTAATTGAATGAATTTAATCCAATCAAACCACCGAAGATAATTTTGGATTTTCTGTTTTGCTAAAGTGACGATTCGGAATGGTATTTTTGACCAGAACTGTCTCTTTCATGAATTTATTCATGTACAGATTCATATTCATGGGCTTCCAGTTTCTGAGTTGGTGGGGTCAGCGAAGGCGGGTCGTAACCAATCTCTGCACTAAAATTGATAAATATTTTGTGTTTCAATTTCAATATTTTGAATAAACAACTTGTACTGACGTATACCATATTAAAAAATAACAGACACAGAATTACTTGTGTATTATAATTCACTTTACACCTGGAATGCACAAATAAAAAAAAACATTATTAAATACAAAATGTATTAAATGAATTATTTAAAATAATAAAAAACAAGATTATAAAAGTAATTATCATAGCTCTGATTTTTTGCACCATGATTACAGTTCGACTAACAATGAAGAATGCTAGTCTTAAATAAGAACGTGTGATGAGATCAATGCTATCAAGAATAAAGGAAATTTGAATTTTTTGCTGGAAATATGGCTTGAATAATTGAGTTGAAATAAAAAAGTAATGGAACCTTAACCTAAGCCGATAATGAAAATCAAATGGTGTAGAGGAAAAGAAAAACGAAAATATCTCTTTCCATGATTTTTTTTTTTTTAAATATACTTATAGTGGTCTTAAATAAGATTAAATAAAAACAGCAAACTGAATAATACATAAACGTGTTGAACTATTATGACAAGGTTAAGCAACAACACACACTATATTAGTTTTTTTTTTTTTTTTTTTTTTTTTTTTTTTTTTTTTTAATTTATTGGCATTGGATAGTTCCATACAGCCAGATATAATAGTTTAAATAATTAGTAAAAATTGAAAAGAAAAAAAAAAAAAAAATTTTTTTACTTATTTGTTTTAAATGAATTTTTTTATTGATTTAAAATAGTTCAAAATGTAGCCTATCTCATCTCTTCCGCTTAGTGTTATTATTTCTTTATATGTAATGTTGTTATTCTGAAGGTCCTCAAAGAGTTTTTTTCTGTGAGGTGTATATGCCTTACATTCCATAACAATATGGTGCAAAGTTTCTCGGTTATTGCAGTTTTGGCAGGCGGCCGATTCCGAAATTCCGATACGATGCAAATAACTGTTACACAAACCGTGATTCGACCGTAATCTACAATAAGTTTTTATTTCTTGTTTATTTAGAGTAGTGTTTGAAAACCATGGCCAGCGTGAGACATTAGGAAATACGGATTTGTAATACTGCCCTGTAGGAGATAGTGAATATTGATACTGCCATGTGTTATGACAGCTTTCTTTTATTACTAAATTAAAATCTGTAAATGGGACCGAAATTTTTACCTGTTCGCCGCTAATCGTAGCATCTTTGGCTAATTTATCTACTTCTTCATTTCCTATAATCCCAATATGAGCTTTAACCCATAGGAATGCGACCTGTTTGTTATTTTGTATGCAGAAGCTATGTACTTTAAGAATATCTATTAACATGTTGTGACTATTTATGTTTTTGAGGTTTTTTAATAATTGTAAGGCACTTAGGCTGTCTGATAAGATTACGAATTTACTTTTATTTGATTTTTTAATATATTTTAAGGCTTCTAAAATTGCATATAGTTCTGAGGTGAATGATGAACAACCGGAAGGTAATTTGAATTTAGCTCTATATTTATATTTTGGAATGTAAATTGCACTGCCTGAAGTATTATTAATTTTAGACCCGTCTGTATAGATATGAATGTGTTCTGGGAATTTGTCTGAAAGAAAGGCTTTAGTTTCCTGACATACTGCAATATGCGATAGGGAGTTAGTTTTTTTATTTAATATTATGTGAAAATTTTGGAACAACATTTCGAAGTTAACAGAAAATTGTGGTAATCTGTTTGAAGAATGAACCAGGTCTAGCATTTTTTGATATTTTAAAAAACTATTGAAGATAAGTGGAGTGTATTTCTTTTTCTGCCAGTATGCCTTACTTAATATTAAAATACTTAAATTTACTATTTTATTGTAGCATATAGGATTCCTCGCTTTAATTTTAAAAAGGGTTTTACTAGTTAAAAGTTCTCTTCTGATTTTTAGTGGCATTTCGACGGCCTCATTCAGCATAATATCTATAGGTGTTGATTTAAGAAAGCCTAGGCAAATTCTTATACAACGGTTTTGAATTACCTCTAGTTTTTTCAATGATGAATCAGGGGCTTCACCGTATATGACTGCTCCATAATCAAATATTGCCCTTATCGTAGATCTATAAAATAATAAAGATATGTTTGGGTCAGCTCCCCATTTGGAATTGATACTTATCATTCTGAGTGTATTAATCATTTTCTCGGATCTTTTAATGATTTCCAATACGTGTTTATTCCAGTTTAATTTTCTGTCAAAATACATTCCTAAGAATCTGACATTAGGAGCGCAAGGAAAAGTAATTCCACCCCACCCAAAACAACTTGATCCCCCAATGGGAAGGTATGTTCTTTACTAAATGGGCAAACCACCGATTTGGTAGACGAAATTTCCATGCCGTTATCTAACTGCCATCTTTTAAAACCTTTTACCGCTTCATTTAATGCTTCTAAGCCAATATTTGTGTTTTTATGTGTAGTATATAAACATATATCGTCAGCAAACTGTAGTATCGAAACTTCCTCCGGAATATAATTTCTTAAATCAGAGGAGAATAATATAAATAAAATACAGCTTAAAATACCTCCCTGTGGCAGTCCGACTTTAGCATTCCTGGTTGAAATTATAGTATTATTCACTCTTAAATATATTTTTCTATTTTCTATAAGATTGATTATTAATTTTGTAAATTTATGCGGTATGCCTATTTTAATCATTTTTTTAGCGAGGATGTGGATCGGAACGGTATCATATGCTTTTTTTATGTCTAGAAATAGGGCTATTGTTTTTTTTTTCCACTAGTAAATGCTATATTAATGTCTGTGTGTAATGCCAAAAGACTATCTAAGGTGGATTTTCCTTTACGAAAACCATATTGATATTCGGGTAATTTTTTGTTAAATTCTAACCACCATTCTAACCTACATTTTATCATTCTTTCGAAGGTTTTTAGAACACATGAGCTGAGAGAAATAGGTCGATAGGAAGTTGCTAATTTTGGATCTTTTCCTGGTTTGAGGAACGGAATTACACAATAATCTCTCCATGAATCTGGGACTGAGTTAGATTCCCATATATTATTCATTATATGTAATAAATGAGTTTTGGATTCTAGCGGCAGTTTGTTTAACATTAAGTAATGGATGTTATCTAAGCCAGGTGCCGTATTGTTGTTATTTTTTAGTGCGTTTGAAAGTTCCGATAGCGAGAATTTAGATAAAATTTTATCGCTTTTTTTCATATCAAAAAATTTATTTCCCGTATCCTCGTCGGATATGTTATTGATATTTGTGTCGTTACCTTTATTGACGTTGTTTTCTAAGTTCGTGGATTCTTCATTTTCTTGTTGTAGGGGTATGCTAGCTAATGGTGGTGCTAAAAGATCTATTAATTCCTCACACCATTCACCAGTGGTAATAGAGAATTCATTATTTGTTTTGCGGTTATTTATATTTTTCAACATTTGCCATATCTGTTTTTATGGGGGTATTTTTATTAATGCTTGAACAAAATGTTTGCCACGATTGCTTTTGTTTATTTCGGGTAATATTTTTGAACATAGCGTCTGATCTTTGATAATTTTTGAGATTATCTATTGACGGAAAGTTTTTATAAGTTTTGAAGGCGTTTTTTCTGTTTTGAAGAAAATATGTGCATTCTTTATCCCACCATTTTCTACTAAATTTTCTATTATATCTTGCTTTATATTGCGGAATAGTTTTACTACTAGTTTCGTTTAAAAAGTTAATGAAATCTTCATAGGTTGAGTTATCTGATAGGGCTGAATTATTATCTTTAGCCACAGTTTCAAATTCTTCCCAATTTGCTGAATTAATTAACCATTTTCTGTTAGATTGAAAATGAGCAGTTGGTTTAGTGTATTCAACGCGGTAGGAAATGTTCATGACAATGGGTAGGTGATTAGATCCCAAGGGGTCATCGTACACCTTCCAATCTATAATGTTAGCAATGTTTGCCGAGGCAAATGTAACGTCTAAACAAATATTATTTGACTGATGTAAATTATTTACAAAAGTTGGCGCGCCATTGTTTAAGCATATCAGATTTGAATTTTCCACAGTTGAAATCAAATTGTTACCTTTGTTATCACTATTATCACACCCCCATTGATAGTGGTGGGCGTTCATGTCTCCACCTATGAGTAAAGGACTATCAAAACTATTTAAAAAATTTTCCCAATCTGATTTGGTGATTAAGTGTTTAGGGGAAACATATAACGAGGCCAGATTAAGTTTAATTTTATTAACTATTGTTACATTAATTGCTACTGCTTCTAGGTTGTTAATTTTTGGAAAATTTAAAATTTGTTTAAAGTATAGCTTCGATTTTATTATAATTGCTACACCTCCATAACCATCTGATCTATCCTCCCTTATTACATTGTATCCTGGTATATTGATGTATCTATTGGGTTTAAACCATGTTTCTGATATTAAGGCAATATCTATGTCTTCATTAAAAAGAAATGACTCTAAACTATTTTTATTACAAATTGCTGATCTAGCATTCCATTGCATTATTTTTATATTTAGGGTCATTGACTTAGTAAGTGACAATTTTTAATTAATAGTTGATTAGATGTTAGATTAATTAGATTAATAGTTTAGAAAATTGTTTATGTTATTTTGTGTACGTATTAATTATTATATATGTAGGCTTTCGCTTCTATCTTTAATCATATTCCTGATTTCTTCTTCACTAATTGTTACATTTTTAATAGATAGTATTGTATTTACTATAGAATAAATAGCATCTGAAACTTGTACTTTGGTTGGTTTATTATAAGGAGTTCCCGTCGGTTTATCTCTTGAAAGATTTTTGTTAGTAAACATAGGAGCTGTTGGGTACAAAGGTGCCGTATAACTATTTGTTATCTCACTCGCCTGTACAAAGAGGTTATTGTTCGGTTGTCTTTCTGGACTTGTGACTCGGAGCCTTTTGTTGATAATTTTATTACTAAGCTGTTTTATAAATACTGATTGTTCCAACATGTTTCTGTTGTATGTTTGGCCCATTTATTTCCCTTCTAAATAGCTTCTAAAAGGTCCCTACTGTTCTTTTATCTTTTTTTGATTGTGGGCATATGTTTTTTGCAATGTTGCAATGGCATTTTAATAAAGTCCTGGGGGTACATTCTTCTTTTGAATGTTTTTTCTGAGCACCTGGTTGTTGTATGACAATTTAAAACGATTGGCACCCCATAATTAGGGAGTAGCTGATGATTTACTGTTCCTGTCGGTCTATATTCGAATTCTTTTAAATTTTTAAAAATTTTCTTTTTGCTTCTAACCCCAAAACTTTATTCGGTCATATTTTGTGCGTGACCCCTTATCAGTTCCAGCATGAATTTAGGCTAAAAAGTTTTTTGATTTTAATATTTCGGATGTAACCAGTGCATTTGCATGCAATCCTAACCTGGTTTCCACTTTATTCTGTTTCGCCCTGTTCTATTTATTGTTAAAATATTGTTATAAATTTCAGGAGTAGGATTTAATAGTTTTCCTATTGTCATAGGGTGAATGCGGCTAATACCGGCCCCCGGCGGATTTGCTTTCTATAAAGACATAATAAGGCCCTAAATCATTTGCTTCGTATAGACGGGTTGTTATATTTTTATTTATTGTGTTTGTTTTATTTATGCTTTCTATAATTTTGACATTCGGGCTGTTTGAAATATTAGAGCTAATGTTCTCGTTAGTACTTTCCTCTGAATCCATTTCACTTTCGTTTACAGTTAAATTTATATTTGAATCTTGAACTAAATTATTATTAGCAAAATTGTGTACTAAATTACTATTATGAGCTAAATTGTTTATTTCTAACTGATTTTTATCGGGGGGGATGATAATGATGCATTTGTGACCGTAGTAACAAGAAAACCAAAGGAAAAGATATCACCATATACTCATTGATATCTACAGCTGTAACCATAGATACTTTATAAACGGAAACAGTAAATAAACTTACGGCCATCTTATTTATAACTGTACGAAATTGGAAAAAATGCAGACAAACTGCCAGTCTTACTGAACGGAAATGGCCGCCTGGATCTCATAGACAAATATTTTGAGGAGTTTGATGCATTTGTGGACCGCGTTGATTACTTAGATCTCAAGGATTGAACGGTATATACAGGGAGTTCAATATTCGAAGGCCACCCCGTTGTTTTTCCACAGTTTTTGAAATTTTGAAACGAAACTCTCAGCTAATGAAAGCTAGTGATCGTAACTTATATTTAAGCAGCTATCAGAATAATGAGTGGATCTAAATATATATGTACAGTTGAAATACAGGATTTTATATTCTTTGATCTTTAATAAGCTATCTAAGCTTCGGATCAATTAAAAATACTCTTATAATAAAAATTATAATTTTTACATTAAAAAAAAACTGACATTACTGATGTATTAGTATTGGGCTGTTTTTAGGTAAGGTATATATTAAACGGAAAAGTTCTGCTTCCTACTCTCGGTCTAACTTTCTCTTTGAATAATAAAAAGGGCCACATTATGAGACTTCAGGTCACAGGAAAAGTATCATTATTTTAATAACACGTTATAGTACTCATGTATGTTCAAACTAGCGCCCTGTGCTGTTGAGTATCTGTTTTAGTTAATTAATATTAAGAAAATAAATAATCGTTCAATTGATTCTCCCCATGTAGAAATGTGGCCGTCATTAGAACTGTGAATTATATGCAATATAAATATATGCACATATATATACAAATGTATTTGGTAAAGTATGCAACTATCTAGAAGGTAATACATAATTACACATGTGTACAAATTAATAATCAAGTTTAAGTAACAAATTGCGCTGAAAAGGGAAACAATAGGAAGAAAACTATTAAAAAAAAATACATTATAAAACTTAAACTTTTAAACCTTTTATACTTATAAAAGGGTATGTAAGGTCGAACTAAAGTACAACATAAAGCGGTATCGAAAACAGGCTTTTCTAATCCAGTTTTTGTAAACAATTTCTTTTTTTTCTTTTTTTTTTTTTCAAATATTGACCGTTTTTATGTGCTTTGTTACTAAAATCCAAAAAAATAGTTAATATAAACCGTCTTCATCAGCCTTAAAAGTCTCAATGTACATACCTTCCAACACGATTTTTCGTCTTTGTAAGAGTGATTTTTAGGAGTACACCTATAAGCAATTAACGAATAGTGTGAGTAGGTGGAAACGACGTGAGAGACTGGGTAATGAAATGATGATAGGAATAAGAGGAATAAGAAAAGCTTACTATTATTCCAAGTATTTGATTGTAGCGAGAAAGAGAAAGTAGCCGATTTAAAAATTGCAAGAGAAGCTAAGTTAAAATATCGAAGCGAAGTTAAAATATCGCGAAAAGCGCAGAATCAGCATCTGGACAAAAAACACGAACCCATTAATTAATGGAATGTATAAAAAAAAAGACCGTTTTTTAAAAAAATATTTGTATTATTATTTCTTTACTATAAAATACAATTAATACCCAAAGTATAGTCCATTGTTTGCTCGATGCCACGCTGATATATTCCTTGGGATGGCTGTCAAAGAACTCTTGGACAGCATTTTCAACTTCCGCAAAATTATCAAATTTTTTCCCTTGAAGAAAATGGGCCATGGATCGAAACAATTAGTGATCCGAAGGTGCGAGGTCTGGACTTTATGGAGGATGAGGCAGGAGTTCAAACCCATGAAGTTCTGTAAACGTTTCTTCAGGTCCTTTTCACCTTCCCCATGGAGAGAAGATGGCGACTAACAGTATCTTTCGACACACCACACATCCTGGCAAGTTCGCGAATACTTGCGGATGGATTTGACTCAACAGTTTCCTTCAGAACCTCATCAATATCCATTAATGGCCGCCCGGAGCCCTTCTTCCTTTCCAACGTCGTATCTCCACTTCTAAACTTTTCAAACCAACGCCACGCAGTGCGATCTTCAAGGACACCTTCCCCTTCATATGCAATAATTTCATGAATTGCTTCAGCGGCTGTGAATTTTTTTTTACAGTAATGTCTTAAAATTAAGAATTAAATATACGTTTCTTCTTTGAAATAAATAACTGAACTGAGGCTTTTTTTTAAAGAAGTCCAGTGTTAGAAACAAGCTTAGAGAATGCTCTAAAGTGATTATTAAGTATTGGTAAATAATTAATAGCATTAGAGATTTACAGACTTTTGAACTCTGGAATTTGATAAAACGGTCATTTTTTTTTATTCGCCCTATTAGGAAGACGGAAAAGGAGAAAAGCGAACTAATATTCCATGTATTTGAGTATGCAAAAAGCGAATACTTCAGCATCTGGTAAAAATCACGACCCATTAATTATTTGGAAAAAAATAGAAGTTTCCATTTTTTTTTTATTAATTTTTTTATTTTTTTTATATTTTTCGTGCTCAGAAATATAATAAATATGCCGGATATGTAGATAAATATGCAATTTCCAATTTTAAATACATATTTATAGTAAAATATGCAAAATCAAAATAACTCAAATTGATTCCAAATGCATCGAAACATATAGGTACATTTTGATAATATTTGATGTTTTAATTGGCTAAAAAAATATGCAAATATATATTTCACAGCCCTAGTCATCATAATGATTCACAGACTAATAATATTTCCTCTATTGATACAATAGAGGAAATATACGCTTGGGTACAATATTACAACATCAGAGCCAGGGAGAGCCCAGCTAAAACTTAATGAAATATAAATCAGAGACCGGGATAACGTTAGGGAAGATTGTCATATAATAATTGGGCCACTAGGTGATTTACTGAATGCCGAGAGTGCAACGCTCAACTCCCGGCTACAGAAAACCGTTATTTACCGCTACAATATAATTCAACTTCACCTCAGCCACTCTTCCAAAAACTATTTATGGCTTTTTCTCAATTTATCGCTCTCATTTTTTTTTTTCTTTCCCATCATCCGCCCATTTATTCTTTTAAGAACTTGATTTTCTTCGTATTATCCATTCCCATATCTCCGTATATTTATAAAACATAGCGACGTTATAAAACATGAACTAAACAAAATATTAAAGAAAAACTACCCTCTGAGGTTACATTTTTCAGAAGATTACTTTGAAGGCAATTGAACTAACAAAGACTAACATAATGAAAAATAAAGTTAAATGTTGTCGTATAGTACTATATAACACATTTATAAATATACCACAAAATACATAAGCAATAAAATAGACAAAGCCATATAAAAATTACATATATCCAAAACGTTGCCTTTTTTTTAATAAAAAGAAAATTCAATTTCTCTCTGAGTGGGAAAAACAATAGATCATGGATATGCCTATCTGCAATCTACTGTATTTCACAAATAAATTTTATAATTAAAACAATTAATTTACTTAAATTAACAATTAAAGTAAATAAGCTTTTTTTTTTTTTATTCAAACCAATAAATATTTTCCATTACATTTCTGATAAGAAAACTGTCGGCCAATTTTTGATCTGAGCAACATTAAAAGATCTAAAGAATGTCAAAATATTACATTTTGAGGGTGAAAAAAAAAAACGTTACACCAAAAACGTAAAGACTTATCCATGTAAAGAATTTAAATTAATCCCCAAAAACTTGAGCCTAAGCTTGTGCAACCTACTAAGAAAAGCTTAAAAGAATCCAAAACTTATATGAAGATAAAAAAATAAAAAGTAAAAAAAAACTACATATTACTTACTACAATCAGTAGGCGATTAACGATCGCCACTAAATTTAAATATATATTATAGCACTTTTAGGTCACTGTAAAATGTCCAACTCTTAAAGTGGTGTAGTGTCTTTTAACTAATGGAAAATGTAAAAAAAAATCACGGAAACAAGTTTTAAAATACTGAAGATGAGAATAAAATCCCGAAACAAGTAGATGAAAAATCAGAATAAATTGGATGTTATGTCAAAGAAATTAAATTTAAAAAAAAATGTTTCTACCTCATTTTATCATTGTTTGAAGAAATAATAAAGCTGTCTCAAGTAGATAAGAAACAATGATAAACCAAAAAGACCCTAAGAAAGAAATATTCCCCCGACATCCACCTTTAGTGAGAATATGAGCCACCTTGCCAGAAATATGGGGTTAATAAAGACGCTACATCCATAGCAATGTACCTCAGCAATACCTCCCTTATGATATAATGAGTTTGTTTCCTTTTACAGATGGATTTTATAACATTTAAACTGATATTTAGGTGCTTAAATTATTATTTAAGGACGACATCTCTAAAGTTCATCTTGCTTAATATTACGAGCTATCTTTCAAGCATACGTGGGTATTACTGTATTTCATTTCCCAAGCAACGTAAGAGAATACTAACAATTACCTGGTTGTATCTAACAATATATACAGAGGTTATGCACACCCCGCACATGTCTCCATAAACAGTAAAATTTAAAAAAATCATTTTAAGATTCTAAGACTTTTTTTTTATAGACCCTACAAAAATGACAGGTGACAATGGTTTTTTTTTTTTTTTTTTTTCTAATTTTTATTAAAACTCCTATTATTCCAGCTTTTATTAACCTCCCACCACTCGCGCAAATATCCGTTGAACGAGCAGTCGCGCTTTATACCAAGTATAAAGTTCATATTTTATATTAAATCAAATAGTTTGAAAATTCTATATTTTAAATGAAATGTACAGTATATTGCCTAAGAGAATAATATTTCGACCGCAAATGAAAATATTTTTATAAAAAAAAAAAAATTAAAACTAGATAAATTTTTATTTACAGTATTACAGTCAAATTTAATGCCTGTAAAATAAAATGCATGTCTGAAATTGTTATATTACTAAACAATTTTTTTTTTTTTGAAGAGTGATTTTTACAAATAAAATGTCCATTAATAGTGCACCTAATTGTCGGATAGGTATTATTTGACCTCCTATAGAGGTCTCATAGAGGATTCGTAGCAGTTGAATCTGAAGTTGATGGGTTCTGGACATTTTCGCCGAGGATACTGCGAAAAGAGTTTTAATAAATATTAATTGTGGAAAAATTAGCAATAATTCAATTAATGCGATAAAGTGCAATCCAGTTTATTAAAATATTGGTAAATAAATCACACTTTGGTTAGTGGGTACGATGTCGTTTCTCATGTAACTGTGTAATTAAAAAAAAAAATGAAAAGGAGAAAACACTTATTGCAAATTATTAATATAAAAAGTGAAATAGGAACTTGTATAATTTTTGTTTCTATGCCAAAAATTCTGTTTATAACACGTGTTGAGATTTAGGATGTGATTTTTTGTTTATTGCGCAATTTTTATTTTTTTCTATGGTTATGATTTCTTTTATATTTTGTATAAAATTATTTTGTTTTTGGGGAATGATTTTGGAAGAATCAAATTTAAAAGAATGTTTTGTTTCTCTGTAATGTGTATTAAGAGTTGTTTGGTCTTTTTTATTCGTATCAACATAAATACAATTAATATAAATGTACATGTCAGAAGTGTGGGGCATGGCTTACTCAGGCATTATTGAAAGATCCCAATTATCATTCCTGAGGGGTATTTTACGTCTTCAAAAAAACACCCCAAATTCCTATGTCAGGCAGGAAACAGGTACAAAACACACCCAAGTAAAAGTTTTTGCAAGGATGCTAACATGGTGGATTAAAATTTTAAATATGGCAGCTGATGAATTTCTTATGATTTGTTACAGCAGGCTTGTCGAATTGATTGGCAATCCTTCCGTGCCCTTTAATTGGGCAGAACAGCTAATGCGACAATTGGAAAGAATCGGCGCAATGGACATATGGAATAAGCAGGACGCGAATGTTGTTAAAGCAAATATCTCAAGCCTAAACATGGCATTTGAGAAGCATTATTTGTCTGTGTACATTGAACATACAGTCAACTCCTACTAAAACACTCATTACAGACACCTTACCTCTTTTGGAGGTGGTGAAAAGTATTTGGTCATGGATTCAAACATCCAGAAACTAAGAATGATCGCACAACTCCGTTTAGCTAGCTCCAAGGTCTCCACAATATATTTCAATAGAAAAAGCTACAACTTTAATATAGAAAATCCCTGCCCGATGTGTAACTCGGGACCAGATTCTCTTCACCATATAACAATGTACTTTTCCGTTTATGGAATATACAGGAAAAGGTTTCTTAGAAGAATTCATTCCACAGAAGATGATGACTTTCGGTTATGCTCATGGCTGATAATAGATAATGAAAAAACATTTAAATAATTTATTTTTTTATATGAAACATTGCCTAAAATTAAGAAATATTTTACTTTAACTTATTACTAGTTTGCCATTTACTTTTTTGTTTTTGTATTAAAAGTTTGCCATTTGTTTTTTTTTATTTTTATGTATATTTATGTATTAATTTATCATGTATATAGTTAGATCAAATTTTAGGTAAATATCTCTTGTTTAGTTTGTAAATAATTTTCTTATTTTATTTTAATTTTGTTAAAATAATTTAAAATTGTAGAACAGCTCACAACTCTTTGCTCTAAAATTGTATTTATAAAGCAAAAAAATATTCATTCATTTATTCATTCATTCAACATAAATACAGCTGCACGTCTATAACCAAAAAAAATCATAGATTATGTTGTTAAGGCTTCAAAGATTTCCATGAGCAATAGGAGTGAATTCTCTTGTAGGTAGAAGATTATAGGACTAAGAGGATACGTGTTACATCTGTCGCAACTGTTAGACCCTTTCATTTTAAGTAGAAAATTCCCATGTAAAACCTGTCTAATACCGAGGAAAATTCTTTTCCAAGAACTTTGGTCAGGTTTATGTTCTATATTTTATGTTGTAGGAACAAAATTTCTCTAGGGATGGTTTTAAAATGTTAGTAATAATTTTATGTAGGGTACATGATACTTAAGAGTGGAAAATCAGTTTTTTAACCTCCAATAACAAACTGAAACCGAGGAAAATCTTATTCTACCTGAAATGTAAATCATAAACTTTTATTTTAAAAGGGGGTGTAAAGATATATATAATACCAAGACATATCAAAAGAAATCCGTACTTTTACACAATAAAGCCAGAAGAAACTGGAGAGAGATCTTGGAATGATGATTACTTAAAAATATCATGAAGTCACTTTGAGAACTTCATATTCCCATTCATTCATATTTTTTAATCTGAATTTCGCTGGGCATACCATCCATCTATCGGTAAAACATTCTTCGTTACTATAAATCGTTCTTAAGAATCACAAATTTTAACACACACACACACACACACACACACACACACACACACACACACTATATATATATATATATATATATATATATATATATATATATATATATATAAACTTTTTGATTTCTTCTTCGATTTTAACATATTTTTCTGTTCTAACAGATCAACCTTCACTAAAAATTTTGTTTTTGTAAATAAGGGATGAATGCGTACTTTATATCACAACTATATATTGTATTTTTTCTTGAGGTAAACGTTTATTTATATATATATATATATATATATATATATATATATATTATTTTTTTTTTAACTTTATTTATTTAATATTGTTATCTCTTAACTAAAAAAATAAAAAAAATCTTGAAAATTGGTTACTCGAATAAAAAAAAACACATAAACTAAACTAAATCCTTCAGAATCGACAAACGTTTCATTAAAAAATAGTTTTCTTCTACGATATTCATCTTTTCACGTAGGTAATACTATTTTCCATGGATGTAATATAATATAATTAAAATTTTTTTTTTTCAAGGTACTAATTTCTCTTATTAAGTGGGAAAAATAAATGGGTAACGGTTACCTATATTTTTGCTGAAAATGATAATTAAACGGGATGAGATTTAGATTGTGATAAAAAATATATATATATATTTCTGTATTTTTTAATAATTAAATTAAAATGTTAAAACGACGAAAGAGTTTATGTAATAATACTATATTTGAATGATGATAAATTAATATTATTAATCTTTAAATACGAATAAACAAAAATAAAAAAAAAAATAAAAAATGAAACGGTAATATAATCCTTGCTTTATAATAATATATGTATACATACAAACATAGTGTGGATTTCTCCCATTTCTTTTTTGCCATTTAAGGAAAAGTAGAAAAAACTTTAGAAAGACTCCAGCTCTACTGTTTTGGCATTCAAGAATGGAGGTGACTAGATAAGACTGGAATACAAATTCGATATTGCTACGATATTTCCGACAGTTCACCAACATTAGACGATGAAAAAAGTAAATTCTCTCAGTTTATTTATTTTCGTAGGTTTTGCATTACATTTTTACATTTTTTTTTTTTTGTTTCTATGTTATTAATATTGTTCCATTTATTTTTAAGTTTTTATTTTCTGTATATGAATAATTTAATTTAAATTTTAATTAATGATTTCAGTTTGGAATGCTTCAGTGTAGTATTACTTACAGTTCTAAAACAACAGTAGTGAATCAATTTAATTCTAGATTATCCAAAGATGGATTATTCTTGGTAAGAAGAGAGAAAATCAAGACAATAGTGGGTTCGTTTTAATTGACAACGGTAGAGCAACATAGAATAATAATTATTTTATTTTTTAATAAATCTTTTATTTCTAAATGTATTTATTCTTTATTTGTCTCAAAGAGAGCTAAAAGTAATATGGATGGATTTATAGAATATTCACTCAATAAGTACATTAAGAAATAAATGATAAGGAGAGAAATGAAAATAAATAAATAAAGAACCTCATGATATATTTACAATAAAGTGTAAGAAAAAAAAATTATATTGTTTATTTTATTATAAATGAAGTGAAAAAAAGATCAAATAAACGATAGAAAAAAATCTAATAAAAACAATAATAATTGTTAAAAAAAAAAATAAAAGTTAAAAATACAAATATACTTTGTTTATAATATATACATATTCTAGGGATCCCCTAACCACTAATGGAGGGACAAGCGAGGTCCAAGATCCCAGCGCTTCTCTCTCAGCAGCGTCCTTGGTAAACCCTGACTGTTTCAGTACAGTCACTCCGGACATGAGTAAAGAAGCTGGCCATTGCCAAGACTCCAGGTCGAATTTTTTAATTACGAGGCAACTGCCATTTTAACCTGCTTAAGTGTAATTGGTACAGATAAGAGGACAAAAGGTATATTAATGTAAGGTTTTGTGGGAGACATAGTAAGGTGCATTGTTTATGGTTCTGAGGACTTTGGATTGGAAGGGTTGGACACTTTGAGGTATTTGATATTATGGTCATTATGTAAGGTTTAATAATAAGTAATAAGTAAATAAGATAACATTAACATTAAACAGAAACAGTTTTTTTTTTTTCAAATTAATAAAAAAGAAATAAAGGCTGTCTGAGAAGGAATGAAATCACGAACGAAATTAACGAAATTTTTAAATGATTTAAATGGTCTTCCCAATTCCAATAATTGCTCCAGTATCAAAATAAAAATAAATAACTTTCCAACATTGCCATGGATTTCTTTCAGTGTATCAATTTACGATCTCATAACTAGCAGAGAATACGACATATAAGATTGTCTTCCACAACAACTCCTTAAATTTTTCCATTCTTGCGGAGATAATAGGTAATAAAGCTGAGTTTCTCATTCAAATGAAAGCTACCGCCACAGCGTATACAATACAAAGCCTCAAAGGAAATAGGGACTATATAAAAGTGATACGATTCAGCCAATAAAAGAGGGAGCTACAGGATCTGATAAAGGTGTATGAGGTTCCGCTATAAACTCTTTCTTTGGTTGAGTTATTAGATTTCCATGATAGGGTTATGATATCCTTCTGACTAAAAATTAAATCATTTTCAAAGAAGAGTGATTTTTTTTTTTTGGCGCCTGAACCAATCGTATGTTCAACTGTTAATAAAATTTACCTCGCCCTCTTCTATAAATCCATAAGTCAAATCTTACTTGCACAATAGCGAAATGTACATACTCTTCCAACCCCTCCTTCGATACAATAGGAATGCTTCCTTTCAATCATAAAAAAAAGTGGACCAGACAGAATGGAATATGGTAAGATCAATTTTTTTTTTTTTTTTTTTTTTGACCTTCCATAGTCATTCGTATTTTAAAAGGCTGGCTAAAAGATCTAAAATGGTTATGTTTAAATATAAATTTCCATTCTCATGTCTATTTAGATATAAAATTTAATTATTATAATGTCCGTCGTTACAGATTGCATCAAAATTTACTAGACAAACGTTCAAAGATCCCAATTAATTACAAATGACTTATATACATAGGTGTGATTAGACCATTTAGACGTAAGAAGTTGAGCTTTAAGGCTCCTAAACCATTCAATTATCCAATCTTTACAAACCAAAATCCTTCGAAAAACCCTCAATGCTCCTTTCTTTAACCAATTAACTTATCCATAAAGATCAGTTCCATATGTGTCGGATTTAGCCCAAACCAGATACCTATCCGTTCATAGTAAGCTCCATAACCACTCAAATCCCTTAATTTCTCAACTTGCTTCCCACACCATTCCTGACAATCCTCCTAGGCGTCTAAAAAGAAGATTATCCCAGAGACCTCCTAGTGTAGAATTTTTTATTGAAGTGCTACTGATGAGTAGTTCTTTTTAAGTTTTGACATGTTATTGTAATAGTTATTAACAAATTTACTTGATTTATATATTTTGTAAAGTTGTAAATTTCAATAAAATTATTTAAAGTAAAAAAAAAAATTATAGACCACGATAATCTTACCTTTCAATCATACCCTTTTTATATTTTCATTATATTTATTTAAAAACCTTTTAGTAGCTTTTGCATTAAAAAGAAACAAAACAAGTTGTTTAAATTTAAAAAAAAAAATAACAATTGTATCAATGAACTAAAATTTTATAACCAGATACCTATTCTTTCATAGTAAACTCTATTACAACTCACATCCACTGGTCTCTCTACTTGCTTCCAATTCTGTTCACTATACTCCTTCTAAACTTCTGAAAATAAGGTAGCCTCAAGAGCTTCTACTATAAAACTTTTATTAAAGTGCCACTTATTGGTGGTTGCTATACAAGTTATTGTCATTTTATTGTATTCAGCTTTCCACACATTATATACAATTGTAAATATTAATAATAATAAAAAAAAAAATATTGTATTGAATCATTAAACTAAATTTCGATACTATACTAATTATGTAATAGAAACTTTTGATATTCTTTTGTAAATTAATTTACTTTGTATGCTCATTTTTGGTTATCATTTAGTCACATCCAGTTTTTTTTATTATTTTCAGCCCTGAAGAAACCTCAGCACTTCATAGAAAGTATTTTTTTTAACTTCGAAGTGTACAGTATTACCTACCTGCATCTCAGACCACTGCTCCATTCATTATATCCTACAGAAGGCCCTGAAGAATACTGGTTTCAGATTTGCTAAAATCTGAGGATTTTTGGCGGCCAAAGAATATCATTGGCCACTCCATCCCGACAAATTTATTTTCGTTCTTTTGAAAAATGAAAACTGTTTTATTTTTTAAAAGGATACTCTCCTCTTGTTTAATTCTTTTCACAGGACGCTCAAGGATACTACCTTCAGTTTTAACAATTTTTAACGGTAACAGTATATTGATTGAAATTGATTATATATTTTCGTTTTAATAAAGTAACTCTCTTTTTCCCATTAAATCCTTTGGTTTTTGGTCTTCTTGGTCAAATATATTCGTCTGGAAGTTGGAGATAGTCTCTCGATCCTATTAACCCTTTAACCATTATTATTAATGCTTAAAGTTGGGCTAATTAAAGTAAAATAATAAAATATGTAATGGAAATATTTATTATTGATTAATTGAATTAATTACAGACTATTTTATGTACATTTATAATAAGATTGGGCTTAATCTCATTCGCGGAAGACCGGGTCTATAATATTTTATATTATAATAATCGCATTGTAGATATGATTTTAATAATTCAGAAGGCCCCAAAAAAAAAATTAAATAAATAATATTATAAAGAAATAGGACAAAAAAAATATATAGTTTAAATAAAAATAATTTTTAGAAAAAAAACAAACAAAACCGACTTCAAGATTAAATCTACATATACAAACTTGAACTAAAAAATAAAAAATAATATTTTAATTGCTTCGAAACAAATACCATTAAATGACAATCAACGAAATTATTGATACTTATATACCTATTCACAATTTATGACCAGTTATTTTTGGAGTCGGTGCCAGCCAAAAAGGGCACATTCACTCGAGTAAATAACTAATAATAAGTGACTGGTGTAACTATAAACTGAAAAGATAAACAATGACGAGAAACAGGAAAACAAATTACACATGAAATTTTATTTATTCAAGTTTGAGTTATAGAGGTAATGGCTTCTAATGGTTCGTTTTATGGAGGTGGTCCTAGAAGTTCTCTCTTTTGAACCCTATTTTCAGTTTGACTTATTTACACAATTTTTCACGTTTTTTGTCTGAAATCGTCTAATTAAGGTGAAATTTAAGTATAATGTACTTCCGATTTCGCTCGACTTATTTAAGAATTCAGCTTACCGAAGTACGACACATCGAGAGTTCCCTGTATATGTAAATTATTTTTGTTAATAAATTAGATTTAGTTACCAAGAGATTTCAGATTATCATAATTATAAATATGTTTAAAATGGAAGATTGCGTAACAGTGACTTTTATTAAAACTGTTTTTTTTTTTTTTTCTCGATTTTTCTTAACAAGTGCTAACTTGATTTCAAAATATTTCTTATGTGACCACCTCTGAAGTATGTTCTACCGATCTAAAAAAGAATCATCAGAATTGACAAAGTAATCGCGTAACATACACACACACACAAAAAAAAATACAGACGAGTTGAGAAGTCGGTATTTCTCTTTTTTGAAGTCGGTTGACAACTAAGTCAACTGAAATCGCTTTAATAGCGAACCGAACTAAACCTATCTTAGACAAAATCTAATAATCTACAACTATTAGTATATAACATTTTTTGATTTGATAAGCCATTTTTGTTTTATAGACTCTTGAAAATTAACTAAACTAAGTTTTTGAGAAAGTTGGCGAAATTCGTCGATTTTCGATAGTCGATTGTAGCTAACCCCAGAATCAAATTCAGCTTAACAGGTGTTTTTAGACGCACAACTTTATAAACTTTATATTTTTAAATCTCACATTTTTCTATTTAAAGCATTTTTGTATATGGTTTTTGCGAAAATCTGAAAAAAGTGCAAAAGTTTGGGTTTTTTGCCCCCTAGAATTTTCATTTTATCAAATATATTATTTCTTGGTATTTTATTCTCAGGACCTATCTGGAGACCATATGGAACCATAAAACCTACTTCTCCACCTTTTGCAAGGCAGGCCCCCTTTTTGGGGGGTAAGTATATTAAAACAAAGTTGTGCAATTATTGTATTGTCATTGGTCCTTGACACGTGTGCAAATTTTCTAGATAATCAGATAGCTGGAAATTGGTGGGAATTACAATGCAAGATTTCGCTACATATAGGTAAAGTTAATAAAAGCGTATTAATAAAAGTATATCGGAAATAATGTTTTAAAATTGAAATAAATTTATTCTCATTCAAATAAAATACATTTTAATTCGAGATCTGCCTTGCTGACAACTAAATATACCCCGTTATCCGGAAACCACTCCATATAATGGTTGCGTGCCTCTGACAACCGTGAAACTTTAAACATATCTCCCGCGTATAACTCAATAATTAGAAGCAGACCTGTGTGGGCGTGGCCTTACTAATGTAGCCCAACACTCTCTCGGGATTCGTCATTAATACCCCAGGGAGCAACATAACTCCACACAGGATAGACTTTGTAGGTGTCTGAAAAGAAGATAGCTTAGGGAATTTCCATTACTTTAATTTTTTTTAAAACTATTTATCTAAGTATTTAACTGTATACTAAATAAAATAAAATACATCTGGTAAATTAAAAAGAAAAAGGATTGATATGGAATTTAAAAATAAACCACCAGTTTACTTTGTGTTTTACATGCAATTGAACGGTTTGCTGCAAAATAAGAGGCAGATGGAGCTTAGGTACAATCTACAATAAGGGGATGTCATTTTTACAGCAAACTCTTTAACTGTCTTTCAAATTATTAAGTTTTTTTTTTTTTTTAATTAATTTTTTTTTTAATCTATTATTTCATATTTTTTATAACACTATCAACAACATAATAATAAGCTTATATCCACAAGCAATTTACGTACTATGCAAAATGCATGAAGTTTGATGTATTATCCTGGTACCATCCATAGTATCATGGGAAGAAATACAATAAAAGAAAAAAAAATCTAGTAAACGTGATGAACTAAAAATAATGCCCATTGGTGTAAACCAGCTGTCCACGTATAAAATTTCTATATAATGTACTATATTGAAAGGTCCCGAGGTCATCTTCTTTTCAGACGCCTCGGAGGTTTATTTAAAATATAATGTGAAGCAAGTTGTGATAACAGTGGATTTGAATTTCTAAATTTGAAAGTTATGAAATTAGGGGAATCTGGTTTAGGCTAAATCAACAACACACTGAACATAAAGACATTTTTGAAAATGATTGTATGTGACAAAATATGGAACATTGAAGATTTTTCGAAGGATTTTGGATAGTAAGGATTGGATAAGAGACGCGTTAGATAGATTAGTGGAGCCATCTCAGCACCCATTTCCAAATAGCTCTTATTACTGTCCTGGAAATGAGTATTTTGTAATTAATCGAACGATATACATGTTGTTTTAGTAGATTTCAAGTATTATTTGTCTAGATGGATTCGTAGGTAGCAGATCTGTTCTACAGAGGTTAATGAAATATCATTGTAGGACACTAGGAGAGGAAGTCGTAGGTTTTTGTCGGCGGGTAAACTTTATTAGATATGCTTTGTTTGGATTTATTTTAATTCTCAAATTTCGACACTATTCCTAAAAGTCCATTACATTAGTTTGGAGTGTTAGGGAGGCAATGGATGGATTATTATTAACACATGTGTGTTATCAGTTATTATATATTATAAATATTGAGTTGAGGCGAGGATTTCAGCGCGTTTTGTATTAAAGGTCGTGGGTTCGAATTACACCTGGGCAGGATAACATTTATTTCGTGGCAAACCCACCAATTAATCTTGACCTTCACACCCTGGCTAGAACAGGTTGGTAACCTGTATGATAACCCGTCTTTCTTGCCCTAGAGCGAATACATAAGGACGTTAAGCCCCTATATACAAACAAACAAACAACACAGTGTAGAGGATGGGACCTAGGATACTTTCTTGAGGAACATCAGCAGATTGAATTTCTATTATAAAACTATTATTGATTAAGTTGTTTAAGAAGGTATTATCATGTCATTGGAATCCTAATTCTTTAATAAAAATTTTCTGGCACAACTCCTAATTTATTTAGCTTTTTTCATTACATGCTTTGGGAATTTAATCCCATCCTTAGGTTTCTTATTTACTGTAATTTATGCACATTGTCTATCATTTATGATCTATATTAACTCTTCACCGACTGAGTTAAAGATTATATTAAAGAAACAAATCTCTTTCGACTTAGTTTTAATTCAATTATAATTCTTTTTGATACTGTTTGATATAAATTAGCTATTAAAAATCATTACACTATGAATATTTCAACGATTTCATTCAAGTCAATTTTTAACAGTATCAATTTTATTCTAAAATATTTAAGTTAAGCAGGAATACTGTAATTTCTTTATTCAACTTAAAAAATACTGCAAAAATATAAAAAAGGATATCAGATTGCTAAATAATAATTCATCTTAGGGATATTAAATTACGTTCGTTTTTTAGACCGACTTCAAAAAATAAAGAAGCGATACTTGATATTCTCTCTAAGTATTTTATATTACTTAGTTATATAATCCCATTGCTTTCACAAGTTATATCATCTAGCATATTATTATATCTAGCATATCATCTAGCACCGTTTTAGCATCTAGTGATATACATACATACATACATATATATATATATGAATACAGGTAATGTAATGTAATATAATATCACTAGATAATGTAATTAGGCTTTCGATTAATTACAAAAGACTCATTTACATGACAGTAATAAGATCTATATAAACATATAAGGTTGAGCTTTGGGGTTCCACTATACCATCGAAAGCTATATCACAGATAATGTAATGTAATATATGTAATATAATATCACTAGATAATGTAATTAAGCTTTCGATTAATTACAAAAGACTCATTTACATGACAGTAATAAGATCTATATAAACATATAAGGTTGAGCTTTGGGGTTCCACTATACCATCTATACAGAGCATAATTTTTGACTGCTTACAATCCAAAATCCTTTAAATAATCTTTAATGCTCCATAATTTGTCACAAAAAAACTTATCCATGAAGATCTTAATGTACCATTTTTTTGCTGATTTGGCCCAAAACAGATATCTAACCTTTCAAAGTGAACTTTGTTACCCACTAGTATCAAAACTCGCTGCCCATTCTATTTCAGATAACCTTCCGAGGTGTCTAAAAAGAAGATTGCTTTAGGAACTTCTTTTATAATACTTTTATTAAAGAGCAACCAGTGGGTAGTTGTTTAACAGTCTCTCATTTACTTATACATCATTTGAATATACTTTCATATATATATATATATATATATATATATATATATATATATATATATATATATATATATATATATATATATATATATAAAGGGTTTCTTTAGGTTTTTTTTTTATTTTTTCTTTCTTTTTATTTTCTTGATTTGTGGGCCCATACCATTTTCCAGTCAGATATCAGACCACGATTGTTCACAGTATCTTTCATAGTTCATATCTTTGAGTAACACTTACCCACTGAACCACAATGGAGAGAAGACGAACGATGACTGATGTCAAAGGCTAAGAACAGCTGGTAAAATTAGAGAAAAGGTAAAATGGAGAAAAGGCGCGGAAAACATAATAGGAAAATGAAACAATGAAAATGTATCAAAAGTATAAAAGAAAGAGAAAAAACAGAGATAATCACAATAATGCCAGTAAAATCATGATCAGGTGTACAACAAAATATAAAATGATATAGAGGAATAACAAAATGATGTAAATAGAAATTAAACTATATCAAAAATACAAAATAGAGACGGAAAAGACAGAAGGGAAGGTTATTAGTTTTTAATTAGGTTTAAAACTTGGGAAGAAGTGTGGGAAATGTACACTTTTTACCATTAAAACCAAATTTTTTCCAATTAAAACCAAACCCATCTGCTCTGGTAGACTTTTGAACTATCATTTCCTACACCTCTACCATAAATAAATAAATGTCGCTAAGAACCTCATCCATCGCTGCCTCTCCCTATGAGATCCTCAATACCATAATTCTAACATATTACGAATCAAAAAAATCCTCCAGCCTAACAGTTTCCCACTACTTACCATTACCAAACCCCTTTCCAATTACCTCGATCATTCGACCTCTACCCTTTCCGCCTCAAACTCCCCCACACCTCCACCCCCGTTATTACTATACTACCCCGTTATCCTTTCTGATAACATTAAAAAAACCTCTCCGCTCTACCTTCCCTAACCTAGGCTTAGGCCTTCCATCCCACAAAAAAATCAACTACATTTATACTAACCTCAAAAATCTCATCCCTATCCAACTCAAATCCAACTTTGTTAACCGTGTACCCTGTGATACTCCTAATTGTCAGTTCTCATATATTAACCAAACTCGCCCAACACAAACTCTCGATTTCTTCAAAAAATCCCTCTGCCTCCAAACTCTCTGAACATACCTTATCTTTAAACAATACCTTTGAATTCGAAAACAACTTCTATTCTTGCCAATGTTCCCAAACATAGTAGACGTTTATTATCAGAATCCATTTATATCCATCTGGAACCTAATCCACAAAATCGAAAAAGAGTACATTTCCCACACTTATTCCCAAGTTTTAAACCTGATTTAAAAAAAGAAAAAACAAATAACCTTTCCTTGTCTCATTTCCGTCTCTATTTTGTATTTTTTAAATATTTTTATCAATTCTTCAGTCAAGGAGTGTTTATTAATATATTTAATGCTCTTTATTTCACATTTACTCCTCTTTAACAATATCATATTTTGTTACATGTTTCGCGACCCACGTCCCATCTTCAGACATTCTTCTGTTTTTTTTAAGAGGTTAGTGGAAGAAGAAAAAAAGCAGAAGAATGTCTGAAGATGGGATGTGGGTCCCGAAACTTGTAATAAAATATGATGATTCTTAAAGAGGGTTAAATGTGATATAAAGTAAATAAAGTGAATTGTTATATGTTTACTTCTATTTGCATAGTTTTATTATTTCTCTGTATCATTTTATATTTTACCTTACATTGCCACTTTGTATTATTACTGATTTATGAATCTATTCTTTTTTATAGCCTTTATCCATGTCATTCTGTATTCCATTTGTCATAAGTTCATCAGTCTGTTGTTTTTTGTTATATCTAGTATTTTACTCATTATAGCCCTGAAGAATAGGTTTGATCGGTTCAAAAATATGATGACTGTTTTCTAGTCAAAACTTAAATGGAGAATAAGTATTGTTTTATATCATTTGTCGCTGGTACCTACTGTTTAGGAGCTATATTGGTTTGAATGAAAAAAAAAAATTGCGTTTTGCCTAGATTTAATGGAGCTTAGGGTTCTTTTGGACATGGTCTAGCTCTGTTTGTGTTGCTAGGATCAAAAATTTGCCGACAGTGTGCCATTTAGTCATTAAATGAAGAATATTTTTGTTATATAATATTTATTGCTAGTACCTACCGTTTAGGAGTTATATTGGTTGAGAGAAAAAAAGTCGCATTTGAAACTCATATTTCTTCTCAACTTGGTTCATATCGAATAACCATTAATTGTTCATATAATTTAAAATCATACAAGTAAGCGGAAACAAAAAATAACATAAGGGCATAGTCGGCAGGATTAAGCTGTTGCATTATAAAATTTATCTCCTACAGACAAATGAATCAAAGGAAAGAGCAAAAAAAAAAAAAAAAAAAAAGAAAATAGAAACATGTGAGCATCTACGGTCAAGAGGGCAACCCCTAAAACATCTTCCATGTTATTCTTTCTTTAGCTGACAGGCTCAATGAATTTATAATGACAGGCTATTTTATATATATATAGTCTTTGTTATATTTTTATATTGGAAAAAAAAACGATATATCAAAAGAAAAATATTGATATAAAAATATCGGATTATCGAAAAAAAAAATATCAATATTCCGATATATGGTGTATCGACACCGATCCCTACACGTGGTTAATGTGATCTACTGTAGTGAAGAACAAAAGTGATATTCAGGATTATTAACAAGCTACGTACGGCTCACTCTAGATGTGATTGATGAAGAAATTATTATTTAAATTAGCCTAAAGAAGTATTTATTTACTGCTACCAACCTTCAGGTGACGCCTAGCTATACACTTTCCAATGCTTTTTACCTCGTGCTAGTTTTTAATTTATTTCAATGGAATATTCAAAATAAAAACCATAGGCCCACGAACAAATGTTTAACGGCCTATGGAACAATCTCTCCAAACAAAGTGTTCCTGAGTATGACAGCGCATTAATTAGCTGTCGATAGCGGAAAAAAAAATTACAAGCAGGTCCTTTTATTTAATCAGCCGCGAAAGGCTTTGTGTATAAAATCAAATAAATAATGTGAAATTTTATAAATATTATAAGCTTTAATATCGCGGAATATTGAAGTATCCACACTACAGAAAATCGTGCGCTAACAATCTAATAGTGTAGATTCGATATTGTATCCCATTGTCGTGAAAACTTTAAATTAAATACTACAACAACTTTATATTTCGATTAGCTATTTATATATCGAATCAAATTTTTAAATAATTACCACGTTGACATCCCGACTACTTATCCCAGCACTGCCCCACATTGGAGCCTTAAATAGGGCGATCGAGCTCAAAACTCCAAAAGGCGGTTTTTAAATTTATTTTAAATAATAAACCAAATGATAAAGTTTTAATCGAGTTAAAAAGGCATATTTTATATTAATAATAAGTTTTCATTTAATAAACGCATTACTTTTAATAATGTACTTATATTATATATTTAATATAAAACTTTCTTTGATAGAATTATCCTAATGATAAACAAAATTTCCATAAACTACACATGGAACAATTGAATAAATACATAAAAGTAATACAATTTACATAATATGTACCTATAATAATATGTACAAAAATAATAAAACATTCACAAATTTCGCACAATATCTATAGATAAAAAAACAACAATAAAATATAAACAATAAGCATTTAATATAGTTTAAGTATGAATCATATCTTCAGGATTATAATTAAAGAATAATTAGGTGTTGTGTGTTGCTTTTACATAATGTCTTTAATTTTTTTATTTAATATTCAGGTAAATTTTGAGGAATCGTTTCAAACTTTAATATTTAACCAATATTTGTTCTACCCGATCCCCTAAAAAAGTGTATTATGGCTCTAATCAAAATCCGTAATATGATGGTAGTTGTAATGTGATGTGTAATGGTGTCTAAGATAGATAGTCCTAGTCCATTGGTAACACATCACAAACTTCGGGATCGAATAATTTGGTTTTTTATGTTGGCGTATTTCTGAGGTTATTTATCAATAGATCGAATATATTAGCAGCCGATTAAAAACGTCTTTAATGTTATGAATTCTAGAAGTCTTCCTGCTAATTTGTACTTTTGCCTTCAAATCTATTATTATATCACAATTTCATTGCGCAAAATTGAATTAATCAAATTTAAAATTTAGGAAAAAAAATTTGGAATTTCATCCATCTTAATTTTATTTTTTCTTAGTAGTTTTGCGTTGCGTTGCGCTTTACAATCAACTAAATAATTACATCTAATAATCCGCGACATGAAACGGATTAAAAAATTGAACGTGAACAAATTAGAGCGCGTATTGTTTAATAGTTGATTTGCCGTATTATGTAGATTATTTTAGTCCCAAACAATAGTCAATTTACCAAAAAATCAAAAATAGCGTTTTGGAATGAGTTACTGAGAAGATGGCCCCAGTGTGCGCCCTCACAATGTTACGTATGTAATCAGTAATGACCCTTTAATTATATCTCAATCCCTGCAATTTTCATAAATAGTGCCTAAAATGAAAAAATAAATTAACCTACGATTTCCTGTCTTGCAGTAGCTTTTAATATCATTCCTATGATCCCAGTTGAACAGATCCGCTACTAGGACTTCATCTAGACAAATTATTACGAACTTGTCTAGAAACTGCCCGTCGTTTTCCACTTTTTCATCATTTGAATACTTGAATCATTCGATTAATTAAAAGACAATCATTTCCATGACAATAACAAAACCTAAATGTACATGGGTGTTGAGATATGTGGGCCCACTAAACCATCCAATTCGTCTCTTATACAATTCTTACTATCATCACAAACCTTCAACTTCCTGTCCTACAGTGTTCTTTAATGATATTCCATTAACCCCCATAGAACTGATCCGCTTGGACTTGGAATCTGCCCGTCGTTTCGCATAACATAATTTACTAGACAAACGCTTAAATCATCAGATTAATTACTTGAAACTCATTTACCTAAGTGCCAAGTCCTAATACCAATTTGGTCATGGGTGTTGAGATATGTAGCTCCACTAAACCATCCAATCCTTACTATCCAAAATCCTTCGAAAAATCTTCAATGCTCCTTATTTTGTCACAATCATTTTCAAAAATATCTTAATGTACCGTATGTTGTTGATTTAGCCTAAACCAGATTCCTACATTTATAGCTAACTTTATAACCATTCAAATCCACTATTATCACAACTAGCTTCACATTCTATTCCAGATAAACCTCCGAGCCGTCTGAAAAGAAGATGGTCTCGGGACCTTCTAATGTATTACTATACTGTATAGAACTTTTGTATGTGTTACTAATTGACAGTTGGTTTACAAACAATTGTAACCGATCCGCTTCCTAGGACTTCATCTGGCCAAACGATTTGCTTGGAATACTCATACGAGACATATAATACAAGAAACTGTTAGTCGTTTTCGACTATTACAACATTTATTAAACAAGCGTTCAAAGTTTTGATAAATTACAAAGACTTATTTACATGGCAGCAATTAGACCTATTCGGACTTATGGTGATATGGTTTGGGGTTCCACCATACCTTCCAATTCTCCTTGTATTTAATCCTTACAATCGAAGATCCTTTGTAAAATCCTCAATGTTCCTCATTATGTCACAAAAAAACTTATCCATAAAGACCTTAATGTTCCATGTGTTGCTGCTTTGGCCCAAACCAGATTCCTGTCCTTTCATTGCAAACTCCAAACCCACTCGAATCCTCTTGTTTTTCAAAGTGCTTCACACTAAATTCCCGATAATCCTCATATGCGCCTGAAAAGATTCTTGAACCTTCTAATGTAGAAATTTTATATAAGTGCTAGTATAATGTATATAGTTGTAAATATCAATTAATCACATTGGATTTTTAAAGCTTGTCTAAAGTTAGATTCCTTATGAGTTTTATATTTTCACTGCAACGGTTTGATCGATGATAGAGGATAGACTATCGATGACGGGACCACCTGGAAGGGAGCAATATCGGTACCGAGGGACACCAAAGTGAAGAAGTGGGTATCCATCGAAGGCTGTTTGTTCCGGCTATTTGGGTCGTCAGTCAATAACCCCCAGCTGCTATAACTCACCTCCTCCCACCGCAAGGTTAGCTCTACCCCTCCCCGAAGGGCGAAAATTAGATATTGGCTAGGACGTGATGCCGACCACACGGTCAACATTGAAGGTTTACCTGAGGTGAAAATGTTTAAAGGTTCAATAGTATCTTAAAAAATATTAAGTATTCCAAGAAAATCTGATTTTTAAATTTACTTATATTTTGTAACATTTAATTGAAGCACTTTTTCAATAGTTATTTCGATTAATGTTTTAAGTATTGTAAATATTTGTTTACTATTTAAAAATAATTTTTCGTATTTTGATTATTGGAAATAGTGATCATTTAAAAAAAAATACAGTTATAAGAATCGCTATTTGAAAAACTAGCAAACTCCATCGCGGTGCGCAAAGCTCTCATAAATAGAGAACATAAATTATATGAAATAATAAATGAATTTAATTTTTTTATCGATACAAATCTATTATTGAAGTATGGAATTGAGCTTTATTTCTTCAATGATATTTTTAGCCTGGTTAACCCTCGAGTGGTCGCGCGGATGAAAAAAGTCCCTCTGCTCTTAACATCGCTACTGTGTATTTGTTTTATCATGGTTGAATATGACCAGCTTGCATGTCTGCAAAGGGAGGCTAGGGGAATAGTCTCAGAACCACTGTTAGTTGCTATCTGATATTCCCGACCTGTTATTCCCATTTATTTTGGTTGGTTAACAATTGTCCTCCACCTGACCTTACTTATTTTTTTGTCTACATTAGCTAAATTAATACAATTAGAGTTTGTTATAATTAGAATGAATGCCCCCTACTGATATTTTTGAAGTACTGTGCTATTTAAGTGAATTATTTCGCTTGTCATCCACGCGACCTTCCCTGTCATTATTATTTTCAAATTGGTATGTGTTGATAATGATCTACGTGTTTTTTTTACATTTTATTATTTTGAGCAAATAACTGATTTCTATTAAACTTTGCAAGTATTTTTGAAAATAAAGGCATTAAAAAAAGATGCCTGTAGCTAAATTATCAGAAAACTTAGTGGATGACTATTGTCATCCGCGCGACCTTTCTTGTAGCAGCTATCACGACCACTCAAGGGAAACCTCGTTTCTGGCACTCTTGATCATTATAATAGTAAAATTTATTATTATGTACTCTGGACTAAAAAAAAAAGAAAAGAATATAAGGGAATTCTTTATAAGAAAAACTACAAAGATGTAGTTAAAATTATAAAAAATTAACAACAACTAACTATAAGTATAAAATTTGGTACAGTTGGGTTTTATAGTTTTACTATTGCAAAACCTGTTGCAGAATGGCCACATATCGATCGATTTTTAAACTTCACTGGGATTTACTTGTCGCTCTATGTATTTATAGATTTTTTAATAACAATGGAATTGAAAATAAGTAAAATTGGAATTGTATTATAAATTTCTAGCTGTATATAATTCCGTACCTTTGTGACCTCTCTCGAATGGTGCTCGCCACCTCTGAGTCGATTATTAAACTTCACTGCGCACCACATATTTATCGCTTTTTTTTTATGGCAAAATAATATTTATACTTTACTTTTGCTGTATTAGAGTACTATCAATGGGTAGTTCCTCTACAAATCTTAATCATGTTATCATATTGCATTGTATACAGCATATTTACTGGATGTATTTTCTAATACAGTTGTAAATTTCAATTAATGAAAGATTAAAAAAAAAAACTATTGCAGAACCTCCCTTGAGCTATCACGATGATGTGTTGTTAAAATTTGGTTCAGATTGGTTCAGTAGTTTTCGCGGTTAGTGACCACAAACGAAAAATTGCTTGTCATTTTAAACAATAGTACCTATAGATAAGTTATAAAATTAATATATATGCAACTATAAATAAAGGTATGGCGAATCCGAAGGTTAAAAGCCGACTCCAGTACCCTTCGACCACAGACCTTAAACCCACCCCATCAAAACACAAATCCACAAAATTACCTATACGCAATCCTCTCATCTAAGTCTCGGTCGACCCCTAAGACGTTCATTCGACGGCTCATTACTAAACCTATTTACTTTAGATGACAATTTTCACCGTCCCGCAGTTTTTTTCCGCGGAAAACGTGGTTTCCTCAAAAAAGTTTTGAATTATCGTATATCTGCACCGGAATGGAATAGAAAAGTATGTCTGTGGCATTTTTCTTCATTTTTGATTTATTTTCATCCAATTTATTTATTTATTTATTTTACACTAAGAGGTGCTCACCTAGTATATAGGTTTCTAAATATTTATGCATTTTTATTTTTTTATTCTTCATTCTTAATTAATATTAAAAGTGACTTTATGTTGAAGTTACATACTACAATGCACTTCTATCGCTAAATAGCTAATTTACCGTAGACCGAACAGGTCAGTTTACTTTTAGTGCATATTTGACACTCCGGGGATAATTGAATGCCGCTAGTTATGTTTTGCGTTAAAGTTGGTTAGTCTCCTGTAGACGTGGACTTCTCAACTCGCCATCGATCCTGTCTTTAGGAAGCAGCTCATAGTTGAGCTATTGTGTTTCAGAGCATTATCCATCTGACAGCTCTTCAAAATAGTTTATCAACTGACGGCTGGGATCAGATATTAAATCATGGAGAAGTTTACAATAATAATAGCTGTGAAAACATTACATTTTTAAACATTTCAACCAATTAAATTTTTATTTCATCCTCAGAAATCACTCACATCTGTGAAATGGAGCGTGCGCATTCCAACTATTTATTAGCTGTAATGTGAAAATATAAGCAAAATTCATAATTATTTTTATATCTGCCTTTGGCCGTCCAGTTACGAGGTACCACAGTGTCGCAGTCAATCTTTCATGAATCATTGGCAAAACGTTTTCTAGTAGAATCAAATTTTGTTCATTCGTTGTTTAATAATTATGTCAATCTTTATGAGAAAAAAAGCAATTCGTTTAGTAGCTTCATATGTAAAAACTCGGTATATTTTTCAACCACTCTTCACACCACACACTTCGTGAATAAGTTTTGTGTACCCGCCTTAGAATTAGAATTCGATATAATGATGACATTAGCCCCTCATGTTAAACAGCTGAATAAGCTTGAGCTGGATGAGGGACCTCCTTAAGTAAGAAACAAGCTCAAATAATGCCAGGAGGAAGTAGGGTTGGGCGATAGTCGATAGTTAGCACTATCGATAGGCCGATACTATCGGTTGAAAACTATCGATTGCTATCGATAGGTTTTCGATAGTTTCTTCCTTTTTTTTCCAAAGCTATTCAATAAAGAATTTCAACTAATTTAATTAAATTCAGTTATCTACCTACTATTTGAAATTTGCAGGATTATAAATTATAAGATTATATCATAAAGATGAGAGAAAAAACTAATTTATTTGAATTTTAAAAAAGGTATTTACAATTTATATGGTTACAATAATAACACAGGCCAACGATGAAAAAACATTTTCACTTAAAACACCTTATTATTCTGTTTCTTAGGGTGCTAAATCCAAATATGACACATATTAAGCGGTGTCACCTACCATTTTTTCACATTTGCACATCAATATATTATTTTTTTTGATTTATTACAGAATTTAACAGCTTTTATATACTACAAATAAAATTGTAAAATAATTTGTGCTGGATGTAGAAGAGTTGGCAGCACTGCTGAAACAGATATAGATATAGATGAGCAAATATATAGCCTAAATTATTTACTCAAATTGAGCTTAACGATTTAGTTAGGGATGTTGGGTTGAAAAAAGAAAAAACTGAATTGCTTGGTTCTAGACTAAAAGCAAATAACTTGTTGGCAGTTGGAAATAGCATATATGTGTATAGGAAGAGAGAGTTTTCGAAATTTTTTGAACAAGAAGGTGATTTAGTGTACTGCTCAGATATTCCAGGTCTGATCAAAGAGTTTGGTGTTGAATTCAAAAAAGAAGACTGGAGGCTGTTTATTGATTCTTCCAAAAAAAGTTTAAAAGCTGTTTTATTACTTATGCATCTGTACCTGTTGTTGCACCATATTCTGAAAATATGAAAGAGAGCTATGAAAACCTAAAAATAGTGTTGAATAAAATTGGCTATTCAGCTCATGGTTGGATGATAAGTGGTGACATGAAAGTAATATGCTTGCTTCTTGGTCAGCAAGGCGGTTTTACCAAATTTCCCATGTGAATGGGACAGTAGAGCAAGGGATCAACATTGGTGCAGAAAGAACTGGTCTGTGAGGGAGTCTTTAATACCCGGCGAGAAGAACATTCTCCGCAAAAACCTTGTAGATCCTAGAAACATTCTCTTATCACCTCTACATATAAATTTAGGCCTCATGAAACAATAATATAATGCTTTATATTTATATGAAACAGTTATATATGCTTTTTTAAATTATATAAAAAAAAGCAAATTTCTCAAAAACTATAGGTGATACAAAAGAACTAAGATTAGATTTCGATTCAGCACACAAAAAACTATAAAAATCAGCTAGTAAAGTAAAAAAAGTTTTCAAAAATATTTTTTTTGTTGGTCTCAGTAATGAACAAATCAAATATTCAGAAAAGAGATATAACGAAATAGTGAATTTAAAGAGTCAAGTATTGACTCTTGAGCCACATATATCCCTAAAGAAAAACTAGTATTTCTGCTTTCCTTTGGCTTGATCTTTCAGAGAACCCTTGAGCTCTAGAAATTCCGAATTCAACTTCAAAAGAACTCGACACTGGACAGAGACAGATCAGCATTATTCCGAATGTTTCAAAATTTGAAATTGGTAAAAAAGATCTATCGATAGTCAGCACTAGGCATGACCTATCGATATATCGATAGTAACTATCGACTATCGCCCAACCCTAGGAGGAGGTCCCGATGGGTTCTGATCTCTCTCATGTTTTACATGTCTTATTTATTTTCTTTTGTCAGCACATTCACTGGTTGTCGAAAAATGTTTTCGATAATAAACTGCCCAAAATAGGTACATTATTGTATATGGTTGAAAATTGGACCGATGTACAACTGAATATTTTAATGGGGTGTATTAAAAAATGACCATTTTCGAAACAAATATTTGTGTTATTATTTCTTCGATATAAAATACATTTAATACTCAAAGTATAGTCTATTGTTATCTACCGTCATTACCCATCTGCTAGCCAATTGCTCGATGCCACGCTGATACCATTCCTTGGGATGGCTGTAAAAGAACTCTTGGACAGTATTTTCAAATTCCGCAAAATTATCAATTTTTTTCCCTTAAGGAAAATGGGCCATTGATCAAAAGAAGTAGTAATCTGAACGTGTAAGGTCTGGACTATATGGTGGATGAGGCAGGAGTTTAAAACCACGAAGTTCTGTAAACTTTTCTTTGGTTCGACTGCTGATTGTTGAGGAGTAAGTTCGTGAGGGACCAGTCTAGAGGTCTTTTTACTGAGAAAAGATGGCGACTAACAGTATCTTTCGACACACCACACTTCCTGGCATGGACGGATTTGACTAAACAGCTTCCTTCAGAACCTCATCAATATCTCTTAATGGCTGCTTGGAGCTCTTTTTCCTTTCCAACGCCGTATCTTCACTTCTAAATTTTTCAAACCAACGCCACGCAGTGCGCTCTTCAAGGACACCTTCCCGTTCATATTTAATAATTTCACGAGTTGCTTCAGCGGCTGTGAATTTTTTTTTTTCCAGTAATGTCTTAAAATCACGAGAATTTCGTAGGACACAGTCATGTTTCTTTTTTGAAATAAATAACTGAACTGAGGCTTTTTTTTTTTTCTTTTTAAAGAGGTCCATTGTTAAAAACAAGCTTAGAGAATGCTCTAAATGGATTATTATGTATTGGAAAATAATAAATAGCATTAAGATATTTGCAGACTTTTGAACCCTGGAAGTTGATAGAACGGTTTTTTTTATATGCGCCTTAATTATTTGAAATGTAAAGAAAGCTAAAGCAAGATTTCTACAATATTTAATAAAATAATATACATCAATACGTTTTTATGTCTACAGACGGTAGTACAACAATATTGTAAATTAGAACAGTAAGTACTGTTGTACTAATTACAGGAGCAGTGGAAGGGGGGATACACAATACATTAGGAAGGGGAAGAAGATATCCCCGGAGATGGCTAACGATATCAGGATCCCATTTCGTGAGGTTCTTTCTTCTCATGAGTGATATTGCGTCCAGTCTTCAAAGCCTTCTTCATCTCAACTCCTTTCTTCATTTTCGCTTATTACCTCCTTCCATTATGTACTTCAACCCTTCTCAGGTTCTCCTAAATAATTCAGTGTCCATCAACGACCGAAATAGAATTCTCACCTGAAATATTAGATACAGTCGACCCTCTGAGTTGGGGGTACGGTTAATAGCTTGCTTGTTTTAGTTTCATAGCGTACAACTACATCGGTTATTAACGCCTAATTTTCTTTCTTATTTTATTTCTTTACATAAATATTTTATTTTTATTGGTATATTTTATACAAGCATCCCCTTTCGCGGCTTCGCCCGCTCTCATAAATAAAGAACTTACAATTAGATAAATTTAACTAATTGAAGTGTTATTTATTCATTGTTAAAAATCTAGTATTGAAGTATGAAATTGAACATTATTTCTTCAATGATATTTTTAAGCATTGTATTGTTAACCTGGTTAAAATTGAATTGATTAGGTGTTTGAAGATTACATAAAACTATAATTAGACGTCCTTTATTTTGTTTTTGAATTATCAGTTTGTAATCCAGATGAACAGAGGATAATGGACTATGCTATCAGTACTTAAAACTGAAGGCCTATAAATCATATGTTTACACGCAATATCAAAAAACCATGGAGTTATAGTACTATGGAGAGGCCCTTCCCGTATATTGTTCCGTGAGGGGCGAGACGAAAACATTAACTAGCCACGCCCACTATGCCCAACTGGCAACTTGCATTCTATATAGCCTAGGGCAATTTAAATGGTTCGTAATAAATAAAATAAGTAAATCACTAAAATAAATAAATCACTAAAATAAAATAACAGCAGTATAAAGCCTAGGAAGTCAAAATTTGAACTGATAAGAGGTTAATATACTGATAATACGGTTCACACCAAAATGGCTGCCTGCCCTGGCTATTGAGAGATAAGCCCTCTCCACTTGTCTATAACTCCATGCAAAAAACTAAGGATCAACATTGTGGATTGGTAATAATTTCTAACCATAAAAGTATGTGACAGTGTGACAAACTTCATTTCAGACAATCAACATTGTATATTTAAATTTTTACTGTAGTTAATGATATTATAACTAAAAGTTCCTAGAACTATGAACATTTAAATTTAAGTTAAAATTTGGTGCAGATGAATTCGGTAGTTTCAAACTGTATTGCGAAATGGCGCTAACCACATTTCGGTTGATTTTCAAACTTCACTGGGAACCACATGTCGCTCCACAAATTTATATTATTTTTAATAATTTAATTGAATATAAGTAAAGTTTGTTATCAATGTCTAGGCTCTGTACACCATTTTATCTCTGTAACCTCTCATGAATAGCATTCGCCACCTATCGGTCAATTTTCAAACTTCACTGCGCACTAAATATTTATCGCTTTTTAATAGCATATTAATAGAAATCAGTAAATTTTATTTTTGCTACACCATCCTGGAACTGTAAAGATGATGTGGTCAAAATTTGGTACAAATTGGTTTTAGTAGTTTTCGCGGTTAGTGATCACTAAAGACCGGGTTTTCGTGCAATTGCATCTTTTTTTTGCTAACTTCAAATTTATTAAAACTTGGATAGAAATTCGAATCACGAAAACCACGTTATTTCGATACTAGTTTTATATTGCATGAAATTGCACATTTTGGCGTTAATGCACGAAATTGCACGTTATAAGGTTTTATTTATTAATTTATCTGTTATTTAAAAAAAAAACACTATACGTTTTACATTTAACGACGTTTTAAATGGCAAACATTGAGATGTAGATGTGGCACCAAACATTTTAAGTTCCTATAATTATGGCCAATTGCAAGTATTGATGTAGAAAGAGCTTTTTCTATTTTACGACATATCCTCAATGACAGGAGGGTAATTTAACAGAAAAAAATTTAGAAATGTACATTGTAGTAAATTTTATTGAACAAAATTGATTTCTTTATTTCGTTTTTGTCTTATTGAATTGTTTATATCGTCTAATTAATTGATTCTTGTCCTAGAGAACGTTCCTATTGTTTTCGTCTTTTATAGTTCAAAAGATAGATTTAAAATATATTCTTTTAAAACATAATATTATGTATCTACTTGATGGTAATTAATAGAATTATGTATTATGTTTTGTCTTACTGCTTATGCTTTTTTAAACCGCATATAATTATTGTTCCTAAGAGTGTTTTTTATTTAATTTTATTAATAAAAAATATATTTTAAATTAAGGAAAATTATTTATTTTGTTATATTCAATATTTTACTTCATTTTATGCCTACTTGGTGCTAATAAAATAAAAATGAACATAATTTTATTTAGTACACCTTTTTGAACGTTTTGATTTTTTTTATTGCACGTTTTCGCACGATTTGAAGTTTTTGTTGCACGTTTCAATGGTTTATACTGCACGAAAATCTGGTCTTTAGTGATCACAAACGAAAAAGCCCTTTTATATAATAGTATAGATAAAATTCTATTATTTTGTCTGCTTATGATTTATGTCAAATTTCTGTAAACAAACCATATAATTTTAGAATAATAAAAAACAAAAACAAAAAGAGAATATGGTAAATCATAATAGAATTGAGAAATAGTTATATCTAGACATAGCTCGTCAACCCTCTGGAGCACCAAACACAATCTCTTTCCTGGTAGTCTTCTATTTAACTGGATGGTTAATAGTTTCAAATTTAATGAAAGTATTTTTATCATATATTGAAAAAAAAAATTGAATGTTCCCATACCTTTAACCTATTTACGTCCACTATTGTGTGTAGGTTAGGTTAGGTTGAAATTCTTATGGACACTCAACTTCGAGGGTCTTTAGTGTCCTTCAATCTATGTTTTTCTTCTATGTCTTCTTTTTAAATTTTATTGAAAAAATTGTATTTTTTTAAGAAACTTAATTGTTATTTCGATATTCTGGTTATTATCACCGAGCATGGTAGGGAGGTTTCTTTGTAGTTCTTCTTCTTGAAAATAATTATCCCATTTAGGGCATTCTACTAGAATGTGATGAACTGTTAGTTGTATATTGCATGATGTGCACTTTGGTGGATTGTCCTTTGTTATTAGATGTCCGTGAGTGAGGCGTGTATGTCCGATCCTAAGTCTAGTTATAACAGCTTCTTCTTTTCTATTGTTGCGGTAAGAGCTTTTCCACATTTTTGTTTCTTTTTTTAATTGATTCTAGTTTGTTTAGTTATTCTATTTCCCACAGCTGTGCCCAGTCCATTTTGACTTGGTATTTTAATCTATTGCAAATGTCAGATGTTGTGTAAATGTTGGTGATGTCTATTGATGATTTTGCTGCTTCCTTCGCTGCTCGATCCGCTTCTTCATTTCCTTTGATTCCCACGTGAGACGGAGTCCAAACCAGTAGTACATTTTTTTTCATATTCTTTATCATTGTTGTATAGACTTGGGCTTTCATTACTAAACGGTCTTTAGTGTACATGTTTTTTAATGCCATTAGAGCAGATAGAGAATCTGTACATATTACGAAGTTTTCTTCTTCACATTGCATAATATAATACAGCGCCTCACAAATCGCATAACATTCTGCAGTGAAGGTACTGGTTAGAGAGGGAAGTTTGTATTTGATAATGCTGGAGGCTGATACAAAGGAACATCCAACATTATTCTCTAATTTGGAACCATCTGTGTATATATAATTTCTATCACTATATGTTTCTTTAATTTTTTGGAATTCTGCTAGATAGGTAAGTCCTGTAGTGTTATTTTTAGCGAATTTTTGGAGTTTTAAGTTTATTGCAGGTAATTTTAGAGTCCATGGTGGGTAATGAAATTCATCGGTTGTAAGTTGCAGGGAGCTGATTTCTTCTATATATCTGCTAGCTCTAATACCCAACGGAGCAGGTAGTCTTTGGTTTTCTATAAATCGTCTTCTCTTTGGTTGGAAAATGGGTTTCCACGCGGGGTTATTGGGGTTGAGTTTTAGTCTCCCAATGTATCCGCAGGCAAGTTGACGTCTTCTCAAAGCGAGAGGAGCTATGCCAGCTTCAACACATAAACTATTTACTGGACTGGTTCTGAAGGCTCCAGTAACAAGACGAATACCTGCATGGTGTACTGAATCTAGAGCTGAAAGAAGATTTTGATTGGCTGATGAGTAAACAAAGCTGCCATAGTCTAGTTTTGCTCTTATCAGACTGGTATATACCTTAAGCATACTTGACCTATCTGCTTCCCACGAGCGTCCAGCCAGAACTTTAAGAATATTCAGTCTGTTGAGTGTTTTTTCTTTTAGACATGTGATATGTTCTTTCCAGTTAAGTTTACAGTCCAGAACTAGTCCTAGAAATTTAACTTTTGTATCGAAACGTAAGGTCGTGTTTCTATAGACCAACTCTGGAAAAGGAGTAGGTGTCCTGCGTTTTGAAAAAAGTAGGCATTTAGTTTTTTCTGTGGAGAAATTTGAACCAGATTGCTTACACCATACTTCCAAATTAGTTAGGCAATTTTGTAATAATATCTGCATTCTATTTTCATTTTTGAATGTTAATAACAAAGCTAAATCATCTACAAATAAAAAAGTTTTAATTTGCTTCGGAATAATTTCTGTAATTTTGTTAATGGCTATCGCAAAAAGAGCACAGCTCAGTACACTTCCTTGTGGAATACCGTTAGTCATTTCTTTTATGGAAGACAGATGACTACCTATTCTAACTTGAAATGTTCGATTTCTCAGAAAGTTACCAATGAGGATGAGAAGGCGACCTCTAATTCCCCATTCTCGTAGCTGTTGTAGGACGAGAGATGTTTTTAAGTTGTCATAGGCTTTTTCAACGTCGAAGTATATGCCTATGCATTCTTTTTTTTTCAGCAAAGCTATTCAGAATTTCATACTCCATTGTTATGAGATGATCTACTGTAGAGCGCCCTGTTCTGAAACCACTTTGTGCGTTCGATAGTAAGTTATTTTTTTCTAGTATCCAACTAAGCCTTTTCAAAACCATCTTTTATAGCAACTTGCATACGCAGCTTGTTAGTGAGATGGGCCGGTAACTCGAGGGAAACAACTTATTTTTTCCAGTTTTTAAAATTGGTATTATAATTGATCTCCTCCATATCTCAGGAAAGTCCCCTGTGGTCCACACCTGGTTATAGAGTGCAAGAAGTGCATCCATTGACTGCCTTGGTAGATTTTTCAACATTTCATTATGTACCTCATCTGCTCCTGGAGAGGATGGTTTCAATTCTTTTAAACAGGAAAGTAATTCTTCTTTAGTGAATGGTAGATTATAAGTTATTTCATTTTGATCGTTAATGCTGTCTGCTTCGGTTTCTATTGTCAGCTGTGCTTAAGATGAGTAAATATTTGAGTAATATTCAGCAAAATGCTCTGCTAATATACCGGGGTTTTGTTCTACTAGTCCGTTGACTAGCAGGGTTGGCTGGTAGTCTTCATGTCTTCCCATAATCTTCTTTATCTTTTTCCAAAAAATCCTGGGTGGGGTATTTGAAGAAATGCTGCTCAAAAAATGTTGCCATGATTCCTTTTTTTTTTTCTTTGATTAATCTTCGAGATAACGAACGGATTTTCTTATAATTTATCAGATTTTGTTGAGTAGGTTCCTTTTGGAAAACTTTAAGGGCCTTTCTTCTATTTTTAATTGATAGTTTGCATTCATTGTCATACCACGGAACATTTTTCGATTTAACATTTATAGAGCTTTTTGGAATTGAAAGTTCCGCCGCTGCTAGAATAGATGAAGTAATTTTGTGATTAATTTCATCACATTTATTAATGGTAGTTATATCGGAGGCCGTAATAACTAAATTATTTTGAAATTTTGTCCAGTCGGATTTTTCTGTAATCCATCTAGCATGTTTTGTTATCCGGGTACTAATGTTTGGGAAACTGATTAATATTGGGAAATGATCGCTAGAATATTGGTCCTGGGAAACCTGCCAGTCTAAATGAGTAAATAAACTAGGTGAGCACCAAGTTAGGTCAATACAAGTGAAGGAATTATATGCTGGACTCAAATATGTGGGTTGTCCTGAATTTAAAACTATGGAGTCTGTGCTGTCTATTATTCGTTTAATAGTATTTCCGCGGGCTGAGCAATACGAAGAACCCCACGAAATATGATGAGCGTTAACGTCACTCACAACAATATAGGGAGAAGGGGTATTATTCAGGAGATTAACAAATTCTACTTCATCAAAATTTTCAGGAGGAAGATAAATATTATTGATAAAAATAGGTATATGAAGGAAGACCTTGACTATCACTGCTTGCAGAGAGGTATGAATCTGAACCAACTCAGAAACGACCTTTTTATGGACGGCAGTTAAAACCCCACCACATGCTCTATTGCGATATTCAAAATCGTTCCGGTAAATGTTATAATCTTTTAGGTTAAATATTCTATTGGTGTGTAACTTAGTCTCTTGTAAACATATAACTAATGGTTGATATTTATTAATTATAAGTTTTAATTCCTCAAATTTTCCCGTTATACCGTTACAATTCCATTGGATTATATTGGTTAGAGAAGTCATGTTTAATGAACAAATGTTAAAAATTCAGAATTCAATTAAAACAGGTGTTATAATTAATAAATGTGAATTTAGTATACAAAAATTAAGTAAAATATTACTCATTAATTAGTTTCCATTATTTCATTACTTTGTACACGCTTAGGAGAATTTTTCCTTGTTTTACTTCTAGTTCTTCTACCCTCAACTTTTGTCCACTCAGTCTGTTGACCATCGGGACAGCCGTGAGGGTTATTTTCTTCATTAGAAGTCGTCTGTGCCGAAGTTAAAATCTTCGGTTCAGAGGCGACTTCACAGGGGGTGGGGTGGTCTTAGAATTTTTTTCGGATATCCCACCGTAGGATTGTGAATTTTGGATTGAAGGTTTTTTAGATAAGGCAGATGAAGCAGAAGGGTCAGGAGGGGTAGGAGGGGTGGGTGTGGGGACGGGAGTGGGAGAATCGCTAATTCTATTAGCGCTCAAGCAACTAACTGGCGTGACTGTTTTAGTAGACACAGCTGTTACTGGGTTTCTAAAAATAACTTGATTTTCGATCATTTGTTCCGTTTGTACACTAACTGATTTTTTCGTCTTTACAATATTAGCAAAAGAAATTTGGGTAGATATGGGGTGCAAAAGATCGTATTTTTTCTTTGCAGCCATATATGTTATTTTATCCGCCTCTTGAATTCGCTTTATTTCTTTTTCTTTAATGTAAACTGGGCAATTTTTGGAGAATGCATCGTGGTCACCTAAGCAGTTAGTACACATTTTCGGATTATTACACTCAGAGCCCTCATGCTTTGTTTTCCCACAAAACTTGCATAAAGCTTCTTTGGTGCAATTTTTTTTAGTATGGCCAAATTTAAGACAAACATAGCAACGAATGGGGTTTGAAATAAATTGCTTTACTGCAACATTATGAAAGCCTAATTTAATTTCGGAGGGAAGAGAGGGATTGTCAAAAGTTAATAAGTAATTATGGCTGTTATGTTTTTCATTATTTCTAAAATACGTCAACCTTTTAACATCAACAACATTTTGGGGTTTTAGCTCCTCTTTTATTTCTTCTATATCGACAAAATTTAGATCAGGGCACCACACTATGCCTTTACTCAGATTTAACCTAGCATGGGGCTCTATTTTAACTGGAAAATTATTGCATAAATTGTTACACTTTAACAGTTTTTCTGATTGAAAATCGGAAAATACCTCTACCAAAAGAGTTCCATCTTTCAATTTTTTAATCAATTTAGCATCTCCTATTAATGATTTTAAACTTTTATGGATTAAAAAAGGTGATACTCTTTTAAAATCTGATAAATTATCTTCATTATCCGTTTCAATTCTTTTAATTATTAAAAACTTGGGATAGTTTTTTCTTTGTTCGGTATTCCCTACAGCAGTACATTTAAATCTCCCTTTCTTTCTTTTTAAAGGTGGGGATTCTGCCATTTCTTTGCTATTAAATATAGAGTTAAAGAGCTAGGTCCACACACCACAGAACCTAACCTCAAATTCTAGTGATTATAAATTATTCAAAAAAATAAAGAAAAAAGTTCAAGTTCTTATCTGAGTAGTTCTTGGAGTAGATCCTCAGCAGTTTCACATCATAAAATTTCACTTTACTGACACAATATATACACTAAAAATCAATACTTTTTGAGACACAAAAAAGTTAAGCTTTTTAGTATGGTTATCACCATATGATCCAGTCACTATTGTGTGTATGTAACACGATTTTAAAAAAAAATTCATTTGCAACATAAACATCAATTTTATTATATCAGCTTATTATTAGTATTTATATTTCCTTTTAGCAGGAAAATGTTACATAGCCTCTTTATCTTCTTCGTATATATTTTTCTAGTTGTTTTGAATTATACAGATTTTGCTACCTAACACTTCTGCACTTGCCCCCTCTATCCACCGAACCCTTCAACTGTGATTTTTATTTCTTTAAACGATTTCATGATTCAAACGATTCCAATATAAGTTTTCATTAAACAGTATTATTGTTGCATTTACAAATATATCACCTTACCTATCCTTGAAAAATATGGCTGAAAATTACATAAATCTACAAAAATAAGTTATAAAACTTTTATTAATTGTGAAGCATTTAAAAATAAAGCATTTCAGTTATATTTATGCAGACATTTTTAATATAAACAATGGTATGCTTTGTATGGCATTGTTTGTTTTGCTATTCCATTAATTAAGCATTTATTTGCTTAAATTATTCAACTGTAAAGGAATTTAAAATATTGGAATACAAATTTTAAAAAATCTGCAGTTGACAAATGAAGCAGCAGATAATTCCTAAATCGTATAATCCTTCCGTTGATATCGGGGTTACAGTTTAACAGGGCAGATTACATTATTAATAATTCGTTTTCAACGTATCAATAAGTGATTTTTTTCTTGAATTAATCCTAAATTTCTAAATGATTTAATTGGCATATATATGAGACATAGAAATATGGTGGCTGTTATAACAAAAAGGGATAACAATTAAGTTATAAAAGTTTTTATAAAGTGATACTGGACCTTGGCTCTAAAACTCTCAGGCCAATCTATGCATAATATGTATTAAAAAAAAAAGTTTTTATAAACAATATATTATAGTTGCTCTAAACAATAATCTATAAAAAAAAAAAATAAATAAATTAAAAATTTTTTAACGTCATGGTCTTTTCCAGCTCTTTCTGTTTTATGAAATAAACATTCTATTTCTAAACTATAAGGCCTAGATTAGAGAACTTTTTTTAAGTTTTAGTGTTAGGTTTATTGTAAATTAAAAATGTTGTGAATTTCATTAAATAGATAATTTATACAATTATGTAAAAGGACAAGCCATTTTTGTTTTGTGATCACTAGGGCTGTGAAATATATGCATTAGCATATTTCTTCTAGTTCACTAAAACATATAATATCAAAATAAATATGTTTTGAGGCATTTAAATTCAATTTGAGTTTACATATTTTAGACAGTAATTACATATTCATCTACATATCCAGCATTTTGTTTTGCATATATGCGCATAGTTTGCCCTAAATATATATTTTAATCTCTATTTACATCTTTATGTACATATCCGGCATATCAGCATTTGACCTTCGTTTTCTTTAATGTTTCTGAACAAATAAAGAAATAAAATATAAATAAAAACGGAAAAATAGCTTCTATTCTTTTCCCCCGTCAAATGAAGCTCGTGTTTGGCCAGGAGCTGATTCTTCTCTGAACTTTAGATCGAATTCGCTTCTCTTGGAATTGTTTAAATGGATTAATTTAGAGTTCTTGCTCCGCTCAAATACTTGGATTATTACTTCACTTTTTTTCCCCTTCTTTCTCATTCGCTAACTGTTTATTTGTGTCTCCAAAAATTCTCTTGCAAAGACAAAAGATCTGCCCGTGAAGGAATGTACGTGAGTTCTTAATTAAGACTTTTATGACTGATGGAGCCGTTTTATACTGTTTGTTTTGAAAAAGTTGTATCAACTACTGCACATTTTTTAATAAAACGGCACATACAAATAGCAAAGTACAAATTAAAAAAATTAAAAATAAAAATTTGAAAAACTTTTGGTTACTAAAACTTCCAATGGTTTAGAAAATTTTTGTTTAGATGCTGATTGATGTCCAGTTGACATACCCCTCCGTACGTGTTCTCATTTTTAATATTTGACAAGTATTTTTGTTATTTAATGGTATTCTTCCGATTGTTACCCTTTTCAACACAATTAGTTACTTAAACTTGAATTTTTACTTATGCATAAGTATATATCACATTTTTCTTATTTTTCTAAATAATATAGATAGTTACATATATTAGGGATTTAATTGCATATTTCACCAAATATATTTGCATATCTATGTGCAGGTTTTTCAGTTTTTAATGCATATAATTCACAGCCCTAGTAATCACTAACTTAGAAAACTACTGAACCAATCTGTACCAAATTTTAACTACATCATCTTTATAGTTCAAGGAAGGTTTAGCAATAATAGAATTTACATATTTTCTTATTAATTGTTGTTAAAAAAAGCGATAAATATGTAGTGCGCAGTGAAGTTTAAAAATTTGCCGATAGGCGGCGAGTGCCATTCAAGAGAGATTACGAAGATACAGTGTTATATCGAGTTGGAAATTGAGTAAAAAAAAGTTGATTTTTTATATTATATCGCTATCGAAAAACTTATAAATGTGTATGTGGTGTGACGTGTTGATCACAGTAAGGCTTAAAAAATATATCATATGAGATATGATCAAACGATATGTATTAACACAATTCTGCAACAGAGTTTTAGTAAAACTATTGGGTTGTTTCACATGAAATGTCCGATTTTATGATATTTGAAATACATAAAGGATTTTGCGGGTCTCTGTTGTTTACTTCCAAAGTTCACATATCATAATCAAGCAGTTACTAATCCCATACTTTTCTTTTATAAACATTAGCTTCCCAATCAATTACACACTGTTTAGTATACCTTCAAATATGAACATGGAAACACGCGATTTTCGTGTAATATTTTTTTATGAGTTTAAACTAGGTCGTTCGGCAGCTGGATTGCTTATGACAATCAGCGTCGGTCAGGGCAGTGGTTAGACATCGACGAAAGCCCAGGACAAATGCCAAAACCAAATTTGCACCCGAAAAAATTGATGGTTACAGTATGGTGGTCCATGGCTGGAATCATACATTATTCCTTTTAGCCTAGAGGTGAGACAATTACCTCTACAACCTACTGCAATTAAATTGGCCAAATGCACGAAAAATTATTGAAAAAACAACCTGGATTGGTAAATCGGAAGGGCCCTATACTCCTACACGACAACGCTAGACCCCACGTTTCAAAACTTACCATGCATAAATTGAAAGAGCTGGGGTACGAAATTCTTCCGCACCCACCATATTCTCCCGACTTGTCTCCAACAGATTATCACCTTTTCAGGAATTTAGACAACTTCTGCAGAGGAAAAATTTTTGCAAATGATGCTGAAATCAAAAGTGCGTTTTCAGATTTTGTTTCACTTCAAAGCTCAGAGTTTTTCAAATCCGGGATAAAAAAGTTGTTGTCACGTTAGGAAAAATGTGTGGAAAAAGAAGGTAAATACGTCGAATAAAATTATATTGTTTTCATATTGTATTTTTACTAAAATCCCTTTACCTTGAAAACGGACATTTCATGTGAAACAACCCAATATTAAACCCATCAGAAATAAATTTTAACTACATTATCTTCATGGTTCTAGGAAGGTTTTCAATAGTGAAGTTTATTATAATAATTTAAATGTACAGTTTTAAGTGGCAGAAACGTGGTTCGTCACTGTCATAAACTTTTATGTTTAGAAATTTAAAGTCCAATTAAATAAAATCGGTAAAATTATTTCTGCCGAATAAAAATTATTACCAAATCAATCAATGTTTATCATTTGCTTTTTGATATTGTGTAATAAAAAAAAGTAAAAAAAACAAATAAAAAAAACAAAACAAAACCTTATCTTGAACCACCTAATCAGTGCAATTTTGACGAGGTTAAAGGATCTTTGAAGAAATAGTGCTGAACTGTATGCTACAATAGAAATATATTTCACAATTAACACATGAGAGCGGGCGAAGTCTCGAAGCGGAGATGATAGTAAAAATTTAAAAGAAACGAGATTGTGAAATGTAATTAGAATTTCAAAAATTCAGGAAGAAATTAAAATGAACTGAGAATATAGCGAGAACCTAAGAAAGACGGAATTCCCTTCGAAGATAATTTCAGAACAGAATTCATTTCTTGTTAAAATATTTACCCTGAGCTAAACCAGCCGAGAATATATCTCCCGGAGAGTCGGCAAACAGAACCTGTTTAGGAGGAGCATTATTTCGGAATATGTTTAGGAACAATTAAGGTGGGGCTTCTAGCAGCTCTTAGCAGCGGAATAAAACTTAATGGATTCCGGTTTACCACAAATTTATTAGCCAGACCGTAATGAGATAAAAGCACGAAATACTCAATCCTAATTGGTCCTTAGAGGAGGGGGGTGGGAGTACTTTGGTACCATTGGGGCACACTCAGCCAGTTACCTAAGTTGAGGTTAATTAACAATTAGCAATTAATTAACTCATCGAATGGCGGTCTCCTCGTTATGGACTTTTAATGACTGATAATTCTATCTTATTGGATTTTATTATACTTTCTCCTTCAGTATTCTCTATGAAAGTTGAGTTTTCTTTAAAACCTAATATTTTAGCCTGTAAACAAAAAGCCGTCATTAAATGTTCTTAAAGTGAACTTATTTTCTCTTATGGTGCATATTTTACAATTAATTATTTTTACTCATCCGATGCGTCTGAAAAGAAGATGGCCTAGAGACCTTTTAGTGTAGATTTTATAGAAGTGCTACTAGTGAGTAGTTCTTCACAAGTTATTTACATGCCATGTATGTATGTATTCACTATCAACACATTTACTTAGTGTATATTATATTGTACAGTTGTAAATATCAATAAATGAAAAAAAAAAAAAAAAAAAAAAAAGTTTTTACATGAATATTTCCTTTGGATGGGCCTTAAAGTTTTATTTTTTTATTTAATTTTTTTTTTTTTTTGTAAGTTCTTTTTCACCCTCGAAATGTGTAACTTCTTTTACACCCCAAAATGTAACCTTTTGACACGCTCTATATCTTTTGGCGTGCTCAGATCGAAAATTTAACATTTTTCTGATTCGAAAATTAAAAAAATATTTTTTGTTCGATAACATTTGTCTCTAGGACCTACAGATTGATTTGAATGAAAAAACAAAAAATATATTATGTTGTGGCTTTTCAGACACACTCTGTTGGTGTTGCTCAGATTGAAAATTTATCGATATTTTCCATAATAGAAACAGTAGATTATATTTATACAATACAATATATACTAACAAAGGAGAATTTAGTTATAAGGGGTATTTTACAAAAAGCAATTTATTCTCCCATCATTATTTATTAAAAATCATATAATAAAAAAATGATTATCTAAAATTTTTTTGCGACGTTTCATGGCCTCCGCCACATTTTCAAGCCCTGAAACATGCAAAAACACACATGCACGACATCTTTTGTTCTTAAAATGATCCATATTAAAATTCAAATATAGTTTTTTCGTTATTTAAGGTAATTATAGTAATTTAACAATAGCCATAACAATAATAAATTTTGCAAAATAATAGCAGTGCAATAGAACATTATACATTTTTTATTTATTAATTTTTTTTTTTATATTTATATTGTTTTTATTCGTTTATTCATTTAAGTTTTAATGTATGTAGAAAAGAGACATGATACTTACCAGTGACAAGACTTTTTAGTCGTTAAAATATTTTATTAGTTCAATCAGATGGATCTATATATTATTCGACACTGTAAGGTAATTCATTAATTATATATAACGTACATTGATGAATATAGTTTCACATAAATATACTTTATTCGCATTTGTCGTGCATGTGTGTTTTTGCATGTTTCAGGGCTTGAAAATGTGGCAGAGGCCATGAAACGTCGCAAAACATTTTTAGATAATCATGTTTTTATTATATGATTTTTAATAAATAATGATGGGAGAATAAATTGCTTTTTGTAAAATACATAGTAGATTATATATATATACAATACATATTCGTCAGAAAAGAACGTGTTTATATGTTAAATAAGGTTCTTGAGGTTCAGTCAATAAATAAAAACAACTATTTTGGCGACGTTTTGAGACTAAATTGTTCTCATAATCATGCCGGCAGTGAAAAAAAAAAAACGGGTTATTTATTTATTTATTTGAGATTTTTTTGAGCGTAAAACCTAAAAGTCATCAACGCTCGTCTGTTCTTAATAGAAAGTTATTGTCTATATTATGATATAGCTTATCTCTATTACGGAGGGCTATCACTTTTTCAATAATTTTTTCATCGTTGCCTAGCGCCTTTGAGATGTCTCGAGTTGTTCCAGATTCGGTTAGCTTTTTGGTGTAGTATGGGCATTCAGTAAACATATGGTTTATTGGAAAAAAGTTGCCACAAATTTCACAATTGGGAGGGCCTTCTGGTTATAAGGTGAAGATGCGGTATTCTGGAATGGGAAATTCTTAATCGCGTTAGGATCACTTCTTTTCTGCGATTAGTACGGCAGGAACTGCTCCATGGTTTTATGTCCTTAATGACCTTGAGTTTATTTGGAGGGCTGTGATCCCACAATGCTTGCTATTCTTGGGATACCTTCTCTCCAAGTGAGCGTGCAAGTTCTGGTGCTGTTAGAAAGGTTTTCCAAGGTCCTGGGAGTAACATAAAGTTAGCTACAATATAACTATATAAAAACATGCGTTAGAATATATACTACATATAATTACAAAATATGGCAATATGGAAGTGTATGAAACTACTTACAATGTTATTGGTATTCACTACTACATATAACGATTTCAGTGTACAATTGAACTGGGGAATTCCTGAAAAAAAAAGGTTAGGGTTGGGAATTTTTAAAAGGTTTTCCCAGGTGCATGTAGATGGAATTTCCGTATTTCTGTGTGAAAATGAATCGATAAATGGTTATTGGTTTATGCAGTATACTATTATAAATGTATGGTATTAGTCTGAACGTATTAAATTGGAATAACAGGCGTCAAGATTTTGGACGTGGTAGGAAACGTATTTTTTTTTCTTCAGTATTCTAGAAGTTTTATTTTATTTTTTTATTTTTTTTTTATCTTTTTATTGAAATATACAACTGTAAATAAAAAAAAAACACACACACACACAATAAAAAAACATATATCCAGTAAATGTGATAATAACATGGAACTTGCAATATCATGAAAATTGCGTACAAATTTTTAATTTTTTTTTTTGTTAATATTATAACCCTTGTTCTTTCCTAAAGCTCGATATATGATTTAGAAAAAAAATGGTTTCTTTTTGTGGAATAAATAAAAAAATGTCTAATATCAAAGGCCAAGCTTTCTTTTTAATCAACCTATTAAAAAATATAAACATTTTAATTGTGAAATATAAATGAATAAAATTAACCGCTAGACGGCGCTTTTTGCTGACTCATTGCCAACTATTCGCCGACAACAGAAGCTTTAAACTAGTCGGCAGTATCGACTTGACGCCGGCTATTCGACCCATTTATAGTTTTTAGGATTCATCAAATCCTACTTATATCGATCATCCTACACAGTTCTGCTTAAATGGAAAATATATGGAAATAATCTGAAAGATAGAGGGTATAAATCAGAATGGTATGAGAGATATTTTTGTATAGTGGGTAGTAGGATTGGATTCAACATATTTTCTGTTCCTAAAGGGAATTACATTGAGGTTTGTTTTGAAAATGCTCAAATAATTCAAAACGATATCTGCGAACTGAATCATAATTTATACATTTCGTATTAATGAGGAATTCGAAGAACATTACTTGTTCGAGCTTCATCGAACTCTGAGCTTTCAGCTCAAATAAAACCTCTATGTTGTAGTTATTAAAAAGCCAAAAACAAGCGGATATAAATATGTCATAAATGACCTGTTGGTTACTATTTAAACTTCTTTCACTCTAAGTAAAGGAGATCCTAAGTTAGTACACTTAATTTGTGCTGAAATAAGAGTTCCTTGCTTTGGTAATTCAAGCATCTTCTTTAACTCAGTCCCCAGATTTTTCACTATCCATTTGGTTGAATTCATTTTGTTAACCAGGTATTTATTTTGAAAAGCTTAGGTGTGCCGCGGGTCACAATTTGGGGCTGTGTATGACCAGCACATGCAAATGCGGTTTTGAGAACACACATGACACGCTTTTCCAACAGCAATCGGTCATGTTGGATAGATAACCACAAGTATATAATGTCGGATTTGGCGCAAAGAATTTTTCTATACAATGTTTTAGGGAAAATCGCTCCCATCAGCTGTTCTATATTTAGAATAAGGTAATTTGTAGAACTATTAAGCTTGTGATAGGAGGAACAGAACAATATGATAGCTTAATCCAAACTTTAAAAGAAAAAGAAACTATCTTTAAGAGAACTACAATCTAATATCATTAATTGAATATTGAATATTCGCTAGTATAAAACATTAAAGTGTTTATATGTAACAATTATAACTTAAGGAACATTACCGGAGGCACATAAAACTGATTTATTCATATTATTAAACTAATTTAAAAAATAAGTGAAAAAGTGAGCTTATTTATGCCTACTAGAAAAAAATGAAGAGACTTAAGACTGCCTCCTATTCGCGAGTTTATCAATTACGAAAACAGCATGTAGACAAAGGATAGAATCCTTTGTCTACATGCTGTTTTCGTTTTAATGTTTTAAATAGATTTAAAACATGGGGACAAAAGTAGCAGAGTAGCATTTGTTTTTTGACAAAATCTGGGCTTCATAAATGTATTCTGATTGAAATTTCACCTAAAAGATAAAGTCTAACTAAAGACAAAAAGTGATGTATATGGCTAGTGGTTCTTTAGGCGTCGATTTATATTTATAGGTACATATCAGAGTTTTAGGATAATATTTATTGCCAGTCATTTAATTCATCAAACATACCATAAGAAAGCCATTTTATAATAATTAAACAACTATAATGCCTCAAGGTTGCGAAACGATACTATCGGAAATTCCGCACTGTACACCCCAAAGTATGGGGTTGAGGTAAGCCAGTAAATTATAATTGACCCTATTTCCTACATGCCATCATTCATGAAATGTTATTTTGATAAACCAGTTCTGGGAGATCAAAACCTGTTAAAAATTTGGAACCTGTCGAATAAAGCAAAAATAATTTTTTTAAAAATATTTATTGAAGATAGATTGCATAATGTCGAACTAGACTAATAATGGCATAGGAACATGTCTGGATACACATCAATCTCACATGAAACAATAACTAATAATGAGAAATCTATACTCAAATGAAGAATACGAGATAAACAATAGGAAAAATTAAAAAAAAAAAAAAAAAAAAAAAAAAAAAAAAACCCTGCATAAAAAATAAACAATACTAGTTAAATTAACAATAATAATTAATAGTTATAAACGATAATAAATGACAGTTGAATTATAATCCAAGCCAGAGTTATAAATATATAACTTATATAATAATACAAAAATAATGAAAATCAAACTACTTTTGTGATATAATACAAAATCAAACTTTCATCAATTATAAGATGAAATAAGATAATAACACTATTTCAATATATTGTACTATTTTGTGATTTATAGAAATTAGTTTTTCAGTCTACAAGTATATGTGTTTTATGTCCACAGGTCTATATGTTAGACAAAAGCAGAGAATCATCAGGAGTTGTTACGAATTGTGGAGGAGGCCAAGCAAGGCTTTTCCAAAGCTGTAAAGCACATCAGTGAGTGAACGGAAATCGATATGAGAAATGAACGAGCTTACTGTTGATATGCTCAACAGATATAACAAATAAAATCGACAGGATTAAGAACGAAACTGTTACTTATAGTAAACCAAATTGTACAACTTACAGTTATACATAGTGTCCAAAAAGAGTATCGGGTATTTCTTACTTCGATAAAACAAAAACTACTTGAAATAAAAAAAAAGTTTATTGCTAATTATTACAATATAAAGTGGAAAATTATTTAGAAAAGATGATGTTATCTAAATGGTGACCGCTATGCTGCTGGCGATCACATGCTGACACATAGCTCTCGATATTGCTGCTATTTCTGACCTGATGTTTTGCTTCAATTGCGTCAGGTTCGTCAGATTGTTCTCATAGACCTTTTTTTTTAAGGTATCCCTATGCAAAATAGTCAAGTGGACGCAGTTCGGGGCTTCTGGGAGGCCAGTTGATGTTACCCCCATCCGAAATGACCTTATTAGGGAATAATTCGTTAAAAGTTTCCATTGCTTGATTTGATGTACGGAAATTGGCCTCATCTTGTTGAAACCACGTTCTGGAGTTAAAACCTTGAAATTCCTGTAACTCTGGACCCAAAAAGTTTCGCAGCCTATCGCAATAACGGTCACTATTCACATTGAGTGGTCGGCCTCGTCGATCTTCATGAAATTAAGGACAGATTATGCCTCTAGCAGACATAGCGGCCCAAACAACGACTTTTTGGCTGTGCAGGAGTCGCTCATGTTTTCGTCTCGGATTTTCCTCTGCCCAGTTCCAACAATTCTGTTTATTGACATGACCATTCAGATAAAAGTTTGCTTCACCACTGAAGATTACGTTATCAAAATTGTTGAAGTATTTTTTATTATATCGAAGTAACAAATACCCGATACTCTTTTTGGACACCCAAAAACTCAAGAACGTGGTTTCAACAAGATGAGGTCACTTGCCATACATCAAATCAAGCAATGGAAGCTGTTAAAGAAATATTCCCTAATATGGTCATTTCGGTTAGGGGTAACATCAACTGGCCTCCCAGAAGCCCCGACCTTAGTCCACTTGATTATTTCGCATGGGGATACCTTGAAAGTAAAGTTTATGAGAATAATCCGACAAACCTGACGCAATTTAAGCAAAACATCAGGTCAGAAATGGCAGCAATATCGAGAGCTATGTGTCAGCATGTGATCGCCAATCTTCGTTCCCGATTAGAAGAGTGCCAGCAGCATAACGGTCACCATTTAGATAACATTATCTTTTCCAAATAATTTTCCACTTTGTATTTCAATAATAACCAATAAACCTTTTTTTTTTTATTTTTAGTAGTTTTTGTTTTATCAAAGTAACAAATAGCCGATACTCTTTTTGGACACCTTGTACAATTTAAACGTTCCGTGCTAAACTACCCACTCGAGTCCACTAGTCTAGCAACTTGCTCCTCACTCGATTCCCGATAATTCTCCTGTCTGAAAATAAAATTACCTATACTATTTTTTAAAAAATATCTAACGGATAAAAGCCACGAAACATTTTAATTAACTTCTAATAATCCGATCTGGGAAAATCAAATGAATAACTAAGAAAGTTTTTAAAATATTTCAAAGCATTTCTTATTACGAAGCCGTCGAGTTTATAGAGCAAACATATTCTGGAATAATATTTGGATATTAATATAAAAATATAAACATACAATCATTCATAAGTGAAATTAAAACAAAGAAGAAGACACCGTGGAATATAATGTATCTTCCCCACCGAGCTTTTAAGATGTGTAATACGTCATTCTATCTGAGGTATAAAGAAACGCCGACATAGCAAATCGGATATTGAGTTCGTCAAAAATATATCAAGAAGGTTGTGCCTGACTAATGGAGCCGGCATTGGAGGGGCTCCAGATAAGACTCTTGATAATATCAGCTTTGGCCTTCGTTTCTCTCTCTGTTCCCTCTTCCACACTCTCTCTCTCACTCCTCTCTATCTTTATTTCTCTCCCCCTCCTCTCTCTCTACTACACCTCCTCTCTATATATATATATATATATATATATACACATATATATATATATATATATATCGAAAATTTGATGACAGTTTTCTTATTAGATATTTAATGGAAAATATGTTCTGTTTTAGAACATTTTCAGCTAGTGCAGCCCTTCTTCAATTATTAATTTGTGACCAAAACCATGACGATTGAAGCACTTCTCTCATCAGAAAAAAAGATTGAATTTTGTCAAATTTAAAAATTCGATTCTCACTAACGTTAAGTGTTATAATTTTGTAAAAAAAAAGTTAGATTCCATACAGTCGTATCATGCTCTAGTATGAGGTTAATTATAAAATAATAATCCTGAAGGTTTTAAAATGACCGTTACTATGACGACGATCATATGAGCATTCCCGTCTTTCCCCACGACAATCGTTTTTTTTAATGTTTGATCTATCAAAAATTTTATTGTTTATAGAAAATAGGTAAATATATATATGGATTTATAATCATTTTTTTACTTTTAGATAAGTCGTAAGCTTGACAAAATAAAACCTTTTCCTAATTAAAATTATAATGTTCTCCCTAAATATTGTTCATTATTAGCATAATCTAAAAGTAGTTATAACCCTTTAAGTTTCCCAAATTTCATTCCACCACTCTTACATATCTACCTTTTCAGGTAGCAATGTTACCGTTGACAGGTAGCACAGTAATGTCATTTTACTGATGATCCAGGTAATGGCAACTGTTAGATGGGGTTTCATAAAAAAAATTTATTCTATATTAAATAATTATTTGTTGTTTGTTTTAGATGTATAATAGTTACAACAAAAAAAAAAAAATTGTTAATAAAAGCGTTTCTATTATGAAATTCCAAAATTTAAAACATCTTTGCATAATGAACAAATCATCTTGGGGAAGGCCTAGCATGATCATATGAACACGGCCAATAGCAAACGGTGAATATAATTTTTTTTTTAAACCATTTTCCTGGATTTCAGCATGTCATTCAACAAACAAAAATATTAAAAATCTTATTTTGATTGAAAAAATTTTTGCTCGTCCTTGGAGGGTTATTACATAAGAATGCAATCAGAAAAGCTAACATGATTAATAATAACATTATATTATATACATATTATAAAGATAAGAACGCTCACACATACTAACGTATGGACATTTACACATCACGTAGTTAGCTAAGTGAAGAGCCTGAAAGAGTTAACGAGTTGAGGTTAACAACTTAGAGCCGACCCGAGTTAGGAAGGCGCGCCACAAGTTTTAAAGAGAAGCCCCAGACAGGTGGAGAACAAGTTGCTGGTTCGGTTTGCTGGCCATCGACTGCCTCGCCTACCAATCGCTCCTTCCTCTAGTTTAGGATTGAACAGTCCCCACATCCCAACGCACCTGTGCTCCTCTCTCGTAAAACTTCCTCCCCAAACCGATCAGGTAGCCAACGCTTATATTCCAATTACTCGTAGGATAGTTTATACCTGAATTCAATACTTTAAAATTTATTTGAAAAATAATATTCATATCAAATTCATTGCCAAGTATAGTGAATAACGAAATTGATCAAATTGAATATGATTAGAGATGGATTGTTCATTTCGGCCTTTCCATATCCATTCTTTCCCGTCAGATCTAAATCTATTAATTTGGGTCTAAAGGCCGGTTTACACTGCCCGAGCATTCGTCGCTAACAGGGGTTACGAACAAGCATTCAATCAATTATAGTATCATATCGCAAGTACAATATAAGTATCAAGTTTTTTAGGGAGTTGAAAGAGTTAACGAGTTGAGGTTCACTCAAATCATTAAATCATTTTTTTCTAAACATTGATTTGATTGTCTAATTCTTATTTCTTCCTCGTCTAGCAATATTCGAGGAATGTCTCCAAATTTTATATGTTTCCATTTAATATAAATATTCCAAATAATTGATACTTAATACTTCCCTCCCTAAAAGAATCAAAAGCAAAAATGCAAAATAATCGTGCTTACAATATGCCAAATCCAGCTGATTGCCGTGAAAGGAACGAGAATAAATCAAAATCAGAGCGGTCACTTGTACTTGAGGCAACTCTAACAACTAAATATTTTCCAATCGCTCCTACAACAGTAAAAAAATTACTAGAAATGGCTAGAACCAATTTTTCGAAAAGCTCACTGGAAGCGAGAGAGAGGGAAAACAAGACTCAGTCGTGTTCATAAGACTCCCAAGAACGCTTGATCAATTCCGTTAGTTTCAATTGTACTAGTAAAACCATCTATTAATAATAATTATGAATTACTGCAGCTATAAAATAGTAAGTAAGAAGTAATTTAATTTTTGTTTTTTTGTCAATTTTAAATGCAATAAAAAATATTTAAATACAGTTATTGGTTTTGGTTTTTTTCCTACTGCGAAACTAACACCACAAAATATTCAGAAAGATATTATAAATCAGCTTTAAAATGGAGTTTCTCGTAGTTATTTAAGTATCAAAGACGGATGTTCAATAGGGACCATAAGTAACAGTTAGGATTGATGATTTTATTGCAACTTCTATTGGGATTATTTTATTAGAAAACTAGTTTCGAATTCTAAACATCCATCTTCAGTTCTGAAGAGATCTAAGAGATATCTCTTAGCAAGTCGTAAGCCTTTACTCTGAGTACTGTAAAACGCAGTATTATTCGTTCGATTCGGTCAGGCGAAGTTGATAATGCCGTTCAAATACAACGTAATCTTAGACGGTTTGATAATATCAACATCAGCGTTGAAGGAGTGTGTTGAGACAAACTGGGCTGTGACGAAGGGCAAAATTTAAAAAGTAATTGCTAATAAATAGACAGAAAATCTAAGCATTTGCCAAATATTCCAACTATAATGAAAATTATTGGTCGAATATCATATACTTTGATGAAGGTGCGTTTACACTGCCCGAACATCCTCGAGCTTCGAGCATCGAGCATTCGCACGCTAACGAGGCCTCTGTTCACACTGCACGAGCATTTCTGACGATCAGTTGCTCGTTAGCATTCACAGCGAATAGATGGCATCCGCGCTATCCAAAATTGTGGTTTCAGCGGCAGCTATTCTCAATCTAGACCATCTAGCGGAGGAAAAGCTAAAAAGGAAAAGGCGTCGCATGTGGGAGTCGTCATTTTTCAACAATTTTCTTGAAGGAAAAAAAAATTTAATAAAAAAAAAATACAATAAAATCAACTGTGATTTAGCCAAAAACAACATCACTTATTAAAAACAGGATTCAAATTGAGAATAAATATAAATAATAGAACAAATAAACTTAAATAGAAAATTATAAGATATGATTATTGAACTTAAAATAATAGAACATATTATCTTAAATAAACATACATTGAAAATAAACAATAGCTACCACACTCAAAATGACAGGAGACGTGTATAATGTGATTCGACGAACATAATGCGAGTGTTTACACAGAGCGAGCTGCAAACGAGCGTCCCTTTGATGATTCGCCGGAAAACCGACATCGGGTGGATCAGGGCCGAGCACGAACAAGCATTCGTTTGGGCCTTGTTTGCCTCGCGGCGACTGATTACACTGCCTGAGCCTCGAACGAATGCTTGTTCGTAACCCCTGTTAGCGACGAATGCTCGGGCAGTGTAAACCGGCCTTTAGACCCAAATTAATAGATTTGGATCTGACGGGAAAGAAAGGATATGGAAATATTTTTATTTGGTGGAAACATACAAAATTGGGAGACATTCCTGGAATATTACTAGACGAGGAAGAAATAAGAATTAGACAATCAAATCAAAGTTTAGAAAAAAATGATTTTGATTAGAGTGAAGAGGAAATAAAAACATAGTAGATCATAATACAGAAACCGATTTTGAGGGTGAGAAGAGGAATGATTCTAGCGTGTTTACATTCAAAATATTTTTTACAATAATATTTCATAACAAAAAATTTTAGACAAGCAAATAATTATATCTTATTTTAATTTTTTTTTTAATCAAAATTTGTATTGAGTAATTATTACAATCTGCCACAAATGTGGGCACAAAGTAATATAGATGGCGTATGATTACATTCACACAATATGTTCAAAGAGAAAGAAATAATTAGATATATATATATATATATATATATATATATATATATATATATATATATATATATATATATATATATAAAATAAAATAAATAGAAAGAAAACATAAAATAACTTGCTATACATAAACAATATAGATTATACAATATGCTTATAAATAATATAAAATAGTAGAATTAAAAAAAAGTAAATAATAATAAAATAAATAAAAAAATAAATAGTAATAATACAGAATAAAACCAAATTAACACATCCACAATACACAATCATCTTAGAGATCTCCCAGCCAGACCTTTCCCTCTACTTGTATAGAGACAAGCCAGGAACAGGGAGGTCCCAACTCTTCTCTCCTAGCCGCTTCACTCGTGTAAAAAACCCAGTGGAGGCTTAAGTGAGAGCGCTATAGTACATTCACGCCGGGCATGAGTTGAGAAGCTGGCCATTGCCAGAACTCCATAATGAATGGATTCTACAACTGATCTCAGGGTCACTGCCGTTTTAGTCTGCGAGGTGGGTTATCAGGATTTGTGGAACTGGATAAAAATTGAGCTAAAGAGTTAAAATGAAAGGAAAGGTTGCAATAGAATTTCGAAAATTTAAGTGGTATGAGGTCGAGGACGTGTGGTATATTGAGATCGTTATGTAGGGTTTTGTTGGAAACATATTAAGGAGCATTCACATTAGTCTGGAGGAAAGGTTGTAAATAAAAATGTATCTAGTTATAAATTTGCTTTAATTTATTTTCTTTCATAAACAAATTTTCAAGGTTCAAAATATCATTTTCTCAGGTAATATACTGTAAATATTATCAATCTAGAATGGTCAAAATATTTTATCGAATATATTTAATATAACATTTGGAAAAAAACGGATAAAAACCACGGTGTACTTTGTACAACGCGCGACCGCTCATGTTATTGAAACTGGCGCGACCGGTGGAAGTTAAATAGTAAGGTTTCAACGTTTGTCTTTTGATATTTGAAGAAGTTGAAAATGACGAACAGATTCTTGGCTTTTTAGACTTGTAATTGAATTCTAAGTTAAACAAGAGAACATTCAAAATTATTTATTCGGAAATCATGTGAATTCATTTTTTGTCCTTTATGCACGCCTTCCACCATACGAGATTTTTTTCGATAAAAAAAAAATAAAAATATAATTAGTTAAATACTATTTTTTTAAAATTTATAATTATAACATAATCTGAACACAATTCTCATATAAAACTTATCACTGACTAATATAACGTTATTTATTTAATGAAGCTAAGTAATCAACTCTAATGCCTCTTGTCTCTGGTCGATCGCCTTCCACATCGTTAACAAATGCTTTCCTCTTCGACTTCCAGCTACTTCAATTGTTCTTGTCTCCTTTCTTATCTTTCTCGGAACTCTGTATTTATATCCTTCAATGCCTTTTTACCCGTGGCACTTGTGAACAGTCGGTTAATTGCATTAGTGTGTTTGTGAATTTTGCGTTATGGGAATCACCAAAAAGCTGTTTTTTCCTCTCAATTTGTATCCAATTAGTTATTATGTTATTACAGATATGAACACTATTTTGCTAATTATTGTAAACAAAACAAATGCATTTCATATTCCTCCCTGACAGGTAAAATTAATCTCCTGCTTTTCCCATTTTACATTTTATAAATAAACTGATCAAAATAAAATAAAATAAAATTAATAATTAATGATCATTAGAAAAAAACAAAGTTAACAGAAAATTAGGGTTTCAAACTTTTTTCATTTAAACCGATACAGCTCCTAAAAGGTAGGCCCTCATGACAAATGTTACCTAACAAAAAAATGATATCAATTTAATTTCTGAATATGAAACTGTCGGTAACTTTTCGATTCGAGCAACACCAACTGAGATAGAACGTGTCAAAAACCTTCTAGCATTTAAAGAAATGTATACAAAAAGTGATTTCTTTCATTCAAACCTATTTATAGTTCCAGAACGATCGGTCCTAACGACAAATATAAAATACTCTCTATTAATATCCTAATCAGGAAACTAACGGAAAATTTTCGGTCTAATCAACACCAACATAGCTTGAGAGTTTGTCAAAATGTTACACTTTTTAGACACAAAAAGAGTATGTGGGGGTCCATTAACTTTTTATGTCAAAAAATGACATATCTATGTCGAAATTGCGTTTTTCAAAATTACGATTTTCGCATTTAACCGAATATTATTAGCAAATGCCACAGATATACTGACCTATCATCTGCTATTTCTGGCTCTGATTTAGAATGTTTTATGGCGGCATCTTTGTACCTAAACTATGCAAGATGTAGGCATTTGTATTATGTCCACATCTAATGCACAAATTATAATTGTTTCCTTTTGATTATAGGGTTTTGAAATTTAAGCAACTACGCCCATTGGTGGTACTTAAATTAAGTCCAATTACTATAATTCGTTACAAGTCATCTAAGGACCACGCTTGAGCAACCAAGTTAGGTTTAAGCTTTCTCCAATACTCTTTCATCTGTTTATTTTTCCCTCTCCTCGCTTCTGCGGTCCATTTTCTCCCGTCTTTTTGGACCTGTTTTGTCTTGGAAATCTTCCCACTCTTTAATTTGTCTATAGCTCTGTCTTCAATTTCTGCTTTATTTAGGCCAATTTCTTTTAAATCTTCAGGTAACTTCTGAAGCCAGTTGGGTTTGCCTTTTAATTTTTCAAAATGTTGCACAATTTTTCTTGTTAATGTGCTTGGACTCATTATTTGTATGCGCCCATAGAACATCAGTCTCCTTTTTCCTAATTTCATCAGTTATCCTTTCTATATGTTTGTATACCTCTGTGTTACTTATCAATTCGGAAGTTTCACCCACTGTTCTATTTCCCAATATCTTCCTCACAATCTTTCTTTCCTTTTTCCTGATTTCTTCATAAGTCTTATATTGAAAGGTTCCGAAATTTTTTATCGGTTCATATTACAAATCGAGAGATTAGCAAGAAATACGTGACAGATTTAAATTTTATATATATTTTTTAATGATGGTTGTACTATTTTTGTTTAAAAAATAATTTTAAATAAATCAGTAATTTATAGGTACATAACAAAAATAAATATAAAACAACAATAAACGGTAATTCATGATATAAACGTGGAAATGAATATGTAAATTTCATGAGAACCGATCTAACCATCCAAATCCTTTGGCTCTATCTTTATACAGTTCCTCTCATCCATGTAATCCCCCTTACAGTTCAAAGCCATACTGGCTTCCAATTCTATTGTGAAGTTCAACCCTCATGCAGAGTGTCGATGGTTATGTCTCACTCTAGCCCTGCAGATCAACCTGATATAGTTTATGCAGTGAAACATACCCATAATGAACACACAGATTCGACGGATTTTTCGTTTCAAGGAGGTATTAATAAAGCGAAGAATAGTTTATTAAAATAAAAAATAGAAATAAAAACACTACAGTTAGACTATAATCCGGATCCCCACTATAATTTTCACTCCCACCATATTTTTACTTTTCTGCTCATATATTTCCCAAACAAGGACCGGATAGTGGTATAACTCTTAAACAGCCTGAAAAATCGCAGGTAAACAATATTTTCCTAAAATATTCCCAAAACTTCGCTGAAATTAGACCTAATTACGAGCCACCAGTTATGACGTTCACCAGAAATCTCAATGTATCTTGTATGCTATTTGTGTCATACTTTTTGTATCACAGACTTATAATTAATAAAGTTATATTGTAACACAACAATTATTTGTTCCCTTGCTTCTATCGTAAATGCATAAATAAAAATATTTTATTTAAAAAATATAACCCGTTACATGAACGTATTCACGTAAAACATACGGCCGTGTCCATGACACAGTCACACCTTTTTTTATTTTAGTTTTTTTTCCCTAAAATAGCTATTTAATTTGATGATCTTTTAAATTATGTTCAAATTGAAGTAATTACTGACTAGTTTATTTACAAATTAGAGAAGCTAACTAAGTGGAGTAATGGAACTCCACATTACCTCTACCAGAGTTAGGTACTTAGTTTATAAGGTTCCATTAACTTATTGACTTCTCCAAACAACTCCAAGCTTTGAAGTAAACGTTCCTTCGTAAAAGTTCCTCAACTACTGTCCCATATTAGTCAGCCTGTTTCAATTTATTAAATTTTTTGTAGAATTAGCTTGTTGGTAGTACTTTTCAAGTTATTGATATGCCTTTATTATGATTTTACCCCACATTTACTTATTTTGAAAATCATCTTCTTCTCCTTCTGTAGCTCTAAAGCCCGGGGTGGGCCTTCCTGAACAATAGTTCTACAGACATCCATATCCATAGGTTCTGTATGGATTTCTGTTCGTAAAAAGGATGTTATCTATAGTTCTGTGAAATAGACGCATTTGAATATTTCTATCAGCCAACTAAAACATATAATATCATCAAAAGTATATGTTTTGAGACACTTGGAATCAGTATGAGTTATTTTTATTTTGCATATTTTACAATAAATAAACATTTTTACATACTTTAAGCTATAGTTGCATATTTATCTACATTTCCGGCATTTCAGTAATTGATATTTATTTTTTTTATGTTTCTGAGCATACAAAAAAAAATATATATATATGCAAATAACAACCGAAAAATAGTTACAAAAACTGCTTCTATTCCTTTGTTCCGCCTAATGAATGAGTTCGTATTTGTACAGGTGCTAATTCTTCGTAAGGCTCCAACTTTCGATCCCATTGCTCCTCTTGGAATTGTTTAATCGGATTAATTTCTCGTTCTTGCTTTGTTTAAATACTTGGGATATTACTTTACTTTTCTTAATTCCCTTAAGCCTAACATTCTTCCTGAAACACAATTCAACGAAACATCTAAGCTATATAAGCAGCTAAAAATTATATTGATTAAGGAGGTCAATATAAGACGTTAAACCTCCTGAGCAGCTTAATTTTCCCTCGCAAGATTATTAAAATGATGGCAGAAGTTATTTTAAAAATAAAATTATAGTTTTGGGTTTATCTTAGTGTTTGTAATTCATATAGATACAAACAAAGGAGAGCCCCATCTCCTAATTATTATTATTATTTTTTTTAAGGCGAAAATGACCAAACTTGATCACGCAAAGCTTCACTTTTGGTTTTCTCATTTGAGCTTCTCCCAGGCAGCCTTTAATGTTTCTCTCATTAAAGACTCTTCGTTCTTCAGTCTATTTAGCACCTGTCTTTTCTTGTGATCTCTCTCAGAGGAAACTTCCCACTTGTTCACTTAGTATCTGTAGGTGTTTATATCTGTGATGTCCGTTTCCTTGATTCTTGCTTTTTGGATGTCATGTCTGACTTCTGATGCCCACTTGTTTGATTTGAGATTTTCTGTTGCTTCCAGTAATTTTTTGGTGAGTCTGCGAATATGGCTATAGTATTTTAGTACATAAAATAAAATAAATAGTGAAAAAAGATATAGATATATATATATATATATATATATATATATATATATATATATATATATATACTTATTTATGTAAGCCACAATTAAAATAATACTCTATATAAAACGTAATAACATAATATGAAGATACGTATTTGTGAAGAATTAAACGGGGAAAAAATTATGGGTGTTAGAAAAAGACCTTTATTTTGGATCAAATAGTATCCTGCAAATGACCTCGATAATGCACAGGAATAGTAACATACCTCAAAGCTGTTGTGTGTTAGTTGTTGGAACGACGAAAAAACAGTTTATGGTTCCCAGTTACATTCATGCAGGGCATGAAAGTAATTATCTGCTTTTTAAGTGTCCTTTCATATGAACTCCTTTCTGCAGCAGTTGCTAGTGCTTCACTGGGGAGCATCAATACAAAACAGATTTGTGGGCATTGTAAATTTGTACGAAAAGTGCTCTGACCGGATCCCTGAGACGGAAGAATCCAAAGCAAGAAGATGTCTAGCTCGGAGTGCTTTTGAAGTACACTTCTTTTAATAGAACCGTTGGAAAGAAAAAAAAAATCCACGGGTTGCTGCAGAACTCTTTATTAAACTCGTTAGGCCGAAACCCGACTTTATTTAAGAACTTAAAGGTTTTCCGTTGAGACCCAGCCACCGGTCATTGAGTCTGGCCTCTTGGTCGGTAATAATTGGACCCCGGGATCAGAAGGGATTAGAAGAAAAGGATAAAGGTCAAGATATCCTTTTCCAGGACGATAACTTCTCAGGATATTATTTAATAGAGGCCCTGGACTAATACTCCATCCTGGAACAGAAAGGAATTCTCTCGATTAGTAACTGAAGAAGTCCTTATTTAAGCGAATATAATCCGTTTAGCTATTTCAATGGTTTAAATTAGCTCAGAAAACGGATCTGCTAATAGTTAAAAATTAATATAAACCAAAAAACCTCTAAACGGCGGTACTGGTTGGGAGCTCTAAAGAGGATCTTTTTTTGCTACAAGGCCATTTAAAATGAACTGTCCAACAAGACCATTCAATAAAACCCAATTTCTCCCTGACCCTGTACACCGACAGGACTACAACGTAACAAAAAAGTTACAACACTTTAAAGATGTGGGCAAAACTTTTTTCATTCACACCAATATAACTCTTCACCGGTAGGTCTTAGAGACAGGTGTCAAATTTTATATTAGAGCAACATCCACAGAGCTAGAACGTGTCAAAATGTTACAATCACTTGGTGGCACACATAATGGTATAGAAGGATCAATACAATTAGGACTGGTAAATTACTTGCCATTCATCTTCAGTTCTCCGGAGATCTTTGAGATATCTCCTGAAGAACTGAAGATGAATGTTTAGCATTCGAAACTAGTATTCTAATAAAATAATCCCAATAGAAGTGGCAATTAATTCATCAATCCTAAAATGTTACAAATTAGAGGATGAAAAAAGTTAAAAAATCGAGGGTTTTTTACATAACAAAACTATAGACCACTAGACAAAAGCCGCAAGAAAAAAAAATATAACAAAAGAGCGACTACATTTTCTAATGATTTTCCGTGATCAAGAAAACAGATAATCAAGATAAAATCTGAAAGATCAGAGTTTTCAGTGAAAAGTATTTTCATGTGATCACATTTTTCATGTGAGCTGAAAATATATAGCCTCTAATCTACGGCCTCGCATTACAATAGCACCTTGTGCACGATTAATCTTCTTCGCTTTTAATATTAAGGATGCTCATAAAATCTCCAAGAACATCTTCTTTTATAAGTCCATTCACATTACGCACATTTGCCTATATATCTTTCTTACGGCATTTCTCAACTCTTGTGTCTGAAAAAACAACTGGTAAATTTTTTCTTTTAAGAAATATGATACAGCAATGATTTACCTGTGCAGTAAGACATGATAATAATATATTTATTCATCCAACAGGAATATAAATCTTACAACAATGTTTTCTATGTGAACTTACTAATAAGAAATTAATGTAAACGAAAAAATTCATTTACATACACTTTTTTTATTTAGGTAATACAGAACTATATAACAAAATATATCTTATAATTTATTTGAATGATATTAAATAAAACAATCTTTTAGAGAAACTATACATTGGCAGCATTCCATCTTTAAAGATATCTTTTTGTTTTAACTTAACAAGAAGTTTTCATCGTTATCGTTGCCCAGCATCTGTTAAATTAGTTACAATACCTTTCGTTTCTGATCCATGGATGACGTAACCAATATTATATTGTTGATGTGATTTTTATCTTACATTAATTTGTCACAGTTAATATTTTTTTTACATGATATGTCTTTAAACTGGAGGTCTATAGTTTTCTTGTATCACTCTTAAAAATGCAACATATTGATAAGCTCTTGCTCTGTTAATGATGCCCAGATGTAAAATTTGTCAATAATTCTCTAATTAGAAATTTAAAAGAGAATATATTTCGTAATATAACATTTGTTGCTGGGGCCTACTGTTTAGGAGCTATTATTGGGTTAAATGAAAAAGACCACGTTTGAAACGTCTATTTTCTCTTAACTTCGTTTATTTCGAAAAAATCAATAATTGTAAATTTAATTATTAATTTAAGTGATTTGATCCTTATAATTCTAAAATGTGAATTGAGGAAAAAAGTAGAATATAGATAGGCGTATCTATGATCCATTGTTTCTCTCAGTCAGGGAGAAATTTAGTTTGTTTTAACTCTTGCAAAGTGGAAACGTTGCCCAAATATGTTTCATGTACTTATCCATAAAATGAGGAACAACTTAAGACGTTTTTATCGTGATGGTTGTATTGCAGCTTACCCCCACTAGTAAAGGTACGTAGTAAGGTCCATAAGTTTCCGGCCTGTCCTGCTTCCCCTCCTTCCAGCACACCTATGCAGGTACATGCCGGCTCACTCCATACCCATCGCCCGCACTTCCTCAGTCCTGTCAGTCAGTGTCCAGCCTTGAAGGAAACTTCCCATTTTTACAATGTTCAAACTCGAGTACCGTGCGGTTATTAAATTCTTTTGTAAAGAGGGTTTTACTCCTGCCCAAATTAAAGAGCGCTTGGATTGTGTATACGGGCAGTCCTCCCCTTCGTATTCCACAGTGAAACAATGGACACAACTATTTAAGTTAGGGAAAGAATGTCTAGAAGTTGACCCGCGTCCCGGTCGCCTATCGGAAGCTGTCATTTCTGAAACAATCCAACTTGTGGAATCTGAATTGCTGTCTGACTGCTGCTACTTAAAACCAAGAAAATAGCTGCGAGGTTGGGGCTTTCAAAAACAAGTGTTTTGAGGATCACCAAAGAACATTTATAAATGAACAAGATTAGTGCAAGATAGGTTCCAAAAATTCTTTCAGTTGCTCAAAAACAGGAAGGAGTTCTGCTGCAATAAATTTTTACGCGTTTTTTTTTCAAGCAGCAGTGAAAGAACATTTTTTTAACAAAGAAGGAAATTCTTTTTTTCATGGTATAAAATGCTACCAAAGCGTTGCATTAAGTGTGTTGGACTTAGAGGGGAATATATTGAAAACAGTAAGACCAGTTTTTTTCTTTCACCTTTCCTCTAACCCATAGAAGTCACATTGTTGAAGTAATTTATATATTACATTAATTTGTCACAATTAATTTATTTTTCAATTCAGTTGATAGATTAAGGCTCTTTAAGTAAAACATATAAATATAAACCTAATTACTCATCTGTATGCATCCCTCGCAAGCAAGCGAGATAAAACATAAAATTAAAAAACGTTCACTAGAGAAAGAGAGTAAATCGGCTTACAATTAAACGGAGAAAAGGACGTGAAGAAGAAAGACTAAAAGATGTCTTTTTTTCTAAACTTTTATTGTTCTTTTGAATTCATAACGTTTTACGTTTCAGTTATTCATATAAAATAAAATACAATAAAATTATTAAAATAAAATGAAATATTTTTAATAGCTTGCAATCACTTTATGGAACCAACCAACGATGAATGAGTTGTGGGTTTTGATGAAAAGGGATGGGGTTAATAGCTGGTCTTTAGTTTGGACAATCGTTATTTTTCAGTTCAGTCTTTCCAGTTTGGCTTCTCCTTCTTCTATGGATGCCCAATCCGTTCCGTTCCTACATATTTTCTCCTCTAGTTATTTTATTATAATAAGGGTCCAATGTAATTATGGATAACAGAGTTTGTAATGTCTTAAGAATGTTGTTGAGCAGTCTAAGTTGTTATTATCGTATTAAAGGATTATTTCATCGACATAAATTTATTTATATCACCTACTGAAATAAAGTAATTATATTACCCAAGAGGTTTAAATTTAAATAATGTTGCCGCAAAGGAAATTTCCGAAGCAACTCCACAGTAGGAGAGGGAGTAATTCGAGAAAGTTGTATAGAGCTCTAACTACTGCCTTGAAATCTATAGCGAGGCCTGAAATTAGATGATGGCTCCCGAATTAACATGCGTTCGTATGCAAATGTTTCGAAATTATTTACATTCCTTTTAAGGTCTATGCAAATACGGTTACAGTATCGAACTTCTGAAAAGGGTTAGTTTGCAACATTATGCAAAATGTTTTCCCTCTATAGTTTTATTATAGAGAAAAGCACATTTTACGCTTTTAATTGATAACTTAAAAACGATATTATCATTATAATAATAAAGAAGTATTTTACGAAAGTAGTTATAATTACGAATTCAGTGATATTTTGAAGCTCGAGAGGCGGCAATGTACATCTGCTACAACCCAGGAATCAGGACTAATTAAAAAAAAAAATAATATAAATAAATAAAAAATATAAATAAAATAAAATAACCTCGGTTTTAAAAAAAATAACAAAAAAAAAAAAATTTTTGAAAACTTCATTTTTAACCTTCATAGACCTTTTTTTTGATTTAAAGTTCAATCTAGCCTTAGTTTATTTACTACCACCCTTAGTTTTTGAGTTGTCACGACAGTATAATTAATAAAAAAATCTTGGAAAATTGTCCTTGGTTGTGCATCATTTTATATTCTTAAAGGTTACTGATTTCTAAACCTAGAAATTCAAACTAAATACTTCTCATAAACTAAATCCAGAGGTTTATAGTTTGTTATATAGTTCAACAGGAAAAAAAAAATTAAATTGTTTAATAAAAAAAACCTTAAATGAAAAAGATTTTTAAAATTAATATCAAATTTTCCTTAACAACAGAAAGTTGAACAAACCCAAAAAATTACACTGAAGCTTGGCCATTAAGAGTTAAATGGTCTTATATTAAAAAAAAAAAAAAAAAAAAAAAAAAAAAAAAAAAAAAAAAAAAAAAAAAAAAAAAAAAAAAAAAAAAAAAAGTAATATTACAATTATTTTACTGTCTTATCATATAGAATTGAATTTCAAACAACTTAAACAAATGGTTGTACTTTTTATTTTTACAAATTTTATTATTATTTCTTTATAAAATACATTTTGTTTTCCCTATTTTTTTAAATTAAAAAAAATAAATAATAGGAAAATAATTAAATGGAAAAAAAAAAAATTAAATATAAATATAATAAATATATATATATATATATATATATATATATATATATATATATATATATATATATATATATATTATTTCATTTTTTTATTACAAAACTTTACATAAACTCTGGTCTCCGACTGGAGCTACCTCCTTTTTGCAGTAAAACCTTCTATTTCTAATAAAGAAACAAATACGATACTTCAAACAAATACAAATGCCTAATGAAATTAAAGTGTTCAATTTTTTTAAAATAGAGGCTACAAAAGAAGATATAATGAGGAAAGTAATATTTGGATGTCAATGAGGAGACAAAAATATCAGAATATTATTGAGTAAAGTATAATTTTATAAATAATATAAATCTGGATATGCAGTCAAAGCGTATGTATTGCTGTACTTCTAGTCAGAGTTGGGAAAAAATAATCATAGCTAAAAAAAATAATGAAAAAGTAAAAAACTTTAATCATACCTATTTTCCAACTAATTTCCTGGAATCAATCGCCTAACTTAATAACGATTAATTCTTTCAGTCAAATAACCTTTAGTTCAAAAAAAAAAAATACTAAAAGATATAATCATTATTAGATTTGGTGATTGGATCCAGCATATTAGTTTTCAAATAGCTATGATTAAATTTTAATTATTTTTTAGCTACGATTGAATTTTGCCCAACTCTGCTTCCAGTCACCTCTACACTCCCGGTTACTAATTCGAGTTCAGAAGCCACATTTGGCACGTACTCCGAGGTCGATCGATAATTGATCGGATCCGAATTAGCAGTTATCTATATAAATGCCGCCTGGATATCACTGGCTATCACCTACTAGAGTTAAATAAAATAGCTGCTTATTTCGGATTTCTAATTAATTAAATGGATTTCCTCTCTTATAAGTTTCCCATCTTCAATCCACTCTATATTTACAATTAGCTAATAAAATCAGCTTTTAATAGAGGCAGAATCCTTGGCTAATTTATTGCAGCAGATGTAAATAAAAAAATAAATAAATAAAGTATCATGTGGACATAAACAAATAAAAAAGGTTCTCTATTTATTCTTGAAATAAAAAGAAAAAGTCCCTTAAGAATATAAAATGAATAGAATAGAATAAAATAATTTTATTGCCTAAGCTTTTTCTATTACAATAGAGAATGACATAATATAATAATCATATAATATTTTTATAAAGTATTTCACAATAGTACAATAATACATTAATCAGGATTTATTATTTTTTTATTTTTTTTTTCCATTTAATTATTTTCCTATTATTTATTTTTTTTTATTTAAAAATAGGGAAAACAAAATGTATTATATAAAGAAATAATAATAAAATTTGTAAAAATAAAAAGTACAACCATTTGTTTAAGTTGTTTGAAATTCAATTCTATATGATAAGACAGTAAAATAATTGTAATATTTTTTTTTTTTTTTTTTTTTTTTTTTTTTTTTAATATAAGACCATTTAACTCTTAATGGCCAAGCTTCAGTGTAATTTATTGGTTTGTTCAACTTTCTGTTGTTAAAGAAAATTTGATATTAATTTTAAAAATCTTTTTCATTTAAGGTTTTTTTTATTAAACAATTTAATTTTTTTTTTTCTGTTGAACTATATAACAAACTATAAACCTCTGGATTTAGTTTATGAGAAGTATTTAGTTTGAATTTCTAGGTTTAGAAATCAGTAACCTTTAAGAATATAAAATGATGCACAACCAAGGACAATTTTCCAAGATTTTTTTATTAATTATACTGTCGTGACAACTCAAAAACTAAGGGTGGTAGTAAATAAACTAAGGCTAGATTGAACTTTAAATCAAAAAAATCTATAAAGGTCTCTTATAAAGTTAAAATGTTTTCAAACTTTTTTTTTTTTTTTTTGTCCTTTGTTATTTTTTTTAAAACCGAGGTTATTTTATTTTATTTATTTATTTTATTTTATATATTTATTTTATTTTTTTTTTAATTAGTCCTGATTCCTGGGTTGTAGCAGATGTACATCTCCGCCTCTCGAGCTTCAAAATATCACTGAATTCGTGCCTATAGAATTTTCGTTCTTAAGGATACTATTTTGAAATCATACTTTTTTCTTTAAGGATACTATTTGACAATCTTAGTTCTCGTCCTTAGGGATACTCCTTTGGACAATTACAGGATTTTACAAATTTAAACGGTTGCAGAATAAAACCAGTGAAGGATACTTGTTACGGCTTTGATTCCATGTCACTGAAGTTCTCCTTTCACCATTTAAAGAAAGTGAATTGAAACATACCTAAGAAGCAATTAAACAATTAAATAAATGAGAGCTAAGCGATAATTAATTTCGACACACGAAGGAGTTAACGAAGGACCTTTGTTGGGCCTAATTACGGAAGTGGAAGGGAAGGACCTAAATATTCGGAGGAGTGAAGCCCTTGCAATTTAATTAGCTAGGAGTCAGATGTCGCCGGGCACTATCAGTTCGGGCACGTATTCCATTAGGAGCGCCCATTTCTTATTTTCCTTTTAGGCAGAAGGCTCCCATTTTATTTAATCTAACCCACATTAATTATCTCATCCTTGGGGAAGGGAAATTGGCTTGTTGGGTTAAGTAAATAGAGCCATTTGTCTTAATTTTTGGTTGAGCTGTAAATAAATAAGGTCTTGTAATAGAAATTAATTTATATTTATGAACAAAATAAAAAACAAAACAAGAAAAAAAACAATTTTTTCCTGACTAGGAAAACAATAGATCATGGATATGTCTCTCTGCAGCAAGGAAGTTGCCGACAAATATTGGATCTGAGCAAAACCAACAGAGCATGCGCGTAACAAAAACAAAACAGCACTTATTAATATAATAATATTTTACATAAAAGGGTTCTTTGGTGCATTTAATCGATATTTGAGGTCAGTTGTTTCATGAAAAAAAGTTTCCACTGATTTACAGCGGATTTTCTTGGAATTTTGTCATTTTTGAGCACCCTAAAGCCGGATGGTGTTTTAAGCATAACGGAAGTATTTTTTATATCAAATAACATACATAACTGCAATTAAACGTGAAAGAATCATTTATCTATCTCGAATGAGAGCTGAGAAAAAAAATAAAACGTGATTTTCATATTTCATTTATTTTCTCGGCTCCTAATGCCCATTGCGGCTATAACTCTAGTTTTGCACTATTATAGGTCCCTACTACCCACACACTAATTGGCATTCAAATCTGTGAGTTACAACTCCAAACAATTATATTGTAAGTATAAAATATGAACTTTTTTTTAAGACGTCCAAACATTTGATAGATAAGGAGTTTATAACCAGCTGATTTGTGGTTATCAATATGAATTAAAGTTCCTCTACAAGTTTTAGTCACGTCATTATTTTGCATTGTATACTACGTATTTACTAGATGTTATTTTGTTAAACAAGTAGTAAATTTTGGTTAGTAAAATAAATTTTAAAATTCTAAAAAATTCGAAGTTCAGTCATATCGTTAGCAATTTATGCAAGCCATCAATTGTGCATTTTTTTTTTCTCATGTATATGTACTTTGCCTGGGAATCTTTACTTTCCGTTGTAACATTTTTTTTAGTAACGACTACATTTTTTAAGTGTAGGGGCTTCTTTGACGCACTCTTGGTGTTGTTCGGATCTAAAATTTGGTAGTTTTTTAATTAGAAATTCAATAGAGAATATTTTTCCGATCAACTATTTTATAAAAGGAGATTTAATTTTTAATATTTCTTTTTAAGGCATAACTCCTATTTATCTCAACTTCAGAATAGTTTTGATAAAATTTTACAGATAAGGGTTTTATGGTGCGTTGAATCGAGATTTGAGGTCAGTTGTTCATGAAAAAAATTTTCCACAGATTTACAGCGGATTTTCTTGGAATTTTGTCATTTTTTAAAAAGTTTTTGAGCACCCTAAAGCCCGATGGTGTTTTGAGCATAACGGAAGTATTTTTATATTAAATAGCATACATAACTGCAATGAAACGTGAAAGAATCATTTATCTATCTTTACTAAGAGCTCCTAATGCCCATTGGCGTTGCCCATGGGCTAGGTCCCTACTACCCATACGAAAATCGGCATTCAAATTTGTGAGTTACAACTCCAAACGTCCCCTTGTTAATTTATATAACAACATTCTTATTCTATCTTAATTTTTTCTGATGTGGAAACGTTTCGCTATTATTCATTTGATAAAACATCTTATTTCCAAACAAAATTCTCAATAAAATAGATCTATATGTCTTTATTTTATATCATAAAAATTCATCGAGTGAATTCTCTTGAAACCTTTTCGGTCTATTAAATCCTTCAAAATTATTTGGATTAAAGAAACTTACACCCAATCAAAGTTTAGTGCAAAAAATGGTGGATTATAGTTAGTGAACCTAACGTGAAGAACGTGACTTTAATCCTAAGCCAAAAATTCTGGATTTATGTTAACTTTTTTTTTTTTTTTTTTTCCACGTAACGGCCTTTGAGACCACGCAAATATCATTCACTTCTTATTACTTCTCTCCTTCCTTCTCTCTTCCCACCTTTTCTTCATTCTTTCCGATTGCTCCTTTCTTCTTTCTTCGGTCCACGCTATTCCTTTTCTCGCATCTTTCCTTCCCACAAGAACCTTGATTACATTTAGTTTTTTTCCTGTATTCATCCCTATCAAAACAGTCCTGGTCTGTTATTCCCAGTTTCTCAGTTTCCTCTTTCATCTGTTTGACATATCCCCCAGAACTCTTGTATCCTCTGATTTTATAGAAGATGTCTCTATTTAATCTTTCTGGGCCCATCCTCACCATATGCCCATAGAACTTTAATCTTCTTATTCTTATGTCTGTTTCCAGATCATTTATATCCTTGTAAATTTCTTTATTAGGTCTCAACCTAAAGCCTTCTTCTGTCTTCTTTGGTCCGTGAATTCTTCTAAGTATCCTTCTTTCTATGGCTAACATTTTCCTTAGGCTGGGGAGGGAAGATGTTTCCATTCCATATAGTATAACCGGTTTGACGACTGTATTATAGTGCCTTATCTTAGCGTTTATTGAAAGGATTGTTTTATTATACATATTGCTTGTCGCTAAGCTTAGTCTTTCCAGTTTGCTAAGTTTTTCTTTTACACTTTCCTTCTCCGACCCATTGCTACTTATAATTTCCCCAAGGTACTTGAATTTATTTGTGACTATAATGCTCCCGTACTTTGTCTCTACTATTTTCTTTTAAAAATTTCTGTCGGTAGTCATGAATTCTGTTTTCTCTTATGTTAACTTTAATGATTTGGAAATTGAATTTTTTTTTTTTTTTTTTTTTTTAATAAGAACTTTTCTATTCCAATTCTGCTCGATTATTAATACGTCATTAAGAGACCAGATTATGTTGATTATATAAGTCACGTTTATGATGAATTAAAATTTTTGGAATTTTATTTTTCGCATTTGGCCTCTAATCTTGGAATTTCCTATATTTTTAAACTTGTAAACATTAAAAAGGAAAAGTTGAACACTTTATCTTTTTCATCCATTTGCAATAATTAAATAAGATGGTCAAATTTAAATATTAATTTATTTTAATACTGATAAATAACTAACTATTAAGCAGATACATCTTATGCAAACCCAATCCGATTGACGTTAAACCAGTATTGCCTCAATACCAATATTATTGTACCAATGACATTGTGTCAATATTGATTGAAATCACAAAGGGACAAACCCTCTTAGTGCAGATATTTATTATTTGGATTTCAAAATGAGGATATACTTAACAACATGGTACCAAATGTATTTTGAAATCGATTATTTTTCTGCAAGGGGTCTATACTGTTTTGGCGTAAAGTTTTTTCCATATTCATTTTGACACGACCTAGATCTGTTGATGTTTTTCAGATCGAAAATTGGCGATAGAAGTTTCCTTACATAAACAAAAGGGAGAACATTTTTTGTTATATAACATTTGTCGCTAGAACCTACCGTTTAAAGGCTATTGAAACCAATATTTTCCCTCACCTTAGTTTTTTATCAAATAATCATTGATGTTAGTTTAAGTAATTTGGCCATTTATTTTAAGCAATTCAAAAATGTAAATTAAGATAGACAGAAGACTATAGATAGACTGATCCATTGTTTTTTACAGTCGAAGAAAAATTGATATTTCTATATTTGCTGCAACCTTTTTAAAGATACTTCTATTTTCTAAAGTTGGATGCTATGATGTAGTAACGCAGTTTAACATAATCAGGTACATGATATTATATTTTTATACTTATTGAGTGTTGATTACCTAGACGTTTCACGCTCTAAAACTCTAAGCAACAACAACAACTAAATCAGGAATAAAGGAAAATTTTCAATTTTTAATTATTGCGGTTCTGCGCAAGCGCCCGAATTGTGAGGTTGCACGTTAGATCTGTCTGTAAAAAGTGTTCTTTTAACTAGTGTTCTAGATTAAAACATCATGTAAAACACATTGTGAGCAAATTATTAGAAACTTTGATTATTACAGCTTACTAAACGTGAGTAAACACCTTGTTTATAAACTATAAAACAGACCACTGTGTTTACGAATTGCATGAGACTGGCGTGTACTGTGGCCATCTTATCACTAGCAGGACCCCCACCAGGCTAAGCCAGTGCTCTGCCAGTCGTTTCTGAGGGAGGTATAACTGGCGCTTTCCTCAGATTATTACGTATTCCAATACGTAAACCTTATATATTTATACTTTTTTTTACTTTTTCTCTTCACAATATTTATATGATCGTTACATTAGCATGCGATATTTCCACATGGTAATGTCCAGCAAAAATACTAACACTAAGAGATCAAGAAGCTTAGGAAATACACCAAGGAACTCCCCCGCTAAACAAAAACCAAAACGCTCCAATAGAATCACTCCTCCCGTCACTCCAGAGAACTCAATAGATATGAAATTTCTTCCAAGTCCTTCAACCCAAGTATTTACCGACGAGTCACCATTCTTCACACCAAACCCATATCAAGTTTTATCTAACAGGACAGAAACAATAGAAACTAATAGCACCCCAAAAGTAATTAAACCCCCGCCCATCTTTGTGAGAAATATAAAAAACATTCAGCTCCTATGTGAACAATTAAATCAAATAGTAGGCTCCGGTAAATTTACACTCCTCTTAAAAGCCCTCTTACCAACAAATGCAATAAGGAAATAATTATGATGTGTCTTTGTCAGATGTTTGGATACATTTTTTCACTTTTGGGAATCGTTGTGTTCACTATAAAAATTTATTTTTCAATCATCTAACAGTAATACGTATATTCTGTTAATAAAACGTTTGAAAGGCGTATCTTCATCACATAATCGTTTAAAGCAAACGAAGCAGTATTGGTGAGGAAATATCGTGTTAAAAATAAAACCTCTCATATCTCTTCCCTTTATTGAAAATATTCACCCGGGACCATAAACCGGTGTCCATTACGGAATGCTTTCAGCTGATGTGTGCCCGCTCGAGATAGCAGTATCACTCGGCAACAGGTCTCTGATTTTCGATTCCATAAAAGTTGTCCATATCCTGTTATCTACTAAAGGGCCTCTCGAGGGATTGCTGGAGTTCGGAGGTGGAATAAGCTGGTGAATGGTTTCAATTTCCATCCTTTAAAAAAATAAATAAAACAAGGATACCCATTTTAGGTAAAACTTTTAACTGTTTTTACAATCAGTTAAAAAACAAAAAAAAATCAATTTTACTGTAAAACAAACACATCGATTCCCAAAGCCGGAAAAAATGTATTCAAACATCTGACAAAGACATATCCAAATTATCTCCCTATTGCATTTCCTGGGAAGAGGACCTTACTTTAATTGCCCACCCACCACTATCCCGTTTCCAGACGATTCCACTGCGTCGGTCTTAAAATAATTATAAAATACAAAAAAAAAAAATGTCTAGAAAATAAACAAAAATATTTAAATTAATAAGGTAAAGTTGACTTTTAAGTATTTAGAAAAGTAAATTGTTGGAGTATGCAGTCATAATAGATACACAACAATTAAAAACTTATTTTTTAATTGATGTGTATCTATTATGACTGCATACCCCAACAACCTACTTCTCTAAAAACTATTTAAAATAAATACTTTTCCACACTATGTTACAAATTGAGTTAATTATATATTCACAAATTTAAACAAAACCACAACAAAAATAGATGAATAAAAATATTAAACTAAACATTGTAATTGTAATGTAATAATAATTTAGTCCAGTCAATGAGTGATGAAATGAGGGGCGTAGAGTCCATGGAATATCCAATAATTTTTGACTTCATAGCTTCGTCAGGAGTAGTTAGAAGGTAAACATTCTATATGTCCCTGCCCCTCCGGAGTGAGCTAATGGGGTGTGGGGGGGGAGGAGAAAGTTTAATTTTTTTGATATTTCGATTATATCTCGAAAACGGTTGACTCTAGGAAAATATATTACAAATAAACATAAAATCTAATTAAATTTCCTATAAAATTGATTCGATATAAATTCTAACCGGTTAGGAGATATTCGTTATTGAGAATCGGTGATTTTCGGGAAAAAGCAAAGGTTAACTTACTTTTTGTTAAACTTTTACTTCTAGTACTTTCCACAAATGTTTCTCGGAAAAAACGTCAGAAACAAAATTGTAGAGCATTAAATGTACTTTAATTTCATATATACGTTTCTGGTATTTGAAGCGGATGTTAAACAAAAAGTTAGGTAAACCTTTTTTTTTTTTTAATTTCTAAAATTATCTATTATTAATAACATATATCTCGGAAATCGTTAGAATTTCGACGAATATGTATATAATTAATTTTATGGGAACTTTGATTAGTGGCATATTTTTCTAGAGTCTAACGTTTTCGAGATATAATCGAAAAACACAAAATTAGGACCTTCTCCCCTCCCCACCACCTTTAGCTCACCCCCACGGGCCGGGACTTTTAGTATGTTTACCTTCTAACTACTCCTAATGAAACTGTGAAGTCAAAAATTATCAAATATTTCATGCACTCTACAATGTGTTTATTGACTTGACTAATTGTAACTAAACATATTAAACTAACAATAATAACATTATTGCGAAGAACATTTTTAATTTTTGGATAAAATTTTCCAGTTAATATGGGGAAATGACAGTGAGATCTGGTAATTGAATTTAAATTTTCTACTTATAGTTCTCATACTGTAATTAAGCCACTATCCAAAAACTTTAAAAATAAATTAATAATTAATAATGTTGGTACTAAAATAATTCAGGTTTTGAATATTCATTTTGTTTAGGCAAGTGCTTGGCAACTAAACAAAGACAAGTCTTTAGTCTAGTTAATGGATTCTAAACAATCGTTATTAATGTTGTTTTTCTTCAAATATTAGTGTTACAGTTTTAGTTACATTTTCTAGGAGCAAGAACCCCTAAAATTTAATATTGAAACAACGATAGTTCTTAAAGATTTTGACTCTGAGTTCATGGAAGGCCTTTTGTTGTTGTTCACGACTATTTGACAGCTCTTGTTGATGAAAACTCCTTCAAAACAACTCGGGATAAATTGTTAGTTAAGTTAGAGTTGACTACTTAACATAACACAAAGTCATATATATATTTTTCATTTTTATAAAACCCATTATAATTTTTGCACCAACCCAATAACTAATAATATATAAATCATGGAACGTATTCAAGCCTAGGAAGCAGGATTGTTAATAAAAAATTGTCTATCAGTTATTTGTTTTGTTGAAGTAAGGATTTTTTTCAACATTTTCACATGAATTCAAAACTTTTTTAACTAAACACAGTAACTAACTAAAGATTAATGCGTAGGATTCCTTTTTGAAAGTAAAATCTTTACTATCGACAATTTTTTTCTGAATTAAAATTAAAATGCGCAGTCTTTTCCTTGGCCAACTGCATTACGTCAATCTATCACAATTATATTACATATAAAATTTTCTTTCCTACAAAGAATTAAACCTATGCGCTGGAATTGAAAATCATGTCTCTCAAATCTCTCGACCTCAAATTCCATTCTTTCCAGGAATCCCTCTCGGAACCTACCCACTAACTCTTCTTTCCTTTCCTTACCGTCCCCCATTTTTGCTTGGTGGTTTTTGATTACGGAACTCGAGAGCAGACTAAGAAGACTATTGAACTGTTTCATTAGATTCATCTTTCGGGTTCCAAAATATTCCCAAACATCACATCAGTATGTGACGAGTTACACTGGCTTCATCTCACAGAAGTTAGTTTCCAGCGTCCTCTTTCAAAGCATTAATTTTCGCGATCCCTCCAAGATCTATAATATCTGCTGGTTCAAATCCTTGGTTTCCTCTTGCAATAAAAAATCTCGCTCCTTAGACCTGCCTACACCTTTTCTTAATAGTGCATCATTTGAACATTTCTTTATCTTCCGTTCAACTTACTACTTCATCAATTCACTACTTCATAACATTCGTAGCGTTCCATTTCTACATTTAAATTCCTTCTGTTTCAATACCTCCTTTATTTCCGGAATGATACTAATTATTTAACTTCATTCACAAATCGTATTCATACGGTTCGTGCATGTAGTAGATGTACATAATTTGTTATTTCTTTCAATAATTATTGGATTTTTATATTTTTTAATTGATATAGGTACTTTTTTTTCTTTATTTGCAAAATTGTTAATGCTTAATCAGATTGCTGATTTGTTTTATTTTATCTTTTGATAATAAGACTTATTTTATTATTCTTACCAGAATAAAGTTTATTTTCTATTCTATTATAAATCGATAGAGTAATAAAATCATACTGACTTAATATTCTAATCGAAAAACCATTGCCAAGAAAAATCGATACTGTATTATATGAGTCGGTTAATTGCCCAATAAGATAAAAAAAAAATTTTATGACCAAAGCCGTAAAATTGTCTATATCTCGGCGAAAATGATCTAGGTGGAACGCTTAGTCGTAAAGTTTATAGGCCTTTATTCTTAGCAACACATCAAGTTCATCTGCTTTTCATAAATTTATGGTAGTATGTTCATCGCTCACGTTTCAAACTATAATCCCTTTATTGCAGATATGCTATATTCTTCCTAAGTAATATTTTTAAATTGTCGTGATGATAAGGGGTGGGAGTACAGATGCAAAATATGGCGCCTTGTAGCTTATATCATCGGTTTTGGTAAATGATTAATTATTGGTGGTGCGTAAGTCCGCCCACATTGCTAATACTCTCATGGACGTCACAGTAAAACTCGATCGCCCAACTTCCTCTTCTCCCACACACAACAACCGTATTAAAATGATATAAGTAGAGTTTACTGTTATGAAGAATGGGGAAGAAGATGATCAGGGATGCGGTCAAAGAGGGATAAGAAATTTATTATAATTTAATATAATAATTTAACAAATCTATTTTTCTTATATGAATTTGCAGATCTTAATTTTTTTAAAGATATATTTCTTATACACATTCATAGATATTTTTCACTAATGCATTTTTATTCTAGTCTTCAAAATAACATACATATGCATAGCTACTAGGTGTGCATTTTCTTATCACTATGGATACAAAATACAAACAATAAAAACTTAAAAATATGCGCAGATATATTGGTTAATATATATATAATCAAATACCGAAATATGTTACTATCTACATTTATTTTTTTTTCACGGAACGGCCTTAGAGATATATCCCTAGAGATATCCCTTCTCTCCTTCCATTTCTCTTCCCACCTCTTCCACATTCTTTCCGATTGCTCCTTCCTTCTTTCCTCAATCCACGCTATTCCATTTCTCGCATCTCTCTCTCCCACAAGGACCTTAATTTCTTTTTGTCTCTTCCAATAGTCATCCCTATCGAAACAGTCTTGGTCTGTTAATTTCGGTCCCTCAGTTTCTTCCTTCATCTGTTTAATATACCCCCGGCACTCTTGTATCCTTTCATTTTATAGAATATTTCTCTATTTATAGTATATTTCCTTATTAGGTCTCAACCAATAGCCGTCTCGTGTATTCTTTGGGCCGTAAATTCTTCTTAGTATTCTTCTTTCTATCCCTAACATTTTCCTTAGGCTGGGGAGGGAAGCGGTTTCCTGTCTTATCTTCGCATTTATTGACAGTCTCCTTTTATAATATAAATTGCTTGTCGCGAAGCTTAGTCTTTTCGAATTTATTTATTTTCTCTTTTATGCTTACCTTCTCCGAACTATTGCTAGATATAATTTCCCCCGGTACTTGAATTAATTTGTCTCTACTATTTTCTTTCTAAAGTTTTTATCTGTAGTCACTAATTCTGTTTTCTAAAACGATATCTGTAAACCTGCCTTTTCAGCTATTTCCTGTGTTCAAATGCTCTATTGCTTCAGTTTCAGTATCCGCCATTAAGACGTATATATATATATTGGGCTATCTACATTATTTATAAAAAAAAAAAAATTTCATTACACACTTATACATAAATCCAAACTCGAGTTAAAGTAACAAATTGTGTTAAAAGGAAAACAATAGGAAGAAGAGTTAAAAAAACAAACAGACAAGGCGAATATTAAAAAATGAAACATTATAATACTTAAAGCTGCTCAATTTATGGAACGGTCAGCTCAAACTAAGGTAGAATGTAAATCGGTATCAAAACTTGTCTTTTCTAATCCATTGACAGTTTGTGTAACATTGTGTGTCTTTTATTTTTTTTTGTTCCAATTTTGATTTTGAATGTAATCGCATATTTGTCTACATAGTCGACACATCAGCATTTTACATCTGAATTTTTTTATGTTGTTGTTTGTTTTTTGGGGCTTGACGTCTATATGTACTCTAACTAGGGCAGGAATGACGGGTTATCCTACAGGTTTCCTACCTTTTATTGCTAGCTAGGGTGGGAAAGTCAAAATTCATTACCTGAGCCGGCCACGAAATAAATTTTATAATAAAAGTGGGATTCAAACTCACGACTTTCTGATTACAAGCGCTCTGAGACCCTCGCCACAAACCTCTCGGTCATCGAGTCCCCGAATTTTTTTTTTATGTTTCTGAGTAGATAAAAATAAAATATAAATAACTAGCTGAAAGTACCCCGCTCCGCTACGGTTTAATATCATTAGGATGAAGACAACTTAAATTTGTAAAAGTTAAGCTTAACGTTGATAATTATTATTACTTAAATAAACCTGAACAATTCCATTCTTAGAATAATTTCAATAAGTAAATTTGTCAATTTGCAAAAGTTAATTTTAAATTATTTTGATAGCCCTCCAGTGAAGCTTCGAGGCAGCACTACCATCTTACCCCAGCTCTGATACCAGACCATCAGCTTTTCTTATGGCATACTTTAAGTGAATATAGCTTCAACTTTTTTGAAGAAAGTCTAGTCTTTCGGTTTCTATTTTCGCGTACATATCAAGCATAAATTGGTTGAGGAGATTACGAAATTAAAGTAAATAAGGTTCTCCACCTCCTCGCTCCACTAACATTTAGGCGTAAAAATCAGCTGCAGAAACAGTTTTCTTAAGTGATGTATTGGTGTCTGGGTCACGCTGAGGGATGTTAATACTGTACCTTTTTCTCCATGGTAGAACATGATACGATATTAAAGAGAACTACTTGTCCCTACATCGAACTGGCCTTACATGTCATCATCAGAGAACATAAGTCTTTTAACCTCCTCTTTAACATAAGTCTTTTAATAAATTCTCTTCACGAAACAACTCAAACTTGTAAGTCGTAAGTATCCTCTGCAGCTACCATGAGTTCACAGAAAGTACCAATATTATAAGGTTTCGACATCGATCGTATTTCTGTTTGTTTACAACTATAAGGAACTTAAACGGTGGTCAAAGTTTGGCTTAAAGATCTAACCTATTTTTTAACTTAGCTTATATCCAAATACCATATGATAATTAATCTTTTATTATTCACCCAATAAAAATTGAAATCGCATTTTTCGCAAATTAGCCGCGATCCAGGCCGATTTTTTTAAAATTCCTTTCTTAGCGAGCACCTACGGCCCTAGAGGAATCTACATATCGAATTTCATTCCAATCCGTTCGGTGGTTTCTGAGATTTCGTGTTAAGTGAGTGAGTGGTATTTGACAAATATATAATAGATAACTGTAAAATAGGTATGGGAACTCCTACTATTCTTTTTTCACGCATAATGAGTGAGTTCGTGTTTGTGATTCTTCTCTTTGAGCCAGCTTTGTATCGCATTTGCTTCTCTTACAATTGTTGAATCGGATTAATTTCTAGTTCTCGTTTCACTCAAATTCTTGGAATATTACTTTACTTTTCTTGTTTCCTTTCTTCTTACCCAATTTTTCGTGCAGCTTCTACCAAGACGCACCATTCGCTGTTTGTTTGTTTATTCCTAAACTCAACTGTTCTCAATTGAAACTTTTAAGGGTGATGGAGACGATTTATATTTTGTTTTGTTTTAATAAAGTTTTATAAATCACTGTAAGATTTTTTGTAACACAGTAAACAGTAACAGTAAATAAATCAAAATTTGAAAAAAAAAAAAAAAAAAAAAAAAAAATGACTGTTACACAAACTGTCAATGGATTAGAAAAGACAAGTTTTGATACCAATTTACATTCCACCTTAGTTTGAGCTGACCGTTCCATAAATTCAGCAGCTTTAAGTATTATAATGTTTCATTTTTTAATATTCGCCTTGTCTGTTTGTTTTTTTAACTCTTCTTTCTATTGTTTTCCTTTTAACACGATTTGTTACTTTAACTCGAGTTTGGACTTATGTATAAGTGTGTTTTTTTTTTTTTTTTTTTATATATATATATATAATATATGATAGCCCATATAGATAGCCCAATATATATATATATATATATATATATATATATATATATATATATATATATATATATTTAATTTATATATATATATATATATATATATATATATATATATATATATATATATATATATACATCTTAATGGCGGATACTGAAACTGAAGCAATAGAGCATTTGATCCCTGTGTTCAATTAATTGAGTGAAACGAAAACTAGAAATTAATCCGATTCAACAATTCTTAGAGAAGCAAATGCGATACAAAGTTGGCTCAAAGAGAAGAATCACAAACACGAACTCACTCATTAAGCGTGAAAAAAGAATAGTAGGAGTTGCCATACCTATTTTACAGTTATTATTTATATTTTATTTTTATCCACTCAGAAACATAAAAAAAAAATTCGGGGACTCGATGACCGAGAGGTTTGTGGCGAGGGTCTCAGAGCGCTTGTAACCAGAAAGTCGTGAGTTTGAATCCCACTTTTATTATAAAATTTATTTCGTGGCCGGCTCAAGTAATGAATTTTGACTTTCCCACCCTAGCTAGCTATAAAAGGTAGGAAACCTGTAGGATAACCCGTCCTTCCAGCCCCAGTTAGAGTTCATAAGGACGTCAAGCCCCAAAAAACAAACAACAACATAAAAAAATTCAAATGTAAAATGCTGATGTGTCGAATATGTAGACAAATATGCGATTACATTTCAAATTATCTATTTATAGGTAAATAAGCACAAAAGATCCAAAGTAAAAATAACTCAAATTGATTCCAAAGGTCTCAAAACAAGTACATTTTGATGATATTGATGCTTTAGTTGGCAAATGCATATATTTTAGGTGCTACTAAAATTTTCAGCAAAATAATTGGCTGCAAGAAAAAATATTTTCAAACGTTTTTATTATTTTAACAGAACCTTATAAGCGGTAAATAATATCAAAAACATATTTTTTTTTTTATTTCATTTCAGAATTTTTTAAAATATTCCTTTAAGTATTTGTAGTGCCAGGAAAAAAAACAAAAAACTCTTCAACCGCTATCAAAAGATGTAATCTCAGAGACTGTGGCCCGAGGCTGTTTTGGCAATCAGGAAGCCTTGCACTCCTTTCCCCACAGACAGGATCGTGGAATTTGATCCTTTCGGAAGGAACACGATCAGCCAGCACCGAGGTTTACGACAGAGAGAATCCCAGATGGGGTTTATACGGCCTCGCGGACAGAGAGCTCACCTAGCTCTCATGATATACGATGCGGCTTCTGATCTCCACTCCCTGCCGTTTTATTCTGTATGTCTTAAAAGAAAATGGAAGATTCCCTTAGTGAGAATGAATATTTATTCATTAAGCTGTAATATATATATGTGTGTGTGTGTGTGTGTGGCTTGGTACAAGAAGATTTTCTTCAAAAACGACTTTTTTGCTTATAATGTGTAAAAATAATTTTTCACCTGTTAAGAATTGAAATTATTAGTACTACGCTAAACTGTCAAGAAAAGTCAAAACTAAAACCTATTATAAAATCTTGAGGTTTTGAATTCTGTAACATACCGAAATGTAACAGGCACTTCTTGTACCAAGCCATACACACACACACACACACACACACACACACACACACACACACACACACATATATATATTCAATAAGGTTCTTGAGGTTCAGTCAGTAAATAACAACAACTATTTTGGCGAAGTTTCGAGACTATATGGTTCTCACAATCATGCCCTACAGTGAAAAAAAAAACAACAATAAAATTCATAAATCATTTCATAAAATCATGCGTTAGAATAATTAATTACACATAATTACAAAATATGTAGCAGTAGGGAACTACTTCCAGTGTTACTGGTGGATTTTCTATTGGTATCTACAACTAAATTTAACAGTACTAGTATACAACTGAAATGGGGAATTTTGAAAAAAAAAATATTTAGAGATGGGAATTTTCAAGGGTTTTCCCAGTTACAGGTAGACGGAATTTCTGTATTTCTGTGTAATAAATCGATAAATGGTTATTGATTTATGTTGCATATTATTATATATGTATCTTATTAATCTGAATGATATATTATTAATCTCAAGAACCTTATTAAATATATAATAGTAAGTCAAGAAGAAATATATCCATATATTTTACTTCTTTCTCAGGCCAGTTACCATTTTTTTAAATTAGACTTTGCATTAACTTGTACCTCTGTCAGTCAAATAATTCGCAATCGTAAAGGATATGCCTAAAATTTTAGATTTGACCGTCATCGTCACATGGGTCATTTAGTATAATATTAAAGCGTTTTAGGTAGGATTTGGTGTTGCCATGTTGTGTGACAATTTGTTGTGTTTTTTTCACTCTCAAAAATGAAACATTTCGACATACTCTTGCTCTGTTGGTATCGAAAACTTATGCAATACTATGTAAAATATTTGGCGCTAGGCTGTAATAATAGGAGCTGTAATAATATGAATGGAAATAGTAACGTATTTCATTTTGTTGGTGTTCGGATTAAAAATTTACCGTCAATTTCCTTATCAGAATCAGTAGATAAAAAAAGAAGATTATAGACAAGCATCTACGATCTGTTGCTTTCCTTAAAATTGGTTTTTTTTTCCCAATTAAAAATGGAAGTTTTCTTTCTTTACTTTTTAGACATTTTTGTCTACATCATTCAAATTATATCTCTACATCATAATATATCCCTTAAGAATATAAAATAAAAAAACAGACAGGTGCCTTCAGAGCGTTCAATTGAATATGAATTGATATCATTAATAAATAAAAATAATTATAGTAGTAATAAAATTATTAAAAAAAAATGATATTAATAAAAATTAACAGAAATATCTGAATTTATTTAGTAGATTGTAGATTAAGGTTTTTATTTGGGCGATCAACTTCCAGGTTATGACGCCCTTTTCATTTAAATGTTGGAAATTTATTTTTCTTCGTCCTGTATCATAATTTTCGTTTTATATTTTATTGTAAAGTAAATATTCTTTAAATAGATTTATAATTTTGTTTACGGAACTTCTAAAGTCCCCTAGAGCAAGTTCTGTGGTTCGGGGTGTTTTATTTTTTTCTAAGTCTTGTTGTAATAATGTGCAATCTTCATTTACGTGCTTAATGGTCATTGGAGATTGACATCTTTCACAATGTGGTTGGGCCACTTTTGTGATCAGATATGAATGAGTCAGGCATTTTACAGATCTACCAGGATCTGAACTTTTTGTGAGGCCGAAGGACATCCTTGGCCATCTCTCTCCTTCCACAATTAGAATTAGCTTTTTCGTCCTTAAGGATTGCTGTTTCAAAGGTTTTTAAGTTATCCGAAGGATTCCGCCATTGTTGTCCTCCAGGATACTGTTTTAAAATATTTGACGATTTTAAGATTCGAATTCATTTAGTGCAAAAACAATAACATTTATAGTAGGTACATATTATAGAGTATAGACTGTTCACATTTTATATTACTAAAAAGTGGTTATTTACAGTTTTCATGGACCTGGATCTAATAATCTAGTTATTTATACTTATTCCCAAGAAAACATTCTATTCGTAAACATTAGATGTTTTCCCTTAGGGCAGGATAACAGCCTGTGCTCTGGAAGAAACATCTTTGAGGATGATCCAGGAAAAACGGCTCAACCTTAATGATATGGACTTCCCAGTTTACAAACAACTTTAGGCCAAAGTATTAAAAAGTCATATCGGTTAAAAAACACCCCACAGGTTCTCTTGTCCGTTTTGGGCACGCGGCTAATGGAAGGTTAAAGCTGACTCATGGTTGAGGTAACCAGACACTCCGTTTTGAAAGAGACTGTGTCGTTTTTCAGATATTGAGGTACAGAAATAAATTAATAAACAGTAAATTCTAATTGATTCAAAAGCAAGTAAATTCAGTTTTTCAGGTTAGTTTCTCAGTTATAAACCTTTTCATTTATCTTCCAGAGAAATATTTTTTTGTAATACTTATTTCTTTAGTAACTCATTACATCTAAACCTTTATTTTTTAAGTCTGAATAATAATACATTAAAGAACAAATAAATTCAACGAAAACAATAAAAATATCCAACAAAAGAAGAAGTGAATAATACAGTTTTATTAAAAATATTCTAACAAAAGACGTTACATTGTTTTTTAGGGTAAGCGATTTAAAAGATAAAATAATCAGTTTTAAAATGTTCCGAAGCCTTATCTTAATAAAATCTAGGCAGCACTGGCCGAGGGGATGAGAAACTAATCTGATTTTTGAGTTTGTTTCTATCCTCAACAGCGTCTCTCAGATATAAACATTTTTTTTATGTTGGTTTAAAATTATAAATATATTGACACTGAGCCTGAAGTTTACATTTTTACAGTAATTGAAAAACATGAAAGAGATATTTTATCCAGGTAGAATCTTACCATAAAGGCTATTTTATAAGTAAATTAGTTTATGAAAACATAGAACATGACGTTACACTTTTGTTTTCTCAAAGGACTAGTTGTATATGACCTTGGGAAGAAGATATTTTTATATTATAATTCCCTCTTCTATGTTATTTTAAATGAAAACGTTTCTCTACAAAAAGACTTCAAGCTCGAACGCTTAAAGAAGTATTTTATAATATCGTATAAATAATTTTTATGTTGACGTAACATTTTTAGGTTTCTAGGTAAGATCATATAAGAAAAAAATATAATATTTTTTTCATTATTTATATATTTATTTATAATTATTGGGAGCCGCGGTAGCTCACTAGACAAGGACTGAAATAAGAAATTAATTTCTTTTATTTCTGCCGTGGCTCGGATTCGAGGTCGGGAGACCCTTCTGAGGCACACTCAGCCTCGTTAATGTGAGTATCCTTAATTATTGAAAAACCTGGCAGTTGAGCAAGTATTCTGGTGAAATCCCCTCCTTTCACAGCCGTTGGCCCAGAAAACCCTACAGGAATACTACTCTACCTGACCATTTCGTCTCTTTACACAAACTCTGATCTAGAACTCGATATTTTTAGAGGATATTTACATTTTGTCTGCTTAGGTGAGGGTTAAAACATGTTTAATTTCTTTTCTTATATTTTTGAAAAATAATTATATATATATATATATATATATATATATATATATATATATATATATATATACATAATTATTTTATATAATCTTTTATTATAATTATTTATATATATCTATATAGCTAAACACTGATGTTTTGAAATTTGTCGTATGTTTTAAAACTAATGATGAACTATTGAAAATAATTTTGGAATAAAAAAATTGAAATAGAATTTTATCTCCCCATGTCTCTATTGAGTCCTGGTAAGCATTAATCTTCAGGGATGCCAATCGGGACTTAATTTACAGAAAATTTAGTTATAAATATTTTTTTTTAAATTAATTAATTAAATTTATAAGTTCTTCTCCAGAGGTTTGCGTGGAGCCAGAAAAATTAGTTATAATATTTTTTTTAAAAATTAATTAATTAAATTTATATTGAAACAATTGAGGTATGTTAATAGTAAAGAAAAAAAATGAATTAATTGGATGATTAAGTGAAATTAAAAGCAATGTCTATTCAAATAAGATTAGCATATTAAATTACAATCTTAAATTGAGCATCACTTCTTAATCTAGTATCTAACTAATTGACAAATCAAGTTAATCTAAACTTAACTTAATGAGAGAGATACTCTGTTGAGGGTGAATGCGTTGTCGCTGGAAGTAATAGTGCTAAAAGCAGAGTGACTCGGCTACATGGCTAGACAGGTCAACTGGGCCAGTTCAGAATGACATGTCGAACAAGAAGCTAATCTCAGATAGAACCTCAAGAAACAACACAAAATATTTTTCCGGCCCTTTTTGAAGCATCGTTCCCACCCTAGGTCTGACACTAACACGCTCACTAAATTCCTAGTAGTTAGAAGCTGGAAATCAATTAAGAATATAAGTGTTACCCAGAATATTATCAATAAGGGATAGGTACCAAAAACTCTCCATTGTGAACGGCCCAGCTACGTCGAATTGCTAGAAGGCTTATCGATTCCCTGTTTATTTAAATCATTAACGAATTTCCTATCAGCATTATTTAAAATTACCATTTTGTCTTGACTTTTCCCTGTAAATAATATTGAACATCAACGGGAGCCTTGTTTCCATAAGTGATGTTCCTCTTTACAATTTCTTCTGCTTTTTGATCTTAATTTTCCATAATTCTCTAGGGATCTTAGTTACAATCATTTTTATATATTTCTTTCCTACACAATTTATTCCTTTTTGTTTCACCATTATTTTCACATTTACCATTCTTTTTCTTTGTTGTTATTTTCAATTTATTACCACCGATTCGCTTCTTTAACCTTTTTGTAAATTTCACTCTTCTCCCTGCTCTGAACGTTATTGGTTCTTTTCATTTTTTATATCTTGGCATTTTAACTTTATGATTTTTATTTTTCATTAATAATTGTTTATTATTCTTTTTCTCAAGTGTTTTACTCGCTGGCAATTCCTTTTTAATTGATTGTACCGCTTTTTTAAAAGTGTTATGAGGAATAGTAAATTTCACCTCATTGTAGTCTTTTTGTTTTTTTTTCTCAACTTTTTCTTCATCATGTGTCGGGAGGTTTGTTTTATGAAGTATTATTCCTTCTTTGACAGTGGTAAGAGGGCTTGTATTTTCAACTTCAGTTTCCTCTTTTAGTTCTTCTTCAGATATTTCTTGATCTGGGAGGTATTCTTCAAACGTTTGTATTCCTTCTTCAATAGTGTAATGAGAGCTGGTTAACTCATCTTCAAGTTTATCTGTTTGATTCTCTTCCTCAATCAGGAGGGGGTTTTTACCAACTTTATGTTCCGCATTTATATCATCTAAACCTGTCGTTGAATATTCTAATTTTGATGATAGTTCTCGATGAGGTATCTTAATTTTATGGTTAATCTGGCCTAACATAATCTTTTAATCTTCAAAATCCTTCTACATTTTTCTTTTCCTCTTTTCCAATTGGCCAAGTATTTTTCCATCGTTTTAGTTATTTTTGCCCATTCGGTAGGATCGACCCTAAGGCTTGAACTAATGGGAAATGGAGCTTCTGCTTTTTCTTTTTTCCTTCTTTGGTATTCATGTTAAGAAAATATAAATAAATACTCTCTAAAAAAATCCAAATACAACACCTTGTAATTTCACTACACAATCAAAACTGTGAGCAAAAATTAAATTGATTTACAATATTAAGTAAACAAATAAAAAACAATATAGTGTTTTTAAAATATACAGATATTAATTGCAACAAAAAAAAATACTCATTAATGAATTATTAATTAGAATTTTATTAACACCAATTAATTACCCTTATCATTTAACTAATCAGATTCCGTACAAGGGATGCCATTCTTAATGCTGTGTCCCCGGCTCTCTGTCGAGTCCAGATTAGCATTAATGTACAGGGCTACCAGTTAGGACTTAATTTTCTGACCAATTATAAATCATTTTTAAAATAATTAATTTATTAAATTTATAACTTATTTTCCAGGAACAACTAGAAAGGCCAACTAGGCCAGTTCAGAAGGACATGCCGGATAAGAAGCAACAATCCCAGATTAGACCGCAAGAAACAAGACACAAGACGCCGAAATTATTTTTTCGGCCTTTTGTGAACCACCGTTCCCACCCAAGGTCTGACACCAACACTCCCACTAAATTCCTATTAGTTAGAATATGGAAATCATTTAAGATCGTAAGTGTTACGCAGAATATTCGATAATATTCTATTTTAGTATTTTTCAAGTACCTATCTCTTATATCTATTATAGTATTATAGGTACTTAAAACTCTTCATTGTGAACGGCGTAGCTGCGTCTACTTCCTAGAAGGCTTGTCGATTACCCGATCTCCTGTCCAGGGCTGTGAGGAGCCAGTCTACTGAGTATCATGTAAAATATTCGTATTAATTTTAAAATCTATTTTTATATGAATATTGATACAAATCAAGTTGCAAACAATTCACCAATTCTAAATGTGTTGACCCTTTTATACCATCATGCGTTCCTCAAGAAAATCACAAATTTACACCCAAATGTGAGAGGGGTCACCTGTGGTGTAGTGGTTAGCATAGCAACCTACTAAACCCAAGATCGCGGGTTCGCAGCCGGGAAGATGACCTTGGGATTTTTTAAAGGGAGTAAAAATACATTAGCTATGCCGTCCTTCGGAAGGGACGTTAAATGGGGGTCCCGTGCCTGTGCGATGTCAGGTACTTGTTAAAGATCCCTATCCTATTTATACCTGGATAGGCAAAATTTAGGACTCCCACCGTAGCACCGTCCGATTAGCCATAGCAGCATAAAGTGACGTTTAACGAAAAAAACAAATAAACATCCAAATGGGAGAGATGGAGTGAAAGGAAAAAGTGGCAGGTCTGGTGATCCTTGAAGGATTATTCATTTTTTCAATTAGAACCCAATTGTGAGATTTTAGAATCTTCGAGAAGGGAATCTTGAACTGATGATGAATGATAGGAATATTTGAAACTAGTTTTCAAATAAAAAGAATTCTAATATAAGTTGCAATTAATTCTTCAATCCTAAATAATATTTTTGTAACATCTTGAATCCCCGATAGAGTAGGAAGCAGATTCAGATTAGAATTAACGCTGTTAATCTAATGCCGGAAGTTGGTACAAGAGAGGAGATGTAATTGAGATGGCTGAGCTAAGAGTGTGCCTTATCAAGGCAAGCTGATAGTCATCTTGGAGGCCTCTGACGGCAGCGCCATCTACCTCAGCATTAATTACCTTCGTCTTCTCTGGGGCTTATTGTAGGATCATATTAATAGAAGTTTTATCTTTTGTCTAGAAGTCGAGTTTCGAAACTGCTTTAAATAATATATTATAGCCTCATGGAATATTTCTCACCTCTCACAGAACAGAACAGAAAGATAATATTATTTTGAGATGATATCCATTGAGAAAACATTATATAAGAGGAAGAAAAATTATATCTATCTTAGAAATTTTAGCAATAGAGAGAAACACTTTATTAAGCGTTGCTGCCCATTTTAAATGGGTTTGCTAAATACACAGCATACTTAATCAATCTCAATTTGACATTTGACAATATTTAATACAGAATAAATATAACACACGCACACACACAAAAAAAGAACAACCCTGTAATAGTCATTATTTTAATTCAAATTTTAGTTTTAATCTTCCACCAGTCGCGCTGTTGTATTTCGTACAACACTCGTCTTGTTTTCTACATCTTTCGCTTCCGGTGAACTTCCCGGGAAATTGGCTTTAGCTATTCCTCGAGATAATTCTCTATTTGCCGCCTGTAATTTTTCACTGTAAGAGGAAAAATAGTTTCTTGTATGGAAAATATTTAGCCCTCAGTGTTACACAAAATACAACAAGCGACCGCTCTCGTTTTGTTTTTTACTCGCCCCTTTCTCGGCAATCAGCTGGACTTAATATAATGTAAGTAGGATTCTTTTGCATTTTAACTTTTGTTTATCTAAGTGAGCGAAGTATTAATTATTTGGAATGACTTGATTAGTTGTAAACCTATGAAATTCGAATATATTCCTCGAATTTCGCAGGAGCTAGATGATGAAGGGAAAAGAACCTGGAAATGGAATACAAAATTTAGATTTGAGTGAAGAGGAAATATAAAATGTTTTAGGTCATGTTACAGAAACCTCTGTTGATTGTAGTGATGAATATGACACGTAGAAGGTGGGGGGTAGTCAGAAAATATCTTAATTTTAATTGTAAAAATCATTTCTCAAAAGAAATTGTTTATAATAACTTTTCATAATAACAACTATTTTAGACATGAAAAATATTAAATTTGACAATAATATTGTACATAAAAATTTATCTAGTTGTAAATTTGATTTTTATTAAATTCAATCATAAATATATTTTCATTTACTTTCAAAATATTATTCTCTCATTTAATGTAATGTACGTATATTCTACTTTAAATGTAGGATGGTCAAAATATTTAATTTAATTGATTCAATAAAAAATTTGGACAAAAGCGGATAAAAAAACAGAGTGTTGTACTTTGTACAACACGCGACCGCTCGTGTTACGGAAATTGGCGCTATCTCTCTACTAACTATCTCTTATCCTGGCACCGCCCTTACTAGGTAGGATGATGGCACATATTTGTCATCAATTAGTAAAGTTGCAAAAATGGAGTGAAAATTAGAGCGTCAAAATAAATCTAAACCAATCTCATTAAATAACTTGTACCCTTCGGTTTAAACCTACGACTTCTTGTCCTACAATATAATTGTATGCTTTAATGGTATTCAATTGATTCCTGTAGAACATATCCGCTACCAAGAACTCCATTTGGATAAATGTATTCCGTGGAACCCACATACAAGACTAAAACGATTCGAGACTGCTCTTTGTTATAGACTTCTCCAACATTTACTAGACGAGCATTCAAAGCTCCCAATAAATTACAAAACATACAAAGGGGAGGACACACTCAGTCTCTCACGGAAATTGGAAATTTTTTTGGAGGTCCTGGTCAAAAAATATTAGACACATATTTTGCCGTTCCGACCAATGGGCCCTAGAAGCCGAGAAAAAAAATCTAGCATTAAATAATTTATTTTGTATCTCGAGTTTAAAAAATGATATCGACATGATTCTTGCACCAAGATTTTCAGTTTTGATTGCGAATTAAAGGAAACAATACGGTCGCTCCATAGATTTTGGTTTAGGTTAATTAAATTCTAAAAAAATGATTAGTTTTTTAAGCAAACTACCTCTTAGATTTTTTCACAAAAATTGAGGTCAGATTCTAATTCAGACCCTCAAAAACATTAAAAAACGGTTATTCAACAAAATCAAAAAATATCATTTTTTTCACCCTCTTCCAGGAAAATGAAATTTTAAAACCGATTATTGGTTACATACCTTTAAATCGTCATTACTTTGTCATGCAATTCACTGGTTGGTATCGCTGGAAAGAGGAGGGTCTCAGCTTTCTTTTGATGTATATAAATGTAAAATTCGATGAACAAAAACTATTAAAAAAATTGGAAAATCCGAAAAACATTTTGATTTTTAACTTGAGTTTGAAACCAAATACATTTCAAGCGTATTACCACCCTATATTTTGTGTAAAAAAAATAAAGTTGATACGTAAACCGTCTAAGCGTAATTCACGTTTTTATCAATTTAAAACAAAAGTTGTCTACCAATTTGGTCAGGCAAACTTTGAAGCTTACAAACTTTTATTTTTCTATTTGGATGAAATTTCGTATTTAAGGGTTCTCTTGAATGCTGAATTCGAATCCGATTTAGTTCAAAATTATATTAAATATACTTCACTTGAAAAATTTTAGCTTTTACACTGTAAAATGTGATAAAAAAATTCTTTTAGCCCTAGAATTCCATCTCAACACCCTCAAAACTCAGGAAACGTATGTATATTTATAGATATCAATAAAAAAAAAAAAAAAAATAATATATATATATATATATATATATATATATATATATATATATATATACTAATTGGGAGAAATAATTTGTTACTTTAATTATTATTAAAATAATTATAATTATTAATTATTTATTGTAATGATAACTTATTACAAATTAATATTTACATTATATACAGACAGAACCACATATTAGATTTGATTGTTAAGTATTTACAATTTTTATTTTATTTTGCAGTTGAACATGTTAAAATATGATTGTGATAGTTGACATAAAAACATTATAGCAATAACTGCCTCACTTCTGTTGCTGACAGGATTTTGTTGAATATAATGAAAATGAAATTGTAATGTAATAAGCTTCACTTATTAGAACCCAGTAAACAAAGATTACAAAACGGGTTAGAGATGTGTTCTGGGTTTGAAGAATAAAATAAAAATTGTAAATACTTAACAATCAAATCTAATTCTGTGGTTCTGTCTGTATATAATGTAAATATTAATTTGTAATAAGTTATTACAATAAATAATTAATAATTATAATTATTTTAATAATAATTAAAGTAACAAATTATTTCTCCCAATTAGTATATATATATATATATTTTTTTTTTTTTTTTATTGATATCTATATATATATACATACGTTTCCTGAGTTTTGAGGGTGTTGAGATGGAATTCTAGGGCTAAAAGAATTTTCTATCACATTTTACAGTGTGCAAAGGCCAAAATTTTTCAAGTGAAGTATATTTAATATAATTTTTTCACAAGAACCGATATCGGATTCGAATTCAGCATTCAAGAGAACCCTTAAATACGAAATTTCATCCAAATAGAAAAATAAAAGTTTGTAAGCTTTAAAGTTTGCCTGACCAAATGGTAGGCAACTTTTGTTTAAATTGATAAAAACGTGAATTACGCTTAGACGGTTTTACGTATCAACTTTATTTTTTTACACAAAATATAGGGTGGTAATACGCTTGAAATGTATTTGGTTTCATCATCCTATCTGGTTTCAAACTCAAGTTAAAAATCAAAATGTTTTTTCAGATTTTCCAATTTTTTAATAGGTTTTTGTTCATCGAATTTTACATTTATATACATCAAAAGAAAGCTGAGACCCTCCTCTTTCCAGCGATACCAACCAGTGAATTGCATGACAAAGTAATGACGATTTAAAGGTATGTAACCAATAATCGGTTTTAAAATTTCATTTTCCTGGAAGAGGGTGAAAAAAATGATATTTTTTGATTTTGTTGAATAACCGTTTTTTAATGTTTTTGAGGGTGCTGAATTAGAATCTGACCTCAATTTTTGTGTGAAAAAATCTATGGAGGTAGTTTGCCTAAAAAACTAATCATTTTTTTAGAATTTAATCAACCTAAACCAAAATCTATGGATCTATGGAGCGACTGTATTTTTCCTTTAATTCGCAATCAAAACTGAAAATCTTGGTGCAAGAATCATGTCGATATCATTTTTTTAAACTCGAGATAAAAAATAAATTAATTTAATGCTATTTTATTTTTTTTCTCGGCTTCTAGGGCCCATTGGTCGGAACGGCAAAATATGTGTCTAATATTTTTTGACCAGGAACCTCCAAAAAATTGCCAACAAGATCCGTGAGAGACTGAGTGTGTCCTCCCCTTGTTAGTTACATGACAGTAATTAAACCCAATTGAACCTAAGGTGTTGGGCTTCGTGGGACCACAGCCTTACAATTCTTCTCGTACTGATTACTTCATATGCAATCCGAAATATATCTAAAAATCTTCAATGCCCCTTACTCTGTCACTAAAAAACTTATTCACTAAAATCCTTTAATAGTAAACTCCATTATCCATTCGAATCCACTAGTCACCTTACTTACTTTTAATGCTACTTGGATTGTTCCTTTACAAGCAATAGACATGTTATTATCAACATTATCATCAAACATACTTTATATATTTTATTCTATTTCGTATACAGTTATAAATTTTAATAAATAACTAAAAAAAAAAAATAAAATAATAAAATAAAATAAAAAAAAAGAAAGAAAATAGACAATTTAGGATTAAGGATGTATTTATAACAGAAAAATATAAAAGTAAATAAATCTTTGTATATAGGAACCGGAAAAAATGGGGGAAAAAAAAATCAGAAATTATCTATATAAAAATAAAAACATTATCATAAGAAAATTGTATATTTAAGCTAATATTTTTTTTATGATATACTAGAATGACATTTATATGAGGAAGGGGAGTGTTTTTAATGCTCCCAGGGAAGAAGCATTGCGAATATGAGGAGGGAGATAATAGCAAAGATGGAAGGAACAGGCGAGAAAGGAACGTTGGAATGGAGTAAGTCGGTAGGATTGGATGTAGAGATTGGAAAAGTGGTATTTGTGAATAGCGATTGGATTGAGGACTTGAATTGTAGAATACTGTAAATAAAAGGAGGGTAGCGAATATTATTATGATAACTTTGAAGAGTTATACCAACCTTACAATAAAACTATGTATAATATTACTATATCTCGTTTTATACCATAATTGACAACACTTATTTTAATAAGTATCCATTATATAAGAAGAATAGGATCTTTTAGAACGAAACTGTAAGAGAGCAGCTGGAAGTGTCCGAACTCAAAACCACTTTGGAAAACAGGCAACTAAAGTGGTTTGGACATGTCTGCCGAATGAACGAGGACATGAACCCTATAAAGGTATTAGACGCTCGACCCTCCGAGAAGAGACCACGAGGACGTCCCAGAGTTTCGTATCAGGATTTTATACAGATAATTGGAGTTAGAAGAGGCAAATCCTTCAACCAAATGTAGCGGTTAAATGGAGACCGGGAAGAGTGGCTGCGCTGAATAGAGGCTCCTCGACGCTAGAAATGGCACTTTGAGGAAGACAAAGAAGAAGAAGATCTTTAGTTTAGATAACGTTGTTGAATTCATTGTGTGATTTGAGGTCTAGGCCTAGGTAGGGGAAAGATGAGCGAAAAGATTTTATATTTTTAGTAAGAAATGATTGTTTTCCGGGATTAAGGACAAGTAAGAGGTTGTCGAAATCCTTCTTAATAAAACTATTATTTTTTAAAAGAAATACTGGTAGATGAACATTTGTAAGAACGGGCACTGGTGTAAATATGGGCACCCCTTCTTACTAGCTAAGGGCAATATTAAAGACTAACGGCGAAGACTGTCTATGGAGCCATTTGCTAATATAAGATAGCAGTGAGCAGTTGAAACCATTCTTATATCTAGTGTAGGTGCAGCTTGAGTTATTGAGCAAATTGGTATTCATTCTGGACTTTAAACTTTTAAGAGACATGTGAAATCGTTTTCGTATCTTGTCATTATGTTTATTTTAAAATAATTTCACTATGATATCTGGAGAGCGGGGATCTTAAGCTACTTTTTGAAGCACACCTTTTGCGTGCATGGCACTTTGAGGTTACATGTGATAGTGGCCAAATTTCTTAGGTGGAATCGGTTCAAATATGGGCACCCTTTTAGGTGTAATTATAGACCCTCATATCCTCAGGTACTTCGACACATTTCTTGTTAGAGATCACAACTTACCTCTTTTGTGTTCTCTGAAGACACTCGGGGAGAGGTGTGGGTTAAACGTTTCGAAATGTGGGAACATAGAAAGAAACACTTAAGGTACGGATTAATGAATTAATTACCAATCCTATTGAGATTATTTTATTAGAAAACTAGTTTCGAATGCTAAACATTCATCTTCAGTTCTAAAACAAATAGAATTGTGTATGTTTTAGAACTGAAGATGAATGTTTACCATTCGAAACTAGTTTTCTAATAAAATAATCTCAATAGAAGTGGCAACGGGGTCACCTGTGGTGTAGTGGTTAGCATAGCAACCTACTAAACCCAAGATTGCGGGTTCGCAGCCCGGCAGATGACCTCAGGATTTTTTAAAGGGAGTAAAAAATCCTTAGCTATGCCGTCCTTCGGAAGGGACGTAAAATGGGGGTCCCGAGCCTGTGCGATGTCGGGTACTCGTTAAAGATCCCTATCCTAATTATACCTGGATAGGCAAAATTTAGGACTCCCACCGTAGCATCGTCCGATTAGCCATAGCAGCATAAAGTGACGTTAAACGAAATAAACAAACAATAGAAGTGGCCATCAATTTATAAATAGAAAGAGACACATAATTGCGATATCTGTGAATAATTTATAAATTATGTAATTAATTTATAAAGAAGGATAATTTATAAAGAAATTATATTTAGCTTGTTATAAATAAACTCTCTACCGTTTCAAAGTGTTTTAAACTACTTTTCGTGACTTTTCAAAGCTATTTGTAAATCGTTGTTCTTGAAATTAAATAATTGATGTAGATTATCTTTTTGCCATCTCACATTTAAGAAGCTTGTTTTAGTTGTTAATGAAAAAAAAATCTTTAATTTCCAAGTAACTTCTAATCAAAAACAAGAGGGTGCTCATATTTACACCTTTTCCTCTATAGTTGAAGTAAGGGACAAATGAGAAAAATGCGGTAATTAATAGTAAATTCCGATCAACCTAAAGCTAAATAACTTTTCTTAAACGTTTCAGAACCTCACTATTTGGCTCTTGAACCTGGAATCAGCCACTTATATCAACAGTCTGGGTCCAGATCTCAGTGAGAGCACACTGTCGTAGTTCGATCGCTAAATTCGATAGCTGATTTTTTTGTTGAGAATCATTGCTCCTTTGGTGGTTTAGTCTAACCTGGAATTGAGCTGAATGTTTCGCTGATAAAATGAGGGATGGGTCCGATGGAGGAATCTTCATATGGAATCTCTCAACTCCTCATTACTTCTAGGTAACATATATATTTAGACAATTGAAGGGTGAAATTAAAATGAAAGACAAGGGCTTGGTGGAAGAAGAGGTTATGTAACAAAACACAATTTTGAATAATTTATGTTTAATTTTTTTTTTTTTATCTTTTCCTTCAGCAGAAAAATGTTACATATCCCCTTAATCTTTTTTTATATGTTTCTTCCTCATGTTTTTTTAAATACTCAGATTTTTCTACCTAACACCACTGCACAAAACTTTCTTCATTCTAACAAACTGGATTGTACTTTTAAAAATTGTGACAACCCCTTCTTCCACCAAAATCTTCAATTAGTAAAAATTAATGTTGCAACAGAGTAGTTAGTTTTATAAATTTTAACTGGAATTGTTTTCAAGTATGTGTTATTTTTTTGATTTGTTTGATTTTGTAAATATATAAGTCGATTAATATGTAATATAACCATGAAATATTTTTATTTTTTGGTGTCTTTATGTTTTCTATAATTTTAAGACCATGCATTGAGAACAGGCTGGAAAGGGGGTAGAGTAGGTTGGGGACCTGGAAGTATGTGGGCAATTGAGGTAAGCCCCTCCCACCCCCCCACAAATGGTTGTTGATTATGGGTACGGAGTCTTTAAATCTATGTTATTTTTTGTTGAAAAGAGTATAACAGGGGATTAGAGAAATAAAAAATAGCAGATTCATCAGTTATGCTAACTCATAATTCAACGGCGCTGTAAATATCGGAACTCGTAATAACTGAGCGTTACCAATTAGAAACCTTTTGTTTAAACAATACTTCCTCTCGGAGGGATTAGCCTGGCCTGGTTGACTATAACGAGCCTAATTACCCTTAAGGATGATACACAGCAAGTTCCATAGAATCAGACCAATTACCACTCAGAAAATAAATTCAGCAGTGTTAAACGAACCGATCAAATATTCTGCTAAAAACATTCTCTTTTCTCCGGATTTATGTTAGATTGCCTTTTTCTAATTATTATAGAGGGAAAAACAAACTTTATTTCGTTATTCAACATTCATTCACAGGTAGAAATCTTATCCATTTGGGAAAAACTAGATAAGTGCATTTTTGTTCACAATAAGAAAAATATTTTGAGCAACCCAAATTGGAGTCCTACTCATCACGTAAAAGTAGGCATGTTGTAATGTCAACTGTATAACAGGATACCATTACAACTTGCCTACTTACACATGATGAGTAGGACTCATCATACATTTTTTTTTTTTTTTTTTTCAAAACATTACTACTTTGTCACATAGATCATTTACATTAAATCTGTTTTAATTTTTTTTTTAATATATACATTTATTGAAATTTACAACTGTACAGAATATATACTTCAAGTAAATGTATTGACAACGATCACAATAACATGTCAAAACTTGAAAAGAACTACTCATCAGTAGCTCTTTATTAAAAATTCTACACTAGAAGGTCTCTAGGCCATCTTCGTTTCAGACGCCTCGGAGGATTGTCAAGAATGGAGTGGGAAGCAAGTTGAGAAACTAACGGATTCGAGTGGTTATGGAGCTTACTATGAAAGGATAGGTATCTGGTGTAGGATAAATCAGCAACATATGGAACATTAAGATCTTTATGGATAAATTTATTGGTGACAAAGTAAGGAGCATTGAGGATTTTTCGAAGAATTTATGATTGTAAGGATTGAATACCAGATGAATTGGATGGTTTATGGGAGCCCCAAAGTTCAACTCCGTACGTCCAAATAGGTCTAATAACAGTCATGTATATGAGTCTTTTGTAATGAATCGGGAGCTTTGAACGTTTGTCTAGTAAATGTTAAAGTAGTCTGTCGGTTTTAAAATTTAAACCTAGAAATAAATCGTGTTGATATTCATCTAAACCGAATATGATAAATATACATATGATTCCGTAGTCTCTTACGTACTATTGCCGACGTTATTTCTGTACCACTCTGTTTCTGGAAAAACTAGATAAGTGCATTTTTGTTCACAATAAGAAAAATATTTTGAGCAACTCATATTGGAGTTCTATTCATCATGTATAAGTAGGCAAGTTGTAATGGCAATGGTATCCTGTTACACAATTGACATTACAACATGCCTACTTTTACATGATGAGTAGGACTCCAATACGTGTTCATTTTATTTTTTTTTTTTCTAATAGAAATTTACAATGTAAAATAATTACATGACAATGACTTGTGCTAAACTACTCACTTAGTAGAACTTCTATAAAAGTTCTACGTATGTATCTCTTGGCCATCTTCTTTCCAGACACCTCGGTGAAATGTCATGATAAGAATTGAAAGCAAGTTCAGAAAAAATGGGATTTGGGTGAGTATTTAGTTTATTGTGAAAGGAAAGGTATCAGGATCGTGCCTAATCAGCAAAAATGGGATGTTAAGGTCATGGTGAATCAAGTCATTGTATTTCTGTTGAATTTGTCATTATTTTGTTTTCTGCTGTATTTATGTTTAGTCTATATTTTTTACTGGTATCTACTATGTCTTCAATCCATTTTCTGAGACCAGTGATGTTAGGTAAAAATAAACATATATCATCAGCAAATATTAAGTAATTAAGCAGAATTTCAATATTTATTTGATGAATAATTTTATATTTTTTATGTCAATGTAAAGAATTATGATTTCTTTAGAAAACTAACTTCCTATATATCCTTCGCCTACAATCATTAGGGATGATATATCGATACTAGGCTATCGAATTTAGTCCTAAAAGGCCGTGACAAAGGATGTGATTTAATTCATCGGAAATTGTCTAGGAGGCGGTGGGCGGCGTTGTAAGGCCCGGCATAAATTAGCGAACCCCCACCCCTTCCCCGAACCCCCCTCCACTAAACCTTTCCCCCACCCCTCGCCTAAGGGTTATGAAAACCCCAACAAATTAGTCACATTAATCTCCACTCTTCTCAAAAAGCTGAATTATTGCCGAAAAACAGGAGTCCATTATAACGGATTACCGTAATCTGAGCTACCTTAGCCAGATTGTAATAATTACATTTTGTAACTAATGATTAAGCCATGTTTTACCATCAAAACATTTTTTTTTTTTTGTATTCCACCGGAAGAGAATGTTTATTAAATAATAAAATCAATCATTGATAAAATACTCAATTTCTCCCTACCTGGGAAAAACATTAGATCATGGATATATCTATCTGCAATCCACTGCTTTTCCCAGTTTACATTTTAGAATTAAAAGGAACTTCACCTTCCACCAGTCGCGCGTTTTTCATCCGGTTTTGTCCAAATTTTATATATAATCTATTAAATCAAATAATTTGACCATTCTACATTAAAAAAAGAATATATTGTCGACAGTATGTCAAACTGTTAAACTGTGAAATGTAAAACCAACGAATATGAAAAATCGTTTTATTTATTCTTTTTTTTTCCGTTCGTTAACTGACGCATTGTACAAAGCCTTATGGTAAAAAAATTTTAAATCTGATTTGCAATTTGAAGACCCACATCAGTTATGTCATTTTTACGAATTTCTAACATTTTGCCACAAGGTAGGCCTTGTAGAAAACAGTGGTAAACGGACGAAATAAAAAAGATCCGTTTTTTCACGTTCGTTAGCTTTACATAGTGGTGATGATATGTACATTATATTTACAGAGGATTCATATTTTGAACGTAATGAAAATACCTTTATGTTTGGAAGTGTTACAGACTACTTCAACATTTACTAGACAAACGTTTAAAGCTCCCATTAAATTACAAAAGACTTATTTACATGACTGTTGAGTTTTGGGGCTTCACTTAACCATCCAATTCATCTTGTATCCAGTCCGTACAATCCAAAATCCTTCGCAAAATCCTATATGCTCCTTACTTTGTCATCAATAAACTTATCCATAAAAATCTTGCTGAGTTAGCCCAAACCAGATGCCTACCCTTCATAGTAAGCTCTATAACCACTCAAATCCATTAGTTTCTAAACTTGCTTCCCACTCCATTTCCGATAATTCTCCGAGGCGTCTGAAAAGAAGATGGCCTATAGATCTTTTTGTGTACACTTTTTATTGAAGTGCTACTGATGAATAGTTCTTTTTTAGTTTTGACATGTTATGGTAATCGTTTTCAACACATTTACTTGATGAACACAGTTGGAAATTTCAATAAATTAATATAAAATTTAAAACAAAATTATTGAAAGTAGTAAGAAAACAAAATTTATAACTAGGTACATTTTTATTTAAAATATTCTAGTCAAATATAATTAATTATTTGTATGTCTAGAAAGGTTTTTTTATGAGCAATTGTTGCAAACAATATTTTTTCTGAGGAATGATTTTTACATATTTTATGGAAGCTCTTTCCATTCCGAGTCATCTCCATCACTATCCTCAACATCGGTTTTTTATCACGATCTAGAACATTGCTCATTTCTTCTTCACTCAAATCCAAATCACATTATGATTTAATTACCCAGTTATTTTTCTTCTTCGTCGGGCTCCTGCAAAATTCGAGGTATATCTTAAAATTTTATAACTTTCTACCAAATGAAAACATTCCAAATAATTAATACATTGCTCACTAAAATAAACAAATGTAAAAATGCAAAAGAATCCTATAAACATTATGTCATATCCAGCTGACTGCTCAGAGGGACAAGAAAAAATGAAGACGAGAGCGTTCGCTTATTGTGTTTTGTGGAACATCGAGGACTTAATATTTTCCACGCTGAAAACTATCCCTCATACCGTAGTGAAAACTTACTTGTGGAAAATAGAAAAGTATCTCGAGGAATAGATAAATTTCGGCAAAGCTCATCGTAAGCGTGAGAGAGGGAAACCAAGTCCGATATTCGACTAAATACAACAGCGAGACGGGTGGAAGATTAAATTAATAATTAAATTAAAGTAACAATTAATCTTTTTCCGAAATTAACAAAGTTGAAAGAAATTAGAGGTTTTAAACGTTACTTTTTTCATTCAAACCAATATCGCTCCTATACGGTAGGCCCTAGCGACAAATATGCAACAAAAAATATCATCAATTAAATTTCTAAATATGAATCTGTCGTCAAACTTCCGATTCGGGCAACGCCAACATATAAATTTTTGACAAATTAACTATTCTTAAATTTTCGATCTGAGCAACACCTAGACAACTAGAAAAAACATTAAAATGTTATTTTTTAAGTGTCAAAAAGACGTTACATCAAAGTAGGAGAGACCCCCAGCTAAAAGACAAGATAATTGTTCAACAATTTAAAATTAAATTGACATTGATTCCACTAAACTTTCCAATTCTTATTATAAAATCCCTCGTAAAGTCCTAAATGCTTAGTATTATGTTACAAAAAAACTTATCTCTAAAGATCTTCATGTTCCATGTGTTGCTGATATGGCACAAACCAGAAACCTATACTTTAACAGTAAACTCCATACCCACTGAAATACACTGGTCTCTCAAGTTGCTTTATACTCCATTACCGATAACCCTCCGAGGTGTCTAAAAGAATATATTCAAGAGGCCTTCAAAGCTTCAAAAGCCTTACAGATGTTTCTTTCTTAACGAATGGAAGTCAGCAAGATGAGTTGAAAAGAAATCATAAATATATATGATAATTTTTTCCTTCCGTTAATTATTGGTATAGTTTTGATTCCCGACGATGAGCTCCCCCGAACTAAATGTAAAATTAAAGGTTTTAGGTTGAAAGTAGGGATAAGTAGATATGCAGTTGGAAGATCCAGTTGGGAGAATGACCACCGGCAGTTATGGAGAATAGTCCGAACCTTCGTCATCAAAAGGCGGGCGGTGTTTCTTACTGACGGGGGCCAGTTACTAACACCTCCTAACAGACTTCTAGCCACAGAATATTCTGATAAAGCTGAGACACTGAGAGGACGGCGGATGTGCCGCTGCCACATGGACCACCACCCACCCCTAAAGAGACGCCCAGCTTCTCAACTTTCAAGGAACTCGATCCATCTTGCGCCGCATGAAAGGAAAAAAGGCAAATCCTTCCCGCTAAACATCATTAATTCCTGTTCCCAGATTGCCTATTTCCCTGCGTTCTGGAGACCAGCTGTGGTGGTTCCACTTCTTAAACCTAACAGGACTGGCAATTTAGCGAAACATTACGGTCCGATTAGCCTTCTTTAAAAAAGGTGTTTAAGCGGCTGGTCCGCTACCACATCCTCGACTATTGCTACTGTGAAGATTTTATTCCACCAGAGTAGACGGGAACAAGGCCACTGTGCTTATAGCGCTTTGCTTATTGCATTCGAATACGTCTCACACACTTTGCTGCTCCACCGGCTGGAGGAATTCAGGTTTTCTGCCACTCTGTGACTGTGAGAGTAGATGAGACTACCTTACAGGTAGGTGTTAACCTACTAGGTGCAGTGGCTGCATAACCCTCCGCCTCAAACTTCACATTTATAAATCAATAATCAGCCCCACCCAGCTTCATGGTGCCCCGCTGCTGCATCATATGTAAAAAAACTAAAATCCATGATCTCCAGCATATCCAGAAAACCGTTCTTCTATGAATCGACCGTAGTACCAGCTTAGAGAGGGCCAAAAATACCCTCATTCTAGAACAACTGAAGATGCCTTCCATCCCAGCTTTCATTTCCCACCGGCACGTCAAATTCTTTGACGGGTTAGAGAATTGCGCCAACCCTCTCTCTCCCAAGCCTGGAAGGTGGCAAGCAAGGTTTTTCCCCTTTAGTGGACGTACCCCCCGAGGGATGGGGTTCTGGACCTACAGAGTGACCCAATTACAACCACCGCCAGCAGAGTGACTCCTCCTCTCTCATCAAGCAGAACAGTCCTCTCATCAGTCTACAGAGGAACCACAACAACTGCCGAATACCAAGAAAGGTATGCATGATCCTAAAGACTATGAAGATTCTAAAACTTATTTCGCTTATACTTTTCTTGTAAAAAAGTATATATTTGGAGGTTTAGAAAAAATAAAAATAAGAGAATTATAGTCGTCAATCATTTTCACAACTAATATAATCTAAGAGATTAATCAAATTAAAATTTTCCAACACTATTATCTAATCATATTTATCCATACTTTTTTATTATATTAACCTAATTTAATGATCATTAAGTATTGATTGATTGGAATCACTTATTTATACAAAATTAAAAATTCAAGAAAAAGGAAACTGTGAGTAGAAACTTACCAATTAATGGTGAGCTGAGAAATCTTCTCGATTTTTCTAATCTGGACTGAAAAAAAGAAAATAACAATAGTTAAATAACATGATTTAAATCATGGAATAAAATAAAAATATATTTATTAAAAATATTTATGTAGTGCTTGCTATTATAAATTATTTTATAAGTTTATAATACATTCACGTTTGAAATGAAACATTTCCAAATACATTAAGATGAAAGAAATTGCTTTCAAACAGAAGGGAAATCATTTTAATTTTCCAAGCTCTGGAATTCAACGAAAATTCAAAATGGTAGGCATGTCTTCTTTGAATTACATTATTATTAGTCTTCTCTTGTCAATTATTTAGTTGCTTCTTCCTTTGATTTAAACTATAATTACTTTTGACTCTAATGATATTTTGAAATTAATAAAGGAAGCGTAACAGTTATGTAATTTACTTTTAAGTTAAAAGGTTATATGCTACTGAAGTTTATAATAAATTTTAATGGCTAATTAGGGAGAAACATATACTTAGCCAAATGCAGGTTTATTTCAAATAATTGTATTAAACTATGTTGTGAAAAAAAAAATAAGAGATAACGAATTTATTTTTTTATTGTAGCAATCTCTACGATTGCACAATCTTTGTATAGGAAGTACGTACCACGTTCTGGTACGTCAAGTTAACAGACATGACTTTCCCATTAGTGAGGTAATCAGCGTTGTAACACTAGGTAAGGTCAAAAAAAAGAAGTAAAAAGCATAAAGCACATAGACAATAGCCCAATCTGTTGTTATCTGGTCTTTTTGGTTTATTGGATTTTTACTGTCCAATACTAACGCAAAAATGAATTCCTTATAGCGGTAGTTAGGTGAAGAATAATCGTTAGTTTTAATTAATAGACTTAAGCTAACATTATGATTCTAGAAATATAAAACTACGAATGGTCTTACAATTTATCGATTCAAGTGTTAGCACCACAATATGGGTTTTGGATATTAATTTTGTTTAGGCAAGTGCTTGCCAAATAAAAAAGATAATTCTCCAGTCTAGTTCTTGGACTGGATACGTAACAATGGTTATTCATGTTGCTTTCTTCAAAGATTATTTTAGTTTGAGTTACATTTTCTATGAGTTGGGATCTCTGAATTTCACCTAAAACCAGATTTTCGTCAAATTAATTTTCAGAACTTCAAACTCGTCGAAGTGCGGTCCAAACCGTGCGTACAAACAATGTTTTTGTTAAAGGAAGCATCAGTGAATGTATAGTGTAGTGATGGTTCAAAATGTTTTGTCTCGGACATTTTGATCCTGGAACATCTAAGGGATTTGTTAGAAGAAAACCATCGCAAAACTAATTGGGATATTAAAAGAGTTATGAATCAGAAAAATTATTATAATTTTTTTGTCAAAAATAAAAACACGAATTATTTTTGCACAAACCCAAGATTTTGCAAAAAGTCATCCTCTTAAGCTGTCATTCACTCTTACCCTTTTAATTCTCATAATAAAATTAAATACATCATAGAGTTCCGCCAACTGTTTAGCTTCTCATCTATAATATTTATTAATATTTTTTATTGGTCTCGTTTCTATTATACATTGCACCCAGTTTTGTCATAATATCAAACAGTTTCGTAATATCAAATACATGTTTAGCAATTCGTAAACCTTTTGGTAATGAACATAAAACTGATGAGCTGCGCTCTTGTTTTCTAATGTCTTACATAAAACATTCTAAAAGCAAAATATTAGTAGAGAGAGTTGAGAACATGAGAGTTGTTTAGAAGAAAACCAGGAAAGTCAAAAAAAAAAGTAGTAAATAATAGTAGTAATAATAAAATAAAATAAATATTGCAATATGACAAGGGATAAACATCTACGCCTCAAGAAGCCGATGTCACAGAGAATTCTTATCGTGTAGCTGACCTCGTTTAGCTAGATAACCACCTGCGGACAGTTTTGTTTCAGCTCATCTCTACTTGAACAGAATATAAAGTAGTTAATTTATGTAACCATTGTTATTATTCTTTCTTATAACTTCACATTGTATTATTTTCTGTATAAATAAATGAATAAATATATATAGTATATATATATATATAATATATATATATATATATATATAATATATATATATATATATATATATATATATATATATATATATATATATATATATATATATATATATACCAGCTTGCTTTTATATTTATTAACGTAAGAATTCAACTATAATTTAGTTTTCGTTCTTAACCGTTACATGCCAGACTTAAAAGATGAGAAACTGCTCGTCATTTCCGACTACTCCAACATTTATTGGGCAAGCCTTCAATGCTCTCAATAAATTACAAAATACTTATTTACATGACAGCAAATGGACCCATTTCGACATACGGAGTTGAGCTTTGGGGCTTCATAAAACCTTCCAATTCTTCCCTTATCCAATTCATACAATCCAAAATCATTCATAAAGTCATCAGTACTCCCCATTATGTCAAAAAAAAACAAAAAACTTATCCATAAAGATCTTAATGCTCCATATGTTGCTGATTTGGTCCAAATCAGATACCTATCCTTTCATAAACTCCATACCCACTCGAATCCTCTAGTCTCCCAACTTGCCTCATACTTTATTCCCGATAACCCTCTGATACATCTGGAAAGAGGATGGCCTCGAAACCTTCTAATGTAGAACATTCGAAGTGCTACGAATGAGCAGTTTTCTTTCTGCTACTAGTAAGCAGTTTTCTTTGTGCTACTAGTGAGCAGTTCTTGGACATGTCATTGTAATTATTCCCTCAAATTTACTTATTGTTTATAATTTATACAGTTGGAAGTATCAATGTATTAAAAAAAAAAAATTCTTAACCATTTAAGAACTTTTTATTTTATATTTTCAATCAATATAACATTATTTACTTATTTAAAATTAAAAATTTCATTTAAGTATACATACATCCTCTACATGAACAATATTTTGTTACAATTTAAAGTTGTAAAGTTGCTATAAACGGCAGGAAAAAAAAATGAGTGTGGCTGTGTCATGGACACGGTCGTGTGTTGTACGTGAATACGGTAATGTAACGGGTTATATTTTTTAAATAAAATATTTTTATTTTTTTTATTTTGGATAAAAACAAGGAAACAAATAATTATTGTGTTACAATATAACTTTATTAATTACAGGTCTGTGATACGAAAAGTACGACACAAATGGTATACAAGATACATCGAGATTTCCGGTAAACGTTAAATCAGGTATTACCTAATGTTGGTGGAGAAGTTTTAATATAAGACAAATTGAACTCGCTGACCATGAAGTCGGGCAGTGAGCATTTTTTTGAGATATCAACATTAAGTCTCCAACTATCATAACTGGTGTAGTAAGATAGGGCTTGTAATATAATTGTAGGTATAATTTTAGCGATGTTTTTGAAACATTTTAACAACGATCGTTGCATAAAAAGTTTGATTTCTGCTAACGATTTGCCCGAGTGGATATACACGCACCTGAGTACGAATATGCCATTGGCCTTAACGTTTACTAGACAGACATCACCGGCTTTTGTATCTTTCGTTTCCTAATAAATTTCCGCAATGTCAATGTTAACTCTATTACAATCAGTAAAGCTATTGATATTTTGATAGATGGCGACTCCACCGGCTTTGCGACTTGATGATGATACCGCTACCAAAGATGTAGTTGCAATTTGTCTGTTCTTAGCGGTATTACAATATGATCTCAGATCAAAGCTAGGCACATTCACTGGAATGGAATTTTCCATCCAAGTTTCGCTGATTGCCAAAAAATCTGAGTACGCTGCCAAGCTTTGTGCACTAATGACGGTAATAAATATAAAACAATGCTGATCAGGAATTTTTACGTTCCTGGCACTGCTTGACTCGGTCATATGGTGTTTTATTATTACCATTCGATTGTTCTTGAGAAGCCCTTTCCAACCGTGTACGATCTCTGTATTTGGTTTGTGCTTTTCGACACGTAAAGGCCTACTTTATACATTTTTGATAATATTTTTTTATTCTAACACCTTATAATATTCACAGTCACTACTATAAACTAATGTTTTATATACAATAGATTTTGACGACAGCTGAAAATTAAAACTTAAACGAGCATCGTAGCTTCTCCGGGTCAAAAGTTATACTAATTGCAAATCTCGATACGAAGCAAAATAACCTCAAAATTGCTTATCGTAATGAATTCTTTGATCCTTTAACTTTCCAGTCGTATAATTTAATTTATTGAAAAAAAAAATAAAAATAACTAATATGCATAAATAAAATAAGAGAGTAAACTGTTATGTTATAAGTACATATTTTATTATTCTGTGAGTGTATCTTTTGAGGGTTGTTACATAGTATTTACCGATTTCTCGATTGGCTCACGGACTAGTATAAAACATTTATTTAAGTGCTGTTTATTGTTAGTTCTTTACAACCAATGGGACATGCCTTTGTAATTATTTCACCATACATTTATATATTGTTTATACTCTATACATCTATAAATATCAATAAACTATATGTTAAAAAAGTTTTTGAATATTCAAATTATCTGATGGAGAATCTTCTGAACTACCAAGCAATCTTATCACCAAGACAAGAGCAGACTCCAGCGTTTACTTAGTTTTACAAATAATACATTGAATTACCTTATCTTATTTTTATATTTTCCAATTTCTTTATTTGATTTTAAATTTTACAATTCTTAAAAAATATGCTTGAATCAATACCACATCCTTATAAGCTTTACTGTTCAAAACCTATAACCTATTAAAGCCTTTCAGATCGTTAAACTAAGCCGACTCTATAACGATGTCATCATATCCAAGCTGCATTAAACGGTTTAATACGACCTTATCTTGGACCATGCGATGCCTTCGTTATGCCTGGCTGGAGATATCGCCTTGTGTGTATTTAGAACAGATTGAATGTGATTTTTATAACAGTTTTGTAGAGCGTGAAGATAAAGGATTCAAACTTAAAAAATGAAAATATAAAGAGGGTACTTATTCTAGTTTAGTCCTTCGTTGGTATATATATATATATATATATATATATATATATATATATATATATATATATATATATATATATATATATATTTGTTTAATCAAAGATCGTGAATTGCACTGATAAAATTCAAAAGGAAGGGTAACTTCCTCATAAATCAAATCAGCCTGTGGGGAGTGGATTGTATAAACTTTTACTAAAATAAATGTTGGCAATTTTGAAGAAACATGGATTGAAAGAAATCTAAACCAACTATAACATATGTGAAAATGATTCACCCATGTGAAGGAAATCGGCCGAACTGAAGTTTCAGGTGCCCTAAAAGATTGTGCACAGTAGCCAAAAAATCCATTTCGGCGGTAAAAATTATTTTATTGCAGAAATATGTTTTAATTAATATGTTTATACGGGAAAAATATTTAAAAAATTTTCATCAAAGTGGAAGATAATGGACATCAACGTGATATAAGTTTCGACATCGTACTACATCGCCCTTTTAAATGCTGTTTTTTTTTTCAAAAATTTTACTTTTAGTTTTTAAAGACTTATTTTTACTAAGTCTTCAAAAATGCGCTTAATTTTTAAAAAACCGATCGTACATGATTTTGCTGTATTGATATATAGAAACAGCTCATTTTTATCATATTATATTAAAGAAATATCACCAACAAATGAGGTTTTACAGCCATCTCATTTAACCGTACTCCTTGCATTTTAGGTCTACAATTCAGTAATTTATTATGAACTCTTCCACTTTGATGAAAATTTTAAAAATATTTTTCCGTATATCGGACGTCATTTAAAACATATTTCTGCAATAAAATAATTTTGGCTGCCTAAATGGATTTTTAGCTCACTGTGCGGTGGTTTAATTGCTCCTGGATGCTGCGATAATTGGCTAAGAAATCCTCCAGCCTGATCAACACTCATTCGCAAGCAAAATGTGAAATATAATGTCTTTTGGTATCTGACATGAAGATAACAAACAGTTAAAATTAACTTTAGAAGACTATTTTTAGGCTTGGACATTAATGGAAGGCAAAGGGCCTTGGGCAAAAAAGAAATAAGTCCAGCTTGTTTAGCTCCTGACGAAAGAATGGGGCCAGTACCAGTAAGGCTTAGCGCGGGAGATAAGGAATTCAGCTGGTCATTATAAATATATATTCAATAAAATTAAAGGTCCCCAGACACACAGAACCATAATTTAAGGTCTACATTCACCTACGTAAAAAGTTTCAGATTAAAACATGAATATGTTTTTTTTTTTACTGAACTTTTTCAGGGCGTACCGAGTGAGTATCGTACCCTAAAATACCACAAAAATTAAAAAAATGTACTAATACTCACTGTTATCAATGAAATTCATCGTGAAATGTAAAAAAATATGAAAACTTACTACGATGTTTAATATTGAGTGCTTGAAAGAATACTAACTTATTTCTAAAATCGTACAGAATTAAAGGGTTATTTATTGATTAGTTTGTTATTTATTGAATTGCTTTATTGAAATTGCCTCAGCCTGATTTACTTCGTTTCATGTCTTCCAAAAATTAGCCTGTTAGATCAACCACTTTCTACATCAAAAAATCAAACTTCATTTTTGGACTTTTGTTCCGCTAGATTCACGAATGGCCTCACTGTGCGACGTTGGGAAGGAAGAAGGGCTCCGGGCGGTCATTAATGGATATTGATGAGGTTCTGAAGAAGCTTTTGAGTCAAATCCGTCCACAATTACTCGCTAACTGGCCAGGGAGTGTGGCGTGTCGAAAGATACTGTTAGTTGCCATCTCTCCATGGGGAAGGAGAAAAAGACCTGTAGACTGGCCCATCACCAACTTACTCCTCAACAATCAAAGAAAAGTTTACAGAACTTCATGGGTTTGAACTCCCACCTTCGGATTACTACTAGTTTCGATCCATCACCCAATTTCTTCAAGGGAAAAAATTTGATAATTTTGCGGAAGTTGAAAATGCTGTCCAAGAGTTCATTGACAGCCATCCCAAGGAATGGTATCAGCGTGGCATCGAGCAATTGTCTAGCAGATGGGTAATGACGGTAGATAACAATGGACTATACTTCGAGTATTAATTGTATTTTGTATCAAAGAAATAATAATACAAATATTTGTTTCAAAAACGGTCATTTCTTTTTATACACCCCATTTATATAAAAGGACAAGACAATTTTCGTTTGTAATCACTAACAACGAAAACTACAGAACCGATCAGTAACAAATTTTAACAAATTATCTGTAAAATATAATTCCATCCTTTCTTGTATTTCAGAAACATGCAGAGGATTTTTTAGTTGTATCATTTTTCAGATTCTTTTTTTTTTTTTTTTTTTTTTTTTTTTTTTTTCCTATTCGGCATCTGTAGATTTTCCATCTAGCATTCGACTGTTATAGGAAGTGCGCTCGCTTGTAAATCACAATTGTTAGTAGGACGATAAGATACATTAAAATATACTGTTCATGCTCAAGGAGATAAGGACACTCACTAAAGAGACAGCAGATTGGTAGCAGCCGTTGGGTATTGTTATGCAGGGCTGAGCAGAGCCTACCTGTCCCTTTCTTACAATGGCCAAGCCTAGCAACCTCTAATCCAATCTATTGCCTCGCCTGTCCTGTACCTCTGGCCCACCCACCTCTTCAAGGAGATCCGCAGAGTATACTTTAGATTAGACTTAGCTTAGATAAACTTGCAATATTTGACCGAGAGTAAACTTTTACTGCAAATTTAAGCTAACAACTGAATAAATTGAATTTTTATTAATTTATTTTATGAATTATATCCTGGATTGCCAATTTATATTTTATAATCATAGAGGTACAAGACCTCTACAATTTATTTTGTTTAGGATATAAAAATTGTAATTAAAAAAATTAATTATAAGATCAGCAAACTCTAAATAAATAAATAAATAAATATATATATATATATATATATATATATATATATATATATATATATATATATATGGATATACTATAACAGTTCCTATATTATACTAAGTTCTTACTTAAATTGGTGTTTGTTTAATCTCTCTTGGTGTAAGTCTTGTCCCTCGTGACACACAAAGGAGTGCTTTTACTAAAAGTCGATTTCAAGAATGTTGTTGAAGTCTATAATAAGCAATAAATTGTCAAAGTTGAGTAAAGTTTAAATCAATAATTTACCATTTCCTGACGAACAGGATCTTCACTAATTTTAAGGATAAGAAGATCAAGGGAGCCTGGTTTACCGAGGTAGAAAAATACTTGTTGGAGATCGGGATAGCTTTCTAAGACATCCAGAAGTGCCTATCCACTTAAGAAGATACTCGGGGACCACTATAGTTTTCATGAAAAACCAAAATTCAAGATGGGAAAGATAAGGACACAGGACAGAAAGGATCAACACTGGCAACGAATGAAGAAGTACTGGGCAAATATCAAAGCCAAGAAGAGACAGCTGCAATGACGTGGTCCTCAGTAGGCCGATACGATTAAAAAAAAATATATATATATGACCATTCTAGTTAATTTCAGCACGTCTTCTAACAACAGCTTAAGCTCTCGCTTCAGCCACTTGGTGAATCGTTTTGTTCTAACCTCGACGGTCCCGTTGAAACCAATAATGCAAACCATTTTTCGACTTTTTGTACAGTGAAATTAATTAATGACCACAATAAATATTCAAGAGTAAGCTATGTTCATTATTAACAAGTAATTATTCTCAGCTTTGTAATTGAGTATTTTTTTTTTGTTTTTTTTCAAGCCTTTAATTAGGAAAAAATAAAAAGATAAGCGACCTTTTTCTGGATTGGTTGATCTTGCTTTTTTGTTATCTAGAGTTATCTAGTGAGGGGGGGTGGCTCGCATTTTTGAGAATTTTTATTTTTATGAGAAAAGTCTCACGTCAAAATGTTTCTCAGATCCACAAACTTCTTCCTTTATCTTAGGAGTTGACAACGGACATAGAAAATGTAACATCTTATGACTTTTTCTAATGGATACAAAATCGATGTTGAATTATATAATCTCATGTAGCCTTGATATATATAAATTAGGTTATTTAATCCCTAATTGTATTTCTCCTTCTATATCATAATTGTGTGTGTATTTATGTTAATTTATGTATGAAATATACATAAAATACAGAAAAACTGATTAAATGGTGCAATCTAAGAAGATGACTACATTGCTGAAGGCATAGAATTAGCTTCTCTCGACTTCAAAGTTTACCTGGGCATACAGCTTTACCGACATCTAACTCTTTCTTTCCATTGCTACAGCAAGGCCAAAGCGTCTTTCAGATTGCAACACTTGCTAACATCCCTTGCTCTATTTCATCGTCAGAAAATGGCACTTTACAAGTCTTTTCTCAGAACATCACTTCTTAATGCTATCTCCCTGTTTATACACATTTCCTCTGGAACACCGCCTTCAGGGTTTCCAAGACACTATGCTCCGCAGAATCGTCCGAACAACATGACTGTAGACGACGAAACCTCCAGAACTCTATTAACCATTCAATCTCTCCAAGTGACACAATATCTTCAGCTATTGGTGCTTCATCTATCTGATTGATTTGAATTCGATAGCATCCTGTAACCAATTCAATTATAAATGATGAGATCTAAGAATCTAATAAGTAATAATAATTTATTCACAAGATGAAAAGTATATATTCGAAATGAAATGTAATTCCTAAATATTTACATACATATTTCACTTATCTTCCGAGATATAATCTCATATAAGATATAATCTCTCAAGATACAATCTTGGCCTCCTTTAGCATCTACCACCTTTATCCAAAATAAATTCCTCATATTTTCCGGGCCACTTTCAACTCTATTATTTCTGATTTCGTTAGCACTACATCATCACACCAGGGGCCAGGTACCATGATACTAATCAGTACTCCTCTTTACTCAAGGGCTCAAAGATAGAAATATAAAAGAAAAATATTTAGCCTTGAACAAGTCGGCCATGGAGTTATAGTACTATGGAGAGGCCCTTCCCCGTATATTGTTCCGTAAGGGGCGAGACCAAAACAGTAACCGGCCACGCCCACAATGCCCAACTGGCGACTTGCATTCCATATGGGTTAGGGCAATTGAAAGGGTTCGTAATATATAAAATAAGTAAATCGCTAAAGTAAATAAATCACTAAAATTAAATAACAGCAGTATAAAGCCTATTAAGCCAAAATTTGAACTGATGATACGATTCACACCAAAATGGCTGCTTGCCCTGGCTTTTGAGCGGTAAGCCCCCTCCACTCGTCTATAACTCCATGCAGCCGGCTAAAGAAAAAATAACCTGGAAAATATTTTAGGGGTTGCCACCTTGACCACCGCTGCTCATATGTTTTCAATGTTTTTTTCGTCTTAATCCTGCTGGGTGCCAATGCCGTTATGTAATTTATTTTTTCCCACTTACCTGTATGATTTTAACTTATTTACATTAAACAATTAATCAAAATCGAAATAAATTGAGAAAAATAGGGGTTTCATATATGATTTTTTTTTTTCATTTAACCAATATACATCCTAAACGGTATGTCCAGTTACAAACGTAATATAACAAAAAATATTCTCTATTTAATTTCTGATAAGAAAACTGTCAAATTGGTGATTAGAGCAGCACCGACAGAGCGAGAGAGTGCCAAAAAGCCAAGATATACTTAAAATAGGGGTTTCAAACGTGACTTTATTCTTTTAAACCAATATAGCTCCTGAACGGAAAATCCTAGTGACAATTGTTATATGACAAAAAATATAATTTCCATTATTCTATACTATTATATAAAGGGACAGGCCATTTTTCGTTTCTGATTACTAACCGTGAAAACTACCGAACCAATATGTACCAAATTTTCACTACACCATCTTCATTGTTCATTGAAGGTTTAGCAATGGTAAAATTTACATATCTTCTACAAAATTGCCGTTAAAAAAGAGATAAATTTGTGGTGCGCAGTGAAGTTTGAAAATTGACCGATAGGTGGCGAGCACGATTTGAGAGATGTTACGGTGTTCTGTAGAGCTAGAAACTGATAATAATTTCTGCTTAATTCAATATATTTTACCAAAAAAGCAATAAATATGTGGTCTGACGTGTGGATTTCAATGAATTTTAAAAATTGAACGATTAGTGATAATTGCCAGTCAGAGTTTTAGTAAAACTATTGAGCCCATCTGAACCAAATTTCAACTTTCAAGTTTACTAAATGTACAGTTCATAGTGACAGAAGCGAGGTTTATCACACTGTCATTAGCTGTCATGGTAAGACATTAGAATCCAACCCGATGAAATTAATAAAATGATTTCTGTCCAATAAAATTGCTAGTTTCAGATAAAGTGGCTATTGTAAAATATGTGATTAGAGCGTTCTCAAAAAAACGTATTACTTTTGACCAGCTAGGCCACTGGTAAAACATGTGTGTGTGTGTGTGTGGGTGAGATATATATATATATACTGAGTGTAGCCACTGTAAATTCGTATTCATTAATTTGTTACATCGGGTTTCAGTATCAAACTAGACAATGAAAGCAAATTTAATAACTCAGAGAGATCGGTGACATTAAAGTGAATAAAGATACCTAAAAACGGACACGAAAAACAAAAGCAATGCATCGTATATTTCGATCCCTTTGTTTCCCCTATTCAATGGCCCTGCAAATTGTAAACCGTCGGAAAAGCACATCAACTAAAAACAGACAATTTACGGCAATGTACTGTTTTGTGTTAAGTGGAAAACCGTTTACCCAAATTGATTTAATCAAAACCCAACAAAGCCACATTCGTCCAACTTAATGCTGACCAAAGTAGAAACGGTTCACCGCATTTAAACTCATTGTCTATGCATCAGAGTTAATTGTATCTGAAATCACTTAATTGTATATTGATTTGTTGGTAGTGCGTTTTACCTTTATTTGGTACCTTCAATTAAAAATTATTTAAATTTTTGTTTTATTGGCATATATGTGGAGTTGTAATATTTCTTTAGTGTCGTTTCTGTTTAATGGTACAAATAATAGTAATTTTTTCTGAACACATAACATCTTAGAATGGATCTCAGAAAATGAAAAGACTTATTGTGCATAATCTATACTAATATATAAAAGGACAAGCTATTTTTCGTTTGTGACCACTAACCGCTAATACTACTTAACCAATCAGTACCAAATTTTAACCAAATCGTCTTCGTTGTTCCAGAAAAGTTTAACAATAATAAAATCTATTGATTTCCAATTAATTTGTTATTTAAAAAAAAGACGATGATATATGGATTACAGTAAATTTTGAAAACTAACGGATATGTGGTGAGCGCTATTATACATGAGAGGTTGTAATGTTATATAGATCTTGAAATTGATATTAAAATTTACTTGTATTTAATCAAATTAATAAAAAAGATTTTAATATGTGGTGTGACATGTGGATAACAGTGAAGTTTGAAAATCGACCAATATGTGGTTAGCACCATTCGGCAACACAGTTTACAATGGTAAAACTACTGAACCCATATATAACTAATTCTAACTGCATCTTCATAGTTCTAGCACTGTTTAGCTATAATAAAATTTTAAATGTACAATCTTGAGTGGCAGAAACGAGGTTTGCCACAGTGTCATATAATCCTATGGTTAGAAATTAAAATCCAACCAGATAAAATTAATAAAATTATTTTTGCCCAGAATTATTATTACCTAATCAAAATTTAGATGCTGTGCTTTATTATATTGTGTGTAAAAATATTATTCATGGGCCTTTAGTTGTAAGCACTGATCTTATAGCCCATTATCTGAAAGTTTTTTAATAGTCTCTGTCCATCTTGATTACCGACTCAATATGGTTTTACGTTATCTTCAACTACCATATCAGGGAAATTTTAACCATGTTAAAAATTACTGCTATGCTTGAAAATATCATTGAAAAAATAATGCTCAATTGTAAACTTCAATACAAGATTTGTATCGATAAACAAATAAAACTTCAGCTATTAGTTAAAATTATCTAATTGTATGTTCATTACTTTCTGAAAGCATACGATGCCACAGCGGTCGTTATGATAGTCAAACTATCAGTATACTCAACTACTATTAGGGAACATTACTTAATAAACTATTCCGATGTTCACTATGGAAAAAAATAAATGAAATAGTAATCTAAAAAAAAAAAAAAAAACTGTACCACTTATAACCCATGAAGTGTCTTGGGTTGAGTACTATATTATAATGTTTCTGAGCCAACGGTTCTGAAAGCAGGAGTTTTGGCCGAAATACTCGCTCAACCACCAGGTTTTTCCCCAATTAAGGGTACCCACTTAATCTAGGCTTGGTGTGCCCAAGGAGGGACCGAAAGTAGTAAGCGTCAGCGGACATATACTGATAACGAAAATGATGTGGCTAAATTTTCTTATCCCTTTAAGTGGGATATAAAATAAATATTTAAAAAATATATGTTTACATTTTAAAGTTAGTACCAACAGAATGGTACCTAGCCGCCCTACTCTTGGAGACATATTGACAACATGTTTGATGCGATAATTGTCAAAATGACTATGACTCTGCCACGCCAGATATCTGGTCAAACGGAAGATCTTTTCTAGGCGTGGTAGTACACTGGCTTACTGCATAATTTGAAAGGTCTATGACATTGGGATCTCCCCGCTTTCAAAGTCCGCACAATTTTGAATAAGTTAAAGATATGGTGGAGAATATAAATCATGAATTTGAATTAGATTCCTGTGAAATTGTGGCTATCGTGACGGATAACAGTTTATAAATTTTTGAAAGTTTAGAAGCCGAAATATAATCGATTATGTATCGAATAGTTTACAGAAACGAATGCTTATTCTATTCGATATAAAAGATACTTTTCTATTGAATAAAAAAGGTTTCTTGATTCTTCGAATACTTTCATTGTCGAATACAAAAGCAGTCGAATACTTTTTTGTACTTAATAAATTTACTTGTTTCTTCGAATATTTTTAATATTTCAATATAAAATCTTCGAAAAGTGTCTAAATACATTATGCCCAACTCTGGTATACGGTTGTAGATATCAATAAACAGTAAAAAAAATAATATGCAATTAGAGAAATATAAACGAAGAGATACACAGAAGATCTTGTTTGGGCCAAATCTGCAACTTATCGGACATCTATCTATCTATGAACTGGATACAAAAAAAATTGAAATTTTAAGTGGAGTCCATAAGCTCAATTCGTTTGTCCAAATTTCATTAAGTTTTTATTTAATTTTCTCTATATTAGTTTTCGTAACCTATCTTAGATTTTAACCTCAAGATATAATTTCTTTTTTGTGTGATATTTTAAAATATGTAAAATCACTTTTATATTGTAATTTGAATTATTTTATCATATTTCTTAATTATATATACGGTATGCTAGGTAGTCATTAATTGTTCATTGTAATTATTCTTAAGGGGCAAAGGCCCCAGAATAAAATTTATTTTCATTTCATTTCATTTTCAAATAGGTCTAATTACTGTCATGTAAATAAGAATTTTATAATTGATTGCGGCATTTAAACGCACGTCTGGAAATGTTGGAGAGGTCGAAAACGACGAGCTGTTTCATGTACTTTATATATTTTAATTCAATGTCAATAATAATTTTTCCTGATCATCTTTTTCTTATCAGCCAGTGTTATTCAAGGTATTGTCCTAGGTTCAGTATTTTACGAGGTATGTTCACGTACAACTGTCACCCTTACCCATCCTAATACGGTTTTCACTACGTATGCTGCTGACGTAAGTGTACTATTACTAAATTAAAATCCATTCTTTGTATCCCGCTTGTACTGAAAATCCACCTGGTCTCAAAAATCGTACATAAAAATAAATTCAAACAAATCTCATCGAACTTCCTTTGCCGTTTTGGTCTAGTCATAAGCATATTGTAGAATGTAGTTAAAAGGTAAACATACTGCAAGTCTCCACTCCTGGAGAGTGAGCTAAGGATGGAGGGGGAGAAGGTCCCATTTTTGGGGGTTTTCAATTATATCTCGAAAACGGTGGACTATAGAAAAATATGTTTAAACTCAAAATTAAAGCTAATTAAATTTGCTATAAAATTAATCTGATACATACGTGTCGAACTTTCAACGGTTTTCGATACATACCTTATTAAAAATCGTTCATTATTGAAAAAAGAATACTTTTGTCAAAAAAGTGCTTCAACTGGCAGAAACGTACATATAATTAAAATATAATTAACATAATTAAAATAAATTTAATGCTCTATAACTTTAATTTTGGCATTTTTTTCTGAGGAACGATCGTGGAGGGCACTGAAAGCAAATGTATGACAAAAAGTGAGGTTAAATTTTTTTTTTTTTCGAATATCGATTTTCAATAAGGTTTATTTCTCGAAAACCGTTGAAATCAATATGTGTATTGATATGTCAAATCAATTTCATAGGAATTATTTTTATTTTAATTTTTTTTTGAAACAGATGTTTCTAGAGTACACCGTTTTCGAGATTTAATTTGAAAAACCCGAAAATGTTACCTCCTCACCTCCCTCCCCACCGTTACCTCGTCCCCCAGAGGCGGGGACTTTTAGTATGTTTACCTTTTAACTATTTCTAACGAAGCTATGAAGTCAAAAGTTTTCGCATATTCTATGCACTTTACACCCCTCACTTCAGCACTCACTGTCTAGACTATTAGTTGAAAACCTAAAAATTTATATTTTACAGTATCATTCGATTTTAATTCCATACTCTTTGGAACTGATCCTTTACATTGACTTAGTTCTGGTCAACTACAAACGTCTTACTAAGGATCCACTTTCAAGACCGAAACGAATAGGAACAGTTAGCCGTTTTAGACCAACGTATACTACTTAGCTTTCAATTATTTATAAAATATTTAATGAATTCATAGTAATTAGATCAATTAAGAGTTGTTATATCTTGAGGTTCTCTTTAATAGAATATTGTTAACTGAATATATTCCTCAGGCTTGGACGCATATAATAACTATAATGCTTTACAAGAAGGGTGATAAATCATTACCAAATAATTATCGAGGTATTGCTTTAACCAACTGTATATTAAAGATATTTACATTAATATTGTTAAATAGGCTTACGATCTGGTCAGATGATATAGGGATTATACCAGAATGCCAAGCAGGGTTCCGAAATAGGCGCGGTTGCATGGACAATATTTTCATTTTAAATTGTATAATACAAAATTATCTGACACAAAAAAAGTATTTGTACGTTGCATTCATAGATTTGCAGAGAGCTTTTGACTCTGTGACACACAATTTACTATGGTTGAAATTATTTAAAATAGGGGTTAGTGGTAAAGTTGTGCGATTACTCATATCACTCTATAGTCGAGCTAACATGAAAATAAAAGGTGACCATGGTACATTTACCAATGACATTGCAATTACAGAAGGCCTGTTGCAAGGGGAATCCTTGAGTCCGGCGCTATTCAATTTATTTTTGTGTGATATCGAGGAATTTTTCAGATCTAAAGGGATCACTGGTATCCCAATTAATGAAAAAACAGATTTGATCCTACTTCTTTATGCAGATGACGTAGTTCTGTTTGGTCATTGCAACACTGATATACAAGAGAAGTTAAATGTCTTCGACGATTACTGCCTGGCTAATGGCCTTAAGATGAATTTTGAAAAAAACTAAAATCCTAAAATTTTACAATGGAAGACCAAAAAAGGAAAAAAAAACAATAATAATTAAAGGGAACATTGTAAAATTTGTTAATGAATTTAATTATTTGGGTGTACTGTTTTCGCGATCTGGTTTATTCTTAAAACAAACAAAAAATTCTGTTTCTCGTGGAAATGCAGCAATAGGAGCGGTATTAGATACATGTAGGGGAGCAAGAATTCGAGCACAGTCAGTCCGGGGCAAGCTTAAGGGAGCAATAATTGACAGTACAATCACATACGCCGTAAATATTTGGGGTTTGAGGTATTTAGAGGAATTAGAGAAGATAAACACTAATTTCTATAAAAAGTTATTCTGTTTATCGAGATCTACACCAAATTGGCTTGTGAGGCTTGAGACTGGCTCTATTCATGCTAGTTGGCTGGCTCTTAAAATAGCTTTAAATTATTTAAGAACCATAGTCCAAATGAGTGATGATAGGCTTCCAAAGTTGTGTTTTTATAACTTAGTCAAGCTGTCTTCAAGTAGAAATGCTAATTTTAAGTATAATTGGTGTTTACAAATAAAACATTTACTGGATAAAATCGGAGAAGGGGGAATAGTTTTCGAATCAAATATAGTTAAACTCAAAGAAAAAAGTCAAACTGTATTAGAAAAATACAAAATTTATTTATTTAATTCGGATCCATCCTCTAGCCAGCAGTCGAATTTTAGCACATTCTACAATAGCATTAATCCAACCGGTTCAATCCCTGTTTACATTAATATACGAATAAATATTATTTTCACTAGAATTATTGCACAGTTAAGAACTACAGGAAAACATATAATAAAAATAACAACTCCAGATAAAATCACACAAATTAATCCTCAAGAAATCTGTATGGTTTGTAATATGAAAACTAATGAAGACCTCGGACATATTCTTTACACTTGCCCAATTTATAATGGCCTGCGTAACACTTATTACCCTAGCATTGATTCAAATGACAGTTTTCAAATACTTAATCCACAAAATGAAATAGAAGCAAAAAAAACTGGCATATTTTATTATAAATATAATGAAAATCAGAAATTTTTTCACTGAGATATAGTAGATTTAACTGTAAAATATTAGTATCATGTATATACCTATTTGCCTGAGATATGACATATATTTATATATACTTGAAATTAGTAGTTCAATATGATCTTTGATAAAGTTTAAAGCTTTATAAAGGACATAAAAAAAAGTGTTAATTATTTTATTAGGTATTTTTTATTATTTAGATAGAAAAATATGTATTTAATTTTTATTAGTTGTATTTAATTCTTAGTTTATTCAAAGTGCTTTGGTATATTATTTAAATTATTATTAGATGAGTATGATAATGTGCATAATATTTGTAGTTGTATTAATGTTTGTATCTTATTTCAGTGTACACAATATATGACCGAACTTCTTTGTATAGGGCATGGCCCTGCTTACAAAAAAAAAAAAAAAAAAAAAAAAAAAAAAAAAAAAAAAAAAAAATTAGGAGTTGTTTATTCACAAATCCATCGAATTTATTTTGTGTCCAATCCTAGCAGTTTTGGACAGTCGTTCGAAAAATATTCCTTATTGTACATCAAATAAATTATGATATAGAACTAATTTTATCCAAACATATTATACTTGTTCTATAATGATAAGTTTCATACCCACAGGAATTCAATGCTATCCTCTCAACTTCCGATTAAAAATTACTAATTTAAGCCTCGGAACGGTTATAGCTTTGCTAAACTTCTTAACCATATAATTAATTCAAGAATTTCTTTCATTTACTAAATGCACTACATTATAAAAGATTATTAATTTTAATAGATATTGTATATAAATAATTTATTTAACTTCCAAGCCTTGCTTGAACTTTTTTATATACCTACTCTGAGAAGATAAAATTTTCCAGGACACGGGAAGGTAAGCCCTGTTTGTTTTTCAAAGTAAACTCCCTTCACTAACGAGCTTTAAGTAGCTTTCCGTGTTAACAAAAAATGTGAAAGAAAAAAAAATTCTCTGTCACCTTAACTAAGTTTGGGTGCCCTCCCACGAGAACGTTGCTTAAAACAAAGATTAGTGGAACGTTGAGTATTCTGACAAAAATATTTGCAAAGAACAAGCGATATTAGATGCATAAGGATAATGACTATGTTATTTAACCCTGTAAAGGTATACATAAAATATGTGCTACAAAAGGTAAAGTACTGCCGTATCCACACAAATTTTATTTTATTTGATAGTTATGAGTATTAATTTTAATTCAATGTGAATAATTATAAAGTATTAACATATGCTTTTTTGTAATAAAATTATATATCTATACTATTATATAAAAGGTTTGTGGTCACTAACCACGAAAACTACTGAACCAGTCTGTACCATTGATGTTTGAAAATTGACCGATAGGTAGTGATCGCCATTCCACTTGAGAGGTTAAAAAGGTAAGGTCTTATTTAGAGCTTGAAATTGAAAATAAAATTTACCTATTTTCAATTAAATTCTTCTTTAAAAAATTATAAATAAGATTGTGACTTGTGAATCCCTGTAAAGTTTGAAAATCGACAGATATGTGGTAGGTACTATTCCTCAATATAGTATACAATAGGAAAAGTACTAACTGAAACCATCTGTTCCAAATTTTAACTACATCATTTTGATACTTCTAGGAAGATTTAGAAATAATAAAAATTTAATGCTACAATGTTAAGCGGCAGAAATGAGGTTCGCCATACTTTTATGGTTAGAAATTAAAATTCAACCAGATGAAATCAAGAAAATTATATTGATCAAATAAATAGACGTTATTATAAAATCGAAATTTTGCTTTTTATAAATAAAATTATAAACAATCTACCAAAAGTAAGGGCGATAAGTAATAGTTGCTTAGGCATAGGTTTTACAATTATTTAATATTGTAATTTGATCATATTCATAAAACCATATAGTACACTTACAGTTTTGAAAAAACAAAGTAACATAAAATTGTTTCAAATGTTTAAAGATATTTAACGAATTTGATATTCTTATGTTGTTTTTTTTTCAAAATTGTTAAGGTACTAAATACCTCATATATGAATGCAGACTACTCACTGACTACAGAACTATACCACAAACATAAACAGTACAGAAACAACACATTGGCCGGTGGATGGTCAATGTTTGATGAAGAATTTATTTGAATATTTCAAAATATTTCTTAAAAATTCCATGCTAAAAATAGAGGATATAAAGAATAAATACCTTTTAATCATTAATTAATATATTAATTTTCATAAATTAATAATTAATATTCATAAATTTATCTCTATTAATATTTTTTTTTTTATTTTGTTGAATTTTTATTGATTTATATTATATAACTTCTTGTGTTTTTATTTAATTTTATTTTTATTTTTATTTTTTATTTTTTTTGCTATTGACCTTTCTACACATTTACTGGGGATATGTATTGGTAAAATAATAATCAAATCAAAAATTAAAAATTACATGTTCATTGTATACTTTTAAGTATGTTGTGCACAGAAATAAATAAAAAACCCTTGCAACAGGGTTACTGCTGGAAGAATGGTAATAACTATATGGTTTTATGAATTAATTCAAATCACAACATTAAATAATTTTATAATCCATTCCTAAACAAAGATTACTTATCGCCCATAATTTTAGGGGATATTTTTTAATTTTAACTTACTCTTTGATTATTATATTACAAATTAAAATATTATTCCTAGAGCTATATCTTCGTTTCAGCTATATAATAATAAATAATAAACAGTTTTTTATTTATTATAGAAACTAACTTTGGGTTCTCCTTCGGAATCCTCGACACCAGGTATACCATTTACAAAAATGATTAAAAGCAAAACTTTCCACAACACAATGAAAACACTTTATTATGCATGTGCTAACATAACGTAACCTCCCATCGGTTGCTATGGTGCCAACTACATCTTATATTCTAATATACTACATATGTGTACATGTGTCCATACTTATAGCGCATTATCCTTAATGAATTCAAACAACATTTCATCAATTGAATTTCATAGTTTTCATAGTTATTTTGTTGTTTTTTACCTCACTTAAATAAATATAGAAACATCACAAAAAGAAGAAATAGGTTGTTTTTTTTTAACCATAAGAATGGTTTTATAACTATTAAATAAAACTTTAAAACTTTTATTCATCTTTATACTTTTCAGCAAGAGCTTATATAAAGGTAAATTTTAGACGACATCTCGTGAAAACCCTGAGAGCTCTCTTAATGAGAGCAAAGTTTGGACGGGACAAAACAGCGAAGTAAGAGGAGAAGGCTAATCAGGCTGATGGAGATGAGGGCGATAAAGCTGCTTTCAAGAAGTGGAAGAAGAAAGGAGAAAACAGATCGTGGCCATTTGTCCTCAGCAGTCTTAGGTGGTCGCCGCCCTGGCTGCCTCCGCGCGCGGGGCTTCATCACTCTCCCACCTTCGCGTACCGGCAACGGAAGCACAATATATTATCACAATTAATAATTTTATTTTTCTGTCTCCTCTAATGGTAACCCACAAGAGAGCAGTTTATTTTGCATAGTTACATGTGCCATGCCTACTTATAAGCTGTGAAGTATAATGTGCGTATTTAATGTTCTTAGTGATATAAGTATAGTTGACTGTTAAGACGAGTGGAGAAGAAGATAATCAGGGATGCAGTCCAAGAGGAACACCACGTCTAAGTAGAAAGAAATTATTGCGTGCTAATGTTTCGACCTGCCTTGCAGGTCTTCTTCGGGGCTGTAATGAACAAAATACTGGATGGGACAAAAAATTAGCACGCATTAAAGTATTTCTACTTAGACGAGGTGTTCCTCTTCAACTGCATCCCTGATTACCTTCTCCTATGCATGTTTAAAAAGTTAGATATGTTATTGGGTAAATATTACTTGTTATATCAACTATACGATTTAAAATAGTTTTCATATATATATATATATATATATATATATATATATATATATATATATATATATATATATATATATATATATATATATATATATATATATATATATATATATATATATATATATATATATATATATATATATATATATGAACTTTTGGTTTATCAAGAGTGTTTAGTCTGGGTTTTCTTCCTTTAGTCTGGGGATAAAAACATGTAATTTCTGGATTCTTGAAATCCTCTGTTTCTTCTTCGATATTTCGATCGTTGTGAAGATGCGAAAATCATATATGACTAATACATTCAAATTCAAATTCAATTTATATTTTAGTTTAAATTACCAAAGAATTACAAATGTTACAACATATAATTTTAAATTGAAAATAATAAAATTAGTTAATAAATCGTGATTTTCTGACCGCAGAAATGTAAACTTATAATTGAAAAATAGGAACAACTTTAAAGTTATTTTCCATATTCAATATAACGCCTGTCAGGAAGGGTAATATTTTTTTTTTTTTTTATTCGGTCACGTTACTTGGAACTGGGAGAGCTTTCTTCTACAGTAAAACGAGATCTTCTGAGTTCCTATTAGGTTTCCTAGGAACACACAAATATATATAATCTATAAGGCTATATCAGTTCCAACATAAAGGCCACATAGATCTCACAAAATTCTGAAATAGGGGATGTATTATTTAAGCTTTTGTTAAGGTAGTTATGAATTTTAACAGAATCCAAAAAAATATATATAGAAGAATAGAATTTCATATGCTTCTTGGTTTTATGCATATTCATTTCATATCATCGTTTATTAATTCCTAAGATTCAGCTATGGTTTCATTTTTATTCGTTCATATACTTCAATCGTTTAATTTAAACGAAAATAAACATTTTACTCAAAACGTCATATGTAATTGTTTCTTAGTATATTAGAACCTCACTAATCCAACCCCTAAGGGACCAATGGCTTGGGCGGAACGGCTGAAAGGTTGGATTAAGCGAAGATTTTACTGACGCACATGTTAGATATAGTTAAACATGTGTTATAACTATATTCAAAGCAATATTTTAACATTTTAAAATGTGAATTAAATAGGAACATACGTTATATACACCTTTAGACTAATTTGTTTGCATAAAAATGTTTTAACCAGAGTATAGAAGCCTTAGTTATAAAAACATTGTGTTTGGTTTGTAGCAAACTAAGTTATTTTTAAGATCGCTTATAATGAAGCATACTTTGAACGTCGTTATTAAAAACGTAAAGAACAAAAACAAAACGAACAGAAAAAAAGAATCTGCTACTTCTTGAGAGAATTCTAAAAATTATGACATTCCCCGCTTAAGCTGCAGAGCTTATTTGCTGGTCAAATTGTATTAAATTTAGTTTAGTAAAATTTTGAATTAAGGAAGCATTTCTTTAGGACCAACCGTGCAGCAGGTATTATGAGGAAACGTAGAAACGTTTGAAATATTTGACAATTCAAAGCAAGCTATTAGTAAGCCATGGCGCTTCAAGATCCAAAATATGGGTTTTTGTATAAAAGGACAACAATAACAAATAAGGATGTGTCAGTTCTCGATTCGATTGATTCTTGAAAATAGAATTGGTATCGAGAACCGATGGTCTAAAGTCGATTCCTAGGAACCAATTGATACGTTTTGTAATACCTAATTGTTTTCTTTTTTATATAAAGAGAATAATGAAAACTGTGTTAACTACTAATCAAATCTACCCGACCTTTTATATACCGAAATTTACAATTTTACTGGACTATAATGGGTTCCGCAAAAATTTTGTTTTCTCACCTAGTGGACTCCGCGGAAGGGTACGGATCACCCGGAGAGTCGGACTAGCGGAAGCCGGATTAGTGAGGTTGTACTGTATTCAGATAGTATGTCTTAAAATGCAGACCATTATTCGTTTAATTAGAATGTAAATGGAAGATACATCAACTGAAGGTGATACCTATTGATGAGTAACCATATGCCATGGCTGTTAATTACTGGCAGCAATAGAGCCGCAGTAGCCAACCCCTTAATCTAGGATAGTCGATAGAATTACCACTACAGTAGTATACTTACACTTTACCACCACTACACTGGCATCAGTACCTCTGTTGCAATCCAATCATTCCAAGGAACAATATGCAATTAATAATTAACTTTATCTTTCTGCCTCAATAAGTTTGTTTATGACAAAATTAAGAGCGTTGAGGATTTTGGATTGTAAGGATTGGACATAAGACGAATTTGATGGTTTGGTAGATCCCCAAACCTGAACTCCTTATGTACAAATAGGTCTGATTACTGTGATGTAAATGAGTCACTTGTAATTAAACGGAAGGTTTGAACGTTGTACATTACATGATGAAAAAGTCGAAGACGATGATAATGATTTCTTAAGATAGTTATTTCCAAAGTATGGTGCTAGACAATTTTATTCACTTTAGATTAATAATAATAAAAAAGTTTTTTATTTATTCTAGGACCTTAAGTCCTTAAGAATAAATAGTGATGTACAACCAAGGGCCTTCAGAGCCTTTACATAAAATAATATTTTTATAACAAAATAACAGCTAATAATAATAAAATAAATATATATTAAAATAAAAAGTAATAGAAAATTTAAAAACATTTTTGTTTCAAATACAATAAAATTTCATAAATATAAATTGTTCATATTTTATACAACCAAAATGTGGCTATTGACATTTTTCGGTGGACAGGATCTGGGTGGATAGCAGGTGATATTTGGAAGTGGAAAGGGTAATTGAATGACTAATGTTGAGAGGGATGGAGTTCCATAGAGAAGAGGATTGGATTACGAAAGGTCTGTCAAAGGCAGCTAAGCAATGATCAGGAGTATACAAATCTAATTGACGGGAACGGTTTTGTAAGGTAAGAGCCAAGATTTGAGTTGAAGGAGTTCGGAAATGTAACATGGACGTTGGGATTGGATGGTTTGAAAGAAAAAGTCAAGAAACACTGGCGAAGGTAGAAAGGAATGAGCAACTTTGCAACTCCGCATAAAACTGTGAAACGTGGGCGCTTATCGAGATCCCGAAAATAAAACGGATAAAATAATTGAATAGTTAAATATTGAGTGAATCAGAATTATTACAGATAAACAAAAGAGATCAAAATGAAAAAGATTATTAAAATTTCAAAATTAAAAATAAAATTAGTAGTGCTACTGGTAGTTCCTGTAAAAGTCATTGTTATGTCATTACTTTGCATTGGAATTACTGCATATTTACTGGATGGTTTTTTTTTGTAGTTTCTATTAATAAAGGAATAAAAAATAAATAAAAATATATTTTCATTAAAAAAAAATTAAATTAAAATCAATACTCTTTCCTTCCTATGATTGCCACTATTTTCTGGCATCTTTTCTCTACGAAACCGTACCATACCAATGCCCACCTTATATTTCTAAAATCCTTTAGCTCAAATCTTCATTTTTTTTATCCGCTATAGCCTTTCACGCCAATTTGATTTGTATAGTCCTGCGCAATGCTGTGCAATCGACAGATCTTTCCTTACCCGATCCTCTTCCCTATTGAACTCACTCCTTTTACAATTCGCTTTCGGTATTTGAATTTTCTATTTCAAATTTCATTCCTTTACCCACCTTCTATACAGCCAGATCCACGAAAACTGTAAATAGTCAATTTTTGGTTATATTAAATGTGAACAGGTTATGTATATACTATTTTACTGTTTTTGCAAGAACTAAAATCAAATAGGATAAATCAGATACTTATTAAACCTCAAATAGTTCTTGGACCCCAAATCTGAAATAAAAACAAATTGTTCTTTATTTTTTTTATTTTTTAAATAATATCATTTCATAATCATTTAAAGGCTCTTGAGACCCTTTATTGTACATTATGTTTTATTCTTAATGGACATAAGATCCCAGAATCAATAAAGAACTGTATTATTATTATATATCTATCAATATTATTATATATATATATCAATTTGGATATATTATTATATATATATATATCAATTTAGAAACCAAATCGTTTCTTCCTCTTGCTCATTCTTCTTAGGAGTGAATGTATTTTTTAATAATTATTTTCCCCAAAACAGGGTTACCAACTTAATGGATAACAACAAGGACACCTCATTAATGTTGATTGACGAAGGAACCCTGACAACAATGAGCGGGGAGGGGTTCAAAGTGTTCATTCATGCATAATTTTCTTATTTCTTATAATTACGATCTATAATTACTGGCCTAATTGTAAGGAAATTTCAAAGTTTATTATAAACAACTTTGAAATGTTTCAATCGTTGTATAGCAAAGTGAAATTATATGTTTCAAATTTCCCATAAAATAAACCTGAGAGCCAAACCAAAAAAAAAAAAAAACCTGAAATTTTGGACGCCATTATTTTCTTTGTGGTTGACATGGATGTCTGTTGGTAGGGGGTCTACTTTATTCAGTGTGACGATTTTTTCACTCTCAAAAACGTGACATTTCGACACGCTGTTGCTGTTGGTTCTGCTCAGATCGAAAATTTCCGACAGGCTCCCTATCAGAAATTTGATGCAGAATATTTTTCGTTACATTATAAATAACAATAAAATATTTATTATCATATGAATAACATTTGTCGCTGATACCTACCGTTGAGAAGCTATATTGTTTTGAATGAAAAAACAAAACAAAAAAACGCTTGCAACCCCTATTTTTTCTCAAATTTGTTTATTTTAAATCACAATCATTGATTGTTAACTTAATGTAATTATTAATTTAAGTAATTTTATCATTCTTATTCTAAAATGTACATTACGAAAAGCAGTAGATTATAGACATATTCATGAACTTTTGATTTTCCCAGTCATGGAGGTAGTGAGATTTCTTTGTTATTAAGACAGAAGACTCACATGAAATCCATTTACCAGACTTTAAAGAAAATAACTCAACAGAGTAAGCCAACTATACCGCATACTATGCAAGACTTCACAACTTTCAATACATAAGTTTTTTTTTTCTTTATATACGCGACAGGATACCTAGCTTCAACAGATATCATTTTTTTCAAATAGAAACATCATTTTTTATACTTTTATACGACTTTTTTTTTTAAAACAATTATGGTATATATTACTATGTTCTTACATGCATACATCTTTCCTTCATAAACTGTCGAACGGTCTTACGATAGATGTCTGTCTAATTGATTGGGCTTCTATCTGTTGTGTAACCAATTATATTCTAATTAGTGGTGGGATATTACTATTCAATAATGATTCGGAAATATATATTATCTAATGATATGACTGGAAAATTGTGGATTTATTGATCTACATAATTATATACTAAAAGTCAACTTAACTACATAATTCTATGTGCATATATATATATATATATATATATATATATATATATATATATATATATATATATATATATATATATATATATATATAAATATTTATTAATTTATTAATAATTTCTAAAAAAAAGTCCAGTTTCTGTAAACAAGCAACCCGAGCTTGTCTTTTTTTTTTTTTTTTTTTTTTTTTTTTTTTTTTTTTTTTTTTTTTTTTTTTTTTTTTTTTTTTTTTTTTTTTTTTTTTAATTATGAGCACAATAAATAAAACGGACAACTGACATTAACAAAATAATATTCTAAACTACAAATTAATTGTTTGATTCCCATAACTGGAATGGTAAATAAAAAATTAATAATAAAATAAAAAATAAAGTTAACTCTTCCCCATCCTCTATACGGTATATACAGCTGACATCCCAACTCATTCTACTACTGTCCTCACCACTTACGCTGCTGACACATGTGTGTTATCAGTAAACAATGATCCATTCATTGCCTCTCAAACACTCCAATTCCATATCCTAAACCTTCAAGAATGGGGTCAAAATGGATTATCGAAATAAATCCTAATAAATCTCACCAAATAACCTTTACCCTTCGTCGTAAACCTACGACCTCCTGTCCTTCAGTATCCATTAATGACATTCCACTAATCCCTGTTAAACAGATCCGCTATCTAGGACTCCCCTTGGATAAACGTTTGACTTGGAATCCACATACAAGATTAAAACGACAGGAAACAGCTCGTCGTTTTCTACTTCTTCAACATTTACTAGACAAACGCTCAAACCTTCCGCTTTACTACAAAAGACTCATTTACATGACAGTTATCAGATCTACTTGGACATATGCAGTTGAGCTTTGGGGCTCAACTAAACCTTCTAATTCTTCCCGTATCCAATCCTTACAACCCAAAATCCTTAATGCTCCTTACTTTGTTACAAATAAACTTATCCATAAAAACCTTAATGTTCCATATGTTGCTGAGTTAGCCCATACCAGATACCTATCCTTTCATAGTAAGCTTTATAACCACTCAAATCCATTAGTTTCTCAACTTGCTTCCCACTCCATTCCCGATAATCCTCCGTCTGAAAAGAAGATGGCCTAGAGATCTTCTAGTGTAGAATTTTTATAAAAGTGCTACTAATGAGTAGTTCTTTTCATGCTTTGACATGTTATTGTAATCGTCATCAGCCCATTTACTTAATGTATATAATTGTACAGTTGTAAATTTCAATAAATTGATATAAATAATAGTAAAAAAAGTTAACTCTTTTATTTGAAACAATTAAAATAATATACTATTAAAACTAGCATAAACAACCGTTAATAAAATAATAATTAATAATTAAAACGACGTCCTTTTCATGTTGTTAAGGTAAAATAAAGAAACTTTTTTTTGGGGGATTTATAATTACATGATTTTTTTTTTTTTTAGGGGTTACACAAAAATTTTTTTCTGAGTAAATGTTTTCATTGAGAGCTCCCAGCGATAAAAACCGTAATAACGGTAGGGAAGAGCAGGGCAGGCTGAGGCCATTTGGAAATTCTCCACTGGCGAGGACATATTTGAAGCTTATCCTTTGAAGTGTGTATCCTTCCCGCTCTTTATAATATTTCTCTTTTTACTCTTCACGAATCTCTTTAGCTATTTCGTATGTGGGTTAGTTTAGTTAGGCTTGCAGAATTTGGACTCTTAAAAATATATTATTTTCAGATGCTGTAAAATAAATTTTTAGTAAAAGTTGAGCTCTTTACATGGAAAAGTTCTTTTCGTTTTACAATTAAAGTTAATAAATATATTAAATAAATTACACTTCAGAAAAGTCAAAATATTAAAATGCATTAATCGTAATTAATAGAAAAACTTTCTACTTAAAGTGGAAAATTATATTTTCATGGTTGATAAAAATTAATAAAAAAAAACTGTACATGAACAGGTTATAATTATAATATGTATAAAAAGGAAAAGAAAAAAATAGAATTGCTCCCTTGGAGCTGTCGTAAGAACTAAATATTATAGTATGATTGGTTGTGGAATTTGTTATGAAAAGTTAGGTATCTGGTTTGGGCTATATAAAAAACATATACTGAATTAAAATGTTTGTGGATAAGTATATGTAGATAAAAGAGTTTTGTTACGAGGAATTTAACAATTTATAATTTCGCAACATATTAAAATAATATATGTTTTGGTAATAAAACCATTCTCACTACAAGTCTTGAGTATTATAAATTAAAACATAGAGTGTATTTTTAACTGTAGGAGAAACAGACAAAAAAAAAATGTGGAGAGGTTTGTGTCGAAGTATGGAGCATTGAGGATTTTTCAAAGAATTTTGAATTGTTAGGATTGGATACGAAACGAACTCGATGGTTTAGTGGAGCACCAAAACTCATCACAGTAAGTCCAACTAATGTAATATGATTGATCATCTTGTGATTTATCGGTATTTTTGAAAGTTTGTCTAGTAAATATTGAAGAAGTCGAAAACGATGGGCAGTTTTTTATTGTTTTAGTCTTGGATATAGGACCCAATTAGTCGTCCTGACAGAGTTCCAGATAAAAATTAAATTGACCCTGACGTGTTTTCACGATACTGAGTCATATAAGCTGTATAAAAAGTGGAAAAGTTTGCTATATGCCGGAATAAAATAAAAAGATAATAAGTTGTGTAGCAATAGTCAACAAACGAATAATTTCTCCATAAATTTTATTTGATTTTTTCAAGGAATATATGCAAATTTTCAATTCAAAGAATGATAATTTGTATGAATAATTCTTCACTTCACAATTACCAAATTATTTGGGAATAAAGAATATTTTCTGGTAACTGGCATGGCTTATAGCCAGACATCTGGTCAGTGTAAAAGACAAAAAATTGTTCTCGATTTTGATTTTCCTTTCTGTTCAAAAAAAAAAAAAAAGAAAAAAGAAAAAAAAAAAAAATATATATATATATATATATATATATATATATATATATATATAACAACTCAGTGAACGGGGGAGCTAGATATGATGAGGAAAAGCTCTTCGGTACTAGCGAAAATTGCTGAAGTGAGCTCAACGAACGACTGAATGTGCAAATAGCACAGCCTCTAGAATTGCGAACTGTCGACAAATATTTGATTGACTGATTCAGTACTCCGTTCATTCTGTGCTAATCAATGTTCCGTTCCTGTACTTCTAAGAATGAACTGTTCAATATATAAATATATATATATATATATATATATATATATGGGTGTGTGTGTGTGTGTGTGTGTGTGTGTGTATTATCAGTGAGATATAAGCAGTATAGTAAGATTAAGGCTTGTTATTATTTAAACATAAACATATGAGATCGATAAAAATTCGTGTGCTTTTAGAAATAATGTTAGCAATTCAATACATGCGTATCGTTACTCTGCCCAATATTTCCTTTTTTTCTATTGTCTCTCGTCAATTTAATTATAACTGATGCCAAAATCCGGGAGGTTATAGTGCCGTAATTAATTAAATAACTTATTAATTGTTTTATTGTTTTTATAATTCTTCCATTAAAATTCCTGCAACGGAACTCGCCAGGTTCGAGTATCAATTAGCTCAAGCGCAACTTGAGAGGGCGAAACTGGAGTCGGACTGGCGAATACCACAAAGACGACGCAGTTAGAACTTTTGAAGGACATAACGCAAAATTTTGCCTTATTTTACAGAGTTATAAGCTAATTCATTCACAGGAGTTAAAGGAAATCTGGAACATTTTTTAAAATGAAGAGATCAGATTAAAGGGATCATTCAATCCCAGTAGGAGACTGGAACGCTTGCAGTCAGACGTTGTGCTGTTGGACAATCTGTTTATTTATTTTGAAACAGCCTACTATAATATTCTCAGACCAGCCTTTCATGGTGTCCTATTAGAAATTGATGTCCGACCCAAATTGATCCGTTTAATCAAGATGACAATGTAGGATGTGCCATTTGTGGTGAACCTACATTGGGTGATATCAGAATGGATCACAACCAAATGAAAGGGAGACAGCCTGGCCTTAAATATGTTCTCGGGATCTTGTTGCTTTTTGTTAGTCTTGTCTTTCTGAGTGGGTCTTGTAGGCCGGTATAGCTTACTCCGCTCTTACCGCCATTTGAACATGTGCGCTTTCCTGATGACACCTCACCGATGATTTCCACTGACGATGCCTTTCCCGCATCATAGCGGGATTCATTATTAAGATATATCAAGATTGTGTTTTTTCTTGTTACTAAGCAAGACACTAAATTAAGCTATGATCTCTACTTCTAATTGTGATTTTTAAACGTCAAACCTTTATTTGAACATAAATTGTTTTTGAGGACACTCATCCACTTGGATTATGTTTTCTTTATAATCAAATTATCTTGATAATTTGGCCCCACGAATCCTTTTCATGAAGATTTTTTTAAAATTAATAATCATTTATTTTAAAAATATGTATAATGTGTCAGACAAGTAGGCCCTGTCTGGCATCCCTTTTGATTATTGCTGATCTGAACGCGACGGAGTGGACGGATACAGCATTAAGAATTTTGTATCAACGCAAATATTTCTTATTTGTTAATTTTAAAAAGGATTAGTTGATTAGTTGGACACATAGAAATATCTTAATTTCTACTGAATAGAATACTTTGCCCTTTTTCTGCCTTAATAGGCACACTGTTTCTGATAGATTTATCGCTTCATCATGCAACAGTCTGTAGAAACATTACTGTAGAGTCCAAAATGAGCACTAAATCATTGGATATAATAATGATTAAACTTCAAGAGAAAATCTCAAATTTATTTCATTTTTTATATGTTTTTAATTTTAAAATCTGATCAGCTTCAATATATGGGATCTAATTTTGAAATAAAAATAAATTAATATATCCACATATTGGTTATAAATATATTGCTTTTTTTGCAATAAGTTTAGATTAAATATATAGAAGACTAATACGAATCTATTTAATCTTTCGAATAATGTATACTAAATAAATATTAGAAGAAGAATTAAATGAAATATCAGTTTTAAAGGGATGATTGGTTATTTAAAACATTTAAATATCTCCTGAACGAATAAATATATGCTGTTATGAATATACATGTGTCATACTTTTTAGACACGTGCGGTTGGTTTTATTTTTTTTCTTTAATCCAGTTTTGAAGGTGAAAATGAAATAATGATCGGTATAAATGATTTTCGCTGGAATTGAAGTGCAGTATTTTATTTACCATGAATAAATAGCAATACATTAGTTGTTTATTTATCTGAATAAGGCATACTCACTTGAAATTCAATTGTTTCATTTATTTTATTTTATTTTTTTTTTTAACAAGTATACCGTAAAGTGGCCTGACTTTGCACCAAGCTCACTTGATTTCAAAAGTTTCAGTTGAGGAAATAGATTTTTGCTGTTGGCTAAATGAGGGATATTTTATATTTCTTACTTACTTAATACAGCATTGTCTGGTTTTTAATACAGTTCGTTGATTGTAGTGTTTCAACTGGAGTGATTCTTTGTGGGATAAAGTCGTGCTTTCAACAACTAAATATTTCGCAAATCGATTAAGTTTTGCATTAATTTTATTCTATAATTATTGTAATTTAAATATATGATATTCATTTTGCTCAAAATATTTGCCAAGTGTCATGGTATTTGAAAACAAAAAAAGAATCCCTTTTTTGATATGAATTAAGAATGACTTTACACCAAGTATATTTTGGCGCAAGGTGACCTTCCGGATGGAAGAAGTCTTGGGCAGCATTGCTCCTCCTAAACAAATCAATAAACGAGTGTATGGAGTTAATTGGCTGACTAAAATCCAAATTATTTGGGATAGCGTTTTGCTTCTTGTTAATAAGGTTTTTGTCATCTATTTGCAAGTATATTGACTTAAAATTTTTCCTAGTTATAGTTTAAAATTTTTTCAAGCCATAATGTTCGTTTTTATATTTTAACAATTTTCGTATAACTATTGCAGATTGCATTTTTCCCAAAGTGTTTATCTAAGAATCTGTGTGCAATTTATTTTATAGGTATCGTTTTGTTCCTTGTTTACAAAAATTATAGTTTTTTACGTTATTTAGGCATGTTTTAAGTGGCTATTTTGTTTCTATATAATATTTTGTAGGTATGTTCTAGTATTTTCATAGAGCACTTCAACCTTTGGACAGAAATATGCTGACGACAAACCCCATCACCGAATAAAGCCTATATAAAACGTATATGTAAAGCTATAAAATTAAAAAAAAGAAAAAAAAATTAATATAGGTATGTTGTTTATTTTAAATTAGTATGTTATAGTTATTATGTAGTTATTATTATATGTATTATAGATTATCTTCTTTCTCAATAAGTATTTTCTATCTTTCCTCAATAAGCCTTTAAAAATTCTGCAATTTTGTCTCTCATTTCAATGAAAACATTGTAATTTACAATCGTTTCCTTTAAAAAAAATCCTTAGAAACAGAGAAAAAAATCTGTAGGCTAAACTTCAAATACTATTAAGAAATGACTTTGCATCTCATAGCTACTATCAAGCTTTGACTTTGCTCCAGATGACATGACAGAATACTTTTTTAATGCTTTTTTAATTGAAAAAAATTAATGTACTATAATGTAATTATAAGTTTTTAAAATTTTGCAATTCCAAGATTATGAATCAACAGCATTTTTAAGGTAACTATTCAAAGCAAATATTTTTATACATGCATTTTAAACTTTAATGATAGTTAAGAATGAAGTTCAACAAAATTGGTGCAAATTCATGCCATCTTACGGTATGTCTTTTGGCTGGGGGACTATACTTTTTTGGTATAACATATTTTTTTACCTTTAAAAAGGTTATATTTTGATACGCTCTACCTCTGTTGGTGTTTCTCAGATCAAAAATTTGACGACAGTTTTTTTATCAGAAATTTAATGAAGAATATTTTTAGTAACACAACATCTAACGCTATGACCAACTGTTTAGAAGCTATATTGGTTTGAATGAAAACAAGTAGTGTTGTAACCTTTTTTTTTACCTTAAAATGTGTAATTGGTTTCACACTCAAAAATGTAACCTTTTGACACGGTCTAGCTCCGTTGGTGTTTCACTGATCGAAAATTTGTTGACAATATCCCTATCAGAAGTAAATGGAAAATATTTTTTATTATATAACATTTGTTGCTTCTAATGGGTGTGAATGATGAATGAAGTCACGTAACGTTTTTTGCTACCCTTAACAAACATGTTACTTTTTTACATGCTCAAATTCTGTTGGTGTTACTCGGATCGAAACTTTCCCGACAATTTTGCAATCAGAAATTAATTAGATTTGATGTTCCCTGATGGATTGTTAATGATTGTGAATTCTACCAAATAGTTCCTCGAAACCACAAATATCCTCTCTAAGGAGGCGACGTTGATCTTGAAGATAACTCTCAACTAGAACTAGGAAACGAGACCGAATTTCTGATAATTCTATCAAATCTCTATTAGCTTATTACAATCCATTAGCCTCAGTACTTATTGGTAAATATTATTATATTAATAAGGTAATTGTTGACTGTGAGCTGATGGAGATGTAGGTAGTTTGGGCACGCAGTCAAGGATACGCAATGAAAATATAATTTTTTAATTTATAGTGCCGATGTTTCGGCCTACAAATGTAAGCCTTTATCAAAAAACAAATAACAGATATGAGGAAAAGAGAGAATGGTGGTTAAAAAGATATATGAAAAAACAGATAGTGAAAAGTTTAAAAAAACATGAAAAATAAACGAAAAATAAAATATTTTGTAAAAAGATATAGCAACAAAAAATACAAATTGAAATAATTGATAAGTAAATACAAAAATAAAGACTAACAGTAAAACTGATTTGAAAATAAAACAAATAATCAAAAACTTTTTATTTGTATCTCCTTTAAAATGTCGACAAAAGAGATTCCACCAAATTTGAAGTTCTTTAGATTATTCTCAAAATGTATCAATAAATATTAATTTATATGATAAAATACACTTTTAATTTTTCTGTCTAGAGTTTTCTTAGTTTCCAATATATACTTGTGTTTTTAATATTCTTTAATCCGTCTTAGAAAGTTAGAGAGGTTTTTCCATTTAAAAAAAAAAAAAAAAAAAAAAAAAAAAAAAAAAAAAAAAAAAAAAAAAAAAAAAAAAAAAAAAAAAAAAAAAAAAAAAAAAAAAAAAAAAAAAAAGTCTCGAAATATTATCAATAAGTTTTGGTCTGGATTTTAAATTTCACAAAAAATTAAAAATAAAATTTCGGCTGGAGCGGACAATAGCCACTGACCAATAATGAATATAACATAATATAATATAATGGAGATTTGTACACATTTAATTAATTATAAGCACACAAATATAATATAAACGATTAATTTTAACTAAAATCAAATGAAGAAGGATAGGTTATTTACTATAATAAATTATAAAAATTATATATATATATATACATATATGAATAATTAATACATTATTAATTTTGCTTGTAACATAAAATAATTTTGTAATATTTTTTCATGCACTGCTTATAGTTTCGTTTTTCTCTATATCGTATCTTACGTATTAATTTTTACATTTATTCAATTTTTTTTTCTTTCATTTATTTGTCTAATTAAAGTGTAGTTATGATTTATTATTATCTTTCTGGTGTTTTTATATATTTTCCAAATCCAATTGTCAATTGAAATCACATATCTCATGTTATTTATATATCATTATCTTTCTCTAAAAGTATGGTAATCGTACCATATCACTGCACGCTAATGTTATTCTAATACGTCCCAGTGAAAATATTATTTTCAGATATAACTCCATCAAACATCAAAATAATTAAATAGGGTGAGTTTCGCTCCTTTTGGCATTCATGGAAGAGGCAGGTTCCTACCGAGAACACCTCGCAACTCCTGCCCAACAATCTGACCGGACAGGAATAAATTCCACTCTAAGCCCCTGAGAGCAATAGTCGAGCCCTACACATTGCTTTATCTCCATGTTTGTCTCAAATATTCAGGGCTCTCTATGGCCCCCAAGTTATCAGCTGCAATATTCTGGATGGTTTCTATGAAACAATAAAATCCAATAATGTAAACAAATTTTCTCATCATATTTTTAAATGAATCAATGTAACATATAAGTCAACATTTTACACAAATTTTGCAGTGATTAAATTTATATTATACTAAATAGAACAGAATAGAAAAATAATTTTATTCTGGGACAAAGTCAAAAACAAAATCAAAGAAAAGTAACTGTAATAAAGACATTATATACATAAATACCAATTTAAAGATATAGAGAGAAAAATAAGAGAAAACTTCTCAAATGAGTTAAGAAATTTATTGCTATGGCACCGTGCACAGTTTAGTGCAAACGAAAAAAAATAAGAAAAGTTCCTCAACGTTATATTCAGTGTAAGAGAATTTTGTTATTAGAAGGAATCTAATCGTCACTTTGGATCAGAATGATGTTCTGAAAATAGAGATATATCTTAAGGAATTTTGATTATCTAATAAGAGAAAGTATAGAATTCCAGAGATTAATTGAGCGGAAGAGAAAGGAGGAAAGTTCTATGTGATAGAGTTTATAGGTCAGAAAGATATGATCTTGTGTGCATTGAATTGACTACAGATCTAAACTGAAGCTGATTATAAATATAGGAACTATAAATTAGATAAATTGGTAATAAGACCGATTTGGTCATATGGAGTTGGGCTCCACTAACCTTCCAATTCTTCTTACAATCCAAATCGTTTGTAAAATCTTCAATGCCCTGTATTATGTCACAAACAATCTTAACTATAAAGATCATAATGTTCCATATGTTGCCGATTTGACCGAAATCAAATAACTATTCTTTCATAGTAAATTGCATACCTACTCGAATCCTGTAATTTCCCAACTTACTTCAAACTCCAATTATTATATTGATTGTGGGATTTTTTTTTTTTTTTTTTTTTTTTTTTTTTTCAACTTCAATGAGTATGAAATTGTGATTGGTCGTTCTAGAGGAACGGAATTTGGAACTGGTTCCAGCTTTGAACGAAAACCAACGCCAAAAGATCTCTCGTTTCGTTCCAAAGCGGTTTAAAGCTGGAAACAGTTCCAAGTTCCGTCCTCCAGTATAGTAGGTTTCGTTCCACCCAAGGTCGTTCCGACTACTTTTTTGTGTTAATCCTGTCTCTCTTGATTCCTTCCCTCCCCTTACCATCGCCTTACTACCCCACGCATGGGCATCTTCAAAATAAACCGCTTTCTTTGAAATTTTCTATTGTACCGACAGAGGTCGGCTTCTTTCAGAGAAATCCACACATATGTAATTAATTTACATTTACTGCATAAGTAATTAAATAATTATTTCGCTATTTTTCAAAATCTGTGCACAAGAGTTGATTACACCTTTTTTCTCGGAACCAATGTAATTGATAAATTCTCGCTCACTTGTGAACTATACTTGAACTAACATTGTTCCAACGAAAAAAAAATGTTTATTGAATAAAACTATTTTAAAAGATTACATTTTTTTTATAAGTATACTAAGTTATTTAAATCTTCTTAATATTATAGTACCTACACAATTTTCAATTATAAAATGAAAGGAGATTAACTGCCTGAAGTAACAACAAGGGATGGAACAAAATTGCATAGTAAGTAGGTAGTAGGTTAGCCAAACTGACGTGGAACGAAAAGTGGAACGGAGCGAAATCTGGAACTGGTAAACATTTAACAATATTAAGGGTGTCAGGCACCTTGATAATAGAAAGCAGTATGGAACTACCCAGCGGTTATCTATTTGTGCAGTTTTATTACGAATATTCAAAGAAGTGTAACATCCATTTACAGGAGACTTGCGATGATAAGTTGGATAACTAACATTTCCAATTTGGTACAGATGAGTTCAGTAATTCTACTTTTGCAGAATGGCACTAGTCATTTTTCGATATTATTCATATTATTTTAAACTTCACATGTCCGCACCACATATTAATAACTTTTTTGATACAAATTTAATAAAAAATAAGAAATTTCGATTACTCATTTCAAGCTCTAAATAATATCGTACCTTTGAAACATCTCTTGAATGACGCTCGCCATCTATTGGTCGATTTTGAAGCTTCACTGTTCACCATATATTATCCCTTTTTAAACAACGATTGAATTGAAAATTTGTAAAATTTATTATTACTTTACCTTCTACGATCTATAAAGATGACGTTAAAATTTGGTACAGATTAGTTCAGTAGTTTTCGTGGTTAGTTATCACATATTAAATATGGCCTGTCCTTTTATATAAGATTATAGATTCAACACCTCTGAAGGAACGACACCATAGTCATATCACACTAGAAATGATAGAGGAAGGGGCAGGCCACAAACTTCACCTTGGACAACGAAGAATAGACCCTTTGAAATTGTGTTCTCTATAAAGGAGTTCACTTTAATAGGCACCTTACTTACCTTACCACGTGAGAAGCAAGAATAAGGAGGCCTGGCAGAAGACCTTATGTAAGCTGTGTGACGTAAGCTGTCTTATCAGCTTACATCACATGTACGGAACCATTACTAGAGCATTAAAGATCTTTTCCCTTCTAGAGAAGACCAAGAATGCCACAAAAGATACCTTAGGCAACCATCGGTCTCTTCATTAATTGGTTGACAAGTTCTTGGACGGGCTGAAGAATTGCGCTGATCACCTCTGATTTCTCTCTCAGAGAAATGAGATTTGGCAAGTTGTGACCACTATAGTACTCCAGTCGATAAAAACATTGTAGAGTGGATGAAATATGCGATAATTTTCAACTTCACAGCTTCGTAAGGAATAATTAGAAGGCAAACATACGAAAAGTCCCCGCCCCTGGGTGGTAAGCTAACGGTAGGGGGGGAGGGGGTTCAATTTTTCCGGTTTTCGATTATGTCTCGAAAACGGTTGATTCTAGAAACGTATGCATTAAAACTCACAACATCATTGCGTTTTACTGAAAACAGTTTTAAATGAGATATTATAACCTAACGTTAGTTTCACATAGGCCACTTATGCTACGATTAGTTGCAAAATATATTTTTTTAAGAGATATACATAATTACGATTATTACAATTAATATATACATTCTATCACTAAGCATTTAAATAAACCATAAACAATAAACAATTTTCTCGTAATTATTTTATAACAGCAAACACTTGAATATTCTACTCTCCCCTATGAATTATTAAAGATTGAGACGTTCTGGAATAAGATTGACAATTTATATCATTAAAATGTCTTTTTAAAGCAGGAAGTAAACCTCTTGTATGACCTTATTGATTTGTTAGATTCAGATATATAACGACTAAAATGAAGAAAAAGTGGAACCAACAAAAATAAACTAAATATTACTTAATAATTTATAGGCTAACCGTGCACACCTGTTTGATTCCATTAAGTGAAGAGACATTATCCTTGCCGGCTAAGAGGGATTGGAGGTGGACATTAGTGGACCTGGGGAGGGAGGATGGGGAGAAGAGGGGGGGATTGGGATTACCTAAACAGGATCCGATCAGTGTCCTCATCTAACAACTACAAGGGGTTGCCCCTTCGGCTGGATAGTCCCGTCAAATTTGCATGGATTCTGCTCCAGCTTTGATGCTTCAACAATATTTTCCTAAGATTTTGCTATGTGTCAAACTTAACTAAACTTCAGTGTCTTTTCAATTAACAATAAGAAATATTTGACACGATACGATAGTTTATAAGAATTATTTTTGGGATCCCCAGGCATTTTCACATCACTTGCTGGTATTCTGATTTAAGGTGGCTTTATCCAAGTTTTCGACGACAATAATTCCTTGGTTCCTTCCTATTCCAATACTTAAAGTCCAAAAAACCTTCATACATTCACGACATGCTTGCCCTTCGTTCCTCCATTTATCTTTTGAATACCAAAACTCAGCCTATTGATTTGTATATCCTTTCTCATCGAACTGCTTCCTTTGAAAAATCCTTTATTAACCGTGCAGCTTTATTTTGGAATTCCATACCCATTTCGATCTGCAATGCTCCTTCTCGCACATCTTCAATTTATTCATCCACCTCCTCAATTACCAATCTTCCGAAATTATGTAATAATAGATAAGTGTAAGAATGTTTCTTTATATTTTATTTTATTTATCTTTTTTATTTATTTATTTATTTATTTATTTCTTATATAAATCCGAAGATTTGTTTGTAAATCTAAAATTCCACCTTATATATTTATATGTATATAATTTATATTCTTTAGAAGTTGCTGTCTACTATGCACGCAGCCAGGCAATAATACCTTTTGATTGTACTTTCATGTTATTCTTAGGGGACAGGGTGTCCCAGAATAAAGATTATTTTTCATTTTCATTTACATACGCAGTAGTTCAAGTCCTCACAGCCCAGAAAAAAATTTGTAACCGAATAGCCCAGTAAATTTGTAAATTAAAGTTCGCAAAAGCGCATGTACTAAATAAGTTGCGGTAAGTTGCACCTCTCCGCGAAAACGTATGTCAGTACTCTTTTAGCTATTAATCCGAAACTATTGATTCGAATCTAAAATTATTTTATTGATCCAAAAACTGTATAAATTTACTATTAGATTCTACATATAAAATGTTTATCAAGTCCTGTAAAACACCCATGCCAGCACGCTTAGAACTCTGCACTGTTGAGAAATCCTCTTTTTTTTCGACACATTTCATGCTATAACTTCGAAACTATTAACCCGCTACTTATTTAATACATGAGCTTTCGCAAACTTCGATTTATAAATCGACTGGTTTATTCGGTTATAAATTTATTTTAATTTCCAATTCTCTTTCCGGTGTTCCGATTGGAGAAAAAATATTCAAGAAAATGGTAATACTCGACCTGAAAATATGAGAATCAGCACTTAAAGATGATAGAGCCTGTGATAAAAACATGTGCGGCAGGTTTTTCTACTCTCAGTGAAATAATGAATTGTTGAAGTTCATTATTCACGGTTAATTATAATATATAACGCGCACATGTGTCGTCTAATTGCAAAACCGGCCAACTCCTCAATTTTGAGAAATACGTTTTTTCTGTTTTCTGAGTCCTAAGATACATTTTCCATCTATTGGAAACAAGAAACCTCGCAAAAACCCGTAAAATCCTTTTTAAACCTGCGTTTGAAAAACTCAGTGTGCTGCAAAACTGGCCAAATCCTTCCGTGAGTGAGTTTCAAAACCGGCCATCTCCACATCCGCTAGATCGCGCTGTTGTTCCAGATCAGGAAGCCCTCTTATCAGGCAAATATCAGCCTGCTCCTTTTCCTGTAGTTAATGTTTATGCCTTTATCGTTTCGTGCACTTTTCATTCGATTTTAATATAGAAGTTTGTAGAAGAAGTTCTAGCTAATTTAGCAAGAAAAAGACAAAGAGACCATGCAACATGGAGAAGAAACAAAACCCTCCAGATCGGGTTTTTACCTAAATTGAGATGAAGTTAAAGAAAATCGAGTCTCTCGTTCAGTCTTCAGAGTTTTATGGCATTCTCTCGGAAAGTGGAACTGTGTTCAAGCCAGGAGGAGACTACACATATCTTGATTGGAAGAGTCCCAGTAATGCCCTCCTCAAACCCCCTCCACTATGGCACTTCAAAGTCTTTGAGATTTTTCATAACAAAACAAAATAATAAGATGCTAGTTCAAGGAGAGGTTTTCTACAGATCGTTTGATTTTTAACTGCAACGTCGCACAGTGGGGCAAGTAGCCCTAATTGTTGGCATAAACTAAATATTCTTACTTACATCTTAAATAATCATCAACATTGGTTCCTAAAGCTATATATCATACATTGAAACATTGAAAAACCTAAATTACTAACATTATTTGTGTACAATACGGAAAAACTTAAATTATACTTAACAGTAAATAAAAAAAAAATTCCCACTTTTCATTAAAATATGTAACACACTTTCTATCAACAACATTTCCTCATCATCTTCACTGTCTTCTTCTTCTATTTCAAAAGAAAAAGAAAGAAAGTTTAAAGCCTCTGTCGGTTGTGACTTTTTAGGTAATTTTTTTTTTGTTGTAATTTTTTTTTTAGGTAGTTTTCGTTTACTTGTTAGAATTGGGTCTGAACACAACAAAAAGTTAATGAATATATCATGGTTGGATTTTTCTTGACTACAATTCCGTGATGTTCACGATATTTTTTGAAATCCTTGTTACGAGCTTCCTGTGCTTCCTGTACAATGAAAAGAAACTTGTCGAGAGTCGGTGACATCGGGTACCATGGTTACTTTTCTACATAATACTTTGCAGTATCGTGAGCAAACGCTTGATAGGCATTAGTATTAATTTCGTACCCACTGGATATTGCTATCAGTATTGTATGAAGCCTTTTAATTAGTTCAGCGTCAACTCCGGTAATTTCTGACGAAATATCAGCATGCGAGAAAAATCGCCTAGCCGTATTTACATCGTTACTATTTCCAAAGCCAGGTTTAGGCATGTCAACAATCAAACCACACTTTTTTTTAAAAAAAACTTTCTTGGATTTGACTCTTGGTTTCTTTAACAACTTGTTTGTCTTCATTGCTGCGGTCTTGCCATTTTTTTAGTGGAAGCTTGTAGGATAGGTGTATGATAGGTGTATAGGATAGGAAATACTATGATTTTTCGTCTATGCAATAACAAAGAAGAAATATTTTTTCTGACGGTGGGGCAGATTGGGGAAACATTTTTCAACGAAATCATAATATTTAGATAATGTACTAGAAGATGGTGGAAAACAATATGCTTGGACGGGTTTGGAAGGTTACTAAACCCTTCGTTACATGTAAACTAAAATCAATAATCTTATTTTATTATATTATGAAGGCAAATATAATACTATATTTCAAAATTATATACCTGAAGATGATGATCCCATGTCATAAAAATATACAAGTATTAATACTGTATGCAAAAAAAACAAACGATCTGTTAATAACAAATTGATGCAGACACTGACATTGATGCCACTGAACTTTGTCCACTTTCACCGATCATCAGTGCAAGACATGACCGTTATCAGCTTGATGAATTACATTATTTTGTTCTGCAGAGCCTTAACTAACAGATAATTAAGTCATCACGTTGAAAGGAAAATTTTAGTTTTAGGACTTTCTGCCACGTTTTTTGCTTTAGTTTGCCCCACTGTGCGTCGTAGCATCAGCTGCTCAAGAAGGAGGAAGCAGAGAAGTAGATAAGAGGGATGAAGAAGAATATCAGAAAGAAATGTGTAAGCCTGTTCAAGACGGTAATACCGCAAGAGTATATGTTTCTGAATGTTTATGTTTTTCAAAATTACGTTTTTTCGGGAATTCTTCTTCTTCTTCTTTTAGCACAACAGACAACATATAGCGGCCCCTGGCTTTTTCAACTTCTGCCTTCCATTCCTCTCCGTCCATTTTCGGAACTTATTACTTTAAAAATAATTCTCGCCAGTTTTTCCGTCTAGATGTTTTAGTTACACCACAACATTTCAGAGTTTAATTTTTTCAAAAAATATTCACTTATTGAAGAAAGTTTTGTTCATTTACATACCCTAAAAAAACCAATATTTTCATTAAATTTAGTGATTTTTAAGTTCTAATTCATTGCAAAAGCGGCCAACTCCAAAGTGAGTTGCAAAAGCGGCCAAATCCAAAATAAAAAATTGAGTAACTCACCCCCTCCACTTGCCCCTTCCATTTCAAAAAGTGCTTTCAAACACACTACCCTTGTGCCACCAAAAACCGAAGAGATTTTCTTCCTACTTCGTTTTGGCGTAATTTAACAGAAAATCAGCTCTCCTGAAAAATTTTGGTTTACTAATAGGAGGCATTGAATTTCAAGAAATAATACCACTGCTAAATACAACACTTTACCAAAAAATATTAAAATTAGTTTAACTTCTGACATATCCATATATATATAGTAAATAGCCTTGTTTTGCTTCAACGCACTGTTTTCAAGATAAGAGTATTTTATTTAATAAAAGTAAAATGTATTAGCAGACCGAATATCACTCATCCAATTAATTCCTTTAGATTATTTTTTCTTTATGAATAATATACCTAAATTATTTGGCCCCATACCAAGAAACCATTGCGAGAAGAATCGTTATAATTTGAAATATTTTAAAATATTTATAATTTGTCGTATAACAGGCATGCTGACTCGTAAAGCGATAGAGTTGACGTAAATAGCAATACATTGGAAAAATAATATGGCGTGAAAAGTATATGCACTCCATTTTCTCCCTTTTAAATTACTAATATGCTGAGAACGACAAATTAAAAGAAAAACTATACGGGTAAACAATGTAAATCTAATGGTGAATATAGATTCCAGATGTATACAGAGTATCAATAATCATACTGAAACTAATTTTGACATACAAATGCCACCGAAATATATGTTCGCTATTTCTAAATTCCAATTTTTGTCTTCTTATGCAAATGTCAAAACCCTAAAACAAACAGCACATACTGACAAAACTCTCCTTGAATTTGCTAACAACGGGGAATTACTACATCCTAGCCTTATCGACTTCCCCGGTGATGGGAAGACCAAGTTACTACACAACTCCAATTAACCTAGAGTAATCATAGCGGAAGCAAGCCGGGAGGTGGGGATAAAGTTTTAAAAGGTGGTTAAACCCCCCCCCCCCCCAGTCTTCCACCGCCACCTCACAGAATGGATACTAATTGGCATCACTGTGTTGACTTCCGCTCTCAACGGATGTGTCTTCCAATTAGGGGGTCCGTCTGAAATTGGAGAATCACAGGAGTCCGGGAAAATTCTTAAAATGGGACCTGATTGGTAATTCAATGAGTTGCCAATTACATGATATTCAATGCCCTAACGATTATAATAGCAGTTCCGGGTTCAGGCTGAAGGTTGGAAGTAAAGGAAAAAACACCTCTAACCAATCCAGCTAATTACAAAGTCCTTATTTAATTTAAAACAAACAAGTTAGCTATAATGTTCATTTAAGGGAAAAACAAAATTAAAACAAAATAATGAATAAAGTAAATAAACTAGTGATATAGAATGTATTTAAATCAAACTAGAATAAGGTTTGTTTGTTCGTTTGTTTTAGTTCTATGGTGTACAACTACTTCGCTTTATCTTGTTTAGTATATTTCTGTACATTATATATTCCTTCTGTTTAGTTTATATTTATTTGTATTTTTTATATAAACTTTTCTTCCAGTACCTACCAATAATGTATATTATATTTCTATAAATAAACCATTTGATTTCAGAAATTTTAATACTAAATCTGTGGTTGCATCATTATCTCCCAAGACTGCTGGAAAATCAGTATTTAATCCTAAACCATTGAGGTGTAGCGTGAAAAATGGGCATTCCTAGTAATTGTAAGTATTATTTAGGCGGGGCTTCTTCTATAAAAATGTAGGAGTGTGTCAATCTCATGTGGCCTATTCTGAGTCCAGTCAGTACAACTACTGTACCCTACGTCATTAGCGGTCGGATGTATTCCAGGGCTCGACACTTTGTTTTATTATCTCCAGTCTACTCGGTCAGCTCTTATCCCACATATACTGCCATCCATCATTGATTATTTTTTCCCGGGGTGGTCGTATGTTAAATGGGAAAAATATAAGCTTACCCCGCCACGGTAGTTTGATAGCCTCCCTTGCAACTCGTTTGTAACTCGGTGTATTTTGTATTTTTGAAATATAGATTTTAGTTTTAATCTTACCAGAATATGGTTGATTGATCAAATACAAATAAAATTAGGATTGATTAATTATTTTCCCCTTCTGTAAGAATTATTTTTATTTAGAAACTAGTTTCGAATGTTATAAACATAACAGTCCAAGAGCCGGGGCAAAATTTCGTGACCTATTTTAAGAAACTTTTAGTCATACAGCCATAAAATATCTACCCTCAGCAATCAATTTTCACTTGTCTGCCAGCACAAAGCGAGGGCGTTTTAAAATGGAGACCACCGAAAGTGGGTAAAACATATCCAAAAATGTTATTATTTGAAGATGATTATTTTCAATCACTTAAGAAACTGCACACCCCCTAGATGCCAAAAATGTTGTCTGCCTTAATTAGGAGGGGACGTCGTACTGGAAGAAATCTCCGAGACCATAGTCTTGGACAGAATGGACACCTGTACAGAATGGACCAAAAGAGACTTAACAAACGGATATTGGATTAATTCTGGAGAAAGAAAACCACAACAGTGTGGATCAAGGAGACAAAAATGGCTAAGGGAAAATTAAACATCTCAAAAGACTATTAGACAGAAATTGATTTAGGGACTTATTGAACAATGTAGAGAAGATTCAAGCTGCAAGAAGAACTAAGAAAACCGGAAGAGTCTGGACGAGGGAACAGCAGAAGCATGCGAGCGAACGCAAGAAGGAGTATTAGACACAGAGAAAAAAATCCGCACCAAGAAAAAGAAAAGAAGTTGTAGCGTGATCCTAAGTGGTCAAATCGCTTGTAAATAAAAAAAAAATATATGAATCAAAATGTTGAAAACAAATTTATATGTTCTTTTAGAACTGATGATGAATGTTAAACATTCGAAACTAGATTTCTAATAAAAACAATCCCAATAGAAGTGGCAATGAATTCATAAATCCAAATTTTATTGATCCTACTATACCATCATGCGTACTTCAAGTGATCAAGAAAAAAAAATTGATTTTTAAGATACTAATCATCTTTTTTTTAACTTAAATTAGTTATAATTGTCATATTCCCCTGTTACTACGTTAATTTTAAATATCAATTTCAATGAGTAATTATTTAGTTATTATTTGTTACTTAAATAATTTATTTGTGCATAGTATTAATAATTGTTCTTTTCGTAGAAATGTATAATGTATATTTATTTGTTCTAGTTTTAATTTTCTCAAATAAACAAGTGTATTCGGAACCGTTGCTTTTTTTATCTTTTTTATATTTTATTTTAGCTTGGGAGTCTCAATTAAAAGACCAAATCAATTTTGCGGGGGCTCGAACAAATATATAAGCCATTCATTTATTTTTTTTATTATACATACCGTATCTACTTAAAGAGACGTTAACATTAAAATGTGTATAAATTATATCATAATTTATGTTTATTACAGAGCATAACTTCTTTATGAATAATATACACAACTAATGTATGGATAAGTTAGTAGAATTTTATTCATCTGCTAATATTCTTTTTATTGCTTTTTATTCATAAGTGTTGACTTAATTATTTAAATATTTAATATTTAACAGAATATCGATTCATGATTTTTATGCTGGTGCCTTAGTTTGTTACAACATATAATTGAATAAGCTAAAATGTGAACCAAATCTATTCAATTATGAATAATAAAAAATGATAATTATTCAATTATTAAGTTAGTAGACAGAAAATAGTATTTCATATTTAGAAATCTTACGCAAAGTCTTTCCCTAATAAAAAAAAAAAAAAAATTAAAATATGGTAGATTACACAGCTATTCCATGAAAAATCATACACCGAAATGTGATGTTTGCTTTAAGCAAACTCCATAAAGAGAAAAGTAACCCATAAAAGATGCTTTGTTCAGCTTAATTTTGGCGGGTCTTTTATTTTTGGCGGGTAGAAGGTGGAAGCAGATTAGAGGAGATGATGGATTCAGAGGTGATGTTGGAGGAGTGGTCATTAGTCCCTCCTCCCACTGTCCCTCTAATGGTTCCCATTCACCTCACAATTTACCACTCAAATCTCACCTGTCCCGACTTTTTTTCTACCGAATTTTTTATTTCCACCTTTTTTTTTTTTTTTTTTTTTGACTGCGATACAATCGAATATTCCCTCCTGGGAACCAATTGGATTTAAGGTTCAATTGGGAATTCCTCCCTAGTGTTCAGTTGTGCTGTTCGATAAAGTTTTTTAGTTTCCTACACTTTTTCTTTTTTAAGGTACTTGCATCCGATTTATCTATACGAATTTACAAGTAAGAACTGAAAGAAATAACGTACATATCTGATACGCGTTTCTTCATGAACTACCAAATATACAGGAAGTAGCGATTCCAAATGTCGATGCTCGGTTCCACAAGAATGAATTGGTATTGAGAAACGATGACCCAAAGTCGATTCTAGGAACCAATTGATACTGTTAGTGATAATCATGTAATGCATGCTAATGTAGTTATTATGCATACATCGATACTTCTTCTTAAAGATTACAAAAAAAAAAAAGTAAAATTAATATATTCGATCTTAAAATAAAAGACCCCTTCTTCATAAACTGGATGAACATTGATCAGTATAAAATTATGAAATTATCTTGAAAAAGCAACCTTTCCTACTGTAAGTCGTACGTCCAATCTTATATGTGTTCGGTATTGGAATTTTTATAGAAAATTTTCACATTCTTCAATAATGAATGATATCCAGAATCTTTAGAATCTTTATCTTATTTTATAACAGTTAATAACATAAACTATGTTGTTGTTTTTTTGTACATTTTTTGAACTGCAATTAACTTATACAGGATATTCGGAAGATCGTTGGCCAAAGAGGTATCTCGAGTAGGGAATTTAATTTTAAACATATTTAAGGCCAAATACCTATATACAAAGTCTTACGGTAGTTTTTTTATGCCTTATAACTTCGATGTTTACTGATATATCAACGCCATTTTTTTCCTGTAATTACTAATACATGGTCCACGTAAAATAAAAAAGATTTGATGCAAAAAACAAATTTAAAAAACGGGTGATCGTTAAATCTTGTTAAAGGCAAAAAAAAAAAAACATGTTTTTAAAATAATTTGATTTGGCTGTTGCCCTTCCTTTTTTTTTTTAACCTAATCTTGGTCTTAATTTTTTTTTCTTTAACAAGATTTAACGATCTGCCGTTTTTTTTTTTTTTTTTTTTTTTTGTATTTATTTTTTTTTGCACCAAATATTTTTTATTTTACATGGAAAATGTATTAGTAATTACAGCAAAAAAAAGACATTGATATATCAGTAAACAACGAAGTTATAAGGCATAAATGTTAGATTTTGGCCATTTAAAAAAAAAAAAATCATAAAAAAACCCGTAAGACTTTGTATATAGGTAAGTGACCTTAACTAGGTACAAAATGAGCCTCCCTACCCGAGATACCTCTTTGGCCAACGTTCTTCCGAACACCCTATCTATAGGGTGAGTACCTCTTCAACGTCTCTCTCTCCCTCACTCTCTCTCTCTCTCCTCTCTCTCTCTCTCTCTCTCTCTCTCTCTCTCTCTCCTCTCTCTCTCTCTCTCTCTCTCTCTCTCTCTCTCTCTCTCTCTCTCTCTCTCTCTCTCTCTCCCTCTCTCTCTCTCTCTCTCTCTCTATCTCTCTCTCTCTCTATATATATATATATATATATATATAATATATATATATATATATATATATATCTATATATATATATATATATTATATATATATTATATATATATATATATATATAATATATATATATATATATATATATTATATATAACATGGAACGAATGGAAGAATAACATGGAGCATGTTTTAGGGGTTGCCCCCTTGACCGCCACTATGATTTTCTTTTTCGCTTACCTGTGATTCATTTTTCTGTAGGAGATAAATTCTGCAATTAAAGCAACGCCATCAGAGCTAGTATTTCAAAAAATCCCATACACTTAAAAATAGATTTTTTAAACGTAAGTTTTTTCATTCAAACCAATATAGCTCCTAAACAGTGTGTCCTTACGACAAATGTTCTATTTTAAATATTCTATTTGATATACGAATATTTAAAAAATATTATATACGACAAATATTCTATTTTTATCATAACTAAGTATATTATCCATTAAATATCCGATTATTAATAAATCAAATTTTTGACTAAGCAACGCAAACAGAGCTAGAGTGTGTCATACTACGCGTAACTCCCTCGCGTTCCCCAAAACGTATCGCTTTTGACCAACTAGGCCACGGGTAAAATATGTTCCACGCTAAAAAATAAAATAAAAAAGTTTTGCAATTATCATTTTTCCGAAATCAAGATCACGATTGTTCAATATGTGAACAGGTTTACATCTATTATTTACAAAATATTCCATTTATGTACATTTATTATAATTACTTTTACTATGGTTGTGATCCGCGTTGTATTTAACATTTTGAACGATCAAGACGCTCCAATATTAACTTTAGGTTGTCCTCATTTTTCGCCTTGTTTGCCTTGCAGAAACAAACAGCAAAGTCCCATTATTTTCTCTCCAAATGAATCCCAGAGAATCCTGTTAGCGGAGGATTCCTCTCAAGTGAGGACAAGAAGCTGTTGGATTAGTGCTGGGTCCTTCTTCACCAAGCTACATCCTTCGCTGGTTTGCAAAGGCCGTATCTATATTTATAACACCGTAATGCTAGTAATTTAAATACATTCTAATAGCAAGGATGTAATTTTTTTAAACAGAAATTTAAATGAAGCACATGTTTTTAATAGTTAAAAGTGCACTATAATTATATTCAAAGTTATATATTAACATTTTAAAAAAGTAAAAGAAAGAGAAACGTACGTTATATACACCACTAGACTCATATGTTTTCTTAGAAATGTTTTATGCAGCTGTTTATGTATATGCATTGGACGTATTAACGCTATATGCTTCAAGATTATGACAAAATAACTCATTCTTAAAATCATTTATTATAAAGCATGTTCTAAACGTCGTTGTTTAGGATGTAGAGAGCAAAAATCGTAAAAAAAAAAAAAATTCTATTTCTTTTTTAAAGAATTCCGTTTAAGCTAAATAGCTTATTTTCTGCTAAAATTTGATTTTATTTCAAATATAACAAGGTTTTCTTTAGAACCAACCTTGCAGCAAATATTTTGAGGAAAAGTAAAAAAGTTCAAAATATTTGACGGTTTGACGCTGCCAATTAGGCAAAACCTTTTAGGCAAAGCAAAATATAAAAAATGTACAATTTTACAGGAGTATTAAGGATTCCGCAAAAAATTGTATACTCTAAGGAAGAGTCGGATTACTGTGACAGTCGGATTAGTGAGGTTCTACAGTATTACATTTTGTTTTTGGTGGCCAAATTATATTCATTTATCTGTTGAAGAAAATATTGAAGATAATGTCAACAATATTTCAGCCTGTGAAGAATCTTATACATTTTATCGAATAATAATAATAAATAATTATTCATGAAGTTAAGCTTTCGATACAAAATGTATAAGAAATGAGCAATGAATATACTAATTAATGAATAAAATTATATTTAGGTTTTATAACATAATACGTAGGGACACATAAAGCCCCGTTTTAATAAACTGTTTCGACGGCATTCCATGGCGTGTCAGAAATGTTCACATTAGGTTTGTTGTTCATTTAATTTTGTGGCTTTAGAGAAATTTCTCCACGTTATTTGGCACAAGCGGCAGACTTTCTTTAAAAATGTATTTAATTTATTATTATTCTGATATCTCTGGTATTTTAATATTATAGATTTTCCAAGGATATATATAATATTAAAATACCTAATATTAATGGATATATTTCCATCAAACTCAGAAATAATTAAAACAGTATTTAAAAAAAATATATATATATTATTCTTCCTGGAAAGCAAAATTACCAAAAGAGCATCATTTAACAAAAAAAAAAACTTGGATTGAGGTTGACATGTGTGTCCTGAATAACGTGACATCTCGTCGGTGGCGAAGAGCTCGGACCTTTATCTGCCGGGATCGAAGGCCCCTCAGCCATCAGTCTGCCTGATTGGGTTGTCACAAAGGGTCGGCTTTTTTTTATCGACGGTGAAGTTGTTGACAACTCGTCTGCGAAAGGTCTCGCCTTGTTATAGTCAGTTGGAGGGGGTTAATTTCGCGATGTTGAGAACGTCATGTTTGCATATCCACAACTCTTCCTGCTAATTGGAATTTATTTAGGTATCTGTCGATCTATCAGATACGCAACAGAAATGTTGGTTCACTTTCCCCGGTCTTGGGATTTCCCCTCTTTTCTACCGTCTTCTTTTGATCCAACCCTTGCCTGTCTTGAACGAGGATTCCTACGGCAAACATTAAGGTAGAAAAACGTGTTTTCTATCTCAGGAATAAGCGCGTGTCCATTCACATAAGATTATTAAATATTTCATTTTACACTAAGAATAATCTTATGAGAAAAAGATCTTTCAGAAAACTTTATAGCGAACTTGTACAAGAACATGCTCAGAAGAGAAGTGCAAAAGAGAAGGGATAACTTCGTTGTTGTTTTTTTTAAGGGCAAAAAACTGCTGTTGGTTATTATTGCCCATATAGTTGAAGTTTATTTTACCATCAGGATTGTAACAATAGCAATAGCAATAACAATAATAAAGTTCTTATTAACATATATTAATCTCAACCAAAATAATAAACGATTAATACGATTTACATAAACAAAAAAATATTAATAATAAAATAAAATACAAACGTAAGACCAGCAGACATTTTAGAAAGAAACATCTTTAGACACAAAGTAGACAAATGGGAAGTTGTACCAGAGCAACCAAAACAAAAACAGTACAGACCAAATTGGTCAGAAGAGAGTAAACAAGCATTTTCTGAAAGAATGAAGGTCTACTGGAAGAATAGGAAGAACCCAAAGAAAAATTGATTTAGTTAATTGCTTAACGTCTTCCATTTCTGAGGAGAATTCGCGGTAAACAATATAATAAAATAATAATAATAAAAAATAAATTAAGTAAAAAATTAATTAATGAATGAAATACTGAACATTCAATAACATTATATAATCCAATTTTCTCTATAAATTTTATGGTACTGCAAATGTACGGTTCATGTACGGTACAGGAAAACTTCGTAACAAGGTTTTTAAAAAAAGTTGCTTCGGCAAGCCCCATGAAGAGAAACAAGAAGAAGGGGAACATAAAATTAAAAAATTACGTGAGTCATGATCACAAACTAAAAAAACGAAAAGCACTCGTTTTATGTGTGAGATATTCAGGCAGTTTATTTGCTTATATCATTCAAACATTTTTTGCAATGATTGTATTTTATTTTTTAAGTAATTTTGCGATTTTCAAAGAACTAGTTTTAGGCATAATTACGTAAAGCTTTCGGTTTTTTAATGTAGTATTTTTTTGTGTTTGTTTTTTTGTGTTTTCCTTTAGAAGCTGTGAAAAAAAAAAGTTTAATAAAAAAAAAAAAGTATTCATTTTTAAATTATATTTTTTAAAACCATCAGAACTTACAAGCAAGCATTTAGGACTAGGACCCCCCCCCCCCCCCCCCCCGTCGCAAATTCGCTCGCTCTCATAAGTAAAAGAACTTATATAATTTTAGCTAAAAGTTTGTTCAATGATACTTTCACGCATAGCAGTAATTTTTAACTTGGCTCAAATTGAACTGATTACAGGGTTGAAGATAATTAGAAATCAAATTTTTAATTTTAATCTATGAGTCGGTAATTCGGATGGATATACTATTAAAAAACTCTTGTAGGTAATGGGCTGCATTCACAGTGCTTAAAAATGTGCAAATTTCAGTAATTTGTAACCTACTTAAAATTGCACTCTTTAGTTATTATAATTAGACATCCAATTTTTAATTTTATCCATAATTTGGTAGTCCAGTTGGACAGAGACTGTTAAGAAACTCTTGCGGATAATCAGTTTGTACAACAAAAGGCCTATGAATGTCATAAAGAAAATTGATATTTTGATTTAATAATATTTCTATTCTGCAGAAATAATTTTATCGATTTTAATTTCTAGCATTAGAAGTATAAGACAGTGTGGCAAACCTCGTGTCTGCCACTCAACATTGTGCATTTAATTTGTTTTTATTATAGTACCTTCTTAGTAATATAAAAATTATGTATTTAAAATTTAGATCAAACTACTATTGTGGCATGGTGTTAACCACATAACAGTCCATTTTCACTGGGATACACACATTCCACCTCATATTTAAGTCTGTTGTAATAATTTAATTGAATATAAGTGAATTTCATCATCAATTGCAAGCTATATATAATACCGTACCTTTGTAATCTCTCATGTAGAATGGCGTTCGCCAGCTATCGGTCAATTTTCAAAATTCAGTTTTATCTACATATTATTGCTTTTTTAGAGAGAGAGAGAAACACATTACTAAGCGGTGATTCCCCGTTCTTGTCGGACTAAAAGAAGCACTTGTCGGAAGTTTAATCGTGTATCGAAAACACTCTAAACAATAAATAAATTCACTAATGGTATATATATATATATATATATATATATATATATATATATATATATATATATATATATATATATATATATATATTACTTATCCTTAGCTATCTGGAATATTTACTTAACAGATATTGCATATTGTTCCATGGTGAACATAATCGGTCGGAATGAGCACATTCCTGCTCAAGTGGGCGAGAATATATGTCTTCCCCAAGTTCTCCGAGTCAGGGGGCATTTGACCGAAGTGGGCTTAATGCCCTTATTGCTTAAGTTGTAACAGATTACCCAGGCGCTTTAATTTCCTAAGTCACTGCTAAGTAGTCCATGACCTCCTCCCCTCCCTGCGCTTGATAAATGGAATAATACAAATTAAATTGCGCACTTAGACCTCACTTGGCTGGTTTACTGTGCAGGAAGATATACTGCTACAAGAATTAAAAACTACTGGGAAGCATGTAGGCCTACTTTTTTTGAAAATTTATTGGCACATTTAATGAACAGATGAAAAGATAAAAGAAGTGACCTGTATTAAGTAAGTGACAGTAAAAGTGTTAAAATATAGGAAAAAAGAACATATCGACTTCAGTCCACAGAAGCAATGACAGTTATAATTGGGGAAAATCATAAGTACTCCAGTTTCTAAAATTGGTAGTGAAGTCTATGGTGCCACAGGAGGTATATAAAACAATCATACGTAAAGAATTTATTTAGAGAGGCCAGACATATGATACATTTATTAGTTTTTCTTCCAAAGCTATATAAATATATAAAATAAAAAACCAATGACAAGTATGTAAGCGTTCAGTTGTTTTTTGTTTTTTTTGGTTGGAGCAAACAAAAAAATGCAGGTTTTTATGTGTGATAAAAATAATATTAAGTGGTCATCACTAACACCTCTCGTAATGTCCAGCGTAGTTTTGCGGGTTTTTTTTTTTTTTTTTTTTTTTTTTTTTTTTTTTCACCAATGGCCTTGATCAACCCTAGAAGGCCGACATCATCTTCCTCCATTATTTCTAAGTCCTTTATGTGCTTCTTCCGCGTTTCTCCCAATGAGAGCTCCCTCTTTTCCTGGGCCATATTTACAGGCCCAAAAAACCCCTCCATATAATCTTTGGGTTTCATTTGTTTAAGTACCTGCTTCTTAAGCTACTGAGGCTCTCCCCTAAGGTTCAGTCCTACCTAAGGGCTTTAGTCCACTCAATAAAGAATTGTAGAGTACGTTTTCTGTAATCCAAGGTTTTTCTTCGGAAGCATATTCAGGGTAGAAAGTAAACATACTAAAAGTCCTGGAGTTTTCGGGCCTGGGAACAGGAAGCAGGGCGCGCGAAAGGTTTAGTGCTCATGTATGTAAAACATGAGTATTTACTAAATTAATTTTGATTAAATTCTCTACAACTTTTATTATATACTTATATTATTATATTATATGCTTAGAAATTGAACCGATTCCACCGAATTCCAAACCACTGAACCGATTTTAAATTATTACAATACTTCTAAAACGTCACATTAGGCTGAATTAACTTAATTTTATAACATTAAAATCGGTTCAGTGGTTTGGCCAAAACAAACGACATTGTCAGGATATTTTAATAACTAAAAACAGAAGCTGATTATACCAGCGTGTCATCAGTCACTGATAATCTATTTGCTGTATCCCAGACCCTCTAGTCACATATTACTTCCCTGGAAGAATGGTGTCATAACTAAACAGTTAAGATAAATCTTAGCAAATAACCTTTACTAAAGAAACCTACCTCAACCTGTCCTCCTGTTTCCTTTAATGTTAAATCCTGTTCTTGCCACCGTTAAATAACGTTGAACAAATACAAAACTATGGATTTTACCTGGAACCCTCATGCGACATTGAAAAGACAAGAAGCTGCACGTCAATTTCAACTGCTACAAAACTTACTTAGCGTTAAAATCTCATGATTCACTCGAAAACTCATCTATGACGATTATCAGACCTATTTAGACTTTCATTATGGAATTATAGGGATCCACGAAACCATCGAATTCATTTCGTATCCAAGCACCCTAATCCAAAATCTTTTAAAAAATCTTTAATGCTCCTTACTCTGTCACAAATAAATTGATCCGCAATGACCTTAATATCCCATATGTCGCTGGTTTGGCAAGAACCAGATACCTTTTCTTTTACAATAAATACTTACCTAAATCAATTTTTTTCCTCACCTTTCCCAATCTATTCCTGACAATCCTCCGAGGCATTTGAAAAGAAGGCCTAGGGATCTTATTCTTTTGTAGAAATTGCATTAGAGTACTATAACTGGGTACTTTCTCTAAAAGTTTATGTAATGTATACCGCAAATTTAGTAGATGTTTTATTGTATTAAATTTGTATGTATCTGTTAATAAAATTATCAAACAAATAAATAAAAAATAAAATAGATAATCTCTTTTTATTATTTCTCTAAGAGTAAAGAAACAAAAGTAAAGACAGAATAATGATGAAATTAAGTGAAGATTATTAGAGAAAATGAGGGGGTAGAGACTAAAGCCTAGAAAGAATATCCGAGCATTGTTTGAAAGTATTAGCCGAACAGATGGGAGCTTTGTCAACTCTTGAAACACCGGCTCTTTTAAAACTCTTCTTTTCTTCAGACCGCAGTTTCCTTTGAAATTTCCTTTTTCGGTTTTAAAATATAATAAACTTTGCAGACCCAGAATAGCTTGAGCCTTTATTAAAGCTCTTTTGAAACTTTTTCTATTAACACAGCCGCACCAAGTTCAAGAGCACTTGACAATACTTAGCCCTGGCCGAGGGCCCGCAATAATTACTAAATAACCGTTTAGCAATTGCTCGCTCTGTGTAATTAGTAAGTTAGTAAATTGTTTAATTAAAAGTAGGATTACTCAAGCTGAGTTTTAATGAATTTCGTCTAAAGCAGTTTTGTAGATATTTATGACAAATCCTTTGTAAAAGGAATACGTTCAAATAATGAATACGGATTACTCGATTTTATAGTAAGAGAATATTTTTGTAATTGAAATTGAACCGTCGAATTGAATATAAATACTAATATTCATTAGGAATTACGTTTCTGAGCCTAAATTGGTAAAAATAAAAAAATACTACCATTTAATTTTGAAAAGTAAAAAATAATTTTTCAGTGCATGTAAACAGTTGCAAATACTAATGCATATATGAAATAAAGTTATCTCGTTCTAAGTTATCTCAATCTCTTATGATTCAAGAGAAAAACTTACGGGAGAAAAAAGTTCCGATTTTACATGTACATTATGAATACATACATACCTCAGTTAATACCGGTTGTATCATTGCATATTCTGAGAGCAAAATATTAAGGGAAAGAAAAAAATATTGTATCAAACATAAAATACAAAAATTTATATTAAAATTTCAAAAGGCATTAAAATTCAATTTTTAAAATAGACAATGATGGTGGTTAAAAGGACAACAATGACAGACTATCCTGTGACCGTTTAAAATCGTTAAATCCTGTAATATTTCAAAATAGTATCCTAAAATACAAAAAATAATTTGTCGGTAAGGGAAATTGGCAAGGATGTCCTTCGGAAGTCAAAAATCGTCAGATCCTGGCTGATCTGATAACAATATCCTTCACTGGCTACCCTCACACACACACACACACACACACACACACGTGCGCATATTCTATTTGAGTGAGACATCACTCATTGAGACATATTCTAGAGTTATTGAAAAACCCGTTAATAAGAAACGAGTTCCCCTTAAAACTAAAAAATAAGAGCTTTAGATGAAAATAGTGAGGCTACCGGCAATTTATGGTCAGGTATCAGGGATAATATTAAAGCGGTAGGAGATCCTCATCTAGGTCGTATTTAAAGTAAAAAGAATAATCCTTGGTTCAATGATAAATATTTCAACGCAGGTGTAAAACGGAAAGCTGCTAAATTACATGCTCTCAATAATCCAAGAGAGAACAGTTTGGAAGCCCAAATGACTTCCGAAGCTAAAAATCGAAACTTCTATATCCCTATAACGTTCCTAGAACAGAGTGTTGTGTAGTGTATTTTGTATGATAGTCCTTTCGACGTGAAATAAAATATTTACATCAATTCTAGCGAACCGAATAACTGTTTACGCGGAAGAAATGACTGGATACGTTAATTGTGGTTTTAGATGGAGTTGTTTAACTATCGATCAAATATTTTCCCTTCGACAAATTTTAGAGAAACAATTATAATTTAAGGGCGTAGTGCATCAGCTTTATGTTGACTAACCACCAGAAACTGTTCGATATTTTGATTGAACTGAGAATGCCAAAAAAATGTGTTAATCTAGTAAAGACGTGCATGTCAGAATCATTTAATAGAGTCCGAATCGGTACTTTTTACTCCGAAAAGTTTGAGGTACTTTCCGATTTAAATGGGGAGATTCTCTTTCTCCGATATTATTTAACTTAGCACTAGAATACATCATTAGGAAGGTAATGCTTATAGGAAAAATATTGAGATATGTGATAAAACTCTGGTTCTTGATTATGCTGATGATTGTCGGGTGACAATGTAGATACTATTAAAGGAAACTACGCTCATGAAAACCACGCACATTGCAAGAATGGACGCGTCAATAGAACTTCAAATCACTCTCATCAATGTAGACCTACTTGTACCTAGAAAAGAGTAGATACCAGTTTCCAGGAACGGCTTCGGAATTGCGTTGACAAAAAAGGGCATCACATGACTGATGTAATTTTCTGTACCTAATATTTTCAAATAGCAAATCTTTACGAATGTCCTGATTTTTTAAAAAAAAACACCCTATTCCTCTGCTGCACCCTGTATAAGATATAAGGCCAACAGTTATCAACAGATACGAGACCTGTCCGCTTGCGTTAAGGGAGGAACAACGCCTTCTAAAAATAATTTATATACGTACGAAGAAATAAATGTCTCTCTAATTGCTAGATGATAAACACAAATAAAAAAATAAATAAATTTGTGTTATTTTTCTGATTTAAAACAAAGAAGAGACTTAACTAATAAAATGATTTAAATCAAAACGTGAAATGTGAATTCAACACTGCTATTTTCATTTATTTGTTTATTTTTTTTTTTTTTATTTTTAATAACTGCATAGTTCTGTGGCCATTGTGAACATATCAACATTCGATTTACGAATACAAAAAAAAAGTAGTTATAATAATCACTTTATTTGTTAAAGAAAAAAGTCTTGTACAAATATTTCAAAATATAAACAATTTAGTACAAACATCTTATGAGTCGTACAAAAAAAAACGTTATATTATATAGTATATTGAATTAATATAAATTTATTTTAGGATACATATTTTTAGATTTTAATTAATTTAATTTATCTAAAAATTGTCTAATTTAATGGTCCTTTGATGATTATCACCAAAGTCTTTGAAAAAGAAAATGAACTGCACCATCGAAAATTAATTTTCTGTTTTTTTTTCTTTTTTCCCAGTGAACATCTGGTGTCTCTGAAGGAATTAAAATTCGAAGACTTTTAATGAAATATTTCCCCTTCTAATATAACCCCACGATATTAGCAAAAACACTATAAATATTAAAATCACATTTTCACAATTTAGGCTTTCTTATATTATTTTATAACTATTCTTTTGAGGCTTAACGTTGTATCAAAATCACATGATATTCTATTTTGTGATATTGAAAAAAAAAAAAATAAATAATGATTTCCACTACAAAATTATAAGAAACGAAAGTATAACAGTACTTTTCCACGTATTATTCAAGCGTAATATGTTCTTTTATGCTATATCTATGTAACGTTTTTGATTCTGACTATATATAGTATATGGATAAATTTCTTGACTGTTACTATTAACATCATCCACTAGTAACATTAGCATGATTATGAGAACAATATATTCTCGAAACGTCACAAAAATAGTTATTTTTTATTTATTGACTGAACCTCAAGAACCTCACTAAACATATATATATATATATATATATATATATATATATATATATATATATATATATATAATAAAAAATTGATTAGATAATTAACACTCTGATTAGCTCTAATCGAAAAGAAAATTAAAAGAAAAACATATTTTAACGAACTTCATATGTTCCCTAACATCACTACGTTTGAATTTGCCAAAAACTCTTTAAAAGAATTTAAATTATTCATGGAATTTGAGAAAAAAAATATTATACAGCCATCTATATTAACTATTGCCCAAATTTGAGGCAGCAATACTCACTGAACAATGATTTTTTTTTAAAATATAAAATATATATATATATATATATATATATATATATATATATATATATATATATATATATGTATGTGATAAAATAATGCCTGAGTACATATACACACAATCAGAAAACTTTTATATAAATGAATGACAAAAGATGAATTATGACAATTATATATTTGTCTATTTACCTATATTTATGTATGTATGTATGTATCGTATCCAGTTACATGAGCAATCTTCTCGCACGAATATATAAGGCAAGAAATCAAAAGTCGTAATTTTTTCTAAACAAAGTTTATTTCTGTTTTAGGTTAATAAACAACACAAATATGGCAGACATAACAATTTATTACATTATACCATATGGTATTAACATAAAAACGTATATGTAGAAAATTAAATATGACATTTAAGAACTAACAGAAAACTACTAATAAAAAAATCTCATTCTCCTCAGAATCACTAGTACGTGTAAATTAAGTATGTTAAATTTTTGTTCGTTTTTCGGAGCCAACTTTTCTTGAAGATGAGAAATATGGATTAACCATCATGCGTACCTCGAGTAAATATGGATCTGTATAAAAGAAGCATTTTCATTAGATCCATATTTGTACTAATACAAGAGGTTTTCCTTGTATTGTCTTCTCTGAGCTACCTAATGGCCTTGTGTCGGCCCTTCAACACAATATAATTGCCCTCCAATGCTTCTTCTGAAAATAGCGCATTTGGAGTAACAAAAAAAAAACATTTAGGGTTCACGTTGAAGCAATTTATGAAAAGACTGGCATATAATACCACGAATGAGGTCTCAGATATAAATCTGCAGCAATTAAATCAATTAATTTAGGTATAGTATTTGATTTAACTCCTGAAGTTACTTTCTAAATGGGGCCCAAATTAATTATTAATGTCAAGTCCAGTAATTTTACTTCTTAATTGTTTCAAAAATTAATTCTAAATTAATATTATAATATAAAAAATTCTACTGGTGGTAGTACCATCTTCCGTAGATCCAAAGGATACCAATATTATTATATTGGTTAACTCTTTCAAACACTTTATTGGGATGTTTAATATTTTTACTTAAACAATCTTCATAACCGCTGTCACAGGCTTCCAGTAAACAAAAGCCAGTGAAAGCAGCCCCATTTTCTTTTTTTATTTTAAATCCAGGCAAAACAATCGTACGAATTCCTTAACTTTATCAGAACAATTGATAAATTTTATGTTTGCACAATTCTATCAAATAAAGAAAGTTATGTGGTGTTTGGTTCATCATTGCGCCAGAAATCGAAAAGTTGAGTTAATTAGTTTTTAAATCTAAAACCACAATATCACCGTAAGGGGCAGTCAAACGCATAGAAAATAAGTATATAAAAAAAGGTGAAGAAACGTACTATTTTAGGCAAAAGTATCAATTTTTTTTTTTTTTTAAATCAATTCCAAAGTTAAAAAATTGTTGAACATTTCTTATATAATCTTAAACAATACATCTTACCCATTCCCGCACTGTTGGTCAAGATTAGTCCATGAACAGTTCACCAGAGTCTGACACTTTCACAGGTAAAAGGGGAATAAAAAGCTACTCAAAGCTTTTTATTCCTCTTTTCACCTGTGAAAGTGAAATGTTGATACAAATACAATAAATAAAATAGGTTAGGTTAGTATTTGTTTACTTTGGCGATTACCATTTAATTACTCAAAATTAAATGGTAATCGCCAAAGTAAACAAATACTACCCTAACCTATTTTATTTATTGTATTTGTATCAACAATTCAAGTTAATCTTTAGCTCAGAGCCTTTGTTTTTATATTGGAGTTGTAATGTTTTCTTTCGGTTTTAAAATTCGAATTTCTAAATTACCCCTCAAAAATCTATTTTTCGAACTTAACTTTTCTCATTTTTGAACACTGCTGGTGGCAGTGATTTGGACGCTCTGTTGGTCTTTATACGTCAATTGGTTCATTATTGTTGTCTGAAATCGAGAAAAGCAGCTATCGGTTGTGTTTTGGGATTTGAAGCTCCTGTAAAAACTTTATTTTCCGGAAATTCGTTAGTGTAAGCCCTTCAAGTTATTTCGTTTAACACAAAATCGAATACTGTCTAAAAACGTTTGAAATATGCAGATGCTACAATTGTTAATAAGTCCTCTTTTTTTTTTTTTACTTAGTTCATCTTTATCACTGTATACAAATATACAATGAGTAAATAGGCGGTAAACTGATATTACAATGCCATAGTTAAAAATAGTAGCCCATTAGTAGTGCAATAAATGTTCTACACTAGAAAGTCCCTTGGCCATATTGTTTTCATACGTCTTGGAGGATTATCGGGATTCGAGTTAGAATCAAGTTGGGAGACTAGTTGATTCGAGTAGATATGTAGCTTGTCATGGAAGAATAGGTATGTTGTTGGGCCCAAATCTACAACGTATAGGAAATTTAGATCGTTGTGGATAGGTATGTTTGTGACATAATAAGGATCATCGAGGATTTTATGAGGGATTTTGAATCGTAAGAGCTGACCTCTCGTATCGAAATGGGTCCAATTTCTGTGATGTGAATAAGTATTTTATAATTAATTGGGAGGTTTCTTGCAGTTTAATTCTCGTTTCAAGATGTTATTTAATTTTTCTGACTAGCTTTGCCAATGTTTAGTATTTTAAATCAACGTCTTTGTAATGGGCTGTATATTTGAGATTTCTAAGGCAAGGAATTGCAGTGGCTTTTTCTCCTCCCCCCTTTATTATTATATAAGATTGACTTTGAATATTTGAATTTTGGTATCTAGCCTATTATTGTCCAAAATATTTTATAATCTTCATTAGATATCACCATCTCACATAAAATTCAAGATTTTTCCTAAATTTGAACATCAAGTTTTCGATATACATTTATTTTCTAATCTTTACACCTCTTTTTCAATTTTTTTTTCTTGCTCTCTGAGAGCGGTTAGAAGTTTTAATAAAGATTGGTGAAAAACAGTAAAATTGTAGTCCTTAAATGTTTTTAAAGTAAATATTTGTTTCCCCATAGGGTTTTTTTTAGCTCACCACAGAGAGAGCTAACACGGTTTATTTGTATTTATCCATGAGGTATAGACAGTATTGGGCACGGAAGACCAAATGGGATTGAGTAAGTGGGAGTTTAGATTTAGGTTTTTCCTCTAAAAAGTAAGCCAAAAAAACTTACTGTACAACTCTCAGAATATAAGTGTTTTGATAAATTATAATTTTTATATAATAGCTAATTTTTTTTTATAATAGCTAATTATAATCAAATTAATTTATTACTAGAATTATCCGTCGTGGCTTCGTCGGCAATCATAATTACGGAATTTGATAGTTTTAACTAATGACTGAGGTATTTATTTATCGATAAAAATCTTCTATTGTTGAAAGCATACAAATAGTACAAAATAAATTCATAATACATCAGAATAAACTGCATTTCGAGATTTATCTCCCAATATTATGAGAATGATTTAAATGTTAGGGTTTCCAATCCTAGAAAAGAAACAGCCAGTCCGGAGATCTACTTCAACGTTTTTGTAAGCCTGGCTTTGAGATTCCTTAATTTCAATAGTTGAAGAAAATAACCGTTTGAATTGAAAAAGGATTGTATCTAGGAATAAATAATATTTCTCCAGTCGCTTTTCCACCGAGGATTGCATTCACAATGATATTTCCACGCATCGCTGTAATTTTTAATCTGGTACCATTGCACAAACTAGCTAGGATAAAGGTAACGTAAAAACATAGTTGAACATCCAATTTTTTTGTTGTGATGTATGATTTGGAAATCAAGAAAGAAAAAGAATATTTACTGTATTATTAGTAATACATATATCTGCCACACGGAATCAACCGTTATTCCTTTTTAATAACAATTTAATTTAATACACGTACATTTGATTATAAATTTCAAGCTCTAGATAAAACACTACCTATGTAATATCTTGCAGAAGAGCACTCGCCACCTACCGGTCGATTTTCAAACTTCACTGGAACCCACATATTTATCCTTCCGCTAGTCGCGTGCCCAATACGGCCATGGTTTTTAGCGTTGCTCCTGTGAGTTGTTTTTACCTTTATTCGATAAACAAAACTCAAAATGTATTTTATTTATGGTTTTAAGGGTGTTAAAAAACATATATATTAATTCTCCAATGAACATTAATTCTTCAGTGAAGCCATGCTCAATTCTAGAACCAAAATAATACTGTATTAGTAACGTGCACCTAGCAAATGTTTGTAAATTCATGAAGATTATAAACAATATATTTCATTAAAAACGATTTACGAAACTCTGTATCTGAGACCTTAAAAAAATATAAAAACAATCAGACAATAACAAAAAAAAAAGAAAAGAAAAACAAATTATGTGTTTAGACGCCTTGTGCCTCCCAGGTGTTTTGATATGCAGTGGACCAGAAAAGTTCAGGGCGGAATCGGTTTAGGTGCTAACACTTGAAGGTAATGTTGGTAACAGTATACCTGGAATCGTGCCCCCCCCCACCACTAGCTCGCTACGGTCAAGATACCGCCAAAACAATTTTATTACGCACCTCACAGGATCATGCGACAAATGGAAGGTTATAATATTTTTAATATTTTAATCCTGGAGGTATAAAAATGATGTAGTTAAAATTTGGTACATACCGAGTCAGTATTTTTCTTGTTTGGAGATCACAAACGAAAAATTACAAAGCCCTTTTATATAGAAGTATAGATTAATACTATACATTATAGTATACATAGATTACATTACATACATACATACATACATACATACATTACATACATTATAGTATATGTTTTGAATTATATAAAATATTAAACACAATAATTTCAATTCAGAATGATATATAGAGTATTACACAAGGTAAATATAGTATATCTATATTTTTATATTTATAAATACAAATATATAGTTAATCATACAGGATAATGAAGAAGTCCTGGAGAATAGTGCGTGATACTGGACACATCATTTCCAAGTGATAAACCCTTAGTAACGCACATTATATAGCTATCTGCTAGTGAGCTCCCTAACGAGCTATATACTCCCTCTTTACAACCCCATTAACTGACCATACCACCACTCCACTAATGACTATCACAGATAGCAAGGCAACACAACGAAATGGCAGCACTGCAACTGGCCCCGTATTCGATAAAACAAAAATGACGACCCATCTTGAGAATACAGTTGCAAATACTGCCATAAAAATCATATAAAGGTGTAACTATAACTACTGTTTGCGTGGTTATCAAAGTAGATAAGATGATCGGAGGAGAAATAATAGTGCTTTTACTACAAGAATCAATGCCACGAGCCATTATACATTTACGAAAAAATTAACTTAGTAAATGAATGAAATAATACGAACCGGGTATAAAGACTATTTATAGATAAACTGTTAGAATGTTATGTTCTAATGATTTTCTTCTTTCCTTAAATAAATAACTTTCCACAAAATATTCGAAAGCTCCCAACTTTAGGTATCATTTTTTTTTTTTTTTTTTTTTTTTTTTTTTTTTTTTTTTTTTTTTTTTTTTTTTTTTTTTATTGAAATTTACAACTGTATATACAAAAAATAAAATACATCAAGTAAATGTGATGAAATAGATAAAAATGACACGTCACTTGTTTTTAAAGCAACTACCCATTGGTAGCACTTATTAAGGTTCTACATGATAAAGCACTATATTAGAAGATACCGAGGCCATCTTCTTTTCAGGCGCCTCGGAGGGTTATCTGAAATGGAATGAGATGCAAGTTGTGATACTAATGGATTTGAATGGTTGTGGAGTTTGCTGTGAAAGGATTTATATCTGGTTTGAGCTAAGTCAGAAACGTAAAGTATATTAAGATCTTTGTGGATAAGGTTTATTTGTGACGAAGTAAGGAGCATTTAGGATTTTTCTAAGGATTTTGGATTGTAAGGATTGGATACGAGATGAATTGGATGGTTTAGTGGAGCCCCAAAGCTCAACTCCGTAGGTCCAAATTGGTCTAATTATTGTCATGTAAATGAGTCTTTTGTAATTAATTGGAAGATTGGAGCGTTTGTCAAGTAAATGTTGAAGTAGTCGATAGCGACGGGCAGTTTCTTGTCGTTTTAGTCTTGTATGTGGATTCCAAGTAAGACGTTTGTCCAGATGGAGTCCTAGGTAGCGGATCTGTTCAACGGGGATTTGCGGAACATCGTCAAAGGATATTGTAGGACAGGAAGTCGTGGGTTTACGACGGAGGGTGAAGGTTATTTGATGGGATTTATTTGGATTTATTATGATTCTCCATTTTTGACACCATTCTTGAAGTTTTATGATATGGGAATGTATCATTTTCTAAATTCCGATTTAAGTCATATTGTATATATATATATATATATATAATTCTGTACTCCGCACCACATATTTCCCTGATGCTAGGAAATTATCTATAATAAAGATGATTTCTAAGCCCAAAAAGCCACCTGAACTCCCATCCTCATATCGTCCAATATCACTCTCGCCCGTAATGGGCAAAGTCCTGGAAAAACTCATTCTGAAACGCTTGTATCCCATCCTAGATTCCAATCATATTATCCCAGACCACCAGTTTGGTTTTCGAACGGCACCAGGGACTGCTTTACAAACTCCGTAAATTTCTTCCTCCTACATACTTCCTTATTATCCGCTCCTATCTCAGTGACAGACAGTTCAAAGTTAACCATAACTTTTTCTATTCTTCCCTCTTTGTCCAAACTGCCGGTGTTCCTCAAGGTAGTATCCTAGGTCCCATCCTCTACATGGTGTATACAGCAGATATCCCTATCCATCCTTGCACCGTCCTCACCACGTATGCTGATGACACATGTGTGTTATCAGTAAATAATGATCCCTTCAATGCTTCACAAACACTCCAATTTCATCTCATCAACCTTCAAGAATGGTGTCAAAATTGAAGAATTAAAATAAATCCAAGCAAATCCCATCAAATAACCTTTACCCTTCGCCGTAAACCTACGACTTCCTGTCCAACCGTATCCTTTCATAATATCCCACTGATCCCTGTTGAACAGATCCGCTATCTAGGACTCCAACTAGACAAACGTCTGACTTGGAATCCACATACAAGACTAAAACGACAGGAAACCGCTCGTCGTTTTCGACTTCTACAACATTTATTTGACAAACGTTCAAACCTTCCGATTTACTACAAAAGACTCATTTACATGACATTTATCAGACCTTTTTGGACATATGGAGTTGAGCTTTGGGGCTCAACTAAACCTTCTAATTCTTCCCGTATCCAATCCTTACAATCCAAAATCCTTCGAAAAATCCTTAATGCTCCTACTTTGTTAAAAACAAACTTATCCATAAAGATCTTAATGTCCCATTTGTTGCTGATTTAGCTCAGACCAGATACCTATCCTTCCATAGTAAGCTTCATAACCACTCAAATCCACTAATCTCTCTCAACTTGCTTCCCAATCCATTCCCGATAATCCTCCGAGGCGTCTGAAAAGAAGATGGCCTAGAGACCTTCTAGTGTAGATTTATATTGAAGTGCTACTGATGAGTAGTCCTTTTCAAGTTTAGGCATGTTGTTGTAATCATAATCAACCTATTTACTAGATGTATATATTGTACAGTTGTAAATTTCAATAAAATGAGAAAAAAAAGTCATATTGAAGATATTTTTCAATAAATTTTATGGAAAAAAAGAACCATTTTATAAAACAAAACATTAATTATTGCATTATTTAATCTTTTGTTTTATTAAAAAATGCCAAACTGACGTTTAATAGGACCCCTTAACGCAGCTTAAAGTCCGTTCCTGTAAGCCAGGGGGACAGGCAAGATTCGGAGTTCCTCAAGGTGATTGCATTGTACATATAGTATGAATTTATATAATGATTGTGATAATTATTAGTTATATTTTTATTATTAATTTTGTGGTTTGTATTTGTATGAACAGTATAAATGAATAAATCATTATCTCTGTTAAATTTTGCCCTTCACTGTGGCAGATGGTATTATCTATTCCGAAATAAGATGAATTTAAAAAATGAGCTTCCTTGTTTTTTTTATAGCCTTGAAACTTTCTGTAGTCAATGGTTAAAAAAAAAAAAATCGGAGAGTTTTTATTTAATTAATGTTCAGTTTAGAATTTGTTTTAAAAAACATTGTTCTGAGTTCAGGTTTATCAGATTATTTTTTAAATATCTCTCTCTCTCCCCCTCTCTATCTCTCTCTCTTTCTCTCTCTCAGAATATTTCTCTCTTATTAAATAGAAAACAAGTAACGATTCAAACAAAAATAAAAAGGAAATGATAAAATATTCTGTTGTTCCTAATTTTTTTTTAATCGGAATTGTATTTCTTCTATTATTCTAAATGATTAATACCTATTCTAAGAGATTTTTTTTTTACTTACATCATACATGTTAAACATTATCACTAACTTGTACGTTTTTTATTTTTTTTTTAAACGAGGGTTTCCTCATTAAAATAATTGTTACTTGTCTCAATCGAAGGAAACCTAATTAATCTATTTTCAGAAACTCATTCCGTTTCCAAGAGCGTAGCCAGAATATAACTCTAATAAAAAGTAAGACCGTAATAGAAGCAGGCACTTGATTAAAGAATTGTAGCGCGGCCTGCTAGGGGACATCTTGTAAAATAAAACTAGCCCCGGGAGTGGAAGGTTGGCGAAGGAACTAATTGGACAAGACATTCATCCCGGTCCCAATGAAGCAGTAACTCCTCTCTCCGACGATCCCGCTGCCAACTCCTGTCATAGACCCGAGGCTCCTTCCTTTGTTCCGGTAATTAACAGCTGGGCCCGATGGTTCTCAGGAGTGGGAGCCTAACACTAAACATCCAGGGGAATTATAGTATTTTAGTAATATAATTATACTAATTATTATTAATATAAGTATTTACGGTAACGACATAGAACAATCGAATTGGTGAAACCTGCATGACTTAATTTCGATTTTTTTACTTCGAGTTTCACATTTATTGATAACTCTTTCCTACAACAGAACATGCAAACATCCATTTCTACAATTTTAACTTGGATTGTATTTTCTAGTGTGTTACACTGATAATTCGTCTTTCTAAATGTTAGAAGGTAAAACATAAGTTAACAATATGAGTCTGAAATAAATTTTAAAAGATTTGTGCTAAGACACGGGGTTAGATACCTATCGTACAGGATTACAGACAAGTAATGCGGGTCTATCTAATACAGCCCCTTCCTTTTACACCTTAACTACCATTATTTCATGTACTCTATAAAATATAGTGTAGGTTTTTATTTATGGCCAGAATTTAAAATTTAAAAAATTAAATTAACCCTTTAACAGGCAATGTATCCTGGAGGATACACATATTTAATGCCTTTTGCTCAATAAATGACGTAATGTCCGACGCATTATTCTACTTATTATCGTCTAATATCCTTTATTTAACCTTGATTTTCATGATACATGCGTGGGGATTAGCGTGGCTATAGTTATTCAGAGGAAAAAAAGAAGAAATAAATTCCGAAATTCACGGCCTGCCCGTTAAAGGGTTAATTATTTAACCGAATATTTAATTAAAAAATCTAAATCAAATTATCTATTGATTAAGATGAAAATATAATGGTTGGCTGCAAGATACAATGGTTCAGAAGATTATCAGGAATGAAGTCAGCTTGATAAATTATCTCCCAATTAACATATTAAACTATATTTTTATTCTTAATATAAATAATTCTGCGCATTTTTCGCACTAGAAAATTAACTATCGTTTATTTTTAATATTGAACTTACATTTTTTATTGATAATTACTAAAGTATACATTTTATAAAAGTAAATTTGAAGAAAATGATTACAGTGACATTTCAAAAACATGTAAAGAACTAATCACTAGTAGCAGAATTGAGTGCGAGAAAAGTTGGTGTACTAATCAATACGAATGGGTATGGAGTTTCCAATGAAAAAAATAGATATCTGGTACGTTAAATCAGCAACATATAGAGCATTAAGACCTTTATAGATAAGTTTGTTTGTGACATAATAAGGAGCATATAGGATTCTATGAAGGATTTTGAATTGTAAGGATTGAATACAAAAAGTCAACTCTATATGTCCAAATGGGTCTTATTACTGCAATGTAAATAAGCGTTTTGTTATTTATTGTAAGCTATAAAATATTGACTAATAAATTTAGGAGTAGTCAAAAACGACGGACAGTTTCTTGTATTTTAAATCAGGTTTAAATTAAGAGCGTATATCAGTAGTTCGTTTGTTTTTTTTTCTTATTTCCACTTCTCTTATGCAAGAAAATCTAGCAAAAGTTAACAATAAACTTGACATAAATAAACAATAAAGTTGACAATGAACACAGACTTTTGTTTGATGTAATTATATTTTATTTCCACTTTCATAACGAGAGAAAGTTTTTAAAAGTTAATATTATTTTATATTTATCATTTTACATTATTATCATTTTCTCGATAAGAAGGTATTCTGGGCGTGTGCAGGGGTGGTGCAGTGATTTGATGTCGTTAATGTATTTATATAACTATTTTACTATTTCAGTAAAAGTGTCAGCTGTAAATGTTAAACGTGGTCAAGCAAAAGGTTCATATCTGATATTGGGTCAGTGGAGTTGGAGTAACTTAAGGGTCCTGCCAGAAGATCGTTACAAGATTACGAGCCAATCTTGTTACAAAGTCTGTTTATCACCAATCTCAATCAGGCGGTTTGTACGTCTATCTTTTACCAAGATCGAAAACATTCAAAATCAAACTATTTTGAATGTTTTAGATCTTGGTTTCGATTTCGTTTCGTCGATGTAAAGGTTTTTATATTTACTTCTTCCTGAAATTAATTAACAATAAATGAATATAAATAAAAACCACTTACATAAGATAAAATTAAAAAGATAAACATAATCCTAGTATTTGTTATTGGGTCTGTGAGTTAGCCGTTTTTATAAATGAATATGGGTTTTGCTGAGGTCTGTTTTTTTTTTTGTTTTTTTTTCCACACTCAAAAAATGAAAAAAATTGTATAGTATGTTCTGCTGGTGTTACTTAAATCTAAAATTTAACTACAGTTTTCGTATTCATTGGAAAAGATTATTTGTTTAAAAAAAATTGCCGCTAGTTTAGGCCTACCGTTTAAGACCTATAGTGATTTGAAAGAAAAAAGTACCGATTTGGCAACATTTTTTTAAATTGCTCAAAATTTACTCGATTGAATAACATTAAATTTTCTATATTTGCCATTACACGATAATGAGCATAAACATAAAGAACGTGCATTCTTTTTGCCAGCCATCTTCAGTTGAGCCAGAATTCTTTGTTTATCTAAATGGGTCTTGAAATGAAGGTACGCTTGAGGTATTGAAAATGTGACATTTTTTATAATATAGATTGAACTCAGATTGCGGTACTTGATAGAAATCTAAACGTCATGATCAAATGATTCTTCATTACATCTTCGAGGTCAATTCTGTGCCTTTTAATAAATTCTAAATTCGAACAAGTCATGATATCGGAGACTTTTACCTTAGCATCATTCTCACGCTCGGCCAACGAGAAATAGAAAAAAAAATCTGGAATTCATGAAAATAGAAAAAAACAAAACAAAAAAAAAAACAGTTAATAATCTGATATTAACTTCTCTATTAATAAAAAAACTACGTGATTTTTAGACGGTATGACAAACCAGTTTCTCTTAAAATATACACGCTGTAACGATCTATCATAAGTGTAAGATATATTATATATTCGTGGCCTATTAACTCTACGTTCCTATATCCACCTTCTGAACACTAGATTCCACTGCTTCCTTTGAAAAATCCTTCATCATTCGTGATACCTCCTTCTGGAATTCCCTACCCACTCATATTCGTAAAGCTGCTTCCCTTACTTCATTTAAAAATAATTTATTTTTACACCTTTTACATAATCAATCTTCCACAATCACTTAAAGAATTATGTAAATATTTAGAATTATTTTCAAAATTGGAAAATTAAATTAAGTCGAAATAAATCTCATCAAATAACCTATACCCTTCGTCATAAACCAACAACTTCCTGTCCAACAGTATCCTTTAACAACATTCCAATGATCCCTGTTGAACAGATCTTCTAACTAGGGCTCCAAATGTACAAACTTTTAACTTGGAATCCGCATACAAGACTAAAACGACAGGAAACTGCTCATCGTTTTCGACTTCTTCAACATTTACTAGACAAACGTTCAAAACTTCCTATTTTTTACAAAAGACTCTTTTACGTGACAGCTATCAGACCTATTTGTACGTATGGAATTGAGCTTTGGGGGCTCCACTAAACCATCTAACTCATTTCGTACCCAATCCTTGCAATCCAAAATCCTTAACGCTCCTTTCTTTGTCACAAAAAAAAAATTATTAATAAAGACCTCAATGTTCCATATGTTGCTGATTTAGCTCAAACCAGATACCTATCCTTTCACAGTAAACTCCATAACTATTCATATCTACTAGTCTCTCAACTTGCTTTCAGACAACCCTCCAAGGTGACTGAAAAGAAGATGACCTCGGGACCTTCTCAAATAGAACTTTTATTGAAGTGCCATGAGTGGGTAGTTGCTTCATAAGTCATTGTCATTTTATTATATTTTATTTTTTTTTTTTTTTATATAGGTACAGTTGTAAATTTCAATAAATAGATAATAAAAAAAAATTATCTTTTTATATACGATTGTATTTTATGTTATTATGTTCATTATTGTTTTTTCCTGTCGACAATATATGTCACGATTACTGATGCATTTAACTTGTAAATAATACAGCCAGACAATGGTACCTGTAATTGTGCATTATTTTTATCCTTAGGGGACAGTTAGTCCCAGAAAAAAGTTTATTTTTTATTTCATCTCCTTTTTCATTCATTTCATTCATATATAAACTATATTAGATAACTAAACAGATTCATTTTTCATGAAGATAATACTCTGCGTGTTATAAATGCCTTGTAATATAGGACAAATTTTATTCAATTGCGATGAAACAGGATTATACTTAGCCACGCAATATTTAATAACACGCTAAAGCTGTAATTTACTTTATTTAATTGCCCACTTTGAGCGTGATTTAGGGCTATAGCAGAGACTAGCTATATGTTTATATTGTTTTTATTATACAAAGTAACACTTTGCTAAAGTTATTGTTATTAAAAACAACATTAACTAACAGTACCAACCTTCAGTGTTCTGAATCAGCTATTATGTGTAATGATAAACAAGGAACTTATTACGATATAAATTTGAATTAGGTTCTTAGTTGCTAACTACGAATGCCAGAATTATAAAAAAGGAAACCCGTATGAAGAATATAAGTTATTGAACACTAAAAGAGCCATTTATTTATATATATATATATATATATATATATATATATATATATTTTTTTTTTTTTTTTTTTTTTTTTTTTTTTTTTTTTTTTTTTTTTTTTTTTTTTTTTTTTTTTTTTTTTTTTTTTTGAGGAGACGTAACTACTTTTGTGATATTATAAACGTTTCTAAAAATAATAAATATTTCCAGACCGAAGATTTCTGATCATAAGAAGGCCTCATAATGAATGTCATTCTAGTATATCATAAATAAAACATTAGCCAGAATATACAATCCGATAGTGTTATATTTTTTTCTTTACAATTTTTTTTCTGTTGAACACTCAAAATATATGTTTGATATTTATATTGACAGTCTGTAATGAACAGAACAAAGTGTTACCCTGTTGCTTACATGGCAGAATGTATTATGTTGGTTCAGGTTTTTTTTTTCCCCCAATTTTTTATCAATGATATGTAAAGAATTTTATCAATGACTTGTAAAGGAACACCCACCAATGGGCTGTTCCTTTACACGTTATTGTCACACATTTCCCAAACATTCACTACATGTGTGTGTTCCATAGAGTAAATGATATCAATAAATATACGAGAAAAAAACAATTAACTTAATTCGTTTTTATTTTCAAAATTTCTAGGCTAGATATAATTTTAATTTATATTGTGTAATATTATTACTAAGGGACGTTGTTATATTTTTATATTTCAATAGATTAGATTTTTTTTTTCTATTCTATTATAAACTACCCGTCAAAAGTATCGCAACACTTTGAAATATTTGAATTTTATAAAAACGTATTTTTTTTTCATAATAAAGAAAGATTCTGAAGTCTATTTAACATTCCTAAACTAGACATAAACAATTTTTATTAAAATAAATTACAACTTCTCTTTCAATAAACAAAAAAGTTAGAAAACATACTTTTTAAAATTTTCATTTTTTCAATTTTAACTTTTAACTTTTTAATTCTAACATTCCAACTCATTCTACCACTATCCTCACCACTTATGCTGATGAAACATGTGTGTTATCAGTAAACAATGATCCCTTCATTGCCTCCCAAACACTACAACCTCATATCCTAACCCGTTAAGAATGGTGTCAAAAATGGAGAATCAAAATAAATCCAAAAAAATCTCACCAAATAACCTTTACCCTTCGTCGTAAGCCCACGACTTCCATTCCTACAGTATCCTTTAATGATATTCCACTAATCCCTGTGGAACAGATCCGCTACCTTGGACTCCACTTGGACAAACATCTGACTTGGAATCCACATACAAGACTAAAAAGACAAGAAACTGCCCGTCGTTACAGATTACTTCAACATTTATTAGACAAACGTTCAAAGCTCCCAATTAATTACAAAAGACTAATATACATGATTGTGATTAGACCTATTTGGACGTAAGGAGTTGAGCTTTGGGGCTCCACTAAACCATCCAATTCATCTCGTATCCAATCCTTACAAATCAAAATCCTTCGAAAAATCCTCAATGCACCTTACCTTGTCACCAATAAACTTATCCATAAAGATCTTAATGTTCCATGTGTTGTAGATTTAGCCTAAACCAGATATCTATCCTTTCATAGTAAGCTCCATAACCACTTAAATCCCCTAATTTCTCAACTTGCTTCCCACACTACACCTTCAAGGCGTCTGAAAAGAAGATGGCCCAGAGACCTTCTAGTGTAGAATTTTTATTAAAGTGCTACTGATGGGTAGTACTTTTCATGTTTTGTCACGTTATTGTAATAGTTATCAGCACATTTACTTGATGTATAAATTTTGTACAGTTGTAAATTTCAATAAATTTTTATTAAAAAAAAAAACTTTTTAATTTATATTTAATAAGACATATTGCCTCCTCTGGTTTGAATGGTTTTGCCACTAGTCTTGGCATACTTGTAAATAACGAAACGAATGATAAACATAGAAAGAAGGAAATTTGAAAAAAAACTAATCTAAAATTAGATCGTTTGTTATTAATGTCTCACGTTTAATAAATAATATTAATATGATTATTAATCGAGTATGGATTAACCTAATAACCAGGAAAATCTTATGGGTGTTGCAATACTTTTGACGGGGAGTTTATATGCACAATAATTTTAGTATATATAATAATTATATCCACAGTTTTATAATATATTAAATATGGTTTTATATTATCCTAAATGTTTCTTAATATAAGTACGACTATATGAATATAAAACCGTGGACACCAATATGTACTATACCAGTTATAAACAACTCTTTAAAATCGGTGCTTCATCATTATTGACAATCACTTCACATACAAATTGGGGAAAATATTTCAAAAGAAATTGAATTTTTTTCAACAGAATATAATCTTATTTCACAAAACCGCTATACAAAGGCAAACCCCTTTCATTCATTTTTCAAACCTGTTTTATGTTCTCTACACGACTTTTCTTGATGAAATTGCTTCCTTCGAATTTGAATATTCATTGCCTTATAAAAGTGGAATGAAAGGCAGCAGTTAAAAATATCTGTTGCTATATAAGTACGGAATTTTTCTCTTCTGTAACCTGTTTTAGGAATTATTGTAGTTGTATTTCTGTTTTGAACCTGGTTTCTTTATCTACTATGATAAATTATTGTGTCCTTTCGTTCAGTTAGTTCTTATATATAAGAAAATGATTTAGGAACTCTTAATATTGGACATAAAATGAATTAATGTCAAACGAAGAATGGCATGATTCTTATATGTTGCTATTTCAGTTTTAAACAGAAGGCTCGTTCATTTTGTTTAAGGTTGAAACGAACCATCAAACCAATATCCAAATGGCAGAGAAATCAAAAGTTTTAAAAAGCTTGAGGATTGTAGGATTTATTTTTGTTAGTGTATATGAGTTTTTGGGAAAGGGCGTTGGAGGGAGGTGTGTGGTCAACGGTTGGTGGTGTCGGCATCGAACCTTCGTGTTCGCTAAGCCTTTATTTGTTTACTTATTATTTAGATTATATGAGTTTTACTGGATTTCAAAGTTCTTTTCTGTGTTATAAAAAATAAATTAAGATATGGCGACGAAACTTGAAGCTTTGTGTTATTTGATTTTGTAAGCTTATTTCTAGTTAGTGCTTGTAGTTCTGAAATCATTACTAGTAGAATAGTAATATAAGTAAGAATAATAGCTAACATAAATAGATTTATATGAATTCATTTTCGTTTTTATGTTAAAAATAAAAAACATTTACGGAGCTAGTTTATTTTATCTAATGGAAATAAATGGTTAAAAAGTGCTATAAAAGATTTTAATGAATGAAAGAACAGTTTAGCATTTAGTGAAACTGTAAATATGCGTACGAGAGGGATCAACGGTATCAGAGGTGCAATAATAAAAGAGGCTTTAAAATGCTACAACGTGATACCCCTGTGCTTGAAAGAAGGTGAAAACCTATATGTAATACAAAAGTACAAGAATTGCAGAAAGGAATAAATAATATAAAAAACAAAAGAAACAATTAAATGTAAATAGTGTAATATGTAGGGAGGTTATTCAAACAAAGCAAGATTATTACGTCTTTATAAATGGCTCATTATGCAACATTACATAATTATAAAAATATTTTTATGTTTAACACAAGTACGTATATTATTCAATATAGTTTACCAGTGTTAAATTTAAAAGAAAAATATTATTTTTTATCATAATATCATATGATTATTATATCAAATTACGATTTAGTATGGTCCAGAAATGGTTGAACATTGTTGTTTCGTTTAAGATGCGATACTTTAAAGAGTATAATTAAAATAGTTATCCAAAGTAACAGAAAAAGAATCTAAATTTTAATATTGATCAATTATTATCGTATATTTGACTGATGAATCGCTAGAATGGATTGTTAGTGCGACAGGTGCATATCCCGTTGAAGAACCGCTAAACGTATGAAGACTCAATAAAATAATTTAATTATCTATTACCAAATTTAAGATAAATGACATAAAAAAGAAATCAATAGCTTTTACTGAGTTAGCAGTTCTTCTCTAAAACATTTTCAGTACAGAAATGTTTTTTTTTTTGTTTTTTTTATCCTGAATGCGCCACTTGAAGAATTTAATTATTACACGGCCTCGTTTCTGTAACTGCCTCGTTAGAACAAGGGCGAAGGGCAATCAGCTTATTTTAAATTAGCCCTTAGGACATAAATGGATCAAAGGCATCTTTGAGTCAACTGAGACCTAATTATACTTCTACCAGAACTGTTGATATTAACGAAGAATCAATCACTAATGGTTTAAAGGATGTATTGAAAATAAATAAAATTAATTGCTATAATAATTACCTTTCGTAAACATATTATTGTTTATTAGGAATTATTAAACATTATTCATCGATTTCTTTCTTTTCTTTTAATAAAAGCATACCTGAATAGTAAAAGTAGAAAATCTGTATAAATATATAATTCTTAATAATGAGCTATAATAAAATCTCTAAAAAATTTCTAATTCACTTGATTCTAACCTTGCGGGGCAATACTTGGACATCTATTCTTAAAGACTTGTTTTATTAAGTTTGAGATTGAAAATATTGCACTGACTATTCAAAAAAACTACCAAATTTAGAAAAAAAAGTCCCCCCCACAAAAAAAAAAAAAAAATACTCATATCTGGGTTCATACGTAAGCCATTAAAAGTTAAGGGCTAATACGGAACATTTTGACGATTAATAAGCCTGAGTCAACTCAGAAAGAAGGCTGCCAAAATCATAAGACATCTTTTAATAAAAATAGTAAATTTAAGTTAGAGGTTGCTACCGATAGTTATTCATATCTAAAGTAATACTGTATACTTTATCGTCTGTGTTGTAGTATCGTTTTACAAAAAAATAAAAAAATCATACGTGAAACACCCACACTAGCATGCTCAATGTGTATATTTTAGCAAAATATGAAAATGATGACATCTACAGTGAGCTAGTGTTGTTGTTTCAAGGAGTTTAATTAAATTACATATATATGATCTAGTAGTAAATTAACAGCTTTAACATTAAAAGAAATTTGGAATTGGACAAATAGTTTCGGAGTTATAGCGAAAAATGTGCCAAAAAAACGTTAATGACATTAAAGTACGGAATCTTTAGCGTTCTGGAATGTGTATTTCAAGAGACCCGATTAAAACTTCACAAATAGAGTCTAATAGTAAATTTGATCACCTTTTATATAAAAGAAGAAATTTTGGGCCAGACGAATAGTTTCTGAGTTATAGTGAAAAATATGCAAAAAACATGTTTTCCCGGAGAAATGGGACTGACCGTCAGTTGGTCAATTTCTACACTTTTTCCCAAGACCATATTTTCGTAGTAAATGGTTTGATTTCGAAATAGTTTTTTTTTTCATTTTGTAGGAAATATATCCAGTTATAATTGGTATATAAGGCTTTCTTCAAAACAAAGTTCTTTTTCGTGTTATAGGTAGAACACCGGAAATAACCAGTATGTTGGGCGGTTTTTTGGAATTTTGTCTGCAATTTTTGCCGACGTTTGCCGTGGTAGCAAACTTTGTATTCGGATTCAGCATCCCAAAAAACATAAAGATACGTTGAGAATAAAAGTTTGGCAGTTTTTTCTTCGGCAAAAACTTATTTTAATGGGCTAATAAAGACTTAAGACAGAATAAATAAACTTGGTTTACTGAAAATAGTATGATTGACTTTTTGATATAATGGTTGGAGAAAATGTTTTGTGATGGAGTCAGGATTTAGTAAACCGCACGTCTAAGTTTAAAAAACTTTATATGTAGTGCCGAGTTTCGAAATCTCTTTTAGGTCTTCTTTAGGCTTTCCCATAGTTTGGTGTTTTACTCACCTGCACTCCATTCAAATTTTTCTTCTAATCATTGCAACCCCCTTCCTTATTCCTACTTTCTGCAAGTCATTTACCCTCCTTCCTCTGATCTTTTTTCTTAACCGTCATTCTGTGCCTTGTCTTCATCTTGGCAACAATTTTAAAGTTGATTTATTATAATATACCATATGTCATCATATTCCTTCATCTTTACTTTTGTTTATTATTATGCCAACGTAATTTTCTCTCTTACTGTTATATTTATACAAGCACCTTTTTATATTTAAAAAAATCAATCAGATTTTTAAAAAAATTGTATAATTCAGTTAGTTTACTCAATTAAAAATTGTATTATTCAACTAGATATAGATATTGTTCATACTTAACTTTCTGATATTCTTGGAATGAACCTGGGAATTTCTAGATTTTATGTGTCATTCCTCAGTTACATAAGGTGGATAAATAAATGCTTTTGGATTAACAAAAAGCGTTTATTAAAATTTACAGAAAGGGTTTACTAGTCTATTTATACTGAAAAGAATTCTGATTCTTCTGGGTCAGGTCTGTGTTCCCTGATGGTCTTCCTGTTTAGATTACATGAATCGTTTACATAACTTTTTTTTTAAAATTCTTTGCAATAATTGTTGATAAAAACAACCATTTTAGAAATGCAGATGATCATATTTGACTATAACAAGAAAATAAAAAAATATCCAGTTATAATCTCGTTATTTTAATTATTTTTTATCATAAACATATTTTTATTTACGTTCGAAATATTTTTCATTCAAAGAATATACTGTACATATATTCCATTTTTAATTTAGTATGCCTAAAATATTTGATATAATAGATTCAATATAAAATTTGGATAAAAACCGGGTGTTGTTCTTTGTACATCGCGCGACCGCTCGTGTTACGGAAATCGGTGTGACCGATCATATCATACAGTCAAGTATACTATTATCAATACTACTATCATTAAACCAATTTTCATTTACTCTGTCTTAATCCTTGTTTGTTTATTTGGGCTTAGCGTCCTGGACTCTAACTAGGGCAAGACGGACGGGTTATTCGGAAGGTTACCATCCTATTCTAGCCAGGGTGGGAAGATCGAGGTGTCTTAATCCTTTCGAAACGAAATCGGTTTTATTGATCAGTACTTTTTTTTTTTTAAATTGGCAACCTTAGCAAATAGTTGGGGTATACTTAAATAAAATATAACTATATATTTATTGTATATAAAGTAGAACATACGTATTCCTAGCCGAGTTTTGAGGGCAGTTGGGAAGCTAGTCCAACGAGCCCCAGAACACACTACCTACCAGGCCGGCATCTTTTATTCAACACCTGTTGCAAAGATACCTTTATGCGAGGTATGCCATAGGGCTGTCTGTTCCAGGGGCCTTTATAGCCTTAATAAACACTTCTTATCTCATATCGTCCTGTCGGCCCGTTCTAAATGTTTCCAAATGTTTCATAATCAATTTTGACTTATATCAATAACAGTAAAATATGATTTTCAATTAGTGTTAGGAAGATATGTTGTTTTATTGAATGCAATGGCAGATCTATTTCTATCATTTTATTTTCGTATTTAGTTTTTGTAAATACGCTTTACAACAGAGTTATCGATCACCGATCATTCTATTTTTTTTTTAAAAAAATCATTTTATTATGTTTTACTATTTTTTTTTATAATCATTCGGTTGCCGCACATTAGGCAATATTTGTACAAGCATAGGTAGGAACGAATCGGTAACCCGTCCTTCCAGGCCGAATCGGAGTTAGTAAGGATGTTATGCCTTCCCCCCCCCCCACCCAAAAAAAAAAAAAAAAAAAAAAAAATAAAAAAAAAAAAAAACATTTTCATGTAACTTACCTTTCAATTAATTGGTCTTTTTCTTTAAAAAAGGACATAGTGTTCTATACCTATGAGATACTGAAATGTAATAATGTTACTTATAGGTATTATTAAAATTTCAAACTGTTGAAGTGGAAGGCCTTGATACCAAAATAAATGCTGCCTGCAAATAGCATCACTTAATTTTAATTTTTGTTATTCTTATGGAATTTGAGCCATCCCAATATAAAAATAAATTTTTTTATTTTTCTGTTGCTTATAAATAGTTGTTTCTACATGAATGAATGAATACAATATTATTCGATATTTCATATGCATCCTCCCATTTGCATTTTCTAAAGACAGAATTTAGGAACATTTCCTATTCTTTATTTTATTTCTTGAATAATTATTGTTTTTTTTTTTTTTTTAAATATTTCTATTACATGTTTAGCTCTTATATGGATTTTTTTTTGTAACAAAACTTTATTTTTAAAGCGATAAACCGAGAACCAAGGATCGGAAAATATTGTCACCGACACATCACTAATAAAAATTTTGAACCCTCCTAGTTGAGTTTAGTTTCTGTTTACCTGGAACTGTCCCCAAATAAGTTGATAACTTTTAGTACAGTTTGACAGTCTTAGTAACTAAGTCCAATTTTGTTGATGATTACTTTTCTTGATTCTCAAGAGCACGTTGTAACTTTAAGTTTTACTAATGATATTTTAATTTACTTTATTTTCATTTTCTCTCTGATGACAAAACTCCTAACATTCTCCATCTTCTTTATCTTGGTCGTACACCTTTCCAATGCTCTTTGCCAGCTTATCAGAGATAAGACTGGCCTGTAGGACATAATCCATCATATCAAGAAACAGAAACAGGAATGGGCTGGAATCTTGACAAGAACTGATAAAAGGTGGTCCATTGGACCCCAATGGCCGAGTGAGTTGGGGCGAGGGTCTCAGCGCGCTCGTAACCAGAAGGTCGTGGGTTCGAATCCCCATAACCCACCTGGGCGGGTTAAAATTTAATTCGTGGCCGACCCACGAAATAAATCTTGACCTTCCCACCCAGGCCAGTACAGGACTTCAATGGAAGTCAAAAAAAAAAAAAAAAAAAAAAAAAAAAAAAAAAAGGTGGTCAATGGAGGTGACTGTTCGGAAACCTTATTGCTACAAAAGGGATAAGATAGGCAGATAAAAAGATGGATGGACGTCTTTAAGAAGTAGGTAGGACCACTATGGTAGAGAATGGCAAGGGAATAGAGATACGTGAAAAGAGAGGTGTATTCTGATCTTCCCAGAAGGCTGGTCACCTGGGAAAGTCTAGACCTATACTCCCTGAGGGAAGGCCCATGATCAAGCTCACATAAGAATTTTATTTGTAAATATGATAATAATTTTGGAGTTATTTTTAAATATGTTAAATTTATTTTTTATTGTATTTATTTGAGTAATTTACACAATGAAAGCTTTATTATTCTTATTCGAATGAGCCAACTATCGACTACGTGCGTTAACTAAAATGGTTTTCAGGTAAGTGAGTTGGGATTAGTCAGATTTTTGAGAGCCCTCTTCCTAGCCTTTATTTCCTTCATTATATAATCTTTATTATTATTATTATTTTCTTTTTTATTTTTGGTTTTCACCGGAAAAATAGCATCAAAGGTTAGGCACGGTATTTATTTTATGATATTTAAAAGTTTTCTGATGGCACTGGCTGTCCCAAGAAGGAAAGCCTTCAGTGATACTTAAAGAATTTTATTTGTAAGATCCAGTTCTTCAAGTGAGTTGACTGTAATATCCGGGATCAAGCCATAACTAGAAATGATCAATGGAAACACCCTCATATTTTCAAGATGATTATAATTGTTTTGTTTTTTTCGCTTTAATTTAAATCACAGTAGTTTATTTGTAATGTATTTTCTACTTACTAATTTTATTGTATTATTGTATTTTTTATGTGTGTATCTTTGTACTAAAGGCATAATAATGTCGTTGAGCATTACCCAATTAGGAATGTACCATGTAATAAATATTTGTGAATCATTAGAAATAATAAAATTGTTCAAAAACAATCCAGATTTTTGTTTTAATGAGCAGATAAATATTTCCAATACTCCCATTTAAAATTTTTTTTTAGTGGAAACGGAAAAAACCAACCATTCACAGGGAAAATTGAAATGTCCCGCTCTATCTGAACCTTTCCGCTCTTCCTTGATATCTTTCAGAAGGCCGTTTGTCTTCTTAGGTGAATACCAATATATTTAATTTCTTTTCTTACATTTTAAAAAATATTATTATATATACAATTTCTAACAAAGTGATTTTATCTTTTTCAGAAGTGATGTTAAACGTTTATCATTCGAAACTAGTTTTAAAATAACATAATTCCAATAGAAGTAGCAATTAATTCATCAGTCCTAAGCCAATATTAGCCGATTGTCAAATGAAAGCCAAATTAGCTCTATGTTTTTTGGTAAACTGTTAAAAAATACAGAAAGGCAAGAGTAAATTAGACGAATAACCTATTCGATTTATTTATTTTTATCCTTTATTTAGCTGCAACTTATATCCTCTCGGTTAGCGTTAAATACATTATTAGATGTAAGTATAGCTATAATATGATTATTTAAATTTCTGATGAAATTATTAATATCTTATACAATAATAAATTTATAAAAATAATTTTAGTACTCATATTTGCACGAATCGTTCGCCCAAACAGAAAAATGAAAATAGATAATATCATTGGGTCTCGGTACATGACCTAAGGTCGTCAAATCCAATAAAGAAAAGGAAGATAGTATCTCAACATCAATATACTAATTAATAATTTATACGAGCATAAGAATGTTAAATTTTTTTAGGATTTGAGGTATATTTTTTAGTAAAAAACAGTGATAAAAATTTAAGTGCAGAATTATGAGAAAAAGAGTTTAGAATGGACAAGAAAATTATGTCAGAATACAGTCTTTATGTATAATAAAAGTTTCTTAGAAGCTGAAAAATATTAGAGCAAATAAAGATAAACATTTTATAATTACTCACATAAATATTTTTAATAAGTTTATATTAATGTTTTTCTTATGTATTTTTTAATGCAATTTAATTTTTTTTTTTTTTTTTTTTATAAAGCCCAGCCAGATAAGTTTGTCTCTCAGAGATAGGGATATAGAAGAAGAAAATCAATACATTAACAGCTAGAACGGTACGGTTATCAAAAAAGTTTTAGTTGAAGCACACTGAATGAACAGAAAGTTGGAAGTTGGATTGGTTACCTGCGAATTGAAATTTATTGAGAGTTGAACTCAACTTTCTAAAATTTCAATTAATTGAAATTCATGGAAAGTTGCAGAATTTCGTATTGTCCTTCTCCTTCAAATCTCGTAAACCTAAAACTTCTAGCGGTATCCCTTAACGATATTCCACAAATACTTGCTGAACTGGTCCGCTATCTAAGACTCTATCTATACAAAATCTCCTCACTTGGAATTCACATACAATAATAAACCGACAAGAAATTGCTCGTTGTTTTTGACTACTTCAACATTTACTAAACAAAAGTTCCAAGTGTTCAATTAATCACATAAAACAAATTTACATTACAGTAATTAGACTTGTATTAAAGTAGGAAGTTTAGGTTTGAGGCTGCACTAAACAATTTATCGGTACCTACTCCAGTCTTGCATTTGTTTAAATTTATCTTAGGAGATATCTTAACCAGCACCTTTTCAGCTTTAGCCGTAAGAGAGGCTCTCGAGCTGCCGGGGCGGGGTAAAAATACACTTAACTCCATCTGATCTGCAAAAAGCCCTAGAGAAAGAAATCGATGATGGGTGGCAGTTTATGTGGGACGAAAGCCCTCCGAACAAACTGAAAATTATTTTTGAAAATGTCAAACCCTAGAATGCATCCAGCCACCCAATTCATAGAGAGGAAGCTGTACTGACGAGACTCAGGATAAGCCACAAGGGGGGCTCCGCCCAGGTGCAAATATTGTAATAGTATACTAACAGTAATACATATTTTTCAGGAATGCCCTTTTTTCACATCACGCCTCAATAGCTTAAGAATAAATACAGAACTTCCAACAATCTTGGGAGATAAAAATGAAAAAACAGAATTAGTATTCAAGTTATTGAAATTAAGTGGTTTGTTTACAGAAATTTGACATAAAAGATAAGTAGGCAATAAAATAGAAGTCCATATAAAACATATCAATAAAAATAAGATAAAGAATAAAATACAGATCTGGAGAAATAAAATAAGAAAGAAAATATGTCGTTAATTACCGATGCAGTTGTACGCCATGAAACTAAACAAACAAACAAGCATCTTTTCAGCATTCTTCGGGTTGACATGGGCATATCCAAAGTCACCATTTTTTGTCAGTTTGTTGTAAAGTCCTTGAAGTTTGTCATAAAATAGTTTATATGAAGTGTAAATATGGTCCTGTACAGTGGGTATATTCAAGTCCGTATGCAATGTTCTGTTACTGACGACCAGGGTGAGCGAGTTGTGATTCTTGAAACCTTCGACTGAAAAGTTTGTAATTTTTGAATGTGTGTCTTTTTTGCTGTCCCAAAAAATTGTGATCCATATGTCCAAATAGGGTTAAGTATGTAAGTATAATCGTTTAATCGTTGTCTGATTTTTTGAGTCGATTGTTTGTGAAGTAAAGTGTATAGTAGTCTATTGTTTAGGCAGAGCCGTTTCATTTTTACGTGAGGGCACCAGGTCATTCTTTATGAAATAATCTAAACTTAGTTATTCATTTTATCCACGGGTTTATACACCGCAGCTGAGAGAGCAGCGCTGGGATTTCTTGGATCTGGGTGACAAGGCTGATTGGGTGATTCCTAGGATGTGTGTATATTGTAAATAAGTATGTTCTCTTTTTTAACTTTTAATTTAATCCTTTTTTTTTGTTTTCACTGCCAATATTGTTTCTTTTATAGTATTATTAGTCCAGTCAATAAACACATTGTTGAGGGCATAAAATATGCGATAATTTTTGACTTCATAGCTTTGTTAGGAATAGTTAGAAGGTAGACAAGTCCCCGCCACTGGGGGGTGAGCTAACGGTGGGGGGAGGGGAGAAGTTCAATTTTTTTGGTTTTTGATAATCTCTCGAAAACGGTTGACTCTAGAAAAATATGTTCGAATAAGCATAAGAGCTAATTAAATTTCCTATAAAATTAATTATGTACATATTCGTCAAAATTCCAACGGCTTTCAAGATATACGTTATTAAAAATCAATAATTTCAGAAATAAAAAAATGTTTACCTCACTTTCTGTTAAACATTTGCTCCAAATACCAGAAACGTGTATATGAAATTAAAGTAGATTTAAGGTCTACAATTTTAATTCTAACCTCACTTTTTGTCAAACGTTTGCTTCTAATACCTTCCATAATCGTTTCTCAGAAAAACGTCTGAATCAAAATTGTTGATCATTAAATTTGCTTAAATTTAATACATACGTTTCTGGTATTTTAAGTAAATGTATAACAAAAAGTGAGGTAAACATTTTTTTAATTCTAACTTAATCGATTTTTAATAACGTATATCTCGAAAACCGTTGGGATTTCGACGAAAATGTACATAATTAATTTTATAGGAAATTTAATGAGCTTATTTGTAGCATATTTTTCAAGAGTCCACCGTTTTCGAGATATAATCGGAAAACACAAAAGTGAGACCTTCTCCCCTCCCCCCACCGTTAGCTCAACCCCCGGGGGGGGACTTTTAGTATGTTTACCTTCTAAGTACTCCTAAAGACGCTATGAAGTCAAAAATTATCGGATATTCCATGCACTCTACGGCCCTCATTTCGGCACTCATTGACTGGACTATAGTTATCTTTTTTTTTCGCTTTATTTGTTGTGTAGTTTGATGTTCTGTATTTATTTATTTTCTATTTCACTTTATCTATTGTTTTATTTATTATGAAGTTACTTGGTTATTTAACTTTACTCTCAAAAAACGATTTTAATATAAAAAGAAAGTTATCCATTTTAGTATGTGCTTATTTTAAAGGGGGGGGGGGCACCCATCATGTACCCCACGGCTATACTGTATACACAGACAAACACACTTATTTATGCTTAATCTTTTACAGGACGTACATGGTTATATTTTCCTTTCTTCGTTTTTCCCTGGCTCTTGAGCTTCTAAATCTGTTTTTTTTTCACTGCCAGACTTTCCTTCTTATGCCACTTATCTTTCAGTTTTTGTTCTTTTGTTTTCCTGATTTAAGTCTTACGTTGTTTTCTTGTGATGTCTGGTGTTATTCATCGTTCTACTGTTCATTCCCCTTCATGTTTTCCCTGTTCTTCAAGTTCCCATTGTACACATACAGTAAACCTCACCTTCATTGTAGCTAAGTACGATTTACCAAGTACCACTCTTTTCTAGTAGCATTTGTTATCTAGTAAGCTTTTATAAATTATAACGTCAATTTTTTTAGTGTCATCATTCTCAATAAGCTTAGTCACTGTCATGAATGTATTGTAACTGTCTGGTCAGCTGTTAAGTCGGAAAAAAAAAACTGGCCATTTCTGTACCGAGTCTGTTTGAAACAAGAGTTGTAATTATTTAAAGAATGTAAAAAATTGTTTTTTACTGCTTTGCTAAAAATCACCTTTTTCTATAGATTCTATAGACCAATTTTCTGGAACATTTTGTTGTTTTGGATGAACAACGTTTGTTGAGGCCTTCATGTTTTTTTTTTTTTTTTATTTACATGAGGTCATGTAATTCGCGATTCAAATTAAGATTGTTATACTTGTTTTTACCTCATGTAAAATTAAATTAGTTATAAAAATTCAATTTGTTTTTTTAGTTTATCAATTGTATAAATTTAATTTTATGGTTATATGTTTGGATTGAATTTGAGTGTTTGAATTGATTGGTTTACGTGTGGGAATTCTGGCAGCTGCGTGAGTCACGTGACGTGCCACCTCTCCTCCTCAAGAATTGGCAGTGAAGTCCAGACATTCAAGGAAAGAGTATGCCTCCCACTCTTGCTGGAATTAGGTTGGTGACCTGTATGATAGCCACCGTTTCTGCAACAAGAAGACGTTAAGCCTGAACGGACAGTTTCCTTATGACCAGTTTTTATGCTTGAGTGAGTCATCATTAAGGTTAACTAAGCTGGATCTAAATGCAGTATTGGAATTACTTGCAAAGATGAGTTCCTTTGATATGTTCGGTATTTATCACTATTTGTCGTTAATAGTATATTTTTATTGCTAATAATATTGAATATGGATAGATTCATGGTGTTTATAAATGAAAGTACAGAAATTTAACATGCTATTGTCAAATAAATATCTGAATTTGGTAAATTGTTTATTAATCTTTATTCATTATATTGAGTTACCAGTTTCACAAAAGTGGACAGTTTCGGCTGAGTTCACTACGAACCCTTAGCCGCCGCAACATTTGGTCGATTCCGGGCCGAATAAAAAAAAAAAAAAAAAAAATATATATATATATATATATATATATATATATATATATATATATATTAATTCTATGGTCCTCCGAGGTAATTAAAACATTTAAGGTTAGTCCAGATGTTTATATATAATGTCAGATATATAAGTGTAATATAAGTTCAGAAGCTATAGATAATTCGTCTTGTATTTTACAAACATTGTATATTGTGATAAGGACTTATGACTAATTCTCATAGTCTTTGTTTATTAAATTCTACCATTTATTGTTTATAGTTGCGTTATATGTTATTCATTCAAGTAATTAAATTTATTGGATTGCATCACTCTAATTATTGGTAGTGTAATTCTTTATTAAGATTATTATATGTTGTTTATTGAAAATTTGCACAATATTTAAAAGGGCAACATCTTGTCTATTGTAGCTAGGAGTAGATAAATGCTCAATTATTCAGGTAATTAAATCTATTGATTTGCATCATTTAATTACTTGTAGTGTATTTTTTTATTATATGTTTATTATATGAGATTATTATATATGTATTATATAGGATTATTATATGTTAGTTATTGCAAGTTTTTACATTTTTAAAGGGTTTTTGAAAAATTGTTATTTTGAAACTGTTGTTAATGCTTTCTGTTTGTTATTAATATCTTCTATTTTACAGGCAACATTTTGTGTATTGTAACTAGAAGTAGATGAACGCTTATTTCTTCATGTAATGTAATTGATTGGCAACATTTTGTGTATTGTAACTAGAAGTAGATGAACGCTTAATCCTTCTTGTAATTTAATTAATTGGTTCGTATAATTTTAATTATTTATAGTTTATAGTCTCTTATTAAGATCATTTTATGTTATTTATTGCAAAATTGAATTTATTAGTATGTATCATTCCATTTTATTTATAGTGTCCTTTCTTTATTAAGAATATTATATATTATTTATTGCAATTTTTTACAGTTTTTTAAAGGGTTTTTTTGAAATATTGTTATTTTGAAACTGTTGTTATTGCTCTCTGTTTGTTTGTTAATACTTTCTGTTTTACAGGCAACGTTTTGTCTATTGTTACTAGAAGTAGATGAACGCTTAATTCTTCATGTAATTTAATTAATTGGTCTGTATAATTTTAATTATTTGTAGTTTTTTTCCCTAATAAGATTATTACATATTATGTATTGTTGGTTTTTTACAGTTTTTAAAGGGTTTTAGAAATATTGGCATTTGTAACTGTTGTCTGTAACTCGCATTTCGCCCACTTCTAGCAATTCTTTTTTTTTTCATGTTTAGGATTGTCCATCCTATGATGTCTGTTCAGGGTTTAATATAACCACACATAGTTTCCTTTGGGTTTTCCAGCCATTCTCCTTATCATCTTATATTATTTCCTATTTCGCCTTCATTAATATGGATTCTGATAAATCCGCTCAGATTTCCCTCCTTAAGAATAGGCTTAAGGAGACCCTATCAGAAATTAAAGCCGTAGTAGAGCAAGGGCGTCTTATAACCAAAGACCATTCTCAACTATATTTGTTCAAAGGCATGTTCCGCGAACTTAAACCCTATTTTGACTGTTTTAATGATATTTGGAATAGGCTGACCGAGATATACACGTTGTCTGGGCTCCCTGCTGATTTTCCAAATGAAAGGGAGAATGAATTTCAAGCACGTTCCAAAAGATATTATTATGAAGCCTGCGCCATCTATGAATCCTTCATGAACCCTACTCCGGTGGCCTTTTTAAATGAGCCTTCGGCAGCCAACACAGCTATGACGAGTGGCAATTTGAATGACTCTCGTACTGTGCGTGCTCGCTTGCCACAGATAAATCTCCCTCAATTTTCAGGAGTCCAAGCTGACTGGCCTCTCTTTCGGGACACTTATATGTCACTTATTCATGAGGAAGTTACTCTGTCAAATATAGAAAAATTCCATTTCCTAGTTTCTTGCCTTCGGGGTCCTGCCTTGTCCTTAGTCAGAGGTGTGCCACTCCAGGAAGCTAACTATGATCAGGCATGGAGAATTTTAAAGGAAAACTACGATGATAAAAGACGCCTAGCCGGTGGGTATCTAAAGACCATTTTAAATTACGCGCCGTTTAAGCATAAGCCTACAGCAAGCGGCCTCAAAAATCTCAGTACCACAGTTCTTGAGAGTGTTGTGTCCTTTAAGCAGCTTGGGATCGGGGAAGCCGACGATTTCATTCTCACGTACTTGGTTTTACGGTGTCTTGATCCTGCCACAAGAATGGACTTCGAGAGGAAGGTCTCTGGCATTGAGTTCCGAAAATTCGATAGACTAATGGATTTCATCAAATCCGAATGTAGATCGTTGGAATTGACTGGAGACGATGCGAGGGGTTTAACAGCGCGTCACACCTCGAATACATCCACGAGAACGTCTGTGGGTTTAAAACAACAGGATGTAGCCTTCCTCGTTGATGAGGAGAAGGGTGAGCTGGCTGAAATTCCTAGCCTCATTGTAAAGAGTAGGGGTTTTAATCGGCTAGTCTGCCCAGTTTGCGGTAACAACCACACTCTGTATGATTGCCGAATGTTCAAGAACTCACCACCGGAGAAAAAACGTGCTCAGTTGGAGGATTGGAGTGGCTGTTTAAATTGTCTGTCTTTGAAACATAAAGTGGACGTTTGCAAATCCACCAGAAGATGTCTGACTTGTGATGGAAAACACCATTCATGGCTTCACATCGCTCATACTGACGATGTCTCTCGTCCGGACGTCCACCAGACTGCAGCCTTGGGTGGAACGTCCCGCTCTAGAGAAGTAATCCTTGGCACCGCCTTGGTTAGGATGAAGGATAGGAAGGGGAAGTTCCAAACCGTGCGGTTGGTTGCGGATAGTGGTAGTCAGCATTCCTTTATCACAAGAAAATGTGCAAGGAGACTTGGACAAGTTCAATTGCCTCGAGCTTATGGTGTTCTACCTTGCACTGCCATGCCGCGTTTGAGCGATGAGGAATTTTCAACTCATGCTATTGTTGTCCCAAATATAACGGGATCGCTCCCTCACTCCGTTCTCCCTAGCGAGATACGGGAGCATTTAAATGTATACGATCTTGCTGACCCTTCCTTTTGGATTCCTCAAGAGGTAGATTTCCTTTTAGGTGCGGACCTATATTTTGAAATAATTACCGGCGCGCCTTTGACAATAGGGGAAGGTTTTCCTAAGGTGGTCCCATCGAGGCTTGGGCACATTGTCGTGGGAAGGTGCGGGGGTCAGGGACAGAATGCCAGCCAGGTTTCCCTGTTTGTTTCTGACAATACTGACCTTCCGACTATCATGTCCAGATTTTGGGAGATCGAAGAGCTGCCTAAACAATCATTACTTTCTAGCGAGGAATTGGCTTGTAAAGAGCATTTTAAGACGAATCATTACCGTTTACCCTGCGGTCGGTACGTGGTAGCCTTACCATTTAAATCGAGTATTAATGAGCTTAAAATTCCAAAAGAACAAGTTACTAGGCGTTTTTTGAATCAAGAACATAGACTCATTCATCGCCCTACTCTCAGAAACGAATATAGACTGTTTATGAATGAATACCTCGAACTCAGACACATGCAGCCTGCACTGAGCCCTACAAGATATTTGATTCCGCATCATTCCGTGGTGAAGGAACGAGACGGAAAATTGAAACTTCGGGTTGTCTTCGATGCGTCCTGTCGCGGCCCTGGCGGCTCACTCAACGACCGTCTCATGGTCGGCCCCAAATTGCAACGGGACATTACTGACATAGTCACCAGTTTCAGAACGCACTGCTATGTGTTGGTAGCCGATATCGTGAAAATGTATAGACAAATAATGGTACGTCCTGCAGATCACCCCTACCAACACATTCTTTGGCGCGCGGATTCAAGGGACGAACTGATGACAATGCAGCTCAACACAGTCACCTATGGCGTCAATTCATCTTCATTTCTGGCCGTCAGAACTTTGTTCCAGCTAGTCGAGGATGCTGGACAACCGTACCCCCTCGCCTCAAAGACGATAAAAAATTGTAGTTACATGGATGATTTCGTGACGGGTGCTAACACGATTGAAGAAACCTTGCTGCTACGGGATGAGCTAATTCAGCTACTTCGGCTGGGAGGTTTCGAATTGGATAAATGGAGGAGTAACTGCCCTGAAATATTGGGGTGCGATCAGGGTGTCGCTGTGGACGGGCACCTGCCCCTGTCGGGTAATGAGAATAGTGAATGCAAGGTTCTTGGGCTGAAGTGGCTCTCCTCCGAAGATATATTTGTTTTCGAGGTGCAAAGGCCTAGCTCCCCATTTACTAAGAGGGCAATACTTTCGTCAATAGCTCGCATTTACGATCCGTTGGGATTTTTGGCCCCAGTTGTATTTAAGGCAAAGATAATGCTCCAAGATGTCTGGCGGGCTAAATGTGACTGGGATGATCACGTCCCCCTCTGATATTGGGGAATCATGGTCGAGTTTGCGGAAGATTTGCCGACATTGGCTCATGTTCGTATAGCCCGACAAGTCGGACATTCAAACCCTTTAACTTACCACCTGGTTGGCTTCTCGGACGCATCACAGCGGGGTTATTCGGCAGCACTCTATCTTAGGACTTGTACGTCTGATACTACTCGAATTCATCTGTTGAAGGCTAAAACCAAACTAGCTCCCGCAAAGCTCACTTCCATACCACGATTGGAGTTGTGTGGTGCCTTGCTCTTGGCGCAGCTGTTGGAGTCCTGTAGAGCCCCACTCGAGGAGCTAAGCATTCAGGGGACCCACCTATTTACAGATTCTACTGTTGTTCTCGGCTGGCTAAATATGCCCTTAAATCAACTTAAGTCATTTGTTGCTCACCGAGTGTTTGCAATTTTGGAAATCGTCCCACAAGCCTCATGGCATTACGTTTCTTCCGAGGCTAATCCTGCAGATTGTGCGTCTCGTGGACTTATGCCTCATGAAATTCTCAATCATGACATCTGGTGGACAGGGCCCAGCTGGCTCCTTGAACCACCTAATTCATGGCCTCTTACAGTCATCGATTATACATGCATGCAGTTACCTGAAACCAAAGTCGCTAATACTGTGGTATTACTGACAGAAGAAAACAGTTCAATATTAGATTGGATGAGCGGTATCTCTTCCTATTGGAGGTTGATTCGCTCGTTTTGTTTGGTAATGCGTTTTATTAACAAGACGCGAAAACTGGAAACATGTTCCGGCTCTACATATTTGGGAGAAATCGAAGAGGCTCGCCTTCTTTGCATCCGCCTGGTGCAGACAGACTATCTAGTCTCCAAGGAGAATGTGAAGAACGCCAAACTCTGGAAGTCGCTTATGCCTTTTCAGGACTCGCGTGGGATTTTCAGGGTGGGCGGCCGATTGACACATTCCAGTCTTCCTTACAGCAGTAAATACCCCATTATATTGCCCGTTTTCTCATTTCACTCAGTTGCTCATAGACTATTATCACCGCTCTTGCCTTCATGTAGGACCCACTGCACTTCGAGCAGCCCTTCAAAGCCGGTATTACGTCATTTCGGCCAGAAAAATGATAAGGTCTAGGCTCCGACGTTGCGTTAGGTGCCAAATGTCCGCTCCCAGGACGCAGGCGCCAATCATGGGAAACTTACCTCCGTGCCGTCTCGATGAAGGAAAAGTTTTTCAGCATGTAGGCGTTGATTTTGGAGGACCCTTCCTCATAAAGGAATCAAGCCGGAGAAAGGCGGCTCTAGGGAAGGCATATTTGTGCTTGTTTATATGTATGGTGACTAAGGCAGTTCATCTGGAAGCGGTCACTAGCTGTTCTACTGAGGCGTTTATCGCCGCCTTAAACCGATTTATATCAAGAAGAGGGATACCGAAACACATATATTCGGATTGCGGCACCAACTTCACGGGAGCCTCATCTGTCCTGGGGGGATTGAAAAGGTGGTTTTCAGAGCAGGCTACACAGCACCAAATACAAGAGTACGCGGCCCAGAATGAAATTCATTGGCATTTTAACCCGCCGCATTCCCCACACTTTGGTGGACTTTGGGAGGCAGGGATAAAAAGCGCCAAGTCTCTTCTCATTAAAAACTTAAGCAACACTCCTTTCACGTATGAGGAATTGGCCACCATTTTCTCTCGTATTGAGGCTATTTTAAATTCCCGACCTCTATACCCCATGGGCGAGGATGTTACCTCGATGGAGTGCTTGACTCCGGGACACTTCCTTATTGGGAGACCACTAACCGCCTAACCCGAAGAAAGTTTATTGGATTGCCTTGAAGGTAGGTTGGGTAGATGGCAACTTGTTCAGCAAAGAGTCCAACACGTTTGGAAGCAATGGCGATTGATCTACCTAAATCATCTTCAACAGCGCAGAAAATGGACAGCCAGTAGAAGCAACCTAACGGAAGGCGACCTCGTCATTGTCAAAGACTCCTGTGGTCCACCTACTAAATGGCCCTTGGCTATGGTGATTGCTGTCCACCCTGGCCCTGATGGCGTCGTGAGGGTGGCCACCATACGGACTCCTAGAGGAAATTTTAAACGCCCGGCTATAAAACTTGTTCCGTTGTTGCTTCCTAGCCATGAGAGTGTTTAGGTACAACTTCTCTTGCTCTTGATCTTCCTTTGGCTCCTCGTTTCCTCATGGGGTGAATTGTTTGCATGGTGGGTGGCCTGCCTAGTCTTTCCGTTGGTGCCTAGCACCCATTTCTTGGCCCGATGATACTCGCCCTATCTAATTTAACATCCTGTCAAAGTGCGTCATTGTTGTTTATGACAGAGTATGGACAATTGCAGGAGTAAAGTTTTCACAAAAACTTTGGTGGGCGGTATGTTGAGGCCAACATGTGTTTTTTTTTTTATTTACATGAGGTCATGTAATTCGCGATTCAAATTAAGATTGTTATACTTGTTTTTACCTCATGTAAAATTAAATTAGTTATAAAAATTCAATTTGTTTTTTTTAGTTTATCAATTGTATAAATTTAATTTTATGGTTATATGTTTGGATTGAATTTGAGTGTTTGAATTGATTGGTTTACGTGTGGGACTTCTGGCAGCTGCGTGAGTCACGTGACGTGCCACCTCTCCTCCTCAAGAATTGGCAGTGAGGTCCAGACATTCAAGGAAAGAGTATGCCTCCCACTCTTGCTGGAATTAGGTTGGTGACCTGTATGATAGCCACCGTTTCTGCATCAAGAAGACGTTAAGCCTGAACGGACAGTTTCCTTATGACCAGTTTTTATGCTTGAGTGAGTCATCATTAAGGTTAACTAAGCTGGATCTAAATGCAGTATTGGAATTACTTGCAAAAGATGAGTTTCCTTTGATATGTTCGGTATTTATCACTATTTGTCGTTAATAGTATATTTTTATTGCTAATAATATTGAATATGGATAGATTCATGGTGTTTATAAATGAAAGTACAGAAATTTAACATGCTATTATCAAATAAATATCTGAATTTGGTAAATTGTTTATTAATCTTTATTCATTATATTGAGTTACCAGTTTCACAAAAGTGGACGGTTTCGGCTGAGTTCACTACGAACCCCTAGCCGCCGCAACAACGTTTTTGCAACATTTTCTGATACCATTATGGCAGAAAAAAAATAAAAGATTAATTTTTCTTTAAATTAAATTATTCTTAAAAAAATTTTATGTGTTAACAGTTTCTCATGAAAAAATGTTTCATGGGTTAGAGAAGGACCTTCATCTGGAAGGCAGAATTGATGCAACATTTGATTTGATAGTTTTTAGAAAATGGAGAGTGAATGTTGGTCCTTAAACAAAATAAAATCAGTCATTTTTTCCAAACCGTAAACATTAAGCATATTATTAACGCATAAGTAAGTGTTATTTTGTTATTTAATAGATATATGTATTGCATCAACTGTCGTTTTTGTGCTCTCGATCAACTGAGGATTTGGTTATCACTGCCTATCTTGGTTCATACTAACTTCGGTCAATCAAGTCCCAAATGTATTTGTTTTAGTATTCTATAATATATTTATTTTATTGAGAGGCCGTAAAAACATGGTTAGTAGGTATTACTTTAGACTATAAGGAATCCCTCTCCGCAGTATACATTGAAAACTCCTCCTAAATTATCCGCTACCAATATTTTCTGCTAATATCGGAATTTGAAGATTCATGAATTTTATTGTTGAAGTACCAGACAAAATAAAAGCTCGAGTGAACTTAGACAGCCTAGGAGAGGTGTGAAGCCATGTTTTCCACTGCTTCCACAATTAACATGTCCCCGCCCTCCTACCTCTTCCCTCATCCCTCCCGTTCTAATAGGATTTCAACAAATCGCTTTCCGAACATTAAGTAAACAGAGCGATAAAGTTAAACTTGGAGCAGTTCCAACGAGAAGATGCTAGATCACAGATCACACATCGGTGGCAAATTACCTCAGGGTCGATAGTTGTTCTCCTTCCCTGTCTTCGTAGATCCAACAGAATTTTTCATTCTAAATTTTCATACTTAGATGTTCTTAAAATTATGAAATTTTTATTAACATAACTAATTTACACATATCGCTTAGGCAGTGATGAATTATTTGCCACATTTATGTATTATAGTAAAATACCATGGTAAAAAAAAAAAAAAAAAAAAAAAAAAAAAAAAAAAAAAAAAAAAAAAAAATAAAAAAATCGTATTATCATTAAGTTTCATTTAATATTCAGGAAGGTGTTATAGAAAAAAAGTGAAGAAAGACAAATTGGCCAATAATGATTGCATAAAAAGTTTTTTTAAAATTTATTTTATAACATTTTATTTGTATAATTACAAGCTACTTCACTCAGAAACAATGAATGATATGGATGACAAAGACTGACTCAATATGTACAATGATATAAAAAAGAGTAATTTATTTATTTTTAACTATTTATTGATATTTACAACAGCCAATCAGTATACATCAAGTAAATTTAAGGAAATGATTATAAAGACATGTAAAACACTTGTAGCACTTTAATAAAAGTTCTAAACTAGAAGATCTCTTGGCCATCTTCTTTTCAGACACCTCGGCGGGTTATCAGGTATCGAATGTGACGCAAGTTAGGAGACTAATGGATTCGTGTGGCAGTGCAGTTTACTATGTAAGGATATGTGGGCTAAATCAGCAACATACGGAACATTAAGGTTTTTATGGATAAGTTTATTTGTGACAAAGTAAAGAGCATTAAGGATTTTTCGAAGGATTTTGTTGAAGGATGGTTTACTGGAGCCCCAAAGCTCAACTCCGTATGTAAGTATAGGTCTAATAACTAAGAATAAAGTAAGAAAATTAAAATTATATAACGGATTTTTCTAATATGTCTTATCAAATTTTAATTCCTAAACGGATTGCCAAAATCGTACCTTTCAGAAATTAGAGAAGGCTAGGGAGAAAGAAAGAAAGAGAGAGAGAGAGAGAGAGAGAGAGAGAGAGAGAGAGAGAGAGAGAGAGAGAGAGAGAGAGAGAGAGAGAGAGAGAGAGAGAGAGAGAGAGAGAGAGAGAGAGAGAGAGAGAGAGAGAGAGAGAGAGAGAGAGAGAGAGAGAGAGAGAGAGAGAGAGAGAGAGAGAGAGAGAGAGAGAGTGAGGGGGAAGAGAGAGAAATTATTTATTAAATATTTCTCTAGCACTCAAATAGTTTATTGTTATTTTATAATTTTTTTTTTTTTTTTTTTTTTTTTTTTTTTTTTTTCACGAAACGGCCTTAAAGACCGACATTTTATAAAATGTTAATGACATTATATTTTTTTGTTATGTTTCAATTAAACAACATGTTTTATATAGTGCTTCACATGCTGATTATGTAAGATAAAAGTGCAAGAAAAAAATATACCTAGTATAATAATGATAATGAAAACAAGGTAATAATTGTTGTAATTAATAAATAAAAATAAAAATTAAGGAAGAAAGAAAAGAACATAAAACAAGTAGACAAGCGTTCAAAGCTCCAAATAAATTACAGAAGACTTATTTAAACGGCCGTATTTCACCCTTTAAGCCAAATGACCTCGCTGTTACCGGTTTAGGCGTTAAAAAAAAAAAAATAGTAATTAGACGCACCTGGACATACGGAGATTTGGAGCTCCACTAAATCCTTCAATTCTTATGGAATCAATCAACTGGCTTATACCAATCTTCTATATATTGCTGCATTTTCTCAGGTACCTATCCTTTCATAGTAAACTACATACCCACTCGAATCCACTGGTCTCTCAACTTATCTCACACCCAATCCCGATAATCGTCTGTTAAAATCAAGGCGTCTGAAAAAAATGAAGACCAAGAGACGTTCTAATGTAGAATGTTTGTTAAAGTGATTCTAGTGAATAGCTCTTTACATGTTATTGTAATCGTTTTCATTATTTTTTGTTGTATACTATATATACCGTGGTAAATAACAATATACAAAAAAAGACAAGATGAAAAAAACAATTAACTTAAAATATATACCAAGTAATACAAATTTTTTGTGATAATATAGAGAAAAATGAAAATAACATTGATTTGGACAATGGTAAGTAAGAATCTTTAATACAATGATGATAGTTTGATAAAGTATAAATCTTTCATAGTAGGAGCCTGAAAGAAAACTCGAGAATCAAAACAGACTTCCAATTCAGTCGATTGTCATAATCGATAAAAGTTTTCAGTGATGTGTATGTATAAGTAACAAAATGTTTTCATTCTCCATACTGGTACCAATTTAAAGAAATCGATTCTTGGTTCTCGATTACAATACTTAAAATAAATAATCTATATGAGAGCTAAATCAATTTCTAGCTGAATAGGGAAAAATAATAAATTACAGTCATATCTATATGTTTTACTGTTACACATATATCTACTGTTTTTAAAATTTATATTTTATAATTAAACTGATCAAATTACTTACATTAATAATTAAAGTAAAGTAACAATATACTGATTACTCGAAATCAACAAAGTTAAGAGCAATAAAGTATTTCAAAATTGACTTTTTTCTTCTAAAACTATATAGTTCCTAAACGGTAGGTCCTAGCAACAGATAATAAAAAAAAAATTCTAATAAGAAACTGTCATTGTATAGATTCGAGCAACATCATCAGAGATGCAGCGTGTCAAAATGCCACACACTAATGGGTGAAAAAAAAAGTTACACAAAAAATTAAAGACTCAAATCCAAAAAATCACGTCCATGTAGAAGAATTCTATTTCAAAATTAATGATCCAGCACATAGAGAGAGAGAGAGATTACACGCTGCTTCATTTCAAAAGGGTTGCTAAATACACATCATACCTCATCAATCTCAATTTGACATCTAACAATATTCAAAACAAAATAAATTTAGCACAAAAAAACTCGTAATAGTCATTATTTTAAAATCATAAAAATCTATAGGAGTGCACACGGAAACGGGTCAAAACAGTGAAGAATGAACTTGAAAATGCATTTTCATATAGGAATTTCGTGATTGAAAGAAAATTCAATATCGCATACAATTCAGAAATAATTGACGATATCGGTTCGTTTACAACGAAACTTGTGGAACAACTTTTCCAGGAATAACGTTTCAATTTCCTGATCGTCACCCACATCATATTGTTTTCGAATTTAATTTAGTGATGCTTCTAAACACCGAAACGGAAAAAGTGCTAGTCAATTTTTAACCCCGTTTCAGACAGACAAACGCACGAAAAAAATAACTTTTAATTTTTTTTTTTTTTTTTTTTTTTTCTTTTAGAGGTGTAATGTTATAGCTAACGCGGCTTGTAATTAAAATGAAAACCATTGAAAGTTTCTTAGAATACAATTTAAAAGAAAGATAATGAGGGGATTTTATAAACTATACTTTTATATATATATATATTTTTTTTTTAAAGATTATTTTTATTTCAATCCTTTTTCTCTTTTACTCATATTTTATGTATATTAATATTTTTCTGTTCAATGGATATGAATATTAATCATCACTACTAGGAGTTTAAAAAAAATTTTACTAGTTTTAACTAAAATAAAACCATACTTTGATAAAAAAAAAAAAAGAACATATTGAGAAACTAACAATTTTTGCAATTATAATTTAATGTTTAATAGTAATAGGTATTATTGTTTTAATTAATAATAAACTGAGAGAGAATGAGAGAGAATGAGAGAGCAGCTGACCTAAAATCTCTTGTTTGAAGAGATGGAATCAAAACTTGAAGTAACTTAAAAGCAAACAACTTAAAGTACTTAATATTTGAAAGTCAAATTTAGTACGTAGATGTATCTTCCAGTCTATGATCTCGTCTTACTTCAAGTGAACACAAAGCTGTAACTATATTTTCAATGCGGAAGTTATTTTCATTTAAGTGTTTAGCTGAATAAAATTTTAGTTTCATTACATTAATAAAGTTATATTATAATATTCGTAACATACTTCGTAATTTTTTATATTGACATACACGCAATTCTTCATTTTCTTTCAGTTCAAAAAGCAGTAGTTTCATTTGAGATTTTCCCCTTTTTGTTTTATTGTTTTTTCTGACATTTTATACTAATTAAAATAACGATAATTAGTAAAAACATTAATCTACTATATATTTGTCAAATACCACTCACTCATTTAACACGAAATCTCAGAAACCACCGAACGGATGGAATGGAGATGTAGCTTCCTCTATAGGTGTCTAGGAAAGGAATATGGTATTGCGGGAGATAATTTTTATGTTAAAAAAATAGGTTAGATGCCTAAAAAAAGTTGCCACACTTTGACCACAAATTAAGTTCCTTATAGTTGTAAACAAACAAAAATACGATCGATGTCGAAATCCTATTGTATGGTACTTTCTGTAAACTCATGGTATCTGCAGAGGTGTACCCTTACAAGTTTGAGTTGTTTTGTGACGAGAAGCTATTAAAAGACTTATGTTCTCTGATGATGACATGTAAGGCCAGTTCGAGGTTCATATTCATTACGAGCAACCAACCAACCTTTCTTCACCCCAACTACTCTTCCTTCAGCTTTCCGGTCGCAAGATAATTGTTCTGAACTATAATTTGCCCTTTTCAAATCGGCTTTTCTCAACCAGACCCAAGTTGTATTTAAAAAAAAGTTGAGACTATATTCACATAAGAAAAGCTGATAGTCTGGTATCAGATCTGGGTAAGCTTCACTAGAGGACTATCAAAATAATATAAAATTAACTTTTGCAAATTGTCAAATTTACTTTTTAAAATTATTCCAAGAATGTAATTCTTTAGTATTATTTAAGTAATAATAATTATCAACGTTAAACTTAACTTTTACTAATTTAAGTTGTTCTAAATCTTAATGATATTTAACCGTAGCGGAGCATGGTACTTTCAGCTAGTTTTAAATACAATTGCTAAAATTAGAATTTAAATTACTACATCGAATTATTTGAGATATTTATAGATCCTGTTATAAACGTTTTTCAAGGTTAGCATCTTGCTATTTTTTCGAGAAACCAACTCTAGAAATCGATCAAGATTAGTCAAATCCAGGTTAAACATTTTTATTTCGTATTAGGAGAAACGAAGTCAAAAATATATCACAGATAAGAACCTGTCTCCTAGTAATAGTAATAATTATTTGTTAAAACGAGAGCTGAGTACTTTAAAGATCCTGTTCTCCTAATATTAAACTATCAAACTTCATATAAAGCCTCGCGTTACCCAAAAAAGTGTCGCTTTTTACCGAGTAGGTCACCGGTAAAACATGTTCCATGCTATGAAAAAATTATAAATGCATTAGGTTTATTTTTATCACATGCGTTTCTAACGGCTTGTGGTGATCTAATAATATTATGGGCTGTAAGGAAACAGTACGAGAAGGATTGAAAGATTTAGTGGAGTTCCAAAACTCAACTCCTAATGTCAAAATGATTCTAATCACTGTCTCACAAATAAATCGGGAGGTTTTCGCTTCTCTATTGTATATTGGAGTATTAGTTATTAGTTTGAAAACAAGCATTTTCATGTTTTCAAACTAATAAATAAATTTTTATTTTATTCGCTATCTGCAACCTCCCGACAACTATCTTCAATACAGAGGAAAACTGGCAAAAGACAACGGATTAAACGGTAATTTTTTAATATAGCAATATTAAATAATTTTCTTTAAATAATTTTTAAAGAGTACCCTTTTAAAAAACTAAACCATTTAATTGATTTTCAAAAGGACTAAAATGGCGGAATATCCGTTAGCCGTGAAAAATTGTTAGGTCCTGGCATATCTCAAAATAGTATCCTTTATTAGTGTCCAGTGAAAAGGATCAAATAGGAGGGGAGAGGGGTCCTTTGTAAAAATAAAGTAATAGTGAATTCAATTTTTAAATGGATAAAAATTAATTTGTCGTGAAAAATCAAAGAATACTGGTATCAGATCTGCTAGGATCAAACGATTTTCGACGACCCGGAGTTTATTCTCGGCTACTTCTTCCCAAAATATTTTCGACCTTTTAAAAATTGATTGAATATTTTCTAAACTTTGAGTTTCATATTTCGAAGCTACCGTATATGTGTTAATTTATGCACACCATTCATTATTTATATGTTTGATAATTTTGGATATCAAAGTAAATCGTTAGTTTATGGTGCCTTTAATAGCTAATTTTGTAAACAGCACCTAAAGTTGTAACTAAATAAAAATAAACAAAAGTTATTCGAATGTTTTCAATTTCATTGGATTAGCTTGATCGGAACTTGACACATCTGAGAGCTAAGTCATCGACATCTATATTTAACCAGGAGAATTACCGTCATTTCCGAAGAAAGATCATTTTGGATATAAAATATTAGAGTTCATAATTTAAAATAATTCAAATAGTATTATTTATTTATTTTAATAATGTTTGATAGTGCTCTTGAAGTTTTATTTTTTATTTTTTATATAAGATATTTAATTTCCGTTTACAAGGTTTATACAGCTGATATCCTAGCGCCAACCTCACTATGTATGCTGATGACACATTTGTGCAAACTAGCCTTAGTGAATATCACTAACCTTCAAGAATGTTCTGAAAATTAGAGAATTAAAAAAACTACAAACAAAAATCGTCTAAGTACCTTAACCAATCGATGGAAACCCTTGGGTTTTTTTTTATCCATGTTGAACAGATTCGCTACCAACTGGACAAACGTTCAACTTTGAATCCACCTACAAGAAAAAAAGGAAGAAACGGCTCGTTGTTTTCAAGGTATTCCACATGTACTAAACAAACGAACAAAACGTTACAGAAGACTCATTTACATGACAGTTATTAGTCTTATTTCGGCATAAGGAGTTGAGCATTAGGGCTCTACTAAACCTGCCAACTCATCTCGTATTCAATCCTTGCAATCTAAAATTCTTCGAAATGCTATAGTTCTCCTTTTAATTTGTCTTTTTTAATGGTTCTCAGCCTTTCACAAAAAAACTTGATAATTAATTATTATCCATAAAGATTTTACGGATCAATGCAGTTGTAATTTTGAATATATAGAAAATAAAACAAAAAAGCAGTTTTTAACAGTAATGTTTTTTTAATTAATATATCATTTTATGTTTTCTAGTTTATTGTGTACTTACATAAAGATGAATTTATGGAAAACTATAACAGCAATTGTATTTAAAGATTAAGCTCACTAGGAAGAGGAATGGAAAGAGTATTTATTAATGCGTCAAATAAAATGGATGATGTCATTTAGAGAGATATCCGAGGACGAAGACGAAGAACCTCATCTGTCTTTCACCTTAGCCAGAAGATTCTTCACAAAATTGTCTGCCAGGTCTAGCTATTTCTCTCTTACACAGGCATTAACCAGTAGGTGGCATAAATATCTGTCTACAGTTCAAAATTAACAAAATGAAAGTTTTGCATGTTTCTGAAAGCTTAAAATAATTATTGTTTACAATAATACTAATAGTGGTTGATGTTCTATATTATAATGAATTAAGAATATAATGACGACAAAAAATATATCGGCAATTTTTTTAAAGAACTCAAGTTACTGTAACGGAACGTATTACATTTTATTTATTTATTGTATAGTTGGATGTTGTTTATTTTAATCTTTGTTTTTTATTCTATTTTTTTTAAATTCTGCTACCTAGGCACTATTCTCTAAAACAATGGAAGAGCGACAGAGGAAGTAAGCAAGGGGATAACCGATGGACGGAAAGCAATTGGAATGTTAAATTCAGTCCTCTGCAGCGCTAACGTACCAATGTTAAAAAAAATAATATATAAGGCCCTGGTAGAAAGCATAATGCTATACAGCTCAGAATCATGGCCTCTAGAAAAATTGCAAGGCAAAAGATATCTCACATCAGGTGGAGAGATGCAGCTGAAAGTATAGCTGGCCGGGGACTAACGAAAGAAGAAGCGATTGACAGAGTGGAGTGGAGGAAACGAATGTGGGAGGAGTTTGGTTGAAGGAAACTTCGAATAGCGAAAAAATCCTTACAAAATAAAATCTATTTTTTTACTTTAATTGTACGTGTAATATTCCATTGCTGTCCATATTACTCCTATTAAATTGTAACATTCATTCAATTGAAATTGTAATATTTATTCAATAAAAAACAAAAAAAAAACATGAAAAAATGGAATAGGAGCTAGTTAAAAACTAATGGATTAGGGTACTATGTAGGTTATTATGAAAGAAAAAAATGTCTGTTTCGTGACGGACCAGCGACATATGACATATCAGTTCATTTGTGACATATACTGACAGGCAAAAATTCCTACAAGTGTTTTGTTTATTTACATTTTCTGATCTAAAACTTTTATTTTCCTGAAACTTATTAGAATTATTTAAAACATTAATTAATTGTAATTAAACAGTATTAAAAAATGACGATATTTTAAATCTACATAACTTATTAGAGTTTTTAATTAAAACAAGCCCCAAGACTTTTTCAAAATCTTTAGAAGATTTTTTTAATAATGTTGTCGTATATTTTTTTCATAATTTTAGCTTGGTTAAAACATATGGGGACACACACCTTTAAAAAAGAATAAAATTTTAAGTTAGAAATGGGGAGGTGAGGTGCAAAACTCGTTCGTTGGAACATAGTTTTTCAGGAAACTCGAAAAACTTACCACGTCTTGTAGAGTGGCCAAATATGTTTTGTTTTTTTTCACCTTCGAAAGATACAGCTACCCTGTGGAAGTGAGCTTGGGCTGAAAAAAATAACTGATTTAACGGTAACAAAAAAAAACAAAAAAAAACAACAAAGTATGAAATAAGAAAGTTTTGCAACGAAATGTGTAAACGAACGAGTCTTCATTCACACAACATAAGTTGTTCTTCCAATAAGGATAATAATATGAGGTGAAGAAAACAAAAGCGAAATTTTGTTTTAATAAGTAATATTTATTTAAGTTCACAACTATTTTGTTAATAAATTCGGGAACATTTTTCTAAATAATATCACTCACTAACTTAAAACATTTGACTAAACAATTTTTTTTTTGATGAATTTTTCAAAAATATCAGCGTACGGATATAAAACATCTGACTACAAAAAGACTAGACCATAAGGCCATCGTCTTCTTCAATAATAGCTACTTCATCATCCTGTTGTTCCTCGTTTCCCTCGCCTGTGGCAGATATATCGAGAACTCGTGAGTAATACTTCAATGAATCATTGGCCCGCCACTCGTCACCAAAATGCTTTCTCAGCAGGTTATCAGCAGCTTCTCTGGTTTAATACTGACTTCGTTTGCTAAAGTCTGTGGCTTGATTTGGCTTAATCGTTTTAATTTCTTTAATATCCCTTTTGCAACTCCTAAGTGAGACCTATAAATGACTCTCAAACAAACACAAGGCAAAGTGAGAGGTTATTGCAGGAACCAAAGCGTTTTGCTTCAGAACGAGTAAAGAAACAGTTTTTAAACACAATGGGCTATGGAACGAATCAGTTCTCCAACAAACCGCTATTTTTTATAGCTAAAATCCATATGAAAAAACAAGTTTTGCTCTGATATTATAATATACGTTGAAATAGCATTAAAATATCTTTTAGAATCCATTGCCATCTCAATTAAATTAAAAAAAATAGAACGAACGAGTATTGAACCTCACCTCCTCAAATTCAAAAATCAATTGAATGGAATTTCTTGGTTGTAAGTGTTTTACCGAACTATATTCTCTAGTTTTGTGGAATCCCAAACTCAATGCCGTAAGTAACAACAGGCCTTATAAGTTTATGAAGATTGAATTTTTTGTATTGATTTGGTAAAGTAGAGCGTTTGTTAATTAATTGTTGCAGCACTTGAAAACGAAAACGAAGACAGCTTCTTTTCGTTTTAGTCTCGTATGAGGAATTCATCCAAGTATCTTGTTTGAACCCTTCATCACTATTTGGACATGAAAAGTTGGGAAGAGTACCAATTGTACTCTAACTTATTTTTGATGTTTGTTTTTTTTAAATATATATGGTTTGTAAATATGAAATGATTACTGACTTTTGTTTATAAATTATTGTTTTGATAAAGGATTACAACTATTTTTTTCTCCTTTGTGCCCTTCAACGTAGAGGTGCCTCGGCCTAAGCCAGCCACGCATCCCGGTTTTCTCTTTCTTGGCATTAGGCAACTTCCTCTTCGTTTTCCCAGTCTGGGATATATTCCGCCCACGTTAGTCTAGGCCAATTTAAGCCGTTTGGAAAATCCTGGTCCAGAATATTCCTCTGATCTAGAATATAAGGTATTTTCCTTATAGATGCAGTGTGTGCTTGACTAGCACCGATAATTACTACAACAAAGTGCTATCAAAGGAAATATATTTCAATCAACCGTTCTGCTAATGACAGGGCGCCGCAGACGGTTCTCACTTTGAAAGAGGATTTAGCAAGCTGTAGGAATAAGATTACTCTAATTACGAAGCAGTTTGAGTAAAGTAGCGAGACTCCGGGCTCCTGCTCTTAGGAGGGGTGAAGTGGTTAGTTCTTGTAAAGGGGGGGGGCTAATTACAATAAACTTTCCTCCTACTCCTCAACAACAAACAAGAAAGAACATGTGCGACACCAACTTTGTCATGCTCTTGCATAGCTCGATCATAATTATTCAAATTAACTTTAACATTTCAAACAGTATATATTTTAACATAAATACAATATAATTAATAATTTATTATATCTTATCGTCTGATTGATGCCCAAAGATTAATGGAATGTGAGATTTTTTCCCGAAAATACTAATAAGCTTTTAATAATAACAGATACCAGGAAATCTATGCTATTCAGTTGATTGTTATGTACACAAATTTATTTTTACAAGTTCAAACTTAGTCGAAGTCCGGCTCAAACCGCGGAACATCAATATTGATCGGGTGAAGGAAGCATCACTGAATCGACTGTCCATTGGTGGTTCCGAATAATGTAGGCTGTGCTATTATAGCTGGGGATCTGTACTTTTTTGATGTAACGTTCTTTTTACAATCCAAAATGTAACATTTTAACATGCTGTAGCTCTGTTGGTATTGCCCCGATCGATTTGCTGACTGTTTTCTAATCAAAAATTTAATGGAAAATATTTTTTGTTATGTAAGATTTGTCGCTGATTCCTACCGTTTAGGAGCTTATTCTAAAATGTGAGTTGGGTTGTAAATAGACTTATTTACGGTCTATTGTTTTTCTCAGTCAAGGATAAATACGAAATGCTTTTTTCATTGATATCGCTGCTTCAGGGAAAACATAGCACAACGTTATTTGCTATTAATAACTCTTCCTTATCCATTCTTCTGGAGAATAAATATACAATAAAGAAAAAGTAACGTTAGAAAAAAATGAGAAATAATAAAAATTTAAAAAAAACAGTATGGAATAATGCATATTTAAATTAAAATGCACATAGAGCAGAATTAAGTAAAAATAATAATTTTCTTTTGAATTTTGCAGGATCAAGCTCTGTTTGCATATGTATTATGGATTTAAAAAAAACAAAAAACATTTACTGGATATTTTATGCCTCTTATAAAAAGCTTTTTATTTTCCTGGATTTCAGTTTTCCTCGAAATGTTTTCAAAATTCCGCCATTTTCATAATTATTCTCTTTCCTTGTTTATTATATACACTGTATTAGAATATAATATTTAAATAAGAGTATATACAAAGCCCTGTTAGTATATACCTGTATATATCCTGTACACCGTAACCATTACACGACCCAGGGGATGACCACCAAGGGAAGGATCGGACTGGACTCCTCGGGCCGTTGGAAATAAGATGCGCAGCCATTGGACGAAGGGACTCCCACAGGGTTTGCTCCTAGGTACTATTTTATCCTCAATATATGTCCTCAGTTCACGCACTTCCGCCTCCAGTCCTTTCTCCTTTTTCTCCTGAGACTGGGGAGAGTAATACTTATTATGTTCAACTCTTACATGTGTAAATTTGTTCCTTTCAAAATTAAAGACTGTTTTATAGTATATCGTTTCTACAAACAGATTTTTTTTTTTTTTTTTTTTTTTTTTGACTTTATATATTAATCACACCTGTCAAATAATATTTGACAACCAGTGAATTTGCGGTACGAATTTAAAAGGCTTGAAAGGCATGAGAGGGAGCAGAACCCAGCGGCACCTCCAGTCTTTATTTTATTTTATTATTTTAGTCAAGGAGGTCTCTCATCCAGCTCCTTTTTAGTCTTTTCTGTGTGTTGTCGGGAATATATGTTGTGGCCATGTTGTTTATTTGTGTATTAGGATGTCCATGTAGTTTTTCGTGGAATCGTTTGTAGTAGGTTTGTATTTGTTCTTTAACTGTTGCTATGCGTAGGTCAGTATGTAAAGTTATGTTGCTTACGTACCATGGGGCTTTTGTAATTGTCCTGAATGTTTTTGCCTGGAAGATTTGGAGTTTGTTGATATGTGTCTTTTTAGCTGTCCCGTATATCTGAGAAGCGTATGTCCAAATAGGTTTCAGTAAGTAAGTATAAGTGTTAATTTTTTGTTTAAGTTGTAGAGTTGAACGTTTGGAGAGGAGTGAATATAAAAGTCTTAGTCTTTGGTAAAGCGTTTTACTTTTTTTCTTTATATGTGGACCCGAAGGACATCCTTGGCCACTCTCTCCATCCACAATTAGAATTAGCTTTTTCTTCCTTAAGCATTGCTGTTTTAACTGTTTTTTTTAAGTTATCCGAAGGATAACTTCTGCCATTGTTGTCCTCCAGGATATTGTTTTAAAATATTTAACGGTTTTAAGATGGCGGACCTTAAAAGGACACTTTTTAAAAAATATTTGACCATTTAACTGGACAATTGTTGATAAAGACCGAATGTGCTGTGGCAAGTTATTCTGTTAAGTATTATGAATTTTTTGGGATGCTGTATTTTTAGTAATACTGGTTTGTATTGATAATGTTAATTTGTCAATTGTTAAGTTGATGTTTTGTTTTGTTTTAAATTTTCAGGTCCAGTTTATTTTCAAGATCAGTTCGGACTGGTAGCTGAAAACATAGGACTTTACTTTGAATGTTAGTGTTAAATAATGAATAAGATTTGTAATTGAAGTAAAGCTATATTTATACACTAAGACTTTTGTAACAGTCTAGTATAACCTTCAACTCCGTCATATTGAAAAAATACCCCTAAAAACTCTTCCTGGTCCGTCTGCGAGTAAGAATCTTTTTCACTTTAATTTATAGGTGTTATTTTGTCTGGTTTAACAGTACTTGTTTGATCCTGCCTCTGCAATACACTTTCGAATGACCCGAGACAGCGGTGTGGCGGTAATGAAACAGTGGGAGGATCTTTACAATTTACCATTTCTTTTCAAATTCTGTTAGTTTTGGTTGGCACCGACTACAGAAATAACTGATCATAAATTGTGAATAGGTATATAAGTATCGATAATTTCATTGATTTTCATTTAACGGTTTTTGTTTTGAAGCAATTAAAATTTTATTTTTTAGTTAAGTTCGTGTAAGTAGGTTTAATCTTGAAGTCGGTTTTGTTTTTTTCTCTAAAAATTATTTTTATTTTTCACTTTTTAATGGTGAGTGTATTTTTGTTTATATAGTCAATTCTCGATCTTAAAGCTACCCTGAAAAATAGTTCCAGTTACTTAACAAAGACTTATCGAGGTTATAATTCCACTTACCTTCATGTAATTGGGAAAATTGAACACAAAATGCGAGTTGAAATCATTACGTATATTTTTCATTAATGGGTATGTGTATGTTTTGTACATACATATAAAATCATTGATAAAGAAAATTAAATACCTGGTACCAATTAATCATATAACTTTCAACTGAATTGAGCTTTTTTCTGAGGGTGCCTAAAAGAAGACACCGCCTTCCACCAGTGGCGATATTTCTTTATTCTTTAGGACGGAGATTTAGTTACTATGGAGATTTTAAATAATCATAATCATAAATATGTTTCAAATGTAAGGTTATATAACAGTGATTTTTATTAACTGTTTTTTTGATTTTTCTTAAAAAGTGCTGCGTTTATTTCAAAATAATTTTAATGGGACCACCTCTGAAGTATGCCCTACCGATCTAAAAAAGAATCATCAAAATTGATTCAGAATTGACGGAGTAATCGCGTAACATACACAAAAAAAAAAAAAAATACAGACGAGTTGAGAACCTCCTCTTTTTTGAAGTCGGTTGAAAATACATAAGTTAGAATATCTAACAGTTTATAATTCAAAAATATGGAGGATGAATTTACTTACAATATTACTGATGAAACTAAGCTAATGGTCTATAACTGTAGTGTGCAAGCATTAAATATGGATCTGTAAAATAGGAAATACGTGGGTATTTCTAGACCGACGGCTATTTCCGGGATTACACAGGTAGACAGAGTTTTCGTTTTATGTGATATTATTTAAATGGATAAATGGTTCTTATTATGATGTCTCTTTATATTTATCATTGGTTTTAGTGTATAATTGAAGGGTATGGTGAATGAAGGAGATATACTACATTTAAAAAAAAATACAATCTAGTAGATTCTGAAAATCTGAATAACTAAATAACTAAAAAAAGAGATACGAAAATATGAAGGGCTATGTAAAAACTTTAAATATAAATTGCTTGAAATTGTGTTATGTTACATAACCCTTTCATCGACAAAACCGTTCAATTTTGCTATGGTGGATGTACTTTTGAATGAGACGGTGTAATCAATTTTGTAGGTGTTATTTATGAGTGTTTTTGCGGATCTTTCTGATAGTGTTTGCATGAATAGAATAGTGTAGTATCTTTTACTTTTAATTTCATGTTGTTGTTGAGGTTGTGTTCGTTTTAATAAATTACAAATGTGTCTTCAGTTATAACTATTTCGTTAAGTTGTTTCACAAGTTAATACTAATAATAATTACTATTAATTAACTACTAATTATTCAACCTGCCGTCTATAATTAAAAACAAGAAATATTTTTTACGAGAAGAAAAACCAAACAGTTCTGAATAGAATGGCGATGACGCCATCAACTTCTTATGTGAGACCAATTTGTTGATAATCCAAAACTGAATTAAACAAAAATTCGTCGTGTATGAACTTACTCACCGCAAATCGGTTTAGTAATCGTTTTCAAAATGTTGAATCACTATTTTGTTAATAGAATTTTGATAGATCACCAAATGATAAATAATGAATAAAACATAGACTAAAATTAGAGTTGATAGGAACAAGAATAGAAACATTAAGACTAATTGAGGAATTATTTGAAGTTGAAGTCTGACTCGAATAGAGGAAATCGTGATCCACGAGGCCAATGTTGAGTAATTTTTACAATAAATTTTCAGACACAGAAATGTTGGAGATTTCCAAGTAACCAATAATCAGATATATCGAAATTAAAAGAACCTTCCTAATGTTTGAATGGAGAGATTCTAAAATTACTTTATATTCATAAAAAAATTCCTCGACTTATTCAGCCTTTACTATGAATTCCTCTTGAAAAGAATTAAAGAAGACTTTGCCCAAGGAAATTTGTTGCCTGCTTCAGATATAAATGACTACAATTCCTAAAAAAGACTTTACTTTAATCTTATTAAAGAAAACAAATTAATTTAAGAAAAAAAAAAAAAAAATAATATATATATATATATATATATATATATATATATATATATATATATATATATGTATGTATTTGGCCATTTCCGTTATAATTTTTTTTATTTATTTTTTTTAATATCGAACACTTTGTTAAATTATTTAAATAAATGTTATCTTTAACTGACAAACAACTTCTTATCATTGAAAACTTTCAACATAAAGTAGGTTGCTTTAAGATTTATGGTATTTCTGGCAGATAAACATAAATACATCATGACAAACAACACTTTCTTCTTTTCAACCAGTGAAAAAACTTATAGTAATAGTAAAGTAGTCGGAAACGAAGAGCAGTTTCTTGTCTTTAAGTCTGATATTTCTTTTTACTTTAAATCACGTATCTTTAAATTTAACCAATTAGTATCTCTCACCAAAACAATCAACATAATTTTTTTTTTTACCAGTTGCTTTGCGTTTTCGTAAACAACTATGTCTTTGAGCGGAATGACTGGAAAATTGCCGACCGGCAAATCAATTCGTAAATAATTCATGACTCGGGCCTAATTTTATCTTAAATCAATAGAATGAATAAATCAGGGCTTAATTTGCTTACAGAGTGCTAGGGCTTATCTTCCAAACACACCATTTATTCAGAGAGAATTTGAAGGCTTAATACAAGAAAATTGCTGGGAAAAAATGAGGAGGAAACTTAGTGTGAGAAATCAGAAGATAATTTTTTCCAACGTAATAATAAATGAAGGTTTTTCTTTTTTTTTTTTTTTTTTTATTAATGATACTAAAATACTGTTTTTAGGATAATTTTTATTAAAATGAAGGGTGAGTTTTCAGAGTTTTTTTTTTTTTTTTAATACATAATTAGGTTTATATTACACAAAATATGTTCCTGGCGAAAAAAATGAGTTTTCATTATACTGTATTGAAAACGTGTTCTCAATACCCGGTTTGAGTACACAAAGAGATTCTTTCCCGTCCTAAATACTCTCCTCCCCCACTGTTACATTTTAAGATTGAAAAATAAATTAGGAGAAACTATAGTTTAATTTTTAAAAAACACAACTAATCATGATGTTACACTGTACCCCTCTTGTCCCCACACTTTTTTTTTTTTAATATTCCTACTTGAACTAATTTGACAGAATCAACAAACAATAACCATTTGCAGTACTTATAAATATTGGAAACCAATAAGTTAAAATATATAATGTATAACAATATAATAGGTATGCAGTATTAATACATGAATTCAACAGTTACATTAGCAACTTACATGAGTTCCAACTCCGGGACTGCAGTTATTAGATCCCCTAGGACAGAGTTAAGATTACCAATGGTAATGGAAAGGAGGGTGTGGGGGGAGTGGAAAAATTTAAGCGGCTGTGATAAAACTCTTCGTAGCGGAGGCCCTGAATATCTTATCCCCCTGAGCCCTTTATGCGCATAACTTCTATCTCGAAAAGAAGTTGGAAGTTAGACCAATATACACCCTCTCCGAATAGAGTATTATCATGGAAATATGGATTGCCGTTCTGGACAATATTTTGGACTTTGCTAATACGCATTGTTTTTTTTTTTTTTTGTTTTTTAATTTTGGTTTGCATATTTGAGTACCTATAACAATATAGTATGGTATTGTTAAGGTTACTAATGTTCTCTCTTGATTCAATTCAATTACAGATGTATTTTGTTTAGAGTATATCGTAGTAATATTGTGTAATATAGTTCAATGTACGGTTAACCTTTTAACTTCAGTCTAAACACTTTTTAAAATTTTAAAACCTTTTTAACCTCAATTGCTGATATTTATAGTTTTTATGTGCTAAATCTAAATCTAAATCTCATTCTCGTGTTCAGAATACTTGAAAAATTGCTGGTTTCTCTTCCTATGCACATATATTTTGGTTGGTATCAGTAGACAAACAACATGAAACTTAGAAACTTAACATAAAATCTGCTTCCGATTTTTGTATCTCTCAAGCCATTTGATCCTTCTAAAGCATCAAGGCAGGTAATGAAATTACCTAAATAGAAAATTCCTACTTATATATCATAAGTACTGAGTTTTTACAACTTTTAAGAATCCCCATTAGTTAACGGGTAGGCAGTATCTTTTAAAAAAGGATTAAAGAGGAAGTGAATGTCCTTTAGCCGTTGAATATTGTAAGATAAGGCAAATATGAAACGAATATTCTTAACCTTCCATCGGCCGCGCCAATTTCTGTAACACGAGCGGTCGCACGTCATACAAAGTACAACAATTGTTTTCTATCCCTTTTTTTTTACCAAATTTTACATTAAAAATACTAAATAAAATGTGTTGAAAATAGAATATATGTACAGTATATTACCTGAAAAAAAATTATGACTAAAAAGAAAAAAGAAAAAACTACTATTTCTAACGAAATATATTTTATTTACCATATTACAGTCAGATATAATTACAAATATCTTTAAAATGGTTGATTTTATGAACAATTATTGCAAACATAACAGATAACACCTCAAAAAGAAAAACTTACAATTCTCTCCAGAGTAATTTTTTTTTTTTTTTTTTTAGGAATGATTTTTAAGTATAAAATGTAAAAATTTTCTTCCGAAGTTATCTTCATCAATACCCTCTAATCAGTTTCTGTATTATGATCTAGAACAGTTTTTAGTTACTTTTCACTCAAATGCTAATTTCTCTCTTTCAAATTTTGTTTCTTTTTTCTCTCTCGTCTAGCTCCTGAAAAATGCGTGGAATATCTTCTAATTTTATAGGTTTTCATTGAATAAAAACGTTCCAAATAATTAATACTTCGCTCAATAAAATAAAAAAATGTAAAAGTACTAAGAAATCCTAATTAGATTATGACAAATACAGCTGATAGCCGCGAAAGGATCAAAGCAAGAAATTGTACTGTGTGCAACACTGAGAACTAAATATTTTCCATGCATAAAACTGTCCATACTACCAAAATAGAAAATTACTGATGGCAAATAAAGGAGTATCTCGAGGCTAGAGCCAGTTTTCCAAGAAGCCCAACGGAAGCGAAACAGACGGAAAACAAGTCTGGTGTTGTCCAACATACAATGGCGCGACCGGTGGTATGTTAAATGTCATTTAAAAAGGATTAAACAAGAGTGCTTTTATGCCCTTTTAAAGCAATCCTATTTAAGAAAGGTTGTTTTTTTTTTGATATTTTATCAATATTTCAAAAAATTATATGTCAGGAAGAAGAGTCCAAAGATATGTCCATTAAGCATTAAAAGTTAAAAGAGTTTCCTTTTGAGGAAGAAAAATAGATTGAGAAACAAAAAGCTCTTTTAAGATTTTTCTTTTAAATAAGTTGACGTCCTTCAAATCAATTTTCAATTGGACAATTACTAATGAAGAGGCCGAAGATATCCCTTGGGCGTAATAAATCGTTATAATAGGCAGAGTGTCCTCAGAAAAGGATCAAACGGGAAGAGCATATCCTATGAAACTAAACAATTTAATCAATTTTCAATAAGACTAAAATAAGTATGCATGGTAACAGCGACAGAATTCCCTTCAGGTAACAAAAATCGTTAAATCGGACAGATCGTGAAACTAGTCTAAATTAAAAAAAAATATTTATACAAAATTTCAAACTAATATGATTTATATTCTTCAGTGGCTTGTAAAAACAATTAAATGGGAAGACAGTGTTCTTTGAGAAACGAAACAATATAAAAAAAAGGGCATCAACTATATAGGACATATAGGATAGGATATCTATCTTTCAGTGGTATTACTAGAAGAGCTTGGGTATTTCTTACAGCGTTATACAAGTCTGTTTAAGGACAGCTCAATAATTCATTAATTCCAAAATATTTCACAGAAATAAGCAAATTTATGGTACATATATGTTCTTAGAATTACAATATTTTACTTGTTCCTAGATTTGAAGATAAGGCTAAGCTGTGAGCTAAAATTCTCAGCTGAAGACTTCCTGGTACCAAAGTAATTGCAGAGGCTAGAAGAGAGCTGGGTGAGGGGAAGGGGCCCCATTGGCACATTGACAATAGAAGCCATAGCTGTCACTACTAACTGCCAGTTTCCAGCTCCAAGCCTGTCCTAAACCACTATAACCCAACACTGTGGGTTTTATATATATATATATATATATATATATATATATATATATATATAATTTAATTATTTTATATCATATCTAGTTTGTAGAAGAAAAAATAGGGATTCATTAGTATAGTATTCATTACAGTTACTTAGCACCATCAAAGAACTTACATGGATTTACCTGTTAGCGCTCTCGAAATTATAAATATATAATAATAATAATAATCTAAACATACAAATATAGAATATTAAATAATATAGAAAATATACCCTATAATTATACACAAAATTATAGGCGAAAAGTTCCACCCAATAAATTTTTATTTATTTTCTTGGCTAAAATTTCGATTCTATATTAGGTGTTTACCTTTCAATCTAATCTGACCACGGCATATGGAATGAATCATGGTTATCATAAATATTAATTAAATGAAAACAAACAGTATTAAAATATATATATATATATATATATATATATATATATATATATATATATATGTATGTATGTATACGAGACTTGTAATTAATACGATTCATTACAGTTTAAAAAAAAAAAAAAAAAAAAAAAATTAACTTTCCATAAAATTAACTTAAATAATGGTATTCTACCTTAAATATCATCTGCATTCAGAAGCCAACGACATAATCGAGTTCTATGTTCATTATCATTGGGTTTTAAACTTGAATTGAAAATCTAATAAAATAAATCCTAAATAATGATCATAATAAATAAATAAATCTAATAACATAAAATCATTTGATCTAGTGTCACTTCTTTGACAGTTTTCTTTTATTTTATGTTAAACAATTAATTTTTTCTTTGCTTTTTATTTCAATGAAGAGTTTATTATGTTTAAAGTACCTAATTCATTTAAGCGAATATTATAATGCCTTATTTAAACAAGTACCCGATTTGTATGCTAAATGAAAACGCCATGTTTTTCCGGTTTTAAAAGAAAATTTCTCTATAAATCGATATGGAATCATTAATTTGAGCATACCATATCAAAGCTGGTTAAATTTTCAAGTTTTGTTATTTCGAAAAACGGTGAGCGTTGAACTGTTATAATAATTCGTATTTTCCTAAATAAGTTAAATGCTTTGGATCCCAAGTTTGTAAAATTCAAAGTTACATGTGCTCTGGCCTTATAGGAAATTAATTGCTAAATCCGCAAATGTGATTAGAATTTGAAAAATATTTAAGCCAACTAAGGTATTACGGCTTTTATAGCTAAAACGCGGTTTACTCAAAACATTCTTTGAATTATCATGTCTGCAATGGACTGGAATAGACAGGTAAAGTCTGCGGCATTTTTATTCATTTTTGGTCTAGTTTCATTCAACTTTCTTTTTTCTTTTTTTTTTACACTAAGAGGGAATCACCCTGTTTATGATAAGCATCAGCTGGGTTGAGAATTTTCAAATAAATTCCAAATCCTCTTGCTTAATCTATATCAAACTTTAACCACCACTATAATTATTTTCATACATTAATAGGGTAATAAACTTAAGATGTATTGTGAAATTCGACGAAGGAGCTCCAGCAATGGCTTCTCTCTCCCTTGGTGGGAATGGGGAATGCTTCAGAAACCATAAGCCTTGGTGCAAATATTTTAAGAAAGTATAAATTTATTTTGAAGTACGAATATTTATTCTTACTTTATTGGTTTGCTTCTGGAATTTTTATTGTTATTATTTTTCCATCAACCATATCATTCTTTTTTTTTTTTTTTTTTTTTTTTTTTTGTTCTCATAGAGTTGTCATAGTTCTACTATTTATTTTCGAAGAAGGGAAGATTGTTTACTTTAAACAAAAAATACATATTTTCCTTGATTTTAGTAGATTGTAATATTTTCAAAATAAAAACCTTAAAAAAATATTTTAAAGGCTATACCCTAGACTAAAGCGAAAAGAAACTGTTCGTCTTTACAGACTACTTCAACATTTACTAGACAAACGATCAAACCTCCTAATTCATTATAAAAGACTTATTTACATGACTGTTATTAGACCTATTTGGAATAATAATAATTATAATATATATAATTATAATTGGACTGAGCTTTAGGGCTCTACTAAACCATCCAATTCATCTTGTATCCAATCCTTACAATCCAAAATCCTTCGAAAAATCCTAAATGACCCTTACTTTGTCACCAATAAGCTTATCCATAAAGACCTTAATGTTCTATATGTTGCTGAGTTAGCCCAAACCAGATACCTATCCTTTCATAATAAGCTCCATAACCACTCAAATCTATTAGTTTTTCAACTTTCTTCCCACTCCATTCCCGATAATCCTCCGAGGCGTCTAAAAAGAAGATGGCCTAGAGATCTTCTAGTGTAAAATTTTATTGAAGTGCTACTGATGAGTAGTTCTTTTAAAGTTGTTACATGTCATTGTAATCGTTATTATTTCATTTATTTGATGTACATATTTGTATATCTGTAAATTTCAATAAATTTATTTTAAAAAAAAAAAAAAAAAAAAAAAGCTATACCTGATATACCTCTTTGGCCAACGATCTTCCGAACACCCTGTATAATGTTCGGGACCAAAAAAAGACGTTTTTGTATTTTCCGAATTTTTATCTAAGTTTCCTGGCCATATTGGAAATTTTAGTAAAATACAATGAACACAACTTTAAAGTCCTGATGTAATGTTAATGTCTTCAGCAATTGAATAGAAATCAACTTATAGATGGCAATAGCTTTTTTTTTTATAAGCTAAAACAATTTATTTTCCGATTTTCAAAAAGGAATAAATTCCAAACTATTTATGTAAACTTGATAAGATTTCTGATACTAATTTTCAAAATCTCGTTTAAGCCAATTTCAGACTGACATGGCAGTTTTTTTCACTAGCACGACACTATCTGGAAACATAGCCGGCCATGCGAGCTAATACAAAGATAACATCAACAAGGGAATTTATGGAGTCTCAGTTAAGGAGCGCCACCTGAATATTTTTTCCAGTGTGGTCGTTTTAATTCACTTTCAGACAAAACTCATTTCGGTTGAATAAGAAGTCAAATAAAAGCGATTTATTTTAAGGGAATAGCAATGTATTCTTTTTTTGTTTCACTCATTTATAGAAATTTACAACAATACAACTCGTATATTCGTAATCACCTTTTTTCACTTTATGCAGAGGTATAGAATTCTATTTTCTAGACCAATTAATTGTAAGGTAAGTTACTTAATTTTTTTTTTTATTTGGGGGGGGAGAGCATAACATGTGCTCCAATTAGGGCAGGAAGGACGAGTTACCAACCTATTCTAGCCTGAGTGATTCATTTCATTCATATAAATATAATAAACAGTAAAGGAAATAAAATCTTTTAAAAATAAAACAATTCAAATTGCTTTCCTGTAAAGTTATGGAAATGTGACATAGTTTTCTATTTGTTTGTTTGTTTATTTCGTTTAAAGCCACATTATGCCGCTATGGCTAATGGGACGATGCTACGGTGGGAGTCCTAAATTTTTCCTATGAGGTATCGAACTTCAATAAGCCGACTCCTAAAACAAGTATGAGTACATCGGACGTAAATTTCACCTCAATAAGTCGTTTTCAGACAAATAACGTGAACGATTGCGTAAATAAGTCGAACTGAAAATAGGGATCAACAGAGGGGACTTCTAGGATTTTCACCTCAATCGAATTATTGGAAGTCATCGTGTCTGTAATTCGAACTAAAGTTCAAAAATTTCATAGATTGTTTGTTTTACTGTTTTCTGTCATTGTTTACCTTTTCAGTTCACAGGTATACCAGTCACTTATTGGTTATTCACTCGAGTGGTTATACAATGGCTCCACGAAAATCTAAAACTCTTCAATTAACGAAAAGTTAAAACTGATTCGCGAAGTGCAGAAAAGAAATGTTGGACGGTTATTGCAAGTGAATTCAGAATTCTGTGGAATTCTCTTTCAACCACAATAGTAATCGAATGATAACCTTAATAAGCCGTTGCTCATAAGTCGAACTATTTTTCATGGTCCCTTGAAGATCGACATATCGAGAGATGACTGTTTAAACAAAAATAACCTCACATATCACTGCAAAGTGAAAAATTAAAATAAATTTTAGAAAAAACTATAAAAACCGACTTCAAGATTAAACCTATACGTACAAACTTGAACTAAAATGTAAAAAATAATATTTTAATTACTTCGTAACAATGATAATCAAATGACAATCAACGAAATTATCGATACTTATATACCTATTCATATTTATGATCAGTTATTTTTGGAGTTGGTGCCAACACAAAAAATAGAAAAGAAGCAAAGTTACAATTGTAAAGATCCCCACAATTTAATTACCGCTACACCGCTGTCTTGTGTCATTCGAAAGTTTGTTACAAAGTCAGGATTAACTGCCCTTCTTGGCTGGCACCGACTCCAAAAAAAAACTGATCATAAATTGTGAATAGGTATATAAGTATTGATAAGTTCGTTGATTTTCATTTCATCATCTTTGTTTCAAAGTATTTAAAATATTATTTTTTACTTTTTAATTCAAGTTTTGTACATGTAGGTTACTTTTTTAAATTATTTTCTTTTCTTTAATCGATTATCGAACTTTAAGAAGGAACGGGATACTAACGAAAAAATAAGTTAATAACTTCTATAATATTGAATAAGGAATGTAGCCTTCTATTTTTGTTTTATATAACATTTTTAGATTCCTTACTTAAGGCGTAGAATTTCAAATCCAGCCATGTCAATTTTTGAAAAAGTTTCAAAGCAGGTCGTTAAAAGTAAAGATTTCTAGCTAGATGAGAAAGAGGCCTTATTTTTTGTATGGCCGTTTTCAATGTGGTTCAGCTACTTTTGGGAGAAAATCTTCCACCTAAAGATAATTTAGAAGAAAAAATATTTTTAAAAAACTGGAAATTGGACTTGGCAGGTTTCGGAATTCGAATTTGAATTCAAAGACTGGCTGCGAGCATTCTAATTACAATTCTGATCATCCTGTTGTCCGATCTTAATTGCAGTAAAAATCTTTTCAAATATATCTTATGAGAAACAAAGATAACTAAATCAACCAACGTTGTTAATAAAGGACAATTTAAATAGAAATTGTCTCTGGTTGCCAACTCAGGTCAATAAGCGCTACCAATTGACATGATAATGAATTAGCCTTCAACAAATGCTAATGATTACAGGCTTGTTTTTAGAGTTCGCATATTTCCATAAAGAGATTCCTATAATTCCATATTTGATAGAAGTTTCGAAGCACGAGGGAGTTAACAATTTTACTTATTTGTTTATATGTTTTACTTATTGCATTGATTATTACATTTCATTACCTACCAGTAAAATTATTTGAAAGTCAAATAATACAAATCAAATTCTATACACTAATGACATCAGTACTGCTTCACTTCAATTTCATATTAAATAAATTAATGTAACTTTAATTACACATTAACTATTAAAATGAAAATAAAACCAACATGTATATTTACAATAACAAATATTATTGATAAGTAATAAGATAAACTTTTATGTTATGAGTACATGTTTGCATTTTCTATACGTAGGGATCTTTTAATCGTTATAACCGATTTTTCGGATAAGCTAATTTTATGAAATTGTTGATTTTTTTAAGTATGTTTTATTTTGATCATAGAAGTGAAGTTAGATAGCGATAAGATTGAGATCGTGCAACATCGTTAGTAATTTTGTATACCGTTGGGTAATTATTGATCATCCTTATTTTGGACTTTTGGAGATTTTGTATCCTTTCGACTTTACTGTAGTTAGTCGGACAAGGTGAACTCCACACTGGTGAGGAATGCGTAATCAGAGCTCGAATAACTGTTTCATTCAACATAAGTTTGTTTTCGGGATATTTTTTTTATTACTTTCTTTTTTTTTATCTTTGATTTATTTGTTCCAAGAAAGTTAGTGAACTCACAAGTTTTAAACCCAGTTATTTTACTGATTGGACCAAGGTATAATGTCTTCTCTGTTTCAAATAATATGGTTGTATATGAGTGGCCTGCATTTTGTGAAAATAATTGATATTTTAAATAATAAATGTAATGCATAATGCAATTTATATAGCTAAATAATATAGATTAATAATAAATATATAGCTAAATAATATAATCTTAAACTTACTGTTTAGGAGACCAAATCTAATAAAGGCGTACCTGAAACAGATATCAAAATACTTCCATGATCACAGACATTGCAAAATTGTTTCTATAGTTACCAATTTTAAAGTAAAGTATTTTTTTACGTATATACGTCAAGAATAAAAACAATAAGCAACAATAATGGATGGTTATTAATCGATTTATAAAATACATAAAACGAAAATTAATAAAAAAACAAAAATTAACTTTTATATAGGATATAAAACAAATGAAAATAATAATAATAATTAAAAAATTAAGCAGAAGAAAATAAATAACTAAATACGATTATAGTATATGTATAAAAGCAGCAAGGGAACGCTGTAACGAGCTGATCTGCTCACTTACGGTAGGGTAAGGCAGCACTCAAAGATATATCACTGCTACCCAGTGGAGGTTGAGTGAGAGCACAGTCGCTCAAGACTTAGTTACAGAATCTGGCTATTGTCAGAACCACGAGGGGGGAAAGGATTTGTGGAACTTAATGACAAATTATCCAGATATCTTTTTTATTTATTCAAAGGATTAAATAAAAAAACGTGCATTTTAAAATATTTCATTTGTGTAAAAAGATCCTTTGTGTTTAAAATATCAAAGATGAAATTACTCTTGATAAACTTGATATTTGAATGAATTTTATATTGCAGAAAATCGTTTTTCATTTGTTAAGAATATATAAAGTTATAATAAAATAAATAAGATCTAATACAAACAAGTTGTTTCCACGACCTAATTTCTGATAAGTCTGGTGTAATGTCATCAGTCTCCAAGTAGTGGCGTAAAGTTGGACATTAGCTAACTACTTTATGCAGTTAATTACATTTTAAAATGCTTATTACAAGTAAGCAGTTGCACTAAGCTACAAAAACCTAGTATGAACTTATCGATATTAAGATATTAAATAGTTATTTTGCCTTAAGTGCTGAGGACGGATATTGCCAAATTTGTGATATTTACTTTGCCAAGCATTTTACAGTGTAAAAGCTAAAATTTTTTTTGTTTTTTTGACTTAAATACATATGCATTTTTGCATTTATATACATCAAAAGAAAAGGGAATTGCATTTCTACATTTTTGCGGTAACGTTTTTTTTTTTACTTACCAGTTACTTACCAATTCTCAGGTCTCAGTCAAGATCAAGATATGATTTCTTCATATAAAATTGTAGTTTTGTATGCTATCTCTTTACCACAACCAAAACCCGTTGTCCGGAAATCAATGCAAGATTTCATGTTAAAACCAAAACCTGATTGATTCAGAGCTGAGAAAAAAATAATAATTTTCATATTTTATTTTTTTCTCGGCTCACAATGCTCATTGGCGGCTATAACTCTAGTTTTGCACTATTATAGGTCCCTACTACACACGAATCGTCATTCAAACTGTGAGAGAACTGGAAGCCTTAATGTGATAAATACCCCATTCGTTTGACACTTAGCTCATTTTGTGTTGCTCGGATGGGAAGTGTGACCACAGTTTCCTTATCAGAATCCTAATGAAGGAAATTTGTTGTTTCATACTAAATCTCGTTGGGATATACCGGTTTGAATAAAAAAATTCACGTTACTACTAATTTAATATAATTATTAATTTAAGTAATTTGATCCTTTTAATTATAAAATGTAAATTAGGAAAAACAGCAGATTATAGGTAGTTTTTACCGGTCAGGGAGGATATCGATTTTTTTACTTTTTTATATGTTTATTTAAAATGACTTCATACCCAAAACATCAGACCAGGTGATGTCAGGTTTAGCAAGACGCGAGAACTCGCACATGAGATTTTCTCTCTTGCTTAAACTTTTGGCTTTTTTGAAGAGAATACCGATTTCTAAACAACAAATAAAATTAATATATGTTTTTAAGGAAAAGCAAATAAGTAAAGCATAAAAAAAAGTATTTTATTAAATTAAATTAATATAGTACAGACAAACATAGAAATATTTTTCTAAAATTTCAAATCAATAAAATAATTTAAGAACAAACAACAATCAAAAAAGTAAGATGATCAGATATTAGGAACTAAAATTTAAAAACACACGAGAAAGTCATTACAATGAACGGGATTTATTTCATCATGCAAAGGCTTGTTGTCAGAATTTTGGGATACGGTTTCTATGAAAAAAAAAAAAAAAAAAAAGATAAAGCGTTCAACTATTTTCCAAAAAAATTAGCTTTCAATTGCAAATATTACTTTTTTTAATTGGTTAGAAACTCAAAAAAAAAAGATCCTAAAACTTTGAAAAAAAGAAAATACAACTTATCTCGTAGCTGATGAACAGCTAATACCAACTAAACTGATTGCCTCGAGTGAGAAAACAATTTAAAGCGCAAAAATTCAGGACTATCGTTTGAACAAAAACACAACGCGAGCACTCACTGGGTGAGAAAAAGTCTCACCCAGCACAAATGTTGAAGAGAAAACCACCGTAGTGAAGGTCACGGAACAACTAGTTTATAGGCGGTGCCCTTTGAAGAAGTCTTGTATCTTCAGCTAGAGAAACGGAGATCTATCCAACTATTTTAGTTTTCCGATTAATAGGGTTTTACCGCCAGCGTGAGAGAAAATCTCACTCAGCGAGTTCTTCCAGGTTAAGATATTATACGCAGAAATTAAAAAATGTTGAAGAACACCTCGAATGATAATCAAAATACTAAAGAGCATCACTCTTAGATTATTTTATTCTATCCATTCACCGTTATAATTATGCCTTACTCACGTTTTTGTCTTAATTTTAGCGAATATTTCTTATTTTTCGTAGTAATACTCAATACAGTTACATCTGTTTCTTGTAACAACACATTCTTCGGAATAAGCTCACCTACTCCTACGAATAATAAAGCCAAGAGGCGGGAACCACAAGGACGAATAAAGGAACTCGTAAAAAGTAATATCCCCATAGTGGAAAAGGTAGGACCGCCGTGATTTTATGAAATCAGGGGGTTGGAGGAGATGAAGGGGTAGGAGAAACAGAGATCAGTTGTAATATTTCAAAGCCCGTCTCCTCGGCTATATAAATAAGCTCCTCAGCTTCCACTGGTTATTCTACCGCGCCTGCTTCTCATCGAACCTAGCTTGTAGCAATATATAATGTGTTCGATGTACATGTGAAATTTTCTTTATATTTTTCAAAGTATATTAAAAAAAAAAAAAAAAAAAAATAGTTATTCCAGGGGTATGTCTTACCCTATGGTTGAAGTGGTCTGAACCCACCACGATATTTTATCTTTAAACAAAACTTTTGAAGTATGGGTAGTTATCTGCCAATAGTGGTTAAGGGAATTAAATCTCGGAGAATACATCGATCCTTTTTTTTTTTATTTTAGTAGTTTAGCTCTCAGTGCTAAAATCTGTTTTTTTAACGTATAGCTCCGAGTCCATGATAATCTTTTCTGATTCCATCCGGTTTCAGTATATGTTCTCCCAAAATAAGAAGTATAACTTATAATCAAAGCACTGAAATAAAGCCCTGCTTACTACCAATGTGCCTGTCTGGTAGCTAAAAAAGAGATCATGCATGACGAGAGGTCAACTCTGCTTATTTCTTAAAGAAGATTAAAAAAAGGAAAGAGTTAATACTGGCTTCATTGGCCCTTTTCAAGAGTCCTGTACTTCTTTACAATATTTTTATTTTTTTTTTCCATACTACTCGGTTTAGGATTTTTTTCTACCGTGATTTCATTCAAGGCAGGCGGATGCGAAAAGATGCGCCAAGCTTGGGAGATAGGACTGGTCGCATTGCCAGAATGACAAAAAAATAATTCCCACTTAGATGCTGGACCTAAAACTTTAAAGGAGAAGAAGGAAAGGCAGGCTACGTCTTAGAAGAAAGAACTACAGGGCATTTTGCTGATAGCCCTAAAAAGACGAGCGAGAGAGCAAGATGAAGATACTATGTTACATATGTTGCTGATTTACCCCAAACTAGATATCAATCATTTCACAGTTAGCTCCATAACAACTCGAATCTACTATTCTATCAACTTGCTTCCCACTCCAATCCATTTAACTCCGAGGCATCTGCAAAGAAGATGACTTACAGATCAAGTGTAAAATTTTTATCGAAGTGCTACTGATAAGTATTTGCTTTCGAGTATTGACGAGTAATTGTAATCACTATCAATATATTTACTTATACAGACAATTACTCATACACACACACACAAACACATACATATAGTCATGTATATATATATATATATATATATATATATATATATATTATATTTTTTTTTTTTTTTTTTTTTTTTTCGAAACATCTATTTCATTTTGGTATTTAATGATGGGGAATTACAAACGTATAATATCATACACGAAGCAATGAGATAATGTACGTAACGACTGGACAAGGAATCGTAAAGCAACTATCCGCTGTAGTGCTTTACATAAGCTCTACATTAAAAAGGTTTTTAATCAATGAAACCTTTCAATAGGTTTGAGGATCATGAAAAGAAGAGGAAGGAACAGTTTATTTTCCATTTCCTTTTCCTTGGGATAAGCTCCTCTATAGATCGGTTTCTTTGAGTTATCATTTTGAAATTATTGTCTCCTTTGATCTCAAAACTTTGTTCGCTTCTTTTTTTTTCCTTCCTCTTTTTCTTCTCCTACACAGACTGAAAGGGATTGGCGTCTGAAAATGTTTGTAGATTGGAAGGAAGGAGTTCCGAATATATTTTTAGCGGTCTAATACCTCAGCACACCCACCACCAATCGCTCTACTGAATAAAACATAGTTTCTCTTGTTATCGGCTGTAGATGGTATCGTAATAGCTGCTCCGATTCTCGCCACGAATAAAAGGAATTCTTTAGTCATGAAGAGAAATGATGAAGCGATTAATAATCATTAATATGAAAAATATGAGTCCATGAATATTAATGATATATTTGTTCAACAAAAATAATCTTTTTTTAAAAATAAAACTGTTTTAATTAATAAACATTAATATCTGGCTCACTCAAAGGCATCGAATAATAAGGAATGTAATTAATCTATTCCCACGCAAACACACCATATATAATTTAAGCGTTTTAACTATTTATTGATATTTACAACTGTAGACGATACATACAAGTCAATTTGAGGAACGCTTGCCTAGTAAATGTTGGAGTAGTCGGAAACGACGAGCAGTTTCTTGTATTTTATGGCTGTTGTGTCTTATAGTCACAAACGGTCATGATTTGAGTGAAGAAACTGTTTGTTGAATTTCCAGTTACTCACTCACTGTTGGGCGCTACAGTCCTTGCAGGACCTAGGCCTCTGCCACCGTTCTTCCCCATGCCTCGCGGCCTCCAGCGAGACTCCTCCAGTTTCCAATTCCCATTCTTCTTATATCATCCTTCAAGTCCTCGATCCACCGCCACCTGGGTCTGCCCCTTTTCTTTTTTCCTCCTGGTGCACCATTTAGCATCATTTTAGGCAGCCTACAGGGCTCCATCCTTTCCACGTGCCTCCGTACAATTAAGTTAGTTCGGCATTGCTTCTGATTCTCCACTTGCTTCTGTGCTCTTCTTTAACGGCTCCAAAGATCTTTATCAGAACCCTTTCCAGACTTCTTCCAGTTACATATTTACAAAATGTTACGAAGCCACTGCTGCTGCAATTTTTCAAAAAGTAAGAAAGTGAAAAAACATTACAGGATAGATTTTCATATAAAAAATAAGACTAAATAAGACATTTTAGAGATTTTGATTGTTTCTTTATCAAACTATTTAAAATTTCTAAGGAAATTATATTCCCATTGACACTTAATTGTCATTCTTGTTATTGACATACTTTTATATTCTATCCCCCCCCCCCTGAATTTTGAAATACAAGAGAGATTTGAGGTCAACAAATTAGATAAAGTTGTTTATTATTCCATTCATTCAACCCTCGAACAGTAAACAGATGCCAACTTATACTACCCACTCTCCAATAGGTAGATGCCGGAGAATTTGATTACGGATACCTGCTTATAGATTCCTGAAACTATAAAGTTTTTATTTAATTTTTTTTTTAAGGAATCAAATATGTTCCTTTTTTTTATTCTCTTTTCGTCAGTCTTCAGTTGTTTTTATGCGTTCAGCAGTTTTAAGGTTCTAAATTTTTAGACCATTGTCCAAATGTCTAAATTTTTGAAGATGTTATTTATTTCAATCAGTGAAACAGGGGCCATTTTTTTTCTTTTTTTTAATGAATTTTAAAATCCCCAAGTTGTCCTTTGGAATTCTAAAAAATCCCCAAAAGTGGGGATAAATCACCCTCACGCCAGTCAATGCGGTCACGTGCGAGAGGTTCTTGGATTTTTTCCTGTTTGAACTGTCCTGTAGTACAACTAACATGAGCTATTTCTTTGAAACTAGTTTAAGTGATTTATTTCTTGGTATATTTTACTTTTGACCAACTACTTAAGTTTTCATAATTCAATTTAGTTATCCTGATGGATTAATTAAAGATACACGTATTCTTGTCCTGATCTTTAATATGTGAATAGGTTCACCATTTAAGCGATACAAAAATAACCGAATAATGAAATTCCATTCACTTCTTATATTTGAAAAACATAAATGAAAAATATATTTTAATTATTCCTTCAGACAACTTCATCGAGAATATATTAATTGTTTTCACCTGAAATTTATAACAAAAAAAAAAATCGAAAAATATTTCATTAACATGGAACAAAGTTGACCTAGTTGCTCAAAAGCGATGTGTTTTGGGGAAATGTGAGGGTGTTACGTTTAGTTCAATAGTTTGATATCAGGAGAATAGGTGCAGTTAAGAGCTCCTCTTTTTTCAATAAAACATATGATGGTTAGTTAACATTTAAGCATTTTAATGTTTAATGATTCATAAAAAAAAAACATTATGAATCAATAAAATCCTTAATAGTAATAATAATTTAAAGTTTAAACTGATTACAACTGTTTATATATCTATGTCTAATTAATTCTGTAATTTACACTTAGTACTGTTTTATTTAACGTACTGCAGATGAATATATACAGAGGAAAAAACCTGTATAAAATAAAATACACTCTAGTGTCTTTCCTTCTTCGACACTTTCAGTTACTTTTTTGTTCACACTAACCACAATCGCCAATCATTCTCTGGTACATGTGGCCTCCGCTCACAACTGTTTAAAACTCCTAATTATTAGTGATGGTTCAGAAATACTGGACTTGTTATTTTGTAACAGGTATGGGCTGACTGAACAGCGTACCTGTTACCGATATTCAGAAGTAACAGGGACGAGATACTTACATTCTTGCTTCAATAGTATAAATATAAATCAAATAGAAAAAAATAAAAAAATGTTTTATGGAAAAATTGAATTTTATAGAAAAAATAAAATTTATAAAATATATATTATTATTGTTATAAAGTTAGTTGAAAATATAAACTTATGATTAGAGCCGATATTGAATAGGTAACAGATATGCGAGTGATAGGTATGCTAAAATATCAGTGTAATAGGCTAACGATTACGAGTATGGAGAGACGCTGACCTTGAGACATGTAACAGGTATTTTGTAACAGGTATTTGTAACATATATTTTTTTGGGCCTGTATCGGTTATCCCTGTTACTGAAAAATATTGGTTTAGACCATCCCTATTATTATAAAAACACTCTCTCTTATATGATCAAGCGCATGCGCTGTCTTCACGTCTGTCATTTTGCATTACACGCATATATAGTTTCGGTAAAATTCCTCATTCTCCTAAAAAAAATGTTTTGCATGTTCCTCTTCATCGCATAATTCATTAACTTTAAAAAGATACATCTTGGCTGCTTCATTAGCAATTGCACTAACAGTAATATATTAATATAAAATTAAATATGTGTATAACTTGTGTATCAACGGAGTCAAATTACATAGCAGCAGTTAGTAAATATCATTATATAATCACTGGCTGGGCTAATTGAAACAAGGCCCTGTGTATTATATATGGCTGTATACTGCAATCGAGGTTTATAAGTAATTGGCAAAGTTGTCCATAGGGATCAAAAACTATATATTTTTTTATTTTAAAACCCCTATTTATGAAATATATACAGTGGTTGCCATTTATATAAATTATAAAAGCTTAAGGGGATTATTTTTATTAAAAAAAAAAAAAAAAAGTCATAATTTCTTTCTCATAACTGCACCAAATCAAATACTGTATGGGATAACTTAAATAATAATTAAATTGAAATGATTCGAGTTTCAAAAGTTTTTCTAAATTATGACAAAAAAAAAAAAAAAAAAAAAAAAGTCTTAGGCACCTAATATAATGGTAGAAAATTCAATGAACCTTTAGAGGATCGTTTTTAGCTATTACGGGTTTCAGTTTACTGAAGTTATAATAGATATTGCTATTGCTAAGCTATTCATTTCTATATAATTTCATAATTCGTATTTCACCTTGGATCTGTTATTATCATTAAGTTTATCAAGTACTTGTTGTTAGAAATAATAATAATTAATTGTAAATAAACAGCGACAAATAAAAATAAAAAATATTAAAATGACAACAAATGTCCATTATAATGATCTCTGAAAATGAAGTCTTCAACATGTTTCTTTTACTCTAGCAATAGCCGAACGGCAGTGAATATTGATTTAGATGCTTCAATTACCATTCTTATTACAGAATGACTGTCATTTTATTGAGTTTTATTTTAGCGATATTCCAAACAAAAAAAACATTAGTAAAATATCCGAAGAGCTTGCAGACCGGTGTTGCACAGTCTATCATTATTACACCAAGCAGCAGTCAATTTAGATGATATTAATTTAGCAATATAATCTAATTGCATAAATGAATAATAATGAAATCTCCAAAAGGCTTCTCTATTAAAAGATTTTTAGACGCACGAAAGTGGGTAGATCTCTCTCTAAAAATACTGGGAATCAGAAATTTGAGAGTAGTAGCTCAAAACGAAGAAGTCTGGTCACTCAAACTGCAGAATGCCCTCGCTCTTGACAAGTCAAGTTGTAGCAACATCAAAGAAGAAGTATATAATCTAAATGGTATATTCATCCCGTTAGTCTCGAATGTCAGAAATAATCTAAAATCACATTATCAAAAGAAATTATTTGAAACTTATTATTTCTACACGGCTATCTGATGGCAAAAGAAACTGCACCAAAGTGTCAGCTCTGCCAAACAGTACTATCAATAAAGCATATCTTTGAGGACTAAAAAATCATTTAATATTTTATTTATTTATTTATTATGTATGAACTATTTTTTTTCTCTACTTTAAAAACTCTCAGCTTAACTTTTAATTAGCTTGTTTCATGTAATTATAGTTAAAAACTTAAATCAAGTACCTCTAGTAGTTAATCGCCCTTAAAATCCAGTATACACACTACGTTGAACTTCCAATAATATTTTATGAGCTCGTAAATGATCGTGCTTGATTGGATAAGTTTATCATCTCCTCATTATTAATTAGATAAATCCTAGGCGAGAGACTTGTGTGTAACCTTCATGCAATATTTAAGACAAGCTGCACGTCGATTTCGACTGCTCCAACATCTACTCGACTAACGTTCAAATCTCCCGATCTAGTACAAAAAAACACATTTATATGACGAACATCAGACCTATTTAGACTTACTTTTAAACAAATGAACTGATCCAAAATGTCCGAAAAAAACCTTTGAATGAACCATTCTTAAAAACTAACTACTCATCCGAATCAAATTGCTTCCTGTTCCACTGGCAATCCTCAGAGACGTCTGAAAAGATGATGGCCTTGGGATCCTTTCTATCATTCATATTTCATTAGAGCACAATGGGTAGTTCCTCTACACTTTATTTTCGTCATTATTCTGCATTGTATACCTCATATTTACTAGATCTATTTTTGTAATACAGAGGTAAATTACTATTAATGAAATGTTATTTTAAAAAATCCTAGGTTACGTGAAGAAAATTAATGTAAATTAAATTAATGCGGGTTCGCAGCCCGGCAGATGACCTTAGGATTTTTTAAAGGGAGTAAAAAATCCTTAACTATGCCGTCCTTCGGAAGGGACGTAATATAGGGGTCCCGAGCCTGTGCGAAGTCAGGTACTCGTTAAAGATCCCTATCCTAATTATACCTGGATAGGCAAAATTTAGGACTCCCACCGTAGCATTGTCCAATTAGCCTTAGCAGCATAAAGTGGCGTTAAACGAAATAAACAAGTAAATTAATGATCCTAGTAACTAAATCAACATGTTAACTTTAATTAATTTTATTTTTTATTTATTTATTTTTTAAACTGCCTAAAACTTTCATTCAATCCTCCTTAAAACGAGATTCTAAGTTGTTAGAACTTAAGACGAGATAAGGATATTGGGGAACAGTTGGACATGGAAAAGCATCAAGGTAGGAGGGGTTTGACAGGGGCTCTATGAGAAGTTGAACCACAGTGCGCTAGAGGTCGCCTCCTTGGGGCTTCTTTGTTTATTTTATGAACCGGTTTATCTTTCAAAAACTTTTCCAAGATCGTGAGCAAGAAGGAGGATAACTTTTGAAAAAGTAATTCCTGAGGCGTTACGACGATACTTCTTCTAATTAATAAACTTGGCTAGTACTTACTAAAATAAACTTTATTCCTATCCAGGGCAAGGATTTTACAAAGTAGGTTTACTGTATTAAATTTTGTTGTTCCTTAGAAACTAAATTTTGGGGAATACAACAGGATCATCACTGGCGATACTACTGTATTGTTATCACGTACCTTATATTGAATAATTTTACCTTCATCATACGTTTATGCAAAAGTTAATCTAGAAAAGCAAAACGTCTTCTCTACAAAACTGTAGGGCGACAAACAGTTACATATAAATGTGAGACATAACCACTGACTAAAAAAAGTAAAATGATGTTCTAGGTATGGAAAAGAAAAGAATTGCGTATAATTTACGGTCCAGTCAGAATACAGGATCAGTGAAGGATCAGAACAAACCATGAATTGATGAACGTATTTGGAGTAAAGGAAATTTTAAAAGTAGTTCAGCTCAAGGGAGTTCGATGGTTTGGCCATGTAGAAAGGATGGGGAGAACAGAATACCAAAGAGGTTACTTCACGGCAGACCAGGAGGTGAAAGAGGAAGAGGAAAACCCCGTCTAAGATGGCTGGATGACAGAATTGAAGAAAGAATTGAGCATTCAGAAACTGAACACAAAGATGATGTATCTAGTGATGAGGAATGCACTACCAATAATTCATTTATAGGTAAGATTTTGATTATGTTTCATATATTATAAAAAAGAGGATGCCCCACCTGAAGCATGTCATGAAGGACGCGGCTCTATAAGACGACGTTGTGAATTATGTGAAAAACGAAGGCTGACTGAATACTTTTGTGAGCAATGAAGTAAATAATATTTAAAAAGTTGTGATAACAGAAAAATAGTTAAAAGTTGTTATAATAGATAAATAATATTTGTATTACTTATTTTATTAATGTGTATTCCTTTAAAAATCAAGTAAAGTAAATGAGAAAAATAGAAGTGATGAAATTATCAGTAAAACGATTGAATTTCATGAGGTGATCTGTCAGATCGTTGCGACTATTGGTGTTAGTCTTAGGGTTGCGACTGCTGGAGGGTTTAAAGAATTCATTAGAACGGAAAATAGAAGGTAAACGACTAAGAGTGAAGCTGATTCAGTGGGATTTGTTTGAATCAAGAGAATCATATTTTTTTTTTGTGATATTAGGTTCCGATTGATTTATGAATACAGATGAATAACTTCAAGTGAATTATAAATTCCATTATAAAGTTTATGACAAATATTCTTTTTAGGATCTCAGATGAAAATTCCAATTTCAGCTTATAGGAGAGGTTGGGGAAGTAGAGAAAAAGTGGAAGAAGTCAAAGTTTTTGACAGTTATTATCCATCGGGAATAGAGAGGGAGAGAGAGATAGAGGAATATAAATAAGCCCCCCCCCCAAGAGAACCATTAATTAACCAAGGTATTAGATTAATGGCCAACCTACTGGTGAAGGGGGGAGGGGACTGGAGTGGGAGGCAAGGTACCTAATGGATCCTCCATTCAGCTGTTAGTGTTGTAAGCGTAAAATAAAAGCGCGGAATGATTAGGAGCCTCCTCTCATTATCTGTCTCTAATATATTCTGAAAGCTTCACCCATCCCTTTGCTAATAGAATCTCATTCGGTGATTAATCAAAAAACCGCCTAAATTACAATTATGTTCATTTTACCTGAAAAAATAAACTAAAAAAATGCAAATTATAGGAAAATAAGGTAATAAGGCACCTGCTCATAACATAGAAACTTTTTCAATTACCTACTCCAAAACTCACAAAAGTTGCTTGAAAATGGATTCCTAGGTCATCTGAGAATAATCGATGTCAAAATAATAGTATTTCCTAAAACTTAGATTTACCGAGCGTACCTCTTTGCGTCACAAGTGGTGAGTAATATGACGCAGTGTGAAAACGTGACCTAGTGCGTGCACCACTCGGAAAACACATACAAATGTTTATTTGTTTTGTTTTTAAATCCGCCTTTGCCTGCCGTTTTAGTGAGCGCCACCAAAAAAAAAAAAAAAAAAAAAAAAAAAAAAAAAAAAAAAAAAAAAAAAAAAAAAAAAAATTGCCATGGTAGGAGCCTGTGACATGTTGACTTGTCCGAATTTTAAAAAAAACATCAAAATACACTGTTTTAACTTATAAGATGCAATGAAGAATCATTTAGTAAGTCTATGTTTTAATAAAGTTATCATAGCTAATCAAATACCTCAAGCATACCTTTATTTTAACACCCATATAAATAAACACTGAGTTCTCGCTCAACTGTGACACACTTTTTAAATGAGTGTTTAGTTTTTTTCAAAAAACTGAGGTAAAGTATTTAAGCGATTATTTTCTACCCAAACTTTAAGGTTAACGTGTGTAAACTTTGGAAAATCTGTTATCAGTTAAGACTATAAAGCAATTAAAAGATACTTATTTGTAAATAACACATTTAATGCTTATATGGATTGAGTATCTCAAAATGTTTTTTTCTGATTTATGTAAACAAATGTTTTATTTATTATGTGCGACTTAAACATCATTGGATTTAATGTTTGTATTTGAATTTATTTTAATTTTATTTATTTCGTAAGTCATATTTTATTTTTACAAAATAATGTATATATTTATTCATTCATTTGTGATACATATTTAGTTAAACATTATTCAGAAAAGATTCTGTAATAATGTGAATAATTGAAAATTATATTAATCTTTAAAATATGCCAGCTAAAGGGAAAATTTTACTTCCTAGCAAACAGCCCGGACCTCGCCACGTAATTAGGACGAGCTGAAAGAAATTCATTCCAGCAATTCCTGGAGCAGCCAACTTGTAGCTAGAAGCTATTAAGGGCTCAGTTCAGGTTTTTAGGGGGGGGGGTGGAATAAATTATTGTCGTTAATCGTGGCCAGTGCTCAAGGAACAAAGATCTACCGCCTCCGGTCATGAAACCTACAATCTTAATTGCCCTCGGCTGCAGTGACTCTTAAAATTCTACCGCCTACAAGCTAAATATTTTGTATACCTCTTTCTACATAAAGCAAATACATAAAATAAAAGTTCCTCTCAAATCAGTAACTCGGTAATATTGTTTAGGCATGGTTGCTATTATACCAGGATAGCTGCCGAACTTAATTATCAGCCCATTCAAATATAGAAAGTTGTGAAGGGGTCACAGATTTCATTCCCACAGAAACACTTTGCTAATGATTTCTCAGATGAAGAAAAATGAAGGGCCTCTATATCTAATCATTGATGTTTCATATCTTCTCCGTTTCGATTTCCACTTGACCTCCGTTTGACAACATCATTGAATCTCTTTTAACACGGCGTTGGTCGCTAGGTGAGCATTTCTCTCACCCTTTTAAAAAAAATTTAATAAGTTGGTCAGAATTTAACTTTCATCGCTGAATCTCCGTATAGCTGAGTTTAGCACATTTGCGAATAAGAATATTCGTTTTCTAAGTAAAACGGATGCAGATGGCCAGGATATTGGGAGATTTGTACCACACACTCCTAAGTATCAGATAATCTCTCGTGTAGTTTATTTGTGACATTTTACAAAGTGTGTTCTAATTTATTTCGATTGGTTAGTCATTATTTGAGTTCAAAATGAGTTGTGGATCTAAAATTCTTGAACTGTTGAATAAAAAGCCAGTTGAGAAGGTAAATTGTAAGTAATTAGTTGATAAATCGTCGTGAATTGTATTTAAATTATTTTTTTTTAGAAAAATCCTCAATGCACCTTACTTTGTCACCGATAAACTTATCCATAAAGATCTTAATGTTCCATATGTTGCAGATTTAGCCCAAACCAGATATTAATCCTTTCATAGTAAGCTCCATAACCACGTTTTGTCACGTTATTGTAAAAGGTAACAGCAGATTTACTTAATGTATAAATATTGCACAGTTGTAAATTTCAATAAATTGTTAAAAAGAAAAGAAAAAAAAGTATTTTTTAATCATTTACTAGAAATCTGAATTTTTTACTATTCTAGATTCTTGTTCGTGATTGCTCGAGGCAATAGAAAATGGACCTGGTATAGATGGGCCGAAGAAATAAAAAAATAAAAACGAAAAAAAAATGTAAAAAGTGCTATGTTCCAATTCACAATGAACATACTAAATATACTGGTAATAATTGTATAGAAATAGAAGAAAATGATCTAGCTGATAAAAAACACATTATTATGTGAATAGTAAAATATTTAATTTTTGTTTTGTGTTTTTTTTTGTTTTACTATAAATCTTTGTAAACATATATATTTTTAATCCTTCTACTCCATACTACAATTATTGATACATTATGATGACATTTATTTACTATTTATAACTTCATATTTGGAAACATAAAACTGCATTTTTTATGAAAATCAAAGAAATGAGGAAAATGCTCACGACCAACGCTGGGTTAAAAGTCTATCCGAAAAATATCTAATCGGTCCAATTCTCGACTCAATTGCTACGGCAGTTATCCACAACCATCACCAACCCATTATAAGTCAAATTCTAATACTTCTGTGACTTCATTTCAATTTGTAACTCTTTTAACTTTAACTTTCATACAGCATAAGACTAGAAGTCCCATATGAGATTCAGCTCTTTGGACGTGACCTTTGGCTGTTATATCTCAGCAATTATTCGATAAAATTCAGCGCAGATTTAAATAGACTAGTTATAAAGATAATTTTAGTCAAAGATCATTATTTTGAATTGCCCTCAAAATTGTTTATAGCATTGAGAAAAGTCTTAAGCTCTTTACTCTTGTGGCAACGATAAGACGATTGTTATTGAATTTTAACATTTCTCACTGTCCTAATAAGACAATACTTCTGCAATATTATAATTTGTTCTGATTAAACCATAACTAAACTTTCCATCGATCTCTGTTGAATCGATCCGTTACCTTGGATCCCATCTGGGGAAACTAGGAATCAAGAAACAGAACATACAAATGTCGTTTTAGATTACTAATATATTTACTAGACAAATGTCTGAAGCTTCCAGTTAATTACTAAAGACCCATATACATGACTGTGATTAGATCTATTTGGACATACGGAGTTCGACTCTACTAAAACTTAAAATTATTTTTGCATCCAATCCTTTAATTAACAATTCTTCGTAAAATACTTAATGTTTCACTAACAAATTTCTTCGTAATGATCTGAATGTATCATTTGTTGCAGACTTGGCCCTATCGAGATAAGCTACATATCATGCATTAAGACCCATATTTCCACAGAAAGCTACTTATCATCTCGAATCCCTCCAAGGCGTGTGCAAATAAAAATTGCCCTGGACACCTTCTAATTCAGATTTCATTGAAGTGCTACTTATTGTAATTTCTTTCGAAGTTATTGCAATTACATTACCTCGTTTTTACTTGTTAGGGCAAAAAGGACGGGTTATCCTACATGTTACCAACCTTTTTTAACCACGGCGGGAATGCCAAGATTCCGTGTTCCGCCAGGAAATAAATTTTAAACCACCCAGGTGGGATAAGAACCCATGACCTTCATTTTCACTTTACTTACATATTTCATTTAATTAATCATCAATAAATAATTAAATAAAAATGTAATGGGAGAAATGAGTATAAAAACCCTAACCTATGATTGAAGGTTTTCTTATTACCTTGATGTGAGGACTCCTCCACGAGACATGTAATGTCTGACAAACCAAATGTACGGTTCCTGTCTGAAGGCTCAGTGTATTGCCAAGGGATCCTGGAAGGTATATCTCAAGTTGAAGAATAAATGTAATGTTCTGTAATTCACAATATCAGGTTATGTTAAAAAGTGTGTAAAGTTGAATTTTTATCTATTTAAATTAGCTGTAACGTCTGCAATGTCGCTGGTGGAAATATCAATTTTTTTTTTTTTAGATTTCTGAAATTCAAATTACTAAATAAATTTCCTCTATTTCCTTAATCAAGAAAATTTATAACTCATTAAGTTTTAAGTATATAATAATCATATGAATTATTTTATATTCATATATATGCCACTACGACAGACGAACTCACCAGACTTTTCATCACACTCTTTTCTACAAAAACAAAAGAGTATAGCTTATAAAATGCATAATATCAAAAGAAGAAAATTGGCCTCTTCCGGAGAAGAATCTTTTTAAACAAATATCAAAAAGAGATAGAAAGGCTTATTATAGAAATTGATTTAGATTAGACTTACCAAAGATGTACCACGACGTAGAGCCCAGCTCATTGATGTTTTAGTTTTGTTTTTGCTCACTTACTGATGTTAAATTTCTAGATTTTAATTTGTTTTTGTTTTGTTTTTTTCCTGTTTTAAATATGAATTATTGTATCGATTCTAAATTTATCCAAAAAATTAAATCTGAATTACTAATTTTTAAATATTTTGTAATATATCATAACCTGAATATATGATTTTAAATATAATATATTAACATAATAGCTATAATTTTTTTTTAGTATATGTCGTATATAAAGTATGATGAAGAGCTCCAGTCCTTTGCAACGTCCGAGTAGATGCCCCGTCACCTAATTATGCCTTAGGGTGATTAGAATTATTCACTCAAATGGAAACGGTTGAGGGCCGATCAGAATAATGGAATTAATTAGTAATGGCCGTAATGATCTCGGCCGGCTAAGTGCGTTACCTCTCAGCCGATGCGCTATTGAATTAGTTTACTCGTTCCTCCTTTTGGAGATTGAGGATATTATATACCGGGTGAGTATCTCTTAGTGTAAAAAAAAAAAATTGGGTGAAACAAGTTTAAAAATGCCGTATATCTCACCTTTCTATTCCAATCCTTTGTAGATATACAATTTTGACCACAGTTTCGGATTTATCAATTATTTTTCTATAATAGATGAGTACCTGTAACCTTGAATTTTACAAACTTGATCTTCACCTTATTTGGGGAAGTCACAATGTCCTATTTACTTCAACGCTCACCGTTTTTCGAAAAAACTATCCACAAAAAGTAAAATTTCACAAAAACTTGTAAATTTAATCAGCTTTCGAATGATATGTTAAACGTAATGATTTTGTTTCAATTTCATGAAGAAATTCTCAAGTGTTCTCATTTGGCATACAAATCAGTTAATTGTGTAACTGCAATTTTGATGATGCAATGCATTTTTCTACATTTTTGATCTAGTTTCTCCCAATTTTTTTTAATACAAATAATATATATATATATATATATATATATATATATATATATATATATATATATATATATATATATATATCAAATTATATTACAGTCGTCCCTTAAAAATTATATAAATAACTATTTTACAATAATCGGGGTTATAAGTCCTTTATACAAGAGTACCCTGGTGTCTGAGCTGGCAAGCACTTGCTGCAGGAGTCGGTGGGCTTACTGGCCGGGAGTTTCGAGGTATCCGGTTTATTCTGAAGAGGATCCCATTTATATCTCCATTTTGTTCAAATATTTTTCAAACTTTGGCCACATTTTCGTATTTAGCATTAAATTTTCTATAAGAGCAGAATACATGTAACCTTGAATTTGACAAAGTTGTGACCTAAAGAACAGATTTATCTTTACCTTATCTAGGGAAGTTACAATGTCTTATATTACTTTAAAGCTCACCGTTTTTCGAAAAAACTATCCACAAAACTGCGAATCTCACAAAATCTTGAAATTGAAAAAAAAAAAAAAAAATAATAAAATGAAATACTCTCATAATATATACTCATAACTAAGCCTGGCTAGCAACTGCTTGGTGTGAACCCAGCTGGCAAGAGATTTCAGTGCTTCTCTCTTAGCTGCCTACATCAAAATCTAGTGGAAGCTGAATGAAGGTATTTGAGCTGCAGACGGTGATGTTGGTCATCGCTGAAACTCTGCTATGTATTCCAGAAGGTCGTCGAGGTCATTTTAATATTATAGAACTAATAATTGATTGAACCGTAGTGTTGGTATTGTTGGAATATTTTTGATGGATTTTCACAAACTTAAAAGTAATAAAGTCAAGGAAGGGAAATGAGGTTTAAAGTTGATAATCTGGCGTTGCAGACCAAAACTTCTTTATTTTTACTTAATTATGATAAAGGATATCATATTATGGAATCGATAAGAAAGATAGCGAGCATCAAAATTAAATAACAAAATATTGTTATTTTATACTAGAGAATTGCTTATAATATTATGTTTTTCTAAACTCCTGATATTTCCGAATAGGGTTAAAGCAAGTATGCATTTAAGCAGAACTGGTAAGTTTCTCTCAAGCAGAGCTAGTAACTACAAGAAAAAATGTTTCTACTATTCATATATGGGGGTAATAAATATAAAAAAGAAAACTATTGCCATATATTTAACTTATATCAATAAATTAATAATCGATATCGTTTGCATATATTATCTGTTTTTGCTGATTCCCTTTACACAAGTGCATTGCTTCTGCAAAAAAACTGTTAAATTCCTAATAAAATTGTAAAATAAATAAAACTAAAATTTAAATTAAACATCATACGATTCTGAAGTTAAAATGAAATTTCGGAGTGGCCGAAAACTTCTGGAACACTAATTTCGATTTTTTTATTTTTCAAATTACTTGATTTAATTCGATCACAATCCTTGAAAAAAAAAAAAAAACATTATAAAGTAATCGCTTCTGTGGTACATATAGTAAAATTGGAATTTATTATAATATTATGTTCCAAAATGGTTATATATAAAAAATTATTAATCGACATTTGCTAAGTTAATTATTAATTATAAGATATTCATAACGTATGGTAATACTTATTATTAAAAAAAAGAAATAATGCTTTCTTTTAAAAATTATAAAATATGAGAGATTTTATATTTTTTTTTTCGGTTACATATTTCTTTTTAGGAAAGATAGGTATTTATGTTCTTGTTTCGTTAAGCTAAAAGGAAGGAGCGAAGGGAGTGAGCTAAATATAGGTTGAAGGGACAGTGCAAAGAGCAATTTATAGCGAATGGAGAATATAGAGACGTGGATGTATCGCCGGCTAAGATAGAGGTGTCATTTCCTTCCAAGGTTTATTTTCTCTTTACTGCCAGGATGCTCTTGGAGGAAGGCCAGCTCATTGCTATGCATGTCCTTGTACCAGAGGACCTGTCGAGTATTTCACGGATGAGTCTTTGGTTAGCGAGGGTTTTGGTGAGAAGGGAAGAATAGATAAAGGTTATATCGAAAAAAAAAAAAAAATTATAAACGAAATAATTCTTTCTGAGGTATAATATATAATGTTATATTAAAACAAACTATTTTTGACTAAATTAACACTGTTTATTAATATAAAAATACACTTTTTTTGAGGAGGGATTTATTATTATTATTCATACTTTACTCCTTAGAATTCTTGCCACTTCTTCCGCTCTTGCCAAAAGATCTTGGAGTCTAATTCTTACAATAAAGTTCATTTCATAACTTAAGTAAATGGAAAAAATACAATAGCAATGTCATATTTTTTTTTTTTACGTTTGGAACTGGATTTAGTAAGACAAAAATGATAAAAGTATGGTTGACTGGATGATGAATGGAGAAGAAGATAGTCAGGGATGCAGTCAAAGTAACACCACGTCAAAGAAGAATCCTTTAATACGTGCCAACGTTTCGACCTTTGAGCCCCCTCATTACCCTCGTCCAGTCATCGTCCTTCTCCTCACAAGTGTGGTTCGGTGGCCCTGAAGAAGACCTGCAACGCAGGTCGAAACGTTGGCACGTATTAAAGGATTCTTCTTTGACGTGGTGTTACTTTGACTGCATCCCTGACTATCTTCTTCTCCGTAAGACAAAAATATCTAAACATCTTTCCAAGTTTTAAAACTAATTTCTGTATATTTAAATTTTGCTATCCCCCGGAGATAAAAATTATGACCTGAAATGAACTTTCAAAGTAAATTTTTTAAAAATATTTCCGAACGTTCAAACCTTTTTTATTTCCTGAATGATATCTTAAAATATCTAGAATATATATATGTATATATATATATATATATATATATATATATATATATATATATATATATATATATATAAATTACGTGTCGCCGCCTAGGGGCCGGCTAACACCTAAACTACTAAACCGATTTTAATCAAATTTGCACACCGTGTGCAGTTTGATCCAACAAAAAAGATAGGATACCTTATATCTTAATTTATAATCGCAATATTATTTGTATATTATCTGCAAGTCACAATTATCTGTTAGCTCCAAACGGTTCTAACATATGGCGGTATAAGGTTATACTATTATATAAAAGAACAAGCAATGTTTCGTTTGTGTTCACTAACCGCCAAAAACTACTGAACCAATCTCTACCAAATTTTGACTACATCATCTTTATAGGATGGTTTAGCAATAGTAAAATCTAATAATTTTCAACTAATTCTTTATTGAAAAATGAATAATAAGTGGATAACAGTGAAGTTCAAAAATGGCGGCAATTGCAATCTACATGAAAGGTTAAAATGTACAGTGTTACATAGAGGTGAACATTGATAATAAAATTTACTTATTTTCAATTAAATTGTTATAAAAACAGGTATATGGAGTGAAATATACCAAAGTTTAACTACACCATGTTCATAATTCTAGGTTTAGCAACAATAAAAATTTAAATGTACAATGTTGAGTGTTAGAAACGGGTTTTGCCAAACTATGACATACTTTTATGGTTAGAAATTAAAATCCAACCAGATCAAATCAATAAAATTATTTCTGTCGAATGAAAATTATTAAAAATCAAAATGCTGATCCTCAGCTGTTTAATATTGTGTGTAAAAATATGAACTTTGAACCTTTAGTTGTGAGCACTGATAATGCAGTTTCTTAATAGTCTCTGTCCATCTGGATTACCAACCCATATATTAAAATTGAAAATTGGATGTCTAATTATGCTTTATGTTATCTTCAAACACCTAATCAATCTTAATTTAACCCAGTTAATAATGGCTGCTATGCGTGAAAATATCATCAAAAATAAAATTTTCAATTCTTCACTTTAATACAAGATTTTTATCGATAAATATTTAGAAAAAATTAATTATTAGTTAAGATTATCTAAGATCTTCACTTATGAGAGCGGGCGAAGCCTCGACGGGGGATGATGAAGTTATATATAAAAGGAAAAGCCATTTTCGTTCGTTATCACTAGCCGCAAAAACTATAGAACTATTCTGTACCAAATATAACTATATCATCTTCATAGTTCAAGGAAGGTTTAGCAATAATAAAATTTATATATTTTCTATTAAATAACTGTTTAAAAAGCGATAAATATGTGGAGTGCAGTAAAGCGAGCGCCATTTAAGAGAGGTTACAATGATCCGGTGTTAAATATAGCTAGAAATTGATAATAAAGTTACTTAATTCAATTAAATTGTTATCCAAAAAGCTATAAATATGTGGCAAGTGACAATAGCGTTTTAGTAAAACTAATGAACCAATCTGTGCTAAATATTAACTACATCATCTTCATAGTTCCAAGAAGGTTTAGCAATATTAAAATCTACTGATTTTTCATTTATTTTTTTATTAAAAAAATAAAATATGTGGACAACAGTGAAGTTTGAAAATTGACCGATAGGTGGAGAGGTTCTACGTGAGAGGTTACAAAAGAGCTTGAAATCGATGATAAAATTTACTTATTAAACTATAAAGAAAATTATTAAAAAAGATTTAAATATGGTGTGCGATATGTGGATCCCAGTGAAGCTTGAAAATCGAACGATTGTGTATAGCACCATCCCACAATAGAGTTAACAATGGTAAACTGAACCTATCTGTACCGACATCTAAATAAATAATTTTTATAATTCTAGGAAGGTTTTGCAATGGTAAAATTTACAATAACTAAAATTTAAATGTACAATGTTAAGAGGCAGGACTGAGGTTTGCCACAATGTCATATACTTTTATAGTTCGAAATCAACATCCAACCAGATGAAATCAATAAAGTTATTTCTGCCGAATACAAATTATTACTAAATCAAAATGTCGATCCTTTACTTTTTTATATTGTGTGTAAAAATATGATCCACGGGCCTTCTGCCGTAAGCACTGATAATGCAGTTTATTTTCCGCAAAAGTTTCTTAGTCTTTATCCAACTTGATTACCAATTCATACATTAAAATTAAAAATTTTATGTCTAATGGTGCTTTTACGCAATCTCTAACTGCCTAATCAGTGCGATTATAACTAGATTAATAATTACTGCTATGCGTGAAAAAATCATTGAAGAAATAATGCTGAACCACATGCTAAAATACAAGAATCTTATCGATAAACAAATAAAACATTAATTTTTAGTTGAAATTAGCTTTACTTATGGAGGGCTGGCGAAGCCGCGACAGGGATGCTAGTATATATATATATTTCAATTTCATAAAATTATTCTATAAAATGTATAAAATTTTTCATTATTTTTTTAAAATATTGTAATTTCAAAAAAAAAAAAAAAACGATAGTTAATTTTGCAGTCTGAAAAATTTACGGAATATTTTATAAAATGTTTAAAAAAGTATATATAGATGATCAAGTTGATTGATAAATGATTGGAGCTAATGTTTTCAATTGAATAAATTATTAAATAGTTTGTTTAAACATTTTAATTTTGAATGTAAACCCTATTCATAATTGGTAAGCTACACTATAATACAGAGTACGTTTTTTTTTTTTTGTTTGTTTTTTTAGTGTTTTCCTTCCAGTAGTAACTATTTTATGTGTTTCTGTACACACCATACTTGTACAAAGTATACAATGTACATGTAATTTTTATTTTTTGATTTGATTATAATTTTACATGTGTTGAAAGGTAAAAATATAAAAATAAACAAGAAAAATAAAATAAAATAAAACAAAGAAAAAGAAGTTATATAACATAAATAATTTAAAATTCAATAAAAACAGCAACAAAGTTATGTAGAGAAAAGTTTATAAATATTTAGAGGTTTAGAGATATTTCATATTTATATCCTCTATTTTAATGATTGAATTTTGAAGAAATATTTGGAAATTTTCAAATGATTTGTTCATCAAACATTGACCATCCACCGGCCAATGTCCTAGTTTCTGTACTTTTTTTGTCTGTAGAATAGTTCTGTAGTCAGTGAGTAGTCTGCATTCATATATGAGGTGGTGTATATTTTGTTCTTGAGTGAAATCACAAGGACATAGGAAAGAATCTCTTATTTTAAATCGATAGAAATAACTGTTTACTGCCGCATGTCCTGTGACTCCTTGTGTAATGTAAAAGTTAGTCCATGAGTTTGATTTAATGTAGGTCCGTAAGTCTGGAATGAAGTTATGTAGATGTCTTCCCTTGTGTGTAGTGTTCCAACGTGTCTGCCACTGGTCTACTGCTTGTGTTTTTAGCATGTGTTTTAAGTGTTGTTTGGATATCATACTATATGATATAGGAAGGGTAGTAGTATCCTTTGAAGCCTCTTTTGCAGCCTTGTCAGCCAGTTCGTTTTCTGCTATGTCGGAATGCCCTTTTACCCACTTGAAGGAAATTTGAATGTTATCGTCAGTTTGTAGATGTCTTAGAAATGATCTTATTTTTTCAGTGATGGGATTGTGACAATGTCTGTTTTTTATCATGTATAGAGTACACTGACTGTCCGTTAGTATTGTAATAGTTTTATCTTTTGTCCTCAAATTTTGAAAGTATTCTAGAGATTTAAGGATGGCGAATTGTTCTGCTTGATTATTGCTACATTCTGGGCCTAATTTATACTTTATTACATCTTCTAAAATTTTGTTTTTAAAAATGAGACTACACAGCCTACATATTGCCATTCTTGCTTCCGTCAGTATATATCCATAGTCTGTGGGGTCAGTTAAGCATTCAGTAATACAAGGAAATTCTGCTGGGTGTAACCAATCCTTGTAGTCGGTAGTATGTTCAAAGTTGTTAGATTTGAAATTTTCGTAGTCAGTGTTCATGTATAACAAATGGAATTTTCCTATGTAACTGGTAGCTAATATACTGATGGGGATCATTTTGGCCAAGACAAAGGCAGCTTCATCAGAGAGTGTTCGGAATCCTTTGGCAATTTTGAGTGCCATTAGCCTCTGGACCCTTTCCAGCTTTGCCTTGTTGTATTTGATCTGAAGTCCTGGATGCTATATTTCAATGCCATAAGTAAGAATAGGCAAAATTGCGCCTTTATACAAAACCTCCAGAGCCTCCGTTCTCAAACCCCATGTCGCTCGCGCTGCTATTGAAAGTGAATTTTAATTTTAAAAGTTTGTTTTGTAGTATGTCAATATGTCTGTTCCACTTTAATTTTTCGTCAATGGTTATGCCTAAATATTTCAAAGTACGTATTCGATTCAGGTTTTTATTTTGTATTTTCACATTTAAGTCCGGACTTAGTCGTTTTTTAGTGATCACCATATAATTAGATTTTTGTGTATTGAATGTCAGTTTGTTTAAGTAAGCCCAAGAATTTATTTTGTCTAATACTATATCGACTACTGTCTGTAAATGTTTAAAATATTTTGATGTTATAATTGCTAATATGTCATCTGCAAAGGCCAAAATCGTCGCGTTTGAAGGTAATCGTTCTTTTAACAGTGAGTCAACAATTAGGTTCCATAAAAGAGGAGAGCAGCACGAGCCTTGTGGTGTCCCAATAGACTGATTTCTATGTAATGCAACGTTGTTTGTCACTAAAGATACAGATCTATTGCTAAGATAATCTTTAATAATCCTGTAAAAGTTACGTAAACATTGATATGTAATTAGAGTACTAAAAATTGACGGCCACCAAGCATTGTCAAACGCTCCAGTGATATCAAGCGATATAATAGCGGTATGCTGGTTATTATTCAAGGCATTTTGGATAATATTTATGGCTTTCATTACCGCATGAACCGTGCTTTTTTTGTGGCGTAAATCCAAATTGGTTTTCACTGAGGAGCTTATTACTGTAAAGATAATACGACAACCTGTTATGTAATAACTTTTCCAATATTTTCCCACCTGTTGAATAATACATATAGGTCTGATAGAGGAAATATCTTCAGGTTTTTTCCCCGGTTTATTTAATAGCACCAATTTAGACTTTTTCCAAAAATCTGGAAAACGTCCAAGGCTGAAGCATTTAGAATATATATTATATATAGTTTGTGGAAATGTTTCGTATACTTTTTTGTATATTAAAGAGTTTACTCCATCTATGCCTGGTGTTTTGTTATCATTGAGATTGTTAATAATATCTGATAACTCTAATTGCGTAACCGGGAGATCGTCAACTGTTTCGGGTAAACTGTTTGCAGACTGTCTCATGGTGACATGTATGTCTGAATCTGTGGTAGGATCGTCAATTTAATTAAGTTATTAACAATGTAATAATAGGTATCATTAATTGAGGTCGTGTAGGTACCATCTGATTTTATTAAATTTTGTAAAATGAATGGTTGTGGTATTTTCCCTGCTGCATATTGGTATGGCCATTTCCATGGATTTCTGGTAGGAATACTCTGGCAGTATTCTTTCCAAGATTCCATTTTTTTGCCTTTAATACATCGCGAATATTCCCGTTTAAGATTTAAGTAATGATGATGCCTATTTGTCCTTAATAAATCATTTAATTTGGTTTTTTGGTATAATCTGCGGGCTCGGTTAGTTGATTTCCGCAGATTTTCCAATTTTTCATCCCACCACGGGTTTAATTTTTGGCCTGATATTTTTTTTGAAGTACTGATATTCATAATTTTGAAAGATTTATTGCAGGTTTTGATTAAAAATTTATGAAACCTGTGTACGAATTGATCGAAAGGAGTTCTATTTAGTTTTGAGGTTAATTGTTCATCTAAATTGATAGTACTATTGATATTGAATACAGAGTACGTGAAATAATTGTAATTTAGGAGTAAAGTGTGGTTGGGTGAAACTTTGAAAGCAGGGGCTGTATTAGATAGACCCGCATGACTTGCGTCGTTCTGTACGGTAGGTATCTTACTCCGTGGCTTAGCACAACTCAGTCTCCTAAAATATATTTTATTTGTTTAAATTTATAATATAATCAATAAAAAATAGAGCATTGTCTATCTGAATGTCCTATTTGTCATTGTTAAGAGTTGTAGAAATATAGACAACGTGGATTATCTTAATTTCATTCTCGGTAAAATGAAAATAGGTTCTTCAAAAAATAATAAAATTAAGCACCAGATCTGAGAAGGCAAAAAAAGACCCTTCCTTTTCGGTTATTATTATTTATTTATTTTTGTTTCTGCATCACTAAAATTGAAGGATCAGAAAAAAAAACGACTAATACAAAGTATATTCGTTTATAGAAAAATTATTTATAAATCAGAATATTCTTTGAAAGTAAAATTAACAGTAGGTTTTTTTTTTTTCCTAGTCATTTCAACATACCCGAAGAAGTAGGTAGAGCAATAACAAGAAGCCAATAAAATAGAAACCATAATGCCCACGTACTGTTTAGATGTTTATTGGAGACGATGACGTGTCCTCGAAGCGAAGAAATAAGGGACAACTGTGTCAAGATATTGATGACGAAGCTTTTAAGAGCTTCGGGCGTGAAAACTTTGCCCGAAGATCGACAACTCCTTTCCGCCCCATGTCGAAGTTTAGGAATCATTATGATGCCATAAATTCATGAGGAAAAATTTACTAGTGTTTCTTTTACGACAAGATGACGTTATGACAAGGTTATAAAAAATATGGATTATTTGCTTCTCAAGCCGGAAAACACCATATATTTGAATAATGGTTATTAGTTTTATGGGTAGGAGAAAAAAACTTTGGGGTATGTTTGATAGCAACTGATTATAAAAAAAAAATCAGAAAAAATATGATAAAAGTTAATAGTTATGTTGTTCCAAAATTTATGTAAATCTACTCGTTTTCTTTACATCTCCCGTCTGTTTAATAAACTACCCTCGTGACAAACTTATATATCATGAAATGTTTGATTTTAAATGGAAAAAGTTGTCAATTTCAATATATTATAACCACTCATATTCAATTTTTTAGTGTTATTTATTTCATGTTCAACAACATTTATACCACATAGTTTTTGTTATAAACGAATTTTAGTGATTTCCGGGATAAGCACGAAAAAATAATAAATAAAAGAATATTTTTTTAGTCGATTTTTTTGGAGTGGAACCAATCGCAGGTCCAAAACTTTCATTATTATGATATCATTTATTTTTTTAAATATATTTAATAATTAGATATTTTTTAATTTAATTTCTAATTAATTTCTATTGAGATTTTCAAGTACAGCAACTCGTGTCTGCTATTGCAGTGAGTTTATCTTAACTATGTAACTACATTTAAAACTGTGATATGTCTTAGCTACGGGAAAGTTTTATGTATTATATGACAGAGACCCTAAGATACAATATCTAGAGTTGATATTGGATTGTCTCGAAATCAATGCAGGATTTCTCGTTTTCGTCAAATTAGTTTTCTAAATAATAAACTGTTTACTAGTGACGGATTATTGAATATCTTTGTATGAAGGTCTTCATTTATTAATCTTCTTCGAAACAAAAATGTGCTTTTACCTCTGAAACATATTACTGCTTAGCTATGATCCAACATCTAGAATGTCAATGCGTAATTCTCGCCTTAGTTTTATGAGGGAAAAATCATAACGGAGCAAAAAAGGCCAGAAATATTTAAAAAGTGTGGGGTAATGATAGTGTAAAAAAAGAAGCGCACTCATCGGTGGCTTATAAAAATTCAAGAGAGATATTTTGGCTTGGAAGAAAAGAAAGGTCTTGGATAAAAACCTTTCTAAGGTAAAAATGTTCTGAGAGCATTCATCGAAGAAAACACCAGAGAAAATGTTCGAGAACTTGCAGAGAAACACTCGCTTTTTAACACCGTTTTGAATACGGTCTGGGCAGACCTACTGATGAAAGCTATATTCTCACATTGGCTGTAATCTTGCTAATTTCAAAGGCAATATATCTTTTCTTCAATTGTTGAGGTATATAAAAACATTAAATGACAAAAATTTACAAAAAAAGCGATCAGAGAATTAAAATTCAAAATGTAAAATAAAGTGGAGTAAAATGGATTATTATCGTTCACATTATTATAGAATATAAAAATGTTTTGTGCATTTCATCTTCGGGTGCACTTTCTTTTATCCTATTATCCATAAAAATTATATATTATTTATTACAAGGCTAAATGTAACTTTCATTTTGTGACTGGACCAATTTAAAAAAAAAAAAAAAAATTAAATATTTATATTATTATAGATATTATTTATATTTGTTCACTATAGATGATTTTACAATTTATTTATAACTTATAATAATGAAAAATTTGATATATAACGATCCAAGCTTTTAACTTTTTCATCTTAAAAAAAGTTTAAGTTTCGATATGGAATCGAATGTATTTTTACTTAATTCTTTCTGCTTTTCCAATAAACTTGCCCAAAAATCTTTTGCCTCAGTATCCAGTTCATAAACTCAGTTAATTTTGGGAAAAGAACTTGATAGAAGTCTGGCGTCTCGTACGCTCCCTAAGTTACGGCTGACACCTCAACTTTGCGAGTTATTACTTTTTTTGTAACATTTTACGGCTTCATAATAGAGTTCCCTCAAGACCGGGGTCAACTTTTCCTACTTCATCGGAAAAAATTTGAAGGCGTTCCCTGAATGGGGATTGGAAATCATAGGCAATCTCGGAACGTTCTTAAGACTGATTTTCCCATATATAACCGTATCCAGCAAAATTTGAACATTAAATATATAAAAATGGAATATAGTTTAAAAAAAAATATTATACTAAATTGTCACAAAAGTCCTTGGTCATAAGAATGGCTGTATAAATACTATTATATAAAAGGACAAGCCATTTTTCGTTTGTGATCACTAATCACAAAAAAATACTGAACCAATCAGTACCAAATTTCAACCACATCCTCATTATATTTCCCGGAAAATTTAGCAATGGTAAAACCAACTGATTTTTAATTAATTTGTTATTAAAAAAGCGATAATATGTGGATATCAGTGGAGTTTGAAAATTGACCGATAGGTGATGAACGCCACTCTAAATGAGAGGTTACAAAGGTACGGGGTTATATAGAGCTTGGAATAGATAATAAAATTAACTTATATTCACTTAAAATTAAAAAAAGATTTAAACATGTGGTGGGACATGTTGGTCCCAATGAAGTTTAATTATCTTCATAGTTCTAAGAAGGCTTAGCAATAATAAAATTGTACAATGTTGAGCTCCAGAAATAAGGTTTGCCACTGCCATATACATCCATGATTAGAAATTAAAATCCAACCAGAGGAAATTAATAAAATTATTTACGCCCAATAAAAAATTGTACTAGATCAAAATGTCGTTCCTTTGCTTTTTTGATATTGTGTGTAAGAGATCGATGGACCTTAGATTATAAGCATTGATAATGCAACCCATTCTCCACATGAGTTTCCTAATACTCACTGTCTATCTGGATTGCATTAAAATAAAAAAAAAATTAAAAAAAAAAAAAAAAAAAAAAAACTATTGCCAAAATATCGGTAGTAAATATAAAATCAGTGCAATTTTAACCAGGTTAAAAATTACTGTTCATCATCATCATAATCTGTCCCTCTCTACCGCTGTGCAGTGTGGGGATTCCCTCTATAGAGCTTGACCCAAGTGTCCCTTTCTTGAACCAATTCTCTCCTCCTGCTCCAGTCCAAACCTCGGTTCCTGAACGCCTCCCGCACGCCTTCCTCCCAGGTGATCCGTGGTCTTTCTCTTGGTCTTCTTCCTTCTACTCTCTTTTCATACGTTATCCTGGCCGTTCTCTCAGTGCTCATCCTCAGGAGATGCCCAAACCATCTTAGTTTATTTTCTTCAAGAGTAGTTTCTACCGCCTGTACCTCGAGGTTCGATCTTATTGTAGTTACGGATCCTATCTTTCCTGGTCCTTCCTCCAACCTTTCTTAAGTATCTCATTTCCATTGTCTGGATCTGCCCTTTGTGTTTTGAGGTAAGGGTGGATGATTCGGAGGAGTAAGATAGGATGGGTAGGACCGTAGACTTGTAGACGGATATCTTTGTCTTCTTCGTCACCTCTCTTCTGTTGAGAAAACCTTTCCGGATTGTGTTGAACAGTCTACCAGCTGCTCCCAGCCTTTGCGATACCTCTCCATCGATATATCCGCTTTCGTTGATCCAGGCACCTAAATATTTGAAGTCCTGCACCTGCTCCAGAATAGATCCCTTTAGTCTCAATATTCTCATAATACGGTGAGGACGTCTTCCTATTCTCTATAAAAAATTACTGCTATGCATGAAAATATCATTGAAGAAACAGTGCTCAATTATATACTTCTATACAAGGTTTCTTATCTATAATTTTTTGAAGATAGAAATGTGAGAGGGAAAAAAAAAAAAACTTCAATTATTAGATAGCGAAGCCGCAGCGGGGAATGATATATATATATATATATATATATATATATATATATATATATATATATATATATATATATATATACACATATTAGTCTTCAAAGTAAAATTCATGGTTTTCAACCATCTTTTTTACCAGTAATTGGATTTGATGCCGGCAAAATCCCTTAGGTTTTGAGGCAAAGAACTCTTCACATCCAATTTTTGCAGCATCATATTTCTTTTTTCTTGTTTTCTCTTGTTTAATTTTAGATCTAGGTCAATTTATATAATAAAATCGCCTCGGGGTAACTTTGTGCTTTGAATTTTATAAATAAATCAAAGAGCTGCATATGTAGCAGGATAATATATTATTTTGTTTATTCATTTTGATTTATCGTTAATTAACTATGATCCATGGAATGATATATATATATATATATATATATATATATATATATATATATATATATATCATTCTATGGATCATAGTTAATTAATTAATAATATATATATATAATTCCCCGCTGCGGCTGTTTATATTTATACAGTTTTGACTGTATATATATATATATATACAGTTTAAACTATCCCAGATAGCCTTCTGTAGTAGCTGTAAGTCACGCTGGGCACAATAATTAATGAAACAGTGAAATAGTTAGTTCCATGTCTTTGAGAAATAGCTTGCTGACTTAGCCCTTTCAATGTCCCTTAACCTGAAACTATTGCTCCTTTTTTTTGGTTATTAATAATGTTGATGAGACATATCATTAGTTTGTTTTTATTTTTAGTATTTAGAATTGCTATATATCAAAGCAAACATTTAAAAAAAAAATCTGTATTTATAGCAGATAATTATAAAACCGAGCAATACCAAATGACCTAGGGCGTTACTTTTTTGATTAGTTATTAAAAAAAAAAAAAAAATATATATATATGTAAAATATATTTATAAAAAATATTTATGTAAACAAGAAAGGATGAACTAAATTAAAAATATATAAATATACCTATATCATCAAGTTTCGCAAGGCCTAACATAATCTAAACGAAGTTATCAGTAAACCTTTAGGTACGAGCAATGAATAAATTTACAATTATGACGAATATTAGTTAACACAATATATAAGTAATTCAAGACTCTTGTGCAAACTTCAAGAAGTTTTCAAACTTTGCGAAACGTTTGATTAAATGTACTTAAATTACATTATGAAAAGCTTTCTAATTAAGTATGAATTCATTTAACTTTGGGAAAGGGAGTGTATGGATTAGAATAGACTTGGGCTTCAAACAAGTGTTCCACTTCTAAGTATATAATTAAATTTTAATTTCTAGTTCCTTCTGTGGGTTTAATTTATTTTTCCGATGTTCGAATGTCTTCTTTTTTCGAAACTGATCATTTCAATAAAATAAAGCCAGCGTGAAAAATGTACGCATGATTAATGGTAATATCCGTTAACGAAATGTTAAAAGAAATTTGATGATTTCAAACTTTGATGATCCACTCTAGGTATGCGGTATGGTCATCATGGAAAATTTTAATAATGATTTTCCCATTAAAAGAAAAAAAAAATGTTGTATAGGGCACTCGCTGTACAACTATGTAATTTTATTATTATTTTTTTTACTTTACTTTACTGAACTATTTAATTTATTTTATGGGTTTTACAAATCCTTTTTACCCAAGAATTGTTTGTTTCTTGGCTTTTGCGTTCTTTTTATTTTTTTAATATATATATTATCCGACCAAATATTTATGATTGGTTTGATGAATGGTTTTATCAAATATCAAATGGCTTTATAAGATGGTTTTTAGTAGAAACGGTGAAAAAATTGACGATATAGATCTTAATGGGAATATGTTTGAATTCGTAGAGTAGTTCAAGTATCTACGGTCTAAAATATCACAGAAAAATAAAACAGTTATGCCTCGGTCACAAAAATACTCAGTTCGCGCTTACTCTCCAACTCCAGATTGGACAAGGTTGTGTCAGAGATTAGTGGCGTCGGCATCACAATCTCGGGTTTGCTAGGCATTTATTCGATCGAAAAATTTAATTACACTGGTAAGGACCTCGAAGCGCTCAGTACAGAAGGTCGTGGGTACAAATCCATACTTGGTGGGTCAGAATAAATTTAATAGTGGATCCAAAAAATGATTGTTCACGTTTTATTGTGGTTAGAATAGGTTGGTAGGATCCTTCCAGCTCTAGCTGAAGTACATAAGAACATTAAGCCCCAACAATACACACTCACACACACACACACGGAGTTTATAAACTCATATTTATCACATTCACATCAAGGTTGTATAAGGATCCTATGTCCTATGCTTCACTCCGTGTAAATAACTGACATCCAAAACCTACCATAAACTATGCTGATGACAACAGCGTTTTATCAGTCAATTATGGTCCATTTGCTGCATCTACCAGTCACATATCACTTCCCTTGAAGAGTGGTGTCATGACCGGAGAGTCAAGATAAATCCCAGCAAACCTCAACAGATAAAACCTTTCATCAGGGCCGAAAATCTACATCATCCAGTCCTCTTGTATCCTTTAATGGAGTACCGTTAAATAATGACGAACAGACACAACACTTAAGATTTTATCGAGACAAGAGATTCATATGTAACCCTCTTCCAAGATTGAAAAGACACGAAGCTGCACTTCGAAAATTCCCTACAAAAACCTTATCTATATGAGCATTATCAGACTGAAGGTGTAGAGTTATAAGGTTCTACTAAACCATCGAAATCTTCCCGCATCCAATCGCTTCAATCCAAAATTCTTCAAAATATCCTTAATACTCCCTAGTTTGTGACAAATGAACTGATCCACAAAGACCGTAATATCCCATATGTCGCTGATTTAGCACCTTTCAGTTCAGATACATTTCCTTTCACTAGAAACAAAATATTAACCCAATTCCATTTTTTTCTGAACTTGCTTTCGATTCAATCCTGAAAATCCTTCAAAGCATCTGAAAAGAAGATGGTATCCTTCTATTGTATAACTTTCATAGTGCTACCAATGAATAGTTTCTTTAAAATGCTTTGTCTTATCATTTACATTGTAATTACCGCGTATTTACTGGATTTAAAGTCGTAAATTCCTATTGATGATGAATAAAAAGAATATACATTTTTGACACAGATAGCATTATTATGACGAAGTTTTGAGACGATAAACATTAAAGAAAGTAATCTTCAACTGCGTCAAAGAAGGAGGAGAGGTGTGGGAGTTATGCCAACATGCGGGCGGGACCAGGTGCCACCAAACTGTTCAATATTTCATGATTACTTTTATGAATTATACACAACTTCCTCAAGAGGCTCGAGAGTACTTTGTGTATAAAATCCCATTAGTCGCTGATTCTGAAGAATTTTATAATGTTAGTGCTCCACCCGGGCAGGAGGTTGGGGGTTGGGATCGATAGGCGAGGCAATGGAGGGAACTCGCCCGTTTAAGAAATAAGAAGCCGATAGGAGATGCCTCCCGGTGAAATTTTAAACCAACTTCCTCTGCTGGTCTAGTATATCTTAGCCGGTAGGTCGGGCTAAGGGTGTGTAAACTGAGTTCATAACATCTGCTGAAACCTAAGCATAATGAAATATAAAATAAGGACTGCTGCACTAAAAAAATCATAATCACAACTAGGCAATGTCCCTTTGAATGATACATTTTTGTTAATCTTTTAGACCACTTTTCCCAGAATAAACTTTATTCTCATGTTCTTAAAAATTAATAAAAATAAGAACGAAACATATTAATTAATTAATATATCGGAAACTATCTTGTCCAGTCAATAAACGCATTGTAGAGTGCATGAAATATGTGATAATTTTTGACTTCATAGCTTCGGCAAGAGTAGTTAGAAGGTAAATATAATAAAAGTCCACGCCCCTGGGAGGTGACATAACAGTGGGGGTAGAGGAGAAGTTAAATGTTTTTGGTTTTTCGATTATATCTCGAAAACGATTGACTATAGAAAAATATATTTCAAATACAAATTTATGCTAATTCAATGTCTTATTAAATTGGTTCAATATAAATTTGTCGAAATTCTAATGGTTTTCGAGATATAAGTTATTGAAAATGGCGATTTTTGGGGAAAAAAAAAATGTTACCTCACTTTTTGTCAAACATTTGCTTCTAGTACCTTCCACGATCGTTTCTAAGAAAAATATTATAACCAAAATTGTCAAGATTAAATTTACTTTAATTTCATGTATGCGTTTATGACATTTGAAGCAAATTTTAACAAAAAGTAAGGTAGCATTTGTTATTTTCCAAAAATCACCGATTTTCAATAACCTATATCTCGAACAACGTAAGAATTTTGAAAAATGTATATAGTACTAGTTTTATAGAAAATTTAATATGCTTCAACTTTTATCTAAAATATATTTTTCTATAGTCAATCGTTTTCGAGATATAATCGAAAAACCAATTGAACTTCTCCTCTCCCCCCCACTGTTATGTCACCTCCCAAGGGCGCGGACTTTTAGTATGTTTACCTACTAACTACCACTAACGAAGCTATGAAGTCAAACATTATCGGATGCACTCTACACCCCTCATTTCAGCACTCACTGACTGGACTAATTATTTATTTTTTGACATTGATAAGTCTTTTGGTTGGAGGAAAACCAAACTTCTCTTGTAAAACCTTTTTTTTTTTTCACAATGAAAAATGTAACATTATGACACGCACTAGCTCTGTTGGTATTGATCAGATTGAAAATTTGACGACAATATCCTGATCATATATTTCATGGAGAATATTTTTGTTATTAAAATTTGTCGTTACCATACCGTGTATGATCTCTATTAGCTTGAATGAAAAACGCCACGTTTTGCTTACATTTTTTAAGTGTTGCGGTTTTTTTGACAAGCTCTAGCTTTGTTGGTGTTGCTCAGATCGAAAATATGTTAACAGTTTCCTTATCAGAAGCAGTAGAAATAAAAGCTATATATTATTTATAAACATAATGTTTTTTTTCCAGACAGGGAAAAATTGAGTTTCCTTTTTTATCAACACTGCCTGATGTAAAATGTATTTAAAATAGTGGTTTTAATGATGGAGTTGATAAGTGAAATAACCTTGAAAACGAGTTAACTGTTAAATTTTAAAGCAAAAGTTTTTTAAATCTGCCTTACAGAAATGGGTAAAGTTGTGATTCTTAATAATGCCTTATAGAATAAATTTATTCGCAAACGCCATTTTCAGAGTACAGTAGAACTTCACTAATCCAACCCCGAAGGGCCCAAAGGTAGGATGGAATGGCCAAAAGGTCGGATTAACCGGAGGTATCAACAAAACACATGTTTTTCATAGTTAAAAGCGTATTATAATTATATTAAAAGTTATATATTAACACTTAAGAAATAAAGGATATAGAAATGTACCAACAGACTAATATTTGCATAGATATATTTTAGATATGCAGTAGCAACATTACATTGTGTTACGTTTCGATCGTCCATTATTAAGTATGCTCTAAACGTCGTTTTTTTTTTTTTTTTTTTTTTTGGAAGTTTTGAGCAAAACCGTAAAAAAAAAAAAAAATCATAATTTACGCCAATTTTTGAGAGAATTACAAAAATTCAAAAGATTGTATCTTAGTTCTAATTTTAGCTACAGAGCTAATTTTCTATTTAAATTGTAGGAAATTTAGTTTAGTTTAACATTGAATTCAAAAAGGTTTCCTTTTTAACCAACCGTGCAGCAGATATTTTCGTGAAATGCAGAAATGTTCGGAAGTTTTAACGCTTTGACGCATCCAATTAGCTTGGATTATACTGTACAAGCACAATCAAAACCACCCGAATTTATACACACCAAAATGTACAATTTTACAAGAATATTATATATATCTATATTATATTCCTATATTATAAAAAATATTGTTCTCACCCGAATTCCGCAGGATGGTCGGATTACCAGGAAAATTGAATTAGAGGATTCAGAAAAATGATCAAATGTCCTACTGAAAAATGCATAATTCGGATGTATTTACTTCATAATGACAGCCAAGGAAATATGCTCTATTATTTTTTTTTTAAATATATTTTCGGCTTGAACCTAGCTTCAGACGAAAGAAATACGTCAATCAAAATAAAGCTAATTTAGGGTGAAGAGAAGGTGTAAGTTAGTAAGGCAGGTGGGGAAGGGGTAGAGAACATTACTGTCGGTGGCTATGTTATAATTGGAGTGGCTGGCCCCTGATAGGATTAGCCGGAGCAGGTTGGTCGTATAATTCTACAGTAACATTATTCAATGGAGCGAGTCCATTCCGACCAGCCTCATCGAGTAATCATGGGCCTCTCTCCTTCTTACTTCTTACTGGTCTTATTTCTTATGAGTCTTAATCCCTCCCTCTAGTTTTTTTTTTGCCTCTTGAGGGTAACATCTCAACAACAAAAAATTGTTTTATTGATTACGCAGTTATTTTTGTAAAAAAATATCAATAATTAATGGATTTAGTTAATTAAGTAGTAGGATTTAGTAGAGAGCGAATGCACTGTCAGAAAGAAAAGATTCGAGAATAAGATAATACATTTGTAAATGAAGAAATTTTAATTTGAAAAGAAATCCCTGGGGCTAGACTTTATAAAATGGCTGAGAAACATCAAGAAATATTCTAGTAGCATAGAATAGAAAAAATAAATTATTCTAAGACAAAGTCCCTTAAGATTAACATTTACATGACAGAAAATAAATTATATCTGACCCAGATATTTTAAATTAAAAAATAAAATAAGATAATTAAAAGTAAATTCTATACTTAGAATAAAATACCGTGTATATATATATATATATATATATATATATATATATATATATATATATATATATATATATATATACATAACTCTCTCTCTCTCTCTCTCTCTCTCTCTCTCTCTCTCTCTCTCTCTCTCTCTCTCTCTCTCTCTCTCTCTCTCTCTCTCTCTCTCTCTCTCTCTCTCTCTCTCTCTCTCTCTCTCTCTCTCTCTCTCTCTCTCTCTCTCTCTCTCTCTCTCTCTCTCTCTCTCTCTCTCTCCCTCTCTCTCTCTCTCTATTTGGTGACGTTTCGAGACTATATTGTTCTCCTAACCATGCCCTACAGTCAAAGAAACCGGGTACAATAAAATTATATAAATTATACAAGCTATTTAAAAACATAAAGTTAGCTATAATATAAAGATATAAAAACATACGTTAGAATGATTAGCTACATATAATAATAAAATATAGGGGAGTATGAAACTACTTACAATGTTGCTGGTAGATATGCTATTGATATCTACTAGTACATATAACAATTCTAGTATTCAACTGAACCGGGGAATTTCTGAAAAATAATGTTACGGATGGGAATTTCCAAAACGTCACCAAAATAATTGTTTTTATTTATTGACTATACCTCAAGAACCTAATTAAACACACACACACACACACACACACACACACACACACACACACACACACATATATATATATATATAAAATCAGCGTAGAAAAAAAATTAGGTACGAAGTTAATGGAACGATTTCTGATGTTACACATAGTAATGTATAAAGATAAATAATATTTGCTGAGAGGAAACAGAAATAAATGATAGTGAAAAATAAAAATGAAAATTATCAAATTAAAACTGAAAGCATTGCCATGAGAAGATTGTTGAAACAGGTTAAAGTTTTATATCTGAAGCTTGGATGGAATTTTTTATAAGGCATCCATATAGTTAGATAGCATCCATCTGGTGGAAGATAAGTTGGTAGACTAGGAGTGTTTTAAAAAATTTCGAGAGAAGATGCATTATGAGTAGAAGTACGGAAAGAATTTCAAATAATAGCGGAGTGGCAGGAAAGGAACGTTGGAATGCAGTATTTCTGAAGGATGGAATGTAGAGACCGGAGAGACGGTATCTTGTATGTAGTGATTGGATTGGGGATTTGAAATGTAGGATGTTGTGAATAGACGGAGAGTAATGTGTTAAGTTAATAACTTAGAAGAGGAATGTTCCAAGGATGTAATCTCTACGGAAGAAAGGGGAGACCCAATTTAACTCGGTGTAAAGATGGGATACATGAGAGCGTCTTGAGGTTCCAAGAACAAATCTTATAAAGCAATTCATGATTCGCTTTAATGTGTTCTCAAGAATCATCTCGAGCCCACCATAAATCACTCATCCATAGTCAAATTGAGGAAAGATAAGGGAGGATACGGGCATAAAGCCTTTACTCAAGAGCTGTTGAAATATTGTCAGTAAGTGCCATTGTTGGGGCGTCGAGTGTAATCAGCAGAAATTGATCATCAGTAAGTTTTTTTGGTCTGTTAGTATGCCAATTATTCTTTTTTATAAGTTTTTCAAAAATTTTGGAACTGGTAGGTAACAAAAATAAGGTTGGTATCAAGAATCGAAGCGACGCTTTTTGTTAGTTTTAAGCATCATCAAAATGTGTGTAAATTTCGACTACCGTGTGAATTTCGTGGTTCTAAGTACATCATTATAGAGTGTAATGAGAGAGACTACAGGTTTCTTCAGCATTTCCTGCAGCAACTAGGCGGTAATGAAATCAGAACTACGGTCTTTCTTTTGGGGCATATTTTTCCTAATAATATGTAATAAAGGCTAAAAAGGAGCAGGATTAAGGATCTCCTGATGTTAGAAACAACCTAAAATAATGTCAGGAGGAGGTACCGATGGGTAATGGTGTCTCATGTTTTAAATGCCTTATTTATTATATATTATTTTCTGCACATTTGCTGGTTGTCTTCCGAATACAGGTTTGAATCAAACAACAATATGTTTGTTTTTAGCGCTACATTCCACAGTGGACCTTGGATTCTTGCACCATTCTGCTTTCCAGAGTCCTAATCCTCCAGATCCTAACTCCTTTATGTTTTCTAAAACATCCTTTGGCAGGATTTTCTATGGCGTCCTTTCGTCCCAGGAAGCTCTCTCTCATAATCTTCTTCATCATCATCTTCACGATCTTCCTCTTGACGTGTCCAAGCAAGCTGATTCCTCGTGTTTTTATGAACCACACAATATCCACATGGTTGATTAATTCGTCCAGTACTTGGTTACTAAGCACGTTCTTCACAGATTGGACACATATTCGTCTCATTACATTTCCATCGAAGCCTCGAGGAGCTTGTAGGTCTGTTTCATTGGGTTTTAGCACCGTAACAAACTACAGACCTAATAAATGGTCTATACAGATTTAATTTGAAGCGTTCAAAAAGCTGAGTCGATTTCATCAAGCCTAAAAGACCAAAGTACGATTTGTTACAATTCATTATTTCTTGATATATTTAATGACTTTATTCTTTGTATGGGAGACTGTCTAAATCAAAATGGGAGAAACGTTTTAATAAAACCGGAATATAAATTAAATTCAATATATAAGTGTTTGTATATTTAAAATCACTAACTTCTTTTTATAAACATCAAATGATTTATAAATGCGTGGTTACAGAAATCTAATTATTTTGAATTACACCAACAAACTAGAAAAAAAACAAACTAAAAGCTGGCTGAATGAGAAGACTAGAGTACTCTAGGGCAATTAGAGTGCAGCTTGAGCCCTACCGAGTACAAGACTGAAAGCCCTCGGCCAATGGAATTTAAATGAGATCCCTTATTTTACAGGAAGGAGAGGGGAGTGAGTAGGAAGAGGGGGGGCTTTCCCTCTTCCGCTTATTGGTTCCTTTAAATGAGAATCAAGGACCTTTATGCAGGACAGCTTCCGGTCTCGTTTGGCTACATTTCTATCAGAGGTGACGACATCCATATATTCTTATAGACACAGGCTAAACTGACGATTATATTATTATAGAGCGAGAGCCCGTGAACCCCAGACCTTCGTTATTTTATAAAAGATGAAACTTTGTCAGTGCATGCTCCCAATAGAGGTAAGAACGATGGGCCATGAATGAAGTTCGGGTAATCGTGGCCTTCGCAGGTTAACGGTGCTAAAGGCGTGTGTCTACTATCGTCAATTATACAGCGTGATTTTTTGATATTTCCTTCAGAAATGTACTTACGTTATAGTATAAAAGCTGATTTTTATATATGTTACTCAGGGAATGATTATATGATGTTTCCTCATCAGCCAGACACCTACCACCGTGGCAACCCCCCACCAGACACTTATCATCGTGGCAACCCCTTGCCAGACACCCTTAATGCTCATTTATTTGTAATTGTACTTACGTTATAGTATAAAAGCTGATTTTTATATATATTACTCGGGCAATGGTTAGAGGATATTTCCTCATCAGCCAGACACTTACCATCGTGGCAACCCCCTGCCAGACACCCTTAATGTTCATATATTTGTAATTGTATTTACGTTATAGTATAAAAGCTGATCTTTATATATATTACTCAGGCAATGATTATATGATGTTTCCTCATCAGCCAGACACTTACCATCGTGGCAACCCCTTGCCAGACACCCTTAATGCTCATTTATTTGTAATTGTATTTACGTTATAGTATAAAAGCTAATGTTTATATGTATTAGTTAGGTAATAACTAGATGATGTTTTCTCATCAGCCAGACCGTTTTGATAGTTCCAACCCCTTGCCAGACAAGCATGTAGGGTAGCTGTATTAGCGAGCGCGAGGCAAGATACATATAGCTGGGTGGGAGTGAGATAGTGAGTGATGTCTGTCGCGATCCTTCACCACGCTCTTGTATTTTACTGCACATGTATTGTTTATTACTCAGTGCGTGTTTACACCAGCTAAAATAATCTTATATTATTTTGTTAAGTATACATAATTATATAGCAGCAGTTGAAAAGGTAAAGGTAAAAGTTATAAAACAATCAAATGAGATAATACTCATCAATCTATTAAAATGCAACTTTAATAACATGTGCGGTCAGCGACTCACAAGAATTATGTACATGAATTGTTTATATTTGTACAAGAACATGTTAATTAACAACTAAAGTTATTATTATTATATTTGGTATAGTTAAATAATAATTACTATTTAATTATTAATACTTGACACAAACATATAAGATTATTTTAGCTGGTGTAAACACGCACTGAGTAATAAACAATACATGTGCAGTAAAATACAAGAGCGTGGTGAAGGATCGCGACAGACATCACTCACTATCTCACTCCCACCCAGCCATATGTATCTTGCCTCGCGCTCGCTAATACAGCTACCCTACATGCTTGTCTGGCAAGGGGTTGGAACTGTCAGAACGGTCTGGCTGATGAGGAAACATCATCTAATCATTGCCCGAGTAATATATATAAAAATCAGCTTTTATACTATAACGTAAGTACAATTACAAATAATTGAGCATTAAGGGTGTCTGGCAAGGGGTTGCCACGATGATAAGTGTCTGGTGGGGGGTTGCCACGATGTGTCTGGCTGATGAGGAAACATCATATAATCATTCCCTGAGTAACATATATAAAAATCAGCTTTTATACTATAACGTAAGTACATTTCTGAAGGAAATATCAAAAAATCATGCTATATAATTGACGATAGTAGACTGGTATTTTACACACCTTTAGCACCGTTTACCTGCCAAGGCCCCGATTACCCGAACTTCATTCATGGCCCATCGTTCTTACCTCTATTGGGAGCATGCACTGACAAAGTTTCATCTTTTATAAAATAACGAAGGTCTGGGGTCCACGGGCTCTTAGTCTATTAATATCACATATTATTTCATAAGATTTTAAACTGTTATTTCTTTGAAAAAAAAAAAAAGTTGTAGTTTGAGATTCTATTCAATCAAAGGTGATTGAGATGTTTTATTTTATTTTAATAATGTAATTGATCCGTCAGACCTCAACTAGTTGCTTAGGCATGGATTATAGAATAGTTTAGTATTCTAATTAGATCCAATTATCGATACAATTTATCGCCTTTGCAGTTATAAAAAAAAAAGAGCATTAAATTTGTTTAAATGTTATTCATTATTAATAAATTAATTTATGATTATATTTTTTCACAATTAATATTTATTTTTTACATGTATATGCCTTTTGGATGGGTGTCGATACTACTTATCTATAACTTTTTCTAACCCTCAGAAATGTAAAATTTTGGTACGCTCTCTCTATCTTTGTTGGTGTTGCCCGAATCGAAAAGATGCGTTTGCCTAAATTTTTTTTAATATTGAGGGTATTGCCCCAATACCAATACTGAAATTGAGGCAAACACATCTTTTCGATTCGGGAAACACCAACAATGATAAAGAGAGCGTACCAGCTCTGTTGATGCTTCTCGAATTTGTTGACAGTTCCTTGATCAGAAATTCAATGGAAAATAGTTTTGCTATTTAATAGTTGTCACTAGAACCTATCTTTTAGGGAGCTATATTTGAATTAAAAATAAAGTCACTTTTTGTCAACATTTTTTTTAATTTTTTGGGGGTTTTTTTGTTAGTGCTCTATCTTTGTTGGTGTTGAAATCGAAAATTTGCTGATTCTCAATGAAAGTAATTATTAATGAATTAATTATTTTGTAATAATTTTTTTAAGTAGTAGTACTCCTTATTTTATAATATATAGGTTATTAACATAATAATCATTTTCAGAATTTTTTTCACTAATAATAAATATATATAAATATAACCATTACCATAAGGTTAGTGAGAAAATCCCTCCTAGCTCAGTCCCATCAATCTATTCATGTAATTCATTGAAACCTGAGGTATTGCTTTGTCATGTAAGCGAATGGGACTCGATTGATTTATATATGCAAGTTGTTCATCCATGAGGTCGTGTATAAGACTTTCAAATACAATTGTTTTGTTTTTTTTTAAGTCTTCTTCGGCGAATGTTATCAAATTTTTCTTATCCGTTAACATACATACATATTAACATACATTATTGAATAGAAGTTTATATAAACCATAAATATTAAAAATATAAATTCTATAATATAAATCTCTCTCTCTCTCTCTCTCTCTCTCTCTCTCTCTCTCTCTCTCTCTCTCTCTCTCTCTCTCTCTCTCTCTCTCTCTCTCTCTCTCTCTCTCTCTCTCTCTCTCTCTCTCTCTCTCTCTCTCTCTCTCTCTCTCTCTCTCTCTCCCTCTCTCTCTCTCTCTCTCTCTCTCTCTCTCTCTCTCTCTCTCTCTCTCTCTCTCTCTCTCTCTCTCTCTCTCTCTCTCTCTCTCTCTCTCTCTCTCTCTCTCTCTCTCTCTCTCTCTCTCTCTCTCTCTCTCTCTCTCTCTCTCTCTCTCTCTCTCTCTCTCTCTCTCTCTCTCTCTCTCTCTCTCTCTCTCTCTCTCTCTCTCTCTCTCTCTCTCTCTCTCTCTCTCTCTCAATTCTCCGAAGTCTAGGAGTGGCAATTTAGCAAATCTAGTAGAAAATAATTTAAAATTAAATATTTAAAAATCATTATTTCCTAAACTAACATAGGTTGTCTATGAAATTCAAAAGTCGGAGAACTTAGTAGGTGCCATAGGAGAGTATCAATATAATAAAGAAAAATGTATAAAATGTCAAACTATTTTTCAAATAAACTTAATATCATTAATAATTTCTTTATTAAATTAATCACTCTAGACTATTTCAAGTGTTGTATGAATTTAACCTTCTCATCAAACACTAGATGACGTCAACTACCTTTGTTCTAAATATAATCTCACGTTCAAAGCTTTTTAAAGTGGCATAACTTATTGGTCGATTTTCGTACCAAACCGGTGGAATAATATTTTTATATTTTTTATAATAATAACCTACTAAAATTAGTTATTCAAAGTAATTAATCAAACACTAGTAATAACTATTTAATTAAAATAACCTATACCACTACAACTCATGAATGGCCTTGGATTCAGTAATTTGGTCAGGATGTGCTGTTTACTGAGACAACAGTTGCGGAAGGAGGAGATTTAGGTTTCTTACCCCAGTTAAGGGTTCCCACTTTATTGAGGCCAAGTTTGCCCCAGGAGGTTCTCTCACCTCGAAGTTGATCCACGCCTGAGCTAACAGAAAATAATCTTTCTCTCTTTAACCGGTCTTGATATCGGGCTTGGTAGTCAAGTTCCTTACTGAGCTTCCTTTCGTATCTATAGATTCTTATAGATACGGAAGGAAGCTGACTAACAAAAATAATTTTATTTTACAGATCGGCAACAATCACTTTGTTTTTTAAATTGTTAATCGCAACTCAGTTGTAAGTTTCAATTATTAAATACTATTCCTTTAGGATAAGATAGCGTACCTTACAGGAACAATTGGAAACAATAATCAATTTTCAGAGATAGTGACGACGAGCTATACCACTGTTGGTTAATTGAAATTAAGCTATTAGTGATCAAACTGCTGTTATTATACTAAGGCGGGTTGTAGTAATTGAATTGTAAATGGCCCTACTGATAACTGACTGTAGGTAATTATGGTAATACCAACCCCCCCGGTTTCGACTGATGGCTCTTCTGCAAGTCTGTCACCTGATAGAATTTTGCTGGTATATTGCTTTTCTTGTGAGGCGAATTTTAATTGCCATTTTCCGAGCTACAGGGACATTAAAGAATTTCAGAACTTTAGTAATCAGCAATGAATGAATCTTGAACATCCGACGTTGGCTACAATTGGTTGAACTTTTTAAAAACTAACATCTCATCATGATTTTATTTTTAATTTCAGCGTAGGTGACATGAAGGATAACTGTTTCGCGAATTCCCCACCGCTTTAATATTATCCCTGATATCAATTCTTACTATTTTTTTTTTTTAAAGTTCCAAAACATCAAACTTATTCTTTAATTCTAAAGCGAAATCCTTTCATATTAACTGATCTTTTAATAACTCTAGATTATATATATTAGACGTAATTTTATTTTTACTTTTATTGTTTATTATGAGTTTTTAACGTACTTTCGAGAAGACTTTCTTTTCCGATTGTCGGTTGATATATTTATTCCCTTCCAACTTTAGATTTTGCGTCCCCTAATATTATTTTCATACTGTATCGCGGTAGTTTATCGCTAACTCTCTCTAATGTATCACAGAATTCGCGTTTAACTTGATCGTCACTATCCTCGGTAGGAGATTTAATATTAATGAACGCAATCTTGAACCACCGACCCTGAAATATGGCCACCGATATCCTATTATTAATAGACTGTACATCCCTCAGAGCAGAAATTTATTCTTTATCAAAAACCCAGTTCCTAAACAATAATTATCAGTCCCTCCATAGCAGATAGTATACTTCCCTTCGGTTAGCGATCCCTCCCCCGGCCAACGAACCTCTTGCAATGCCACGATATCTACATCGTACCCCTTAACTTCGTTTGTTACCGATTTTTACCCACCCACTGAATTAAAACTACGAACATTCCATGTCCATATACTAATATCTCTAATTTTTAATTCGTACCATGAATGCTCTAAAGTGGACTACTACCACCCGGAGACCCGAACGGGGGGACTAGTTTACTTCCAGATAATGGGAGTTTCACCTCAGAGAGATCCATGATGGAAGGGGATATTTTCTGAACAAAATAATATGTAAGTAGGGTGTTCAAACCTATGCCACACCCTTCAGCGAGCTTGGGCCGCCCTTATTTGATGGTCAGCGAGTCCTCCGGAGGAAATAATAGTAGTGAAAATAAAATTTTAAAGTACCATCATTTTTTTTTTTTTTTTTTTTTTAAGTATACCAGGTATGCAAGTTTAAAATGTCGTTTATTTCTTAAAATATATACACAGTAATTTAAAAAAAAGTATAATATATTTTATTCAAAGTACTGACCATCGCTTTCTACACATTTTGTCCATCTCTCGGGCAATATATGGATACCATTCCAAAAGAATGCTTCATCTTTATTTGAAATCCATTCATCGAGCCATTTTCGTACGTTTTCGAAATTGTTGAAGTGTTGCTCCGCCAATGAGTGTCCCATCGATGAGAAGAGGTGATAATCAGAAGGCGCCAGGTCAGGTGAATACGGCGGGTGGGGTAGGAGTTCCCAACCAAGCAAGCGAAGAAATCGTTTCCTTAGTCAATCTGGCTGAATGTGCAGGAGCGTTATCATGCTGAAGAATGACTTTGGCGTGCCTGTGAGCCCATTCTGGGCGTTTTTCGATCAATGCGTGACTCAAATTGATCATTTGTTGTCGGTAGCTCGTAGTAGACTACTCCCTTCTGATCCCACCACACACACAGCATTGTCTTCTTCCCAAAACGATCCGGTCTTGCACTCGATGTGGATGGTTGTCCTGGCGTTACCCATGATTTTTTTCGTTTGGGATTCTGAAAATAAATCCATTTTTCATCGCCAGTTACAACTCGATGCAAAAAAACCCTTTCTTTCGTGGCGTAAAAGCAGCATTTCGCACACAGTTTTTCGTTTTTCCATCTGTCGTTCGTCCAATTCATGTGGAACCCATTTTCCAACCTTTTGAATCTTTCCCATAGCTCTCAGGCGATCGGAAATGGCTTGCCTAGTGACATTCAACTGTTCTGCCATCATTTGTTGGGTTTGGGTATTGTCTTCGTCTAATAAAGATTGCAATTCGAAGTCCTCAAACTTTTTTGGTCGATTTTCTCGTTTTTGATCAGTAACATCAAAATCACCACGTTTGAAACTTTGAAACCAACGTTCAGTCTCAACAAGAATTCCATGACATTCAGATGCCTTTTTCTTTTGATTAAATAAGAAAATCATGACATACCGCAAATGCTCTTTATTTGGCTTAAAATTAGACATTTTTAACACCAAAGAAAGGTATGATACGTCCACGTAAACGACTTAAAAACAACTGGCTTTTGTAAACAAATGACTAACAAACAAAATAGCGTTTAGAGATAAGCAAATCCTTCAATAGGCTAAGAGCGCATTCTATTGGAATTAAAACGACATTTTAAACTTGCATACCTGGTACACTCATCTTAGGGATCCCCTAAACAGATCTCTCCTCTAATGGGGGGACAAGACAGGTCCAAAAAGACCCCATCTCTTCAACTGTGTCTTCTAAGGTAAATAAATGCTTTTACAAGTTGAAGCTGAAGTCTGCAATTGTATATTCCTTTCTAGGGACTCTCATTCTTTAGGGTTGCAGAAGTTTGTTTTAGATTCACTTCGCATTGATCAAACTGATGCAGCTCTTTTTTGAGATTCACAAAGGCTCTTACTATTTAGTTTTTAGATAAGGAAGAGATTCGACAATTGAAAATTTGTGGTTTTTGGAGAAATATTTAAATTGATAATATTTCCTGTTATACGAAGCTGCTTATTGTTTTTTCTAATATTAATAATTTTAAAAATTAGTTTAAAAGTGTATTTATTAACTTACATATACAGCCCAAGAGCATGTTTTTTTCACGTAAAAATCAACAATTAAATCGCCGGAAGGCTACAAGAGGACTTGTTGAGCTAGTTGGTAGCAGCTGGAATTTGCAGTTGTCACTGAAAGCTGCTTATTAGTTAAGCCAGATACCGATGGTTGACCGCAGCTCCCAGGCATATTTATTAGAGAAGTTCCTCCACCAGAGCAATAACTTTAGCCTTCTATCTTTTAATAAATTCTTTATTTAATTTTTGAACATGACAGTTAACAATATATATTTTTTTTTATATTACATATATATATATATATATATATATATATATATATATATATATATATATATATATATATATATATAAGGCATATAGTAAAGTTAAACAGTTAAGAATATAATGAAATAAAAACAAACTAACTACCGGCAACCAATAAATTAAAATATATAACTATAAAAAAATAAGATAGCATAATTAAATCATATAAATAATTTTAGATCTTTGGTTAGGAAGTATTTTAATATTTAAAATTTTAAAATCCCTACAAAAAAACCTTTTTGAAATCAAGAAGTAACTACGGGCTTATTAAAATATTTATAATACTTAAACTACTACTAATATATGTATAATAATATTATGCATAATATATATACTTTTATTTTTAATTTAGTTTATGCTGTTATAATTTAGATGGAATAATGACGTTAAAATTGATTTTTGTTATAGTTTAGGAAGTTAATCGTTATAATGCACACATTATAACTAATTGTAAGATCAAATATAAGGACAATTATTACCATCAGCAGTTTTTAGCCCGGAAAACCAAACAAAAGCAACAACAGTTTCTCCTGCGTATTTAATTATTTCAATGAAAATACAGATAATTGAAGCATTGAAAATACAAACTGCAGAACAAAGAAGATTCGATTTTAGTAATTTATCAGGACCTAACGTACACATTCAGTACAGTATTGTAGAAACCAAACAAATTTGTGAGGCAAATGTATGCTAATTGCGTATTATTTCCAGTAGAATCACATATATACAAATGATCATAACAATGCAAATAAATAAACAGAATTAATTTAATGTAAAGAAAAGAGATCAAACCTGTAAATAGTTTTCTTTTTTAACAACCTTTTTCTCAATTGAAATTAATTTAGTTACTTAAATATTTTGAATTGCCAAATATTGAATAATCGTCATAATTATCATTGTTTCACAATATATTTTGTTTTATATGATGACTAATAACAACAACAACAACAACAACAATGGCGCTACGGTCCATGCAGAACCTTGGCCTCTTCCACGATTCCCCTCCATTTGTTCCTGTCACCAGCTGCTCTCCTCCAATACCTCACACCACAAGTGTCTTAAGGTCTGCCTCAACGTCTTCCCCCCAGCGCAATCTAGGCCTTCCTCTTTCTCTCTTGCCTCTCTTGCTATTTCTCAGACTGCAAAAGCAGCCAACTAGTCGGTTTTACCCAGTAGTTGACCCATTTCTGGTTTCAATGATTTATATTCTTATTGTTTACTAAGTGCAATTAAAGGAGCATACAAAGTAAAAATATCTTAACATGAGCATACCTAAATTATGTCAAATTCTCTTATGGAATAACAAATGAAGAAAATATTTTATAACTATCGTTAATTATAAGTTGGTAATACAATTCCGGAAGGAGAATTCAAAATAAAAAAAGACATTTTCTAGATGGACGAGATATCTAATTACAAGTGAGAGGTGGGGTCTGCGTTACCCCGAAAACCCCCTCCCCCCACCCCCTGGCGAAATTAACTACCCAAACCTTGAGCTAGACCGGCCTCACTAATTTCACCCAGTTATTTCTACATTAGCGTGTTCGCAAAATAATTGCAATAAATGACCAGGTGTGGGCTTTGTTTGGATTATTTTATCAAGATATTTTCTATCCTTAATTTAGCTACTGCTAGATGTAGATTGTCATTGACTCCATTCGAGAAGAATCAAATGATTGATGATTTATTGGTTTATTAATATTAAGACTATTTATTAAGACTCGTTTTTAAGATTAGCTCGGGTGTTTCCATTCATTCATTTATTCATTCGGCGCTACAACTCTATGTCGAGCCTTGGCCTATAGTATCAGCTTCCACCAATTGCCTCGATCATATGCCGCCGCCATCCAATTCCTCACGTCCAACATGGATCTGATTATTTGCTCTTTCCGGTGTTTATTAAACGAGAGAAACGATAAACTATGAAAGTTTCCAACTACTTTTAATGTACTATCAGGCCCTGTCAGAAATGAACGTACCGGTCAAACTGGTACGGCTTGTGAAAATGACGATGTCGGACTCGAGGTGTGCAGTACGAGTAGGAAGTGACTACTCGGATGATTTTGACACAAACTGCGGAGTGAGGCAGGGGATCCATAGAAGATGCAGCAAAGAAACTTGGGCTACACATTATTAAAGCTAAGACCAAATACATGAGATTCGGAGGATATGGACCAGGGATTTATATGGTCCATTTGTGGCTGGACCATATAATGTTGAAAATGTAAGCAGCGTTGTCTATCTCGGGTCTGAAATCGTATCTGGAAACGACATTTGCCGAGAAGTCAACAGTAGGATAGCAACAGCGAGACGGTGCTACTTTTGCCTTGCGAAGCATTTTAGAAGCAGGTTCCTGTCTAACAGGATCAAGACCACCCTCTACAAAACCTTGGTCCGTTCTGTATTAACTTATGGATCAGAAACATGGATCCTTAAGAAACAGGATGAAAATAGGCTTCTGATCTTTGAAATATCAATTTTGAGAAAAATTTTTGGTCCTGTTAAAGAGGGTGGAATTTGGAGAAGAAAAAGAAATGCCGAACTAGCTGGCCTGTATGGGGATATAGACTTGGACTAGTCTATCAAGACAGGGCGACTTGGATGGGCCGGGCACGTCGCATGCATGGATGACTCGGCTATATCTAGGAGGATACTGTCAGGAAGGTTGTATGGGCGAAGAAAAGTTGGCAGACCAAATGTAAGATGGGAGGATTCGATGACATTGGACGCACGGACTCTGCTGGGAGTCCGGAACTGGAGAGCTGCTGCAGCTGAACGGATTGACTAGCGAAAGCTTTTGGAGAGCGCCCAGTCTCGGTGACGGGATGTAGAGCCACCGATGTATGTATGTATGTTTAATGTACATAAGAATTGAATATATCGAAGGCCGCAGCCCTTACCTCTATATTCCATTCCGTTGCAGATATACAACGATTCAAAGACTTTGTTGAGGAAACCAGGTTTTTTTTTGCCATAAAATCATCAATATCTTTACTTTGTTTAAACATTTTTTAAATTTGACCACACTATCGGATTTAGCATTCCTATAACACCAAAGTACATGTAACCTTGAATTTTACAAACTTGGGACCTAAAGAACAGTTTGATCTTTACCTTATTTAGGTATGTTACAATGTATTATAATACTTCAACGCTCACCATCAGTTACTTGTGTAAATAAGATATTATGATAATCGCTTGATAAAATTTAATACGCTTAGTGTGATATCGTTGGTTTATTCATTCGGAGGGAATGTCCTCATTGATAAATCTTTGAAATGTTTGTGCAGCGTTACGTAAGCCGCTAGTCATCACGTCATGTAGAAAAATTTAAATGAGCCGAAAGGTGTTGTAATAGCAGGTTTACAAAAAAGTCTTCTGGCGCGACTAGAATTTTTGGTAGGCATGAGCTATATTCTTGGTTTTAAAGATGGTTTTGTTATCTAAGAAATTGGCAGAGGCTTGAATATTATGTAGGGGATACGTGCCGAGTAAATTGAGATCATCGTCATTTAATTGAGATCTTGTTTCAAGCCCCCAGTAATCTTATCTAGTAACAGTAACCTAGTGATAAATTGAAAGATGTGGGTTAGTGAAACATTTGCCCTTATTTAATTGAAATTTTATATTAGAAAATTTGAAAAATAACAAAATAAAGAAATATAATTTTAATTAGGTTCTTTAGTTACCACTGTAGGCTAAAATTCAACAATGTCCTATATTATTCTCTCAAAAAGGTCTTCATTTATGTATCTTAGCCTTTACATAAACTTACACAAATATGAGTCAACCATTAAGCATTGAATACCATTTTCTTTTTTATTCTTATTTTTGCTTTGGCTGACATAGACTCAACTGTAAGAGTGTGAACATAAATCTCTGGATCAACGAAATTCTTTTGACTATATTATACGACTTTCACAGATTATATATTATAATGAAATCTGGCCTAATTGACGTCCTGATGCACAATTCCAGTGTTTCCGTTGTCCTATTAAGCATTGCGTAGAAAAACACTCTTTCGCCTCACAGATAGATCCCGCCAAAGACACATTGCTGGATAGCGCTCTCACGCAGATTCCACTGGGTTTTCTTTACACTGGTGCCTCACTGGCTGAGATAATAGTGCTGGAATCTCTATGGGCATGACTTATGTCTCTATAATTAGAGGTACACGTATGGTTAGGTGATGTTTAATAAAGTATCATTGTAAAACCCTTAATGTTGGTATGAACATTTTTAAATATTAATAATAAAAGTAGTTAATAATATTTTTAAATGTTAATCACATTTTACATACGTTTTATGTATTAAATATTTATTACATAAATCAAACCACTTCCTCATTAAGATACTGACAGATACATTTTTTTTTTTTTTTACTTTTTAAAAAATATAATAGTACGTATTTTCATATTTATTAATAGACATGAACATGGTTGGTGATACTAAACATTATAAAGTATGGTTATAAGTGTTTTAAGTTAAATAATACCAAACATATAGTGAAATGGAGTTAAATAGGACGTACTATTTACGGATTACTGGAACAAAGCCCAACTTGCTCTTTCCGATAAGACTATTTTCTTTTCTTAATAATTTCATTTGTCTTCCATTATGTTTCATTAACTAAATTGCTAATACAAATATGATTTATGCCAATAGAATGCGCTCTTAGCCTATTGAAGGATTTGCTTATCTCTAAACGCTATTTTGTTTGTTAGTCAGTTTACAAAAGTCATAAGTCGTTTTATCATACCTTTCTTTGGTGTTAAAAATGTCTCCAAATAAAGAGCATGTCATGTTTTGTTCATCGAATTCAGACTTATTTGTGCTCCAACTAACTAAATTAAACTTATTTTAAATTTATTAAGATAAAAGAAAATAAACAAATAGAACAAAAATGAAGAAACCACCCGATATTTGGCCTCCAAACTTTTAACTATTCCAATGCAATATAAGCTAATACAAATATAAACCAATTTCTAGCAATAGAAAGAGATAAGGAGGAGACCTTAAAACCGCTTAGGAGCTGTACTGGTTTAAATGAAAAAAATCTGGTTTGACCCCTGTTATAAATTTGCTTATTTCAAATAATCATTGAATTTTTATTTATTTTAATTAATAATTTAAATAATTCTTTCCTTAATTTTTGTAATTTGATTATTTTAATTCAAACATGTAGATTGGGAAAAGCAGTAGATGATGCATAGACATTTTTTATTGTTTTCCCCAGTCAGGGGGAAATGTATTTTAAAGTTATTATGAATTAACAGCCAATGTCAAATTAATGAAACAAATAGAAGTTTTTTGTTCTGTTGAAAATAATTAAAACAACAAACAATAGTTTTTTTTCTAATTATAAAACAATCATTTTATATTATTTAAATTTAACTTCATCTTTCTTCATTTAGGAAAATCATTTATCGAGGCCCGAAGGAAGGGAAGATAGCTTTGCGCTGGGAAGATGTAGCTACCGCTGGAGAAATACTAATTTATTCGACTGAGTTGGGAGACGTGTATGGAATCCTGATTTAGCATCCCTGCTCATTATTGACCGGTCTCTTTTGCATATATTACAACACTTCTTGGGCAGAACTCTTATCGGAATATCCTCACGTTTTTATTCTGCCTCTTCCTCTCATCTTATTCTCTTTCAGAACTTTGATATATATCTGTCGTAATACTTCATCTATAGTTCTAGATCTTTTTTTTTTCTTTTTCGTTATCTTACTTCAGAAAGTTTTCTCTTCAAACTTAACAAACATTGCAGATGTATTCATTAAAAAACAAGGCTAAAATCCATTAAAAAAAAAAAAAAATTAAAAATTCAATTTCTCCCTGATATGAAAAAAAAAATGGATATGTCCACCTACAATCTACTGCTTTTCTCATTTTACATTTTACAATTTAACGATAAAATTACTTAAGCTAAATTAACAGTTTTTATTCGAAATATTTCCTATGTGCACTCATATTTCAATCCTTGAAAACAAAAAAACCCACCTTTATTCATGACCTCCTTACCCTGCGCTTCTCCATCCGCCTTTTAAATATTAGAACCCAACCCATCAACCTATATACTCCTACACATCGAACGCATCCTTCGAACAATCCTTTACTATCTGCGCTTCCTCTTTATAGAATTCATTGCCCATATCAATACGAAAAAGCACCACTCTTACTTCCTTTAAACATCATCTACTTCTTTACCTCCTGGATCTTCAATCTTCCGAGCAAATGTAAAACATGAATATTTATGTTATAATAGTACACATAAGATGTATCCTTTTACCAGATTTCTTTATTTATTTTGTAACTCATAATTTAAATATTAATCAATTTTTATTATTATCATTTCTTATAATTAATTATCATAGCCAGACGATTGTTCTATGTATTGTACTCGTTTGTTATTCTTAGGAGACAAGTTGTCCCAGAATAAAGTTCATTTTTCTTCTTCTTCCCCTTTTTAAATAAACAATGATGAGATAAAATAGGGATTTATACCGTGTCTTTTATCGTACTAACAAAAATAGCTCCAACACTGACAAAATCAATCCGAGCAACACCAACAGAGCTAAAGCTTATCAAAGATGCCCCAATTAAGAAATGTAGCCAAAACACACGACTTTTTAAATCCAAAAATATACCCGCATTTTTCGGTTTTTAATTTCTTGAGGGAACGGGAAAACTGATTTTGCTCAGTTTAAGAATGGGTTTATTATATCTGGGTGTGAGCTAAATGCCCATGATCCTGGCAACCGGTTCGAAGCTAAACATTGATGGGAATTAATATTGAAAAACAATTAGCGGGGCTTTGCCCAATTTTTCGGGACAAAGCAACGCAATGTCCCGATATAAGGACTTGGGGAAAAATATAACAAAACATATCAGTGAGCTTCTCAAGTCAACTGTATTTTACGAAAAGCACAATTTTTTTTTTTTTTTAACACAGAACAAAATGCAGTAAATCTCAGTGAATGCTGATCTCGGACTAGTCTTCTGAGAAATATATCATTTTGTGAAACCTATTGCTATTGCTTTCATTATAACAATATCTTTATTCTCAACAAAAGTGTCTTCATTAGCTTCTGGAAATTTGAAAGTATTCTGTAGTTTATGAGTGCGGGGATTTGCCCTATTAACAGTGCGTGGCTTTGCTCCATTATTACTTTTCTAAAATATTAGTTCCCCCAGCTATGTAAACAATTGATTTGAAGCAGGGACGTGAAATTAAAGCATGAGGCTCATCACTGTAAGTTTGTCTTTGGAAATACCTCAAACCATATTTAAAATAACTGACTTAGAATAAGAAAAAATATTACATTAAAACAGAGAAAAATAAACTTACCTCATTTATTTAGCCAATGTTAACACTGCCACAACGAGTTTTGGTGTGCGATCGGAGGCTATTAAGACGAAGCTGATGTCTACTTTCCAGACATAACAACTAACAGATTTCCCTATAAAAACTACCTGCGTGCCTTTTTCCAGTGCGGGTCTTTGTCCCTTCCTACTGTAGGGTGTCCCAGATCTAGTGTACCAAAAAAATTGGGTAATACTGCATACTAAACAGGGTAGAATGGCGCAGAAACTAGTTTCATATCTCAATCTGTTGAGGCGATAGAATTATTTTTGTTTTTATTTTTAAAATCTTTATTTTTTCTGAAAAATAACAGTTTTCTTTACTTTGGTTTAGCGTAGAAACAATAACGATGATATTTTCTTAATCAACATTAAATTTTCTAAAATATAACATAAGTTTAATTATTTTAGAGGGCCTTTTAACGCGCAAAACACAAAAAATTTATTACAACTTAAACTTTTAACATTTTTTGAAAATTTCTCACTCCCCACTGGAGCACCCTAGAAGCCGTCAAATTTTCCGAAAACGGAATTTAGTTAGCTTTTTAGTGGTATCATGATACAATTGCACTTCACCTTTCAAGTCTAACAGAAGTTTTTCTGATGAAAAACACGCTAGGGACTTGATTGCTTAACGTACCTACTAGATTGAATAAATGTATTAGTTATTTTATCTCTTGTTCATATGCATGAAGGGTAAAGAGTTCTGAAGGTGGCAAGCCCTCCTTCCCCCTCCCCCCCAAAAAAAGATCTTATTTATAGGGAGTTAAGGGGGGCCCCAAATTTTTGCTGATTACCTAATGTTACATAAACGTACTTTTTTCTTTCTTTTTTGTTTTTAATATAAAAAATAGTGATTAAGGATTATTTGAAGAAATTAAATACACCAACAGAAAAATGACATTTTATAATGTGCCTGCTACTCATTAGCCCAGACAATGATATCACGTTCTGATTAGTTAAGCTTTGTAAACAATTATAACCCACTGTTTGCAAAGGTCATAAGAAGTTGTCCTCTTATTTCATGACTGCATCAATTGCCATTCACTCTTCTTCAGCCATGGACTCACTATAAGTGAGTACGCAGATATGATTTTCGTCTACGGGTTCTGCAATGGCAATGCGCTAGGAGATCAGAGAGAGTATCAGAACCGATACCCAAATCGTCGGGTTTCAAGCTAGCAATCAGCAAGAATTTGTGTCCCCCCTCTTAACTCCCTATAAATAAGGTTTTTTTAGGGGGGGAGGGGGAGGGAGGGCTTACCACCTTCACAACTCTTTACCCCTCATGCATATGGACCAGAGATAAAAAAAAAAATAATACACTTATTCAATCAAGTATTTATTCTCTAGCGTGTTTTTCATTAGAAAAACTTCTGTTAGACTGAAAAGGTGAAGTGCAATTGTATCATGAGTTACACCACTTAAAAGCTAACTGAATTTTGCAGTTTTCGGGAGATTTGACGGCTTCTAGGGTGCTCCTGTGGGGAGTGAGGAATTTTCAAAAAATATTAAAAATTTAAGTTTTAATAAATGTTTTGTGTTTTGCGCGTTAAAAGGACCTCTAAAAGAAAAATTAAAATAACTAGACCTATGTCATATTTTAGAAAATTTAATGCTGATTAAGAAAATATCATCATGTTTCTACGCTAAACCAAGGTGGAGAAAACTGCCATTTTTTAGAAAAAATAAAGATTTTAAAAATAAAAACAAAAATAATTCTCCTCAACAGATTGAGATAGGAAACTCGTTTCTGCGCCATTCTACCCCGTTTAGCATGCAGTATTACCCTTTTTTTTTTGTTTTACACTATGTCTGGGACACCCTGTATATCTCCTATACGGTAGGTCCTAGCGGTTTTATTTAACAAAAAATGGTTTCTATTAAATTTCTGATTCGGGCAACATCAACAGAGCTAGATGCTGTATAAATGTTACCTGTGAAAAAAATTGTTACACCACAAAAATATAGATAGCTCCCAGCCATAAGACGTATCCATTTTAAAAAAATAATTTTCACAAGTCGCATTATAATAAGGTATAATAATTATCTTTATATTTATGTATCAAAGTATTGAACAAAACTTCTCATTATGCATCATATGAGCAGTGTCAATACACGGTTTTCAAACTGATGGATCACAAATAAAACGTATTCCTATTATTCACAATCGACAATAATACGAAGCGTATGAATATTTATATCATTCTAATCGATGAATCGTTAATATATATTGCATGTTCAATCAAGCAGGCCGTGATTCAGATCTAACCACCACTGGCCGCCCATTACCCAGAGAGCTCCTGCCCCGATCGTCGTGATCGCAGACTCAATAGCCCGGTAGGAAATTGATGGTGTAGTAGACATGGGGATTAGTGATTAGTGATCTCTACCACAGCTGCACTGCGGTCATCGCTACAGCTTATCTACCCTATCTCCATCTTCTATTTCGTCTTCGGCTGTAAATTTAAATAGAAAAATATTAAATACACAATTATTATAAATAATAATAAGATCAAATCATGCCTTAGAACCATGATGATAATATTATTATCCTTTTATCTATAAATTTTACTTTCACTTTAATTTATTTTAAGGTTGATGTTTTTCATAATAGCGGGAAGGGTAGTGTTGTAAATTTAGAAAAAAAAATGTAGTAATGGCAAAATTTCAAGAAATGCTGAGAGAGTTTTCATTGTTTCATAATTTACATTAATAACTTCTTATATCGTCTAATGAATTGATTCATAGATGCACGGGCATACAGGGAGCTTCCTCCGTGAGAGCGATCCAATTTTAAGATATTGAAAAGGAGTAATTAATGAATCAAGGGAAGAACTTGGTGAATTCCGCCGTCTGAATATAGAACTGAAGTCACATAAAAAACAAATTTCCTCATATCAAGGTGATAAAGAAACACACCTTATCACGCGTTTAAAATAAGTTTTCAGGATTGGCCATTATTATCACACTGTGACCGATGTCATTTATTATTTTTTTTTTAACAACCATACCGATTGACGCCGCGGTCAAGACTCGACCGTCGCGGTAGAACGCCTTTTATGTGACGTGAATGAGGTAGTGCCTGGCAGTAGAACGTAGCGGTCATCTTGCGGTGATGTATTATCACTGAATGCCACGCTAGGCTGCACCATGAGTGCCCAGGCCTTAAGCTTGCGGTAATTTCAAATGATAAAATAATTCATTGTAAATCTCTATGTACGAAATTAGTTTAATAACCACTCATATCGTAACATTGGAAAAAACAAAAATCTTGGGCTGGGAATTAATTCTTCTTCTTCTTTTGCTCTACAGCCCGTTGTGGACCTTGGCCTCCTGAACAATAATTCTCCAGACATCCCTTTCCATAGCTTGCTTCCTCCAGATAATCACTCCTAGCCGTTCAAGATCATCGACCACGTCACACAGCCATCTTCTTCTCAGCCTTCCCTTTCTTCTTGTACCAAATACCTTACTTCGGAGCATTGTTTTTTGGGTTCTGTCCGCAGGCGTTCTCATAATATGTCCCAGCCGTTCTCGATTCGGCGGGGTTTTATAGAACTCACAATTTCAGTTTTGTCAAACAGCTCATATATCTCTTGGTTTGTTCTTATCCTCCATTCTTGAGTTCCTACATGAAAAACAGAACCATATATTTTTCTAAGAACTTTTCTTTCAAAGACTCTCAAAACATTTGTAATAGTGGTGGTAAGCGACCATGTTTCTAAAAATTAATGAGTACAAGAATAACATTATAGTCTTGAGAAAAAACGAAACCCGTAAACCTTTACAAGTGTTACGCAATTTAAAATCGCATATTCCAATGTGTTGTTAGTTTTAATCGATTCTTAAGACGGTAAAGTACCACGGAACAAAGTTACCGGATACGCCTCCCAATAGAACGAACCCCTTTCTTACGGACAATCATTAAATGTCAGGCATCACACTGCGCAGGACCTCTATGCGGTCAATCAAAAATCAAGATAAATTTCTGAACGTACATTAAGTTTTTATTTTTATATATTTATAAATAACAAAATTCTTATTATATTTAACAACCACTGCTAGCACAAGTTGTACTTCTTAATAAGTAAAATTACAGATTATCATAATTTATTATCATTAGATAAATATGTAAATATGAGTACGTAATATTGATTGTCATTTGCTGATATCATTCATTGTTTTACCGGTAAAATAAGAATTTTTTTTTTTTTCAGAAAAGGAAAAAGGAATTTAGGCGGTTTAGTAGGATATACTCATTTTCAGGAAGTTTATTAACACATTTTTTATCCTCTCCTCATGACTATTTTCTTTGAGATGCTCTTTCTTCAGCTCATAAAACTCTTCACAATAAACCTTGCAATATATTCTTGCAATATGTCTTGCTTACTGCATTATATTAAGCGTATTGAGTAGAAGTAGAACATCATTAAGATATACTTTATATTTATAAATCTCTTTTGATGTATTTAAAAATCCCACAATTCCGTATGTGGTAATTCAAAAATATTTTATATCTTCTAACTCTATTCCTACCCAGGAAGAACTGTTATAGAGTCCTTTACCCATTGCATTTAAAATTTACTGCTATTAGCGCTATATCGTGGTTCTATAAATCAGAATCATTATGTTAAAATCTTTATTTGATTAGGTTTCATATAAATGAGAGTTTTAACTGCCATCTTATGATGCTAGTAAAATGCATATTATAAATTATTCAAATCAGTTACTTCAAGCTGCAATTGATACTATTTGACTGCAATATAAAACTTTGAGATAATCATTTAATATTTGGCAGTTTTTCCTTAAAGAATTTGACCTTGGAAAGTTCTAAGAATGATTAATCCCTCAAACTTATAAGCAGTATTATTAGTATGATACGGCAAGAGATACCACCCCACCATATTCTAGGAGGCGAGCTTCATATAGGCAGCATCAGGAACATAGGATCAGCTAATCAAGTGAGTTCCTGGGACTGGATATTACTCCTCCGGCCTGGAACTAATATGGATAAAGTTGTCCAATCCTCTAAGGATTAGAGGATATGACTGGAAAAGCTTTGGAATAGTTTGGAGCCAGGATTAATTTCTAGCTTCTGTTCGTGAGGGAGGTTAGGGGGGTGGTTAAGGGTGGTCCCGACTCCCGATCATCAGGGGTCACCCTTCGACATCTCATGCTCCATATCAATTTATCAGTTTCCCGTTTAACCGATAGGAGTGAGAGGCCCGAGAGGATGTCTTCAAATCCCTGGGGATTTTCGGATTATGGCTTCCAGCTGGGGTGTCCTCAATTGGCCGGGGGTATTGAATTACACTTGAGCGGCTTCTAGATTAAAGTTGATGACTCTAAGGAGTTTTTTTAAAAATAATAAAATAAAATAATTTGAGTGTTAAGTGAATTAAACTATATATAAATAAAATTAAATATTCAAATATTCTTAAATTTTTTTTTTCGAGTATTTTACTTATCTTTATATTAAATGCTTGGCTAATGATAAATATTTCATATTTTTACTGTTGTTTAGGAGTCTAATGTCAAAGTAATTAGATAATAGAAATATTGATTTAACATTCAAAAACTGTACAATACAAATTGTAAAAATATTTTTTTTCTAAATTCATTAAAGATATTTAAACATGAATAATATAATATTATTCCTTGCAATGATTTAATTCCACTGAAGGTAGCAGATCTGCCAGGATCTGACGATTTTTGATAACCGAAGGACATCCTTCGCCACACCTGCCCGACAAAGTAACATATTCCTTTTGTAGATTGAATTGTTTCGTTTTTGAAAATTTAACTCTCACTTACTATATTATTTAATCTTTTTGACAGGAAATTATATAGTAAAGGATACTATTATGAGATTTACCTAGATCTAGTGATTTTTCATGACCGCAAAATATTGCGTAATTGTTTTCACTAGGAAAAATAATGGTTTTATTTACAAAAAGGATACTCTTTATTTCCGTTTAATCCTTTGAAATTTGGTAATTTTGGTCATTGTCTAACACATTCTTCGGGAGGTTGAAGATAGACTCTCTCGACCCTATCCATCCTCACCTTTCGATTCTTTTTACTAAATTGGTAAAATAAAGAAGCGTGGCGGTGGGGGTTAAGAGATGGGCTTTGAAAAAGCCACTGAAGGATAATAGTTTCATATCTGTCAGAATCTGACAATTTTTGTCGGCCGAATTAGCCGGATAGGTAATGTAAATAAATATTCGTAATATCTTATATTAATTAGATATTATTTACAAATAAACTGGTATTAATTTCAAATTTAAATAACAAATTATACAATACCTATTAGCCTGTGTTTCCTTTCAAAATATCAAGAAATGAAGACTCTAACCTGTAAAAAACAAAATAATGTAACAACTATGAATAATCAAATAATAATTTTAATGTTCAATTATATTACATTTTCATCTACAGGGTGAGTATCTCTTAGTGTAAAAAAGAATGGGTGACTAGATCAACTAGATCAAAAGTGTAGCAAAATGCCGCAGTCCTCACCTTTCTATTCCAATCCGTAGCAGATATACGATAAATCAAGGACTTTTTTGAGGAAACCACTTGTTTTTTTTCCATAAAAGCTGTAATATCTCCATTTTGTTTAAATATTTTTCAAATTTTGACCAAATTTACGGATTAAGCATTAAATTATCTAAAAGATGAGTACCAGTAACCTTGAATTTTACAAACTTGGTATCTTAAGAACAGCATGATCTTCACCTTATTTGGGAAAGTAACAATGTTTTATATTACTTCAACGCTCACCGTTTTTCAAAATACACTATCCACAAAATGTCAAATCTTACAAAAACTTGCTTTCGAATGATTTGTTCAACCTAATGATTTTGCTTCAATTTCATGGAGAAACTCAACCGAAAAAACATGGTGTTCTCATTTGGCATACAAATCAGTCACTTGTGTAAATAAAACATTGTGACAATCGCTTAGTGAAAATGTACATTTTAAACATATCAAACTCTTCATTGGAATAAAACACCCTGAAAAAAATTATTGTTTAATAGAAATAAAGGAAAACTGTCAATAAAGTGACACCAGATTAGAGGATCTTATGTTATTACATTTATTTATTTATTTATTATTTTATTATTATATTATATTATTTATTTATTTATTACATTAATTTTATTATATTTTCAATATAATATATAAAATCCAATGATAATGAACATAGACCTCAATTTTGCCGTTAGCTTCTAAATTCAGATTGTGTTGAATAATACTACTTTTTGAGGAGAATTTTATGGACAGATGAGTCTGTTTTTACAGGTGAGGCATTTCTACCTATCCATGTACATCGTTGGTTTATATTTGTATTGCTGTCGAATAGTGTTGAAAAATTATAGTTTGCCCAACAGATTGAACGATGATATTACTAAGATTTGTAACGAAATATCCTACAACTTCATCACGATAGTCCACCTGATGCCGGCAAAATATGATTTTCCAACACCATGGTGTTCCGCCACATTATTCGAAAGCAATACAAATATAAAACAATTCCGAAAATGTGGTCGAAATTTGAAAAATATCTAAACAAAATGAAGATATTACAGCTTTTATGGAAAAAATTGTGGTTTCTTCAAAAATGTATTTGATTTATCGTATACCTGCTACAGATTGGAATAGAAAGGTGAGGTCTGCGGCATTTTGCTACATTTTTGATCTAGTTTCACCCATTTTTTTTTCACTCTAAGAGATACTCACCCTGTGTATATATATACAAAAGTACTTAAGTGAATTAAACCAAAAAAAAAGGAAAGGTTTTAAATAATAACGCAATAACTAGTAGTTGAAATAATACTGACTTTATTCTGCCTCAAATCTGCTTATCTACTCTTTGTTGTTAGAGCTTGTTGTTGTTGTTGTTAGGATTAAGTTACAATACCGTGTAGGCCTGTCACTTAACTTATATATATAATATATATATATATATATATATATATATATATATATATATATTATATATATATATATATATATAATATATATATATATATATATATATATATATATATATATATATATATATATATATATATACTATAATTTCATCATGATAAACTTTTATAATACTACTTACAAATATCTATAATAAGCAATATATGAAGTACTAATAATGATACAAATTGAGTGTATGGTTATTTAAAAACACAATTGTAAGAATGTATTGTGCCGACGTTTTTGTTAACATTTAGAACCTTCATTAGGATTGCAAGACAGATTAAAAAAAAATAAATAATGGAAATATTATGCATTATTGCAAAATAGTGACTCCCAGATACACAATACTGCCCGCTGGCCTCTTAGCGATTCCTGCTACCTTATAGGTTTTAGGAAGAGGACGCTTATTTTTCTGGAAGGAGAAGATAATGCAGTCAGTCTTCTTGGGGTTAACTGCAATATTTAATCCTTCCAATTTTTGCGTGATTTCATTACAAACCTCCTCCGCCTGCCGTAGAGCCTTCGTAGCGTTTAATGAACTGCTATATATAGCAATGTCATCGGCGTAGGCCGCCACAGTCGCTTTTTCTGTACCTAGCACCAACAGTTTCAGCCGTGTATATTGAGAACAATACTGGAGAAAGCACAGACCCTTGAGGGACGCCGCATGTGAGAGGGACTTCTTTGGATAATGCCTGGCCGACTCGCACCCTGATTTTACGATGATCAAGAAATGACCACAATAAAGTTGAAAGCTGCTCCGGAATTCGTGGTCCTGCAGTATCTTACATAGGAACCCATGTGACACTGAGTCGAACGCCTCCGTGCAGGTCAATTGATCTCATTGCAGTCACTTCATTTTTAGCAATGTGTTGGCTTACTTCCGCCTGTAGTTTCGCCAGATGGTGTTCCGGGCTGAGGCCGGCCTGGAATCCGGTCTGCTCGGGTGGAATAATTGAGATTTCTGAACAGAAAGTTTTTAAATAATTTAGAATAATTTTTTCGAAAATTTTGCCTAAGTGCGGAAGTAAGCTTACTGGTCTGTAATCAGCTGCCTGAGTGCCAGTCTTTCGCGGGTTTCAAAAGCGGGAAGAGAGTGGCCTGTTTCCATGCCTTTGGAAAGTACCGTAGCCTGAGGCATGAATTATAAAGATTGGTAAGGTGGACTATACCTCTCCTGGGCAATTGTTTTAACAATATTGTTTGTATCCCATCATGACCAGGGGTTTATTTCCCCTCGAACGACGAAGGATGGCCTTCAACTGTTTCGGGGATACGAACATATAGTTGTTTCCAGGCTCTTCTATTTCAGGTGCTTCTAGTGGGGTCCCAGTACGCCTTTTTATGGCCATATCGTAATGGTCCACGAACTTCGATGCTTGTTCCTCTGCTGTAAGCAATTTGTCACCATCGTGGGGAGCATCATAGAAGTTCTCTTTCTTGTAGACGTTTTCAACAGTCTCCAAAATTTTCTATGGTCACCGTGTGTGCCCTTAATTTCTCGGCCAAAGAGTGGTCCTCCATTGTTTCATGAGGTTTGCGGATTTGGGTAGTGAGAGAATTGACGACTGATTTGACCTCGGGTTGATCCCTGGTCCTGTACCACTTATTCTTCCACTTATTGCGTAATGCAATCAGTGTCAAAATGTGGTCTGGCGGTGTTCGCAAAGCAGGTGGAAGTTCGCCTTATGTCTAAAGGTATGGCTATTGGGGTAAACGACGGTGTAAGGACTTTTTAAAATTTTTTTTTCCAGCTTCATTTGATGAAGAATTGTTCCATAATGGATGACGAGCGTTCAGATCACCAACGATCCATGGTTCGCTCGCTTAGCGCATTCATTTAAAAGCTGAGAGAATTCCCTTACAGAAGACCTAGGTCTTCTATAAATTCCAGTGATCACAGTAGGCTTTTCGAGAAGGACTTGGATTGTTTTATGATGAATCCTAGGATCTGTAATAGACACTGGAGTAGGAATTTCTCTCCACCTGGTTCCGTACCTTACGGCAATCAAAACACCTCCTACAGCTCCGCTTGACTCATCTCCAGTCAGCTCGTATCCTGGCAGCCGTAAGTGCCGAAAGTTTGTTCGCGTGTCAGTGAGTATCACTACGGGTGGGTTGGGTCTGTGCTATCAACGCATAGATTTCAGTTATTTTGGGAATTAGTCCGTCAGTGTTAAAATTTAGCAAGGAGAGTTGCGTATTCATTTCGTTGCTAAGATACCTGAAAACATGTTAATGAATGAAGTAATTTGTTGAGTCAGTTCGTTTATGGACGTCGTCAAGTTGAAGTCATTTGTTGGGTCTGGTTTGTTATAGACGTTAACAAAGTCTCCACCCAAGGAGAGTGGACTAGCTGTCTCTGTCCGTTTTGCATAAGTGTCATTTATGTCGTAATGTTTGTCGGTCCGTTGCGTCGGTTTTGGTGGGTGCCGGGGCTTGACAGTCGATGGTGCTTCTCGATCAGATTCAAGGTGGACGTGAGCCGGCGCTGCTGTAGGCTTGGATCTCAGTTGTATCCTCTTCTTCAGTTGCTCTATTCTTTCCAGTAGCACCTTTCTCGCTGAGCAACCAGTAAATGACGCCACATGCGTCTCACCGCAGTTGGCGCATTTAACCGGTGTATCCTTTTCGGGGACACTCCATTAACAGCGTGGGGTCCTGCACACCTCACACAGACGATACTGCTCTACCACAGTGGTTTTTTGTGTGCCCGAAACTGCTGACATCTATAGCATTGCACTATTTTTCTTTTTCTTCCCCTGTAAGGCTTCACATTAAAACGTACCATATTAATTTGTCTAAGTTTTTAGAATATCTTCTATTTTGACTCCTTATTAAGAAGGATAAGAAAAAAATATACATATATCAATGATGTTTTACAATATTACTGGGTTGGAGAAAAAGTTAATTTTTATTTTAATTTTATTCTAGTAGTTATATTTAATGTTTAATTACATATTTTAATACCTTATTCAATGAAAGCATACCATACGCGTTTGATCTGATGAACGTCACATTCAAGGGAGCATTTTTTATATAAAGGTAGTCAGCGAAAAACTCAATCCAGCAAGTAATTCCCGTCCTGTACTTTTTTACTTCTGAAAAGTGAAACATTCAGAGTAACATCATCGAAAGTAATGTGATGTTATGAGTTAACTAACATTAACCTTTAACACAAGTTTATAACTAGTTAAATTTTTATTTACAATATTACAATAAAATATAATAATTTTCACTAAAATGGTCTAAAATGGTTGCTTGAATTAACAATTATTGTAAACAATTTGTTTTAAGGAATGATTTTTACAAATGAAATGTAGAGATATCCCCTGGCTGCCTCCTCCCTCCCCGCGTTATCTCCATTACTCTCAACATAGGTTTCTGTATCATTTGATTTACCGGGTTTTTTTCTTCCTGGTCTAGTTCCTGCGAAATTCAAGGGATATCTTCCAATTTTATATGTTTCCACCTAATAAAAACATTCCGAACAATTAGTACTTCACTCAATAAGATAAACAAAAGTGAAAATGCAAAAGAATCATACTTAAATTATTTCAAATCCAGCTGATATCCGAGAAAGGGACGAGAAAAAACAAAACGAGGGCGGTCGCTTGTTGTACATTGTGCAACACTGAAGACTAAATATTTTCCATGCAGGAAACTATCACTTCAATCAAAATGAAAAATAACTGGCGGCAAATAAATGAGTATCTCGTGGAATAGCTAAAGCCAATTTTACATTAAGCCAACCGGAAGCGAAAGAGAGAGGGAGGAAACAGGTCGAGTGTTGTATAAAATACAACGGCGCGACCGGTGTGGAGGGTTAATTACATGTTAGCATACGTTATCTTAAAATCACTAAAAAAGAACATAAATTCAATGTACTAAATGGGAAGAGAGAGTACCCTCATTAGAAAAGTATTAAATAATTAAATTTTCAAAAAGGACAACGATGGCGAATTTTCAAAAAGGCTAAACTGGTGGCCTATCCTGCAACTATTAAAAATCGTTAAATCCTGAAAGATCTGAAGCCAGTGAAGGATATTGGTTTCAGATTTGCCAGAATCTGACGATCTTTGACGGCCAAAGTCCTTCCCGACTAATTAGTTAGTCGGATATAATAGGAAATTTTTTTGAAATCTTTCCGGATTTAATAATTTTAAACGGTTGCAGGATAGCCCAACATTGCTGTCTATTTAACCGTCATTGTTGTCCTTTTTGAAAATTAAATTCATTGTTGTTTTTTGTTTTTTTTTTAACAAGGACTCTTTCTTTCCGTTTAATCGTCCTTTTAGTCCCTGTCTAACATAACACTAAGTTAGCTCTGTAACACTAAAACTTATAAAGGGACTTGGGTTCGGTACATAGATAAGGATGTACTGTTTCAGGGCCAACGGTTGTAAAAGAAGGAGATTTGGCTGAAATCACGCTGAACCACCAGGTTTACCCCCAATGAAGGGTACCCAATTTTTAGAGGCTGGGTGTGCCCCGGGAGGGTCTCCTGATCTCGAAGTCGAGCCACGAACAAAATAACAGAAAATAAATATTCTACCTTCAGTCGGACTCGGGCCTGTCACGTGCCTTACCCACTGAGCTACCGCGCCTCCCACGTGGAGTTATGCTGCAAATAATTCAATTAGTAAATTTACATTTCATGAGTTTAGTACAATGCAACTGTTTTAATAGTAATTTAACAGTTCATTAATTGTATGTTCAATACTTAAGACGTTCAGAATCAAAACCTGTTACTACTATTTTTCAAAATCTTACAAAAAGAAGACAAAAAATTACAAATTACTAATCTTCGGACAGACGACTTGATCACACTAATAAACAACCTGAAATATTGTGTTGTTGGATTGGCCTCAAACGTATGAATTCCAATGCAAGCCAAAAAATTTCTATTTTTTGAAAGTCGGCCCAAAAATTAATTATTCAGTAATGTTCTGCTCTTTAGCGAGTTTTCAAAACTCTTTTATTTATCGTAGATTATATATGTTTTGGAATTCTGTATGTTTTTTGAACTGATGATCAATGTTCAAGATTCGAAATAAGTTTACAAATAAAAATATTTCCAATATACGTAGCAATTAATATATCAATTCCATGTTTCTTCTATATCATCATGCGCACCTCAAGTGACGAAAATAAAGAACTCACATAATAGAATTTACTGAAAACTGAGAGTCGGTACATAAATTAAACAGTCTGTAAACAAACTATGCGATAAAATCCGATTGAGATTCAATTTTTGTTAGGATCTAGTGGTTTTTTATCTATTACCATGTAGCCATATTAAATTACATTAAAAAAAGTATATAATTTTCGAAAAAAGTCTTAACGAGTTTTGATCCTAAAAAACTCACCTTGAATACGAATTTTTAATGTGTTCGCAAAGGAGTTACAGTTAAATACATCTTAAAAACAGGAACTGATGTTATTGTTTCCTTTATTAGTTAATTCTAATTTCTTTTTTTCCTCAGGTCCCGTTATTTTATTTTCTTAGGAGTAGTACTAGAACAAATGGAGATTTTTTTTTTATTGAGCATGTCGTTAAAGAAAATAAATAGAAAAATAATTGAAACATCTAAAGCAAATAGAAAGAGCACATATCATAAACAATTCATCAGATTTAAGAAAATCAGTATTCTCTAGAGAGGCCTGTGGTGGCAGCTTTTGATAAATGGGCAGCCATAGATATTAGACCCTGTAGCTGTTGGCTCATATTTATATCCAACTCATTTTCCACTACGGCAGAATAGAATAGCCTAATGTTATTTTAAAAAAGAGATCATTATGTAACTTCATTAACTATATATATATATATATATATATATATATATATATATATATATATATATATATATATATATATATATATAAAATCACAATTTTGACCTAAGATAGATCACGTGAAGCTCTTGTAGTTCTTTCCTTACGACACGCCCAACTGATGTTCACGTTCGGGTAGTCTGTAGTAGTCCAGTCAATAGGGAAAATTCTCTCCTAAAAATAAGGGCTGGTAGCAACCCGCACAGAGTTGTAGAGGGCGATGAAAGAAGTATTTCTGTCAAAAGTGCCCCGAAGATTTGGTGAGTTTTTTAGAGTTAGGGGCACGAGAACATGGCCAAAAGCAGGTTTTCAATTTATAAGCAAATATAACGCGGCTTTTCATAAAATGTTGTATATAAAAGTTGTAGATAATAAAAATATCTACAATTTAAGCCATTGATCGTTCGATTCTGATGATTGGTTGTCGTAAAAAGTGCAAAAAACCCTCTAAAATGTCCCTTTTTTGCATAAGAATTATTGTAAACAAAAAGGGCCTTTTCAATACTTTTTATTGATGAAAAAGGAAGCTCTTTTAAACCCAAAGAAAAATAGGATCTACCCCGTCCTCCTATCTTTATTATTTACTGAGATATACCTTTTGTTTATCTCGATATCGATATTTTCAATGCAAAACGGGCCGTTCGTGATTCACATTTTGAACTTCGGATGACCGGGATATTATTCTTAAGGGCTTATATTTTCATTATGAATTGCTAAAAAATCGATTTCTTTGAAAAAACATGCAATAAAATCGACTTGAAAAAGCGCCCGTTTTACAGCTATAAACAATTGAAGCTAGAGCGTCCGGTATTGAACCGATTTTGTTATAAATATAATAAATTAAAAGCTTACCTCTCAACGATTGATTTGAGCTATTCAAAGTGTAGCTACCATAAATAACAGCCGAGTTACGATTTTTTTTTTTAAATCACTACGTCATTGTTATGGCTAATTAAAAAAAATCAATCTCCAAATAGTACAAAAGGGTGGATGGGCTTTCGGGAAACTTACTCGACAAGTTTTCAGTATCATGTGTCCCAAATTATTCCTTTAAAATTTGCGAATAATCCTCCTAGCCAGTACGATACAATTTTCACAGTGTTGATTGAAGCGTCAGCACGAGCCCGAGCTCTTAAACAATCTACTGCTTTCGTGACCTTTGATCAGCCTCTTTACTGGAAAGCACGTGAATTGATAGCGTCGATTGATCCATTGAATGATCCACACGGGCTTCAATCTGTAATTGTACGGTTAGGAGGATTTCACACTTTGATGTCATTTCTTTCTAGTATTTTATATTTGATGGATGGCAGTGGCTTAACAGAAGCTTTCACAATTATATTTGCAGCAAACTCTGTCGAAAAATTTCTTTCTGGCCATGCATTTTCACGTGCGGTTCGAGGACATATTTTAAATTTTGTTGCTATATGCAAACGAATATTAGAAAAATGTTCTTTTACCGACGCTGAACAAAGTTATCTGGATAATTTGATGAACTCCCATGAATTCAATGAAGAAGATATCAGTAACGATGTTAATTTCTTACAAATTTCTTCTAAATTTCAAAGTCAGTTTACAACATTCAAATCGAATGGACCTACTGCTCAGTTGTTTCTCCAGTATCTACATTGCATTTTCATTGTCTTAAATTTCTATCACGCGGAGAGATCTGGAGATTGCAAAAAGAAATGACGCCCATCCACCCTTTTGTACTATTTGGAGATTGATTTTTTTTAATTAGCCATAACAATGACGTAGTGATTTAAAAAAGAAAATCGTAACTCGGCTGTTATTTATGGTAGCTACACTTTGAATAGCTCAAATCAATCGTTGAGAGGTAAGCTTTTAATTTATTATATTTATAACAAAATCGGTTCAATACCGGACGCTCTAGCTTCAATTGTTTATAGCTGTAAAACGGGCACTTTTTCAAGTCGATTTTATTGCATGTTTTTTCAAAGAAATCGATTTTTTAGCAATTCATAATGAAAATATAAGCCCTTAAGAATAATATCCCGGTCATCCGAAGTTCAAAATGTGAATCACGAACGGCCCGTTTTGCATTGAAAATATCGATATCGAGATAAACAAAAGGTATATCTCAGTAAATAATAAGATAGGAGGACGGGGTAAATCCTATTTTTCTTTGGGTTTAAAGAGCTTCCTTTTTCATCAATAAAAAGTATTGAAAAGGCCCTTTTTGTTTACAATAATTCTTATGCAAAAAAGGGACATTTTAGAGGGTTTTTTGCACTTTTTACGACAACCAATCATCAGAATCGAACGATCAATGGCTTAAATTGTAGATATTTTTATTATCTACAACTTTTATATACAACATTTTATGAAAAGCCGCGTTATATTTGCTTATAAATTGAAAAAAAAAAACTGCTTTGGCCATGTTCTCGTGCCCCTAACTCTAAAAAAACTCACCAAATCTTCGGGGCACTTTTGACAGAAATACTTCTTTAATCGCCCTCAACAACTCTGTGCGGGTTGCTACCAGCCCTTATTTTTAGTAAATTTAACATGGGAGTGATTCCCTATTGACTGGACTAAGATGTGTCTGTTGAATTTGAGTCTGCGTCTCCTGATGTCGGCTTCGATGTTTAAAAGCTTCTCTATGGTTGTGTTATATTGGAGTCTGTAGCCATCTTCAGTCTTTAATGGACCAATACTTTTCCTAAATATTTTACGTTCTGCTTTTTTGATGTTTTCCAGGACTTTTCTTCTGTCGAGTACTAGGGTGTCGGTTGCGTACAAAACTGCTTAGTAACAGTGTTATAGTGTCTGATCGTTGCTTGAATGGGTAAGAAATTTTTGTTGTAGATTTCATAAGTTCTTCCACAGGTTTACTTTAGCTTCAGCTCCCTGTTTTCTTATGATCTTTTCTCAAATCCCGAAGGTTCGCGAATTTCACCCAGATATTTGAAGTGTTTTGATGATTACGTTGTGTGTTCAAAATCTTAATTTCCAATTGTGTGCAAAAGAATACTAAAAAGAACCACCTTTCTTGAACATTATACCAGAGTGAGCCAAAGTGATTGCTTCATAACTTGTTTCAGTTAATATTGCGATGTCATCAGCGAAGGCTATCAATTAATTTCCACATTTCTTCTTCTTCCAACAGTAATTGGTTTCCAAATACTTTTTTGTAGAAGCTTTTCTCGCCATTCTTTTATGACTTTTTCTAGTACCAGTTTAAAAGGATTGGAAAAAGACCATCTTCTTGTCTAACCCCTGTTCGAATATCAAAAGGTTCTGAGACCTCCCCCATGCAATTTGTATCAGTTAGCGTTTCTTTGATTACAGCGAGGGTCTTCTAATCCAGCCGTACAGAACATTTTAGAGAGATTCTTAAAGTCTACGAAAATGCAAACAGTAGGCTTGTGCCGGACAGATCGATATCTCGGCGAGGTTTTCAAGTTAAAAATTTGTTCCTAACACGAGCGATCCGGTCGAGAACCCACCTGATATTCCCCGATCATGTGTTCTTTGTTACAGGGTTATGGAGAGTAATTTGTACGTGACAGGCAAAAAGGATATTGCTCCTTAGTAACTATATATATATATATATATATATATATAAGTTATCTTCAATTTAAAAGTAAAGACTTTTTTAAAAAAGAAGTTTATTCAATAAAAGTTACAATATCAGAAAGAAGAGTGGCGTGGAGACGGCTCTGGATGTACTGAGAGAGAATTACAAAATTTCTTGAGGTTTATAAAGGGTTACAATGGCTTCTTCTAGGAAGCTTTATGCTAACATTACAGTTCACAGGAGAGCAAGTTCCCACGAGGGGTTTCTAAGAAATAGATTACAATGGTTAGGAGTCAAAGCTTAAAATTAAAAATATCTAAGGAAAAAAATATATAGTGTAACTCCTCCCCACCTAGATACGAATTTCACTGCTTTGGGTGAAATGAGTTACAATTCTAGTTTTGTAAAAATAATAAATAAAAGTTACAAAGGTTAATATAAAGATGATAATACAAATAAAAATTATCCACAAAATAATTATGTGTAGAGTGTTAGAGTTATAGGTATGTTTTGTTGATACAAGATGTGAAAGATGTGAGGTTTGTAATTCATGAAATTTTAAATTTTTAATTTCTAATGTAGTGTTTAAAAGCTGTGAGGCTTGAATATTTAAAGTTTGTTTATCAAACAATGTTAGAGAACCATGAGTTTGACTGGATGAAAATACAGTTTTATTATGATACAAAATTGAATTAAAGTTTGTTTTAACTAAATAAATTCCTGTCATATGATAGTTTACTGTTTCTTTTTCTTGTTGAACTTGAAGATCATCCGGGTTGTAAAATGCTATGAGAATGTAGCGTGTTCCTGGGATTTCTTCGATGTGGTTTTCTTCTTGATGTAGACGTGTGTAAAGACAATTTACACTGGATGATTTTTGTAAAATATCTTGAATACATAAGTCATCGTGGTGAGATAAGTCAGCTGTATGACAGTGGTGAATGCTGTTTCTTTTGATACATTGATGATTAAGAAATTTAAAGTTGTTATTAATATTTAAGAGATATTTGAACTTTGGAATTATTGTTATGATTTCATCCTTTACAATAGATGGAATGGGGTATAAATTATACAAACTATAAACAGTTTCTTCAAAAATTGGAAGTGCTAAAGTATAAATAATCTCATTTTCATGCAAAGCACATTGTACAGATATTGTGCGTTCTATATCTAGGATAAATTTAAATTGAAATGGATAAAGAAATTTGTTATTGTAATGTGGAGCTATCTTTTCTAATTCTTGAAACAATGTTTTTGTATTAATTATAGCTGGATGTAGAATATTTAATTTACAAAATGTTAAAGAAGTTTCTATATCAGAAATAGTAGTAGAAATTAAAGAGAAAATAAGTTGGATGTGATCTAATATTTTTTAATTGTTAACAAGGTAACTACGGTCCCTATATCATTAATTTTTCGTGCAATATGCAGCGTATTCTCTTGTATGGTTTTAATAGTATTATTAAATTGAGTAATTAAATCACTGTTTATGGAATATTGGTTATGTATTTTGGTCAACAATCTGGTCCTGATTTTCTTTAAGAGTTTTCATTAATTCAGAAAATTCTTTTTTATCATACGCATCTAAGTTACCGGTTATACCTTTTATAATAGTGCCTAAAGCGTTTATTAATCCTCTTTTAACTCGGTTATTCCTGGTATCATGTAGTTTAATATTATTTTTTTTTTCGTTAATTATAAATCTTGTACTGTTAATTATATTAATGTGAACTTTTAATTCTTTTAATACTGAATTGTTATAATGTGATTCATTTAGGTAATTTTCAAATTGCCAATTTACGAAAAGATATTCCGTAAATAGTGGTCCTAAGTCTAAGAAGTGTATTATTGTGTGTTGGGATGTTTGCAATTTAGCGTGTCCTAGGTTGATAGGTATGACGCCGAGGTTAGAAGTAACATTTTTTATTTCTATCATCCCTGCAGTGAGAGTTGATACTAACCTAAAAATTAAATTATAAAAATTAAAGTCTAATCATTTAATTATACTATTTTATTGTATAAAATATTTTCCATAATTTGGCTTATAATGCCATCTCTTAAACTAGTAAGAGTTCATATTCCCTGAACTCGTTATGTTGTTTATCAACAATAATTATTCTTTTTATCATTCTTTATTTTTTTTTTTTTTTTTTTTATTATTGTTATATAGTTTGGGCATTTTATCTGCCATCTTTTCACATCAATATAAGTCGTATCCAGCGACCTTATTGTGTATATTAAATTGTTATTTATATTAAATTATTTCTTATGCTTTTTATTTTAAAGAAAAATAAAATTATTTTAAAGCAAAAAAAAATTATTTACTAATATTAAAAAAATTAGTTTTAAATAAACATAATTATTATAGCTTGTAATTATAGCTTGTCTTAAGCGAAAGAATGTGTCCGGTGCGAGTGCTTTATCTCAGTTCTAAGAATGCTGACTCGGTCCAGCTCTTTCATCTGGGGGTCTACCAACATGGTACGTTTGTCTTTTCTTCAGCGGTCTCTTAATATTTTTTAAATGAATTTTTTTTTTCGCGTGTTATAATGTTTTTTATCAATTACAGCGGTTTTACTATGTTTAATTATTTTTTTAATCTTTTCCTTTTTAAATTTATTTTTTAATTTTGATTGTTTTTGCCTATTAGCTACAAATACTGTTTCCGGGATTTCGTTTGGCAATTCTTCGCGATTTTTATTCATCCTGGTTATATATTTTTCTTTTGCTACCTGATTCCTATGATTTATTTGTTCATGCAAAATTTTTACTCTTTCTTTATGTTTTGCAACATAGTCATTTATGATTTGATTATTGAGATCTATTGCAACGGGCGAGTCTATATCTAAATGTCCAGATATTATTTCGATTGGCTTTAGTTGTGTGATGGAATGAATAGTGTTGTTATACGCGAGTACGGCATATTTAATTTTTTTTTTCCATTGCGTCTTTTTTGAATTCGTCTCTATTATTTAATAACCGTAAATGTTCTATTAATGTGCTATGAAATCTTTCAATGGGTCCGTTTGATTGAGGTGATTGAGTAGCTGTATAATGTAGTTGGATTCTGTGTAATTTTAATAAATCGGATAATAATGAGTTTCTAAATTCTAAACCGTTATCTGTTATTATTTGTTTTGGTAACCCGTGATGAGAAAAATGAGAAATTAATTTATTAACGACTTCAGTTGCTTGACCATTTTTTAATTTATAAACTTGCGCAAATTTTGAAAAGGAGTCGATTAGAGTTAAATATTTTTTGTTTTCTAGTGTGATTGTATCCATGTGAACTATTTCAAATGGTTTAGATGGTGTTTGAGTAACGTTATATTGGAGTTTTAAAGGATTCCGATCATATTTTGATACCGTACAAATTTCGCAATTATTAATTTGAATTCGAATTAAGTTTTTCATATTAGGCCAATAATACAATCTTTTTATTCGATTAAATGTTTCCTCCGAACCGCGGTGGTTTGTTTTGCCAATGTGGTAATCATTTATTAAACTATTTTGTTCATCAGGATCTTGAATATCGATTAATCTACTTGTAGTTTTTACAAAATTTAATTCCGAATGTTTAAAATATTTTACCATGGTTTCATAAAATTGGGTATAAAAATCAGTTTCAAAGAATAAATAATATTTAACTTTTGGTTCAACGAATTCTTTAATTAATTTTATTATATCTTGTTCGAAATTTTCCTTTGATATCTGAGCGATAATTCTGTTTTTAGTATTATTAAACAGTTTTTCGATTTTGGGTTTCGCGGGATTAATATCAACTAAATTTAAAATAATCTGATTTTTTCCTAAATTTACTGGAGAGTCTGCTATTGGTATTTCGATTATTGTATTTCCTAAAGTATTAGAGTGAACGGAATTTGTTTCAGATTCTTCTGTTATATTATCTAAATTTTCATTTTCATCAAAATTTACGATAAGAGATGCATTTTCCGATGTTTCATTTTCGCGGTAAAATTGTTCTATTAAATCATTAATAATAGTATCAGGGTCTTCAGATTCTGTTAAATTAATTTCTACTCGCGATAGTGCGTCAGCGACTTTGTTTTCATGACCTTTCTTATATTTTATTTCAAAATTAAATTCTTCGAGTTTTAGTTTCCAACGATATAATTTTGAGTTTGGATCTTTTAATGATTGTAACCACTGAAGTGGTTTGTGATCCGTTTGAATGATAAATTTTCTGCCATAAAGATATGGTCGGAAATATTTGGTAGCCCAAACAATAGCTAGAAGTTCGCGTTCAATAGTGGACAGTTTTGATTCACTTTCGTTTAAAGTACGGCTCGCGTAAGCTATCGGAAGATCTCGTCCTCCGTGCGTCTGTGACAATACAGGCGCCCAAGGCTACGTTTGATGCATCTGTCGTTAAACAAAATGTTTTGTTGAAGTCCGGATATTGCAGGATGGGATTATTAATCAAAATATTTTTACTGGTTTCAAAACTATCTAAATAATTTTTATCCGCGATGTTAATTTTCGATCCTTTTTTTAAACATTGGGTCAAAGGTTTTGTGAGGTGTGCAAAATTTGGAATAAAACGGCGATAATATCCTAGTAGTCCAAGGAAAGCTTTAATTTGTTTAGTAGTCTTCGGTATGGGATAATTTTTTATAGCAAGGATTTTATTAGGGTTTGGTTTTACTCCGTTTGATGTGACGAGATGTCCTAAATATTCTATTTCCTTTTTTAGAAATTCGGTTTTATCGGGCTGAATTTTTAAGTTAGATTCTCTTAGTTTTTTAAAAACTTGCTTTAAAATTGATAAATGCTCCTGAAGGGACGTACTGTAAATTATTATATCATCTAAATAGGCAACACAATTTGGAACGCCCATGAGTATGTTGTTAATCACTCTCATAAATGTTGGTGGACTATTTTTTAATCCAAAAGGTAACCTTAGGAACTCGTAATGACCGTTTACGGTTGAGAATGCTGTTTTAGGGATACTCTCTTCATCCAATAAAATTTGATGAAACGAACTTGTTAGGTCGATTGTTGAAAAGTAACTGCTTTTGCCTAATTTATCCAGCAGTTCGGTTATATGCGGAATAGGATACTTATCATCGACCGTTTTCTCATTTAATTTCCTATAATCAATTACTATTCTCCACTTTTGTATTCCCGATTGGTCTAATTTTTTTGGAACTACCCAAATTGGACTATTGTAAGGTGAAAAAGAAGGGCGAATGATTTGTTGCTCTAGCATTTCGTCAATTTGTCTTTTCACTTCGTTTTGAAATATTTGAGGATATCGGTAATTTTTAGTATAGACTGGGATCTCGTCTTTAGTTAGGATTTTATGTTTGATTTGCGTATTTGCAGTTAGTGGAGTACCTTTTAAATAAAATAGATCAGAATATTGTTTTATTAAATTTTGAATTTCTTTTTTTTCTTCTTCGTTTAAATGGTCCGTGCGAATAAGATTTTTGACTTCATTGAAATCTGATTCTTTTGTTTTAATTAAATTTATATTATGAGATTCGTTATTTTTAAAAATTCTGATTGGTTTCACAAGGATTGGGGTTTTAATAGTTAATCTAAATGACCGATCCGAATTATTTTTTACCGTACATATAGCTTCGTTATTTTTAATTGAAATTAAACCTTCATGAATTTTAAGACAATTATTGAAATCGGTATGAGGAATGATTCCTTCTCCATTTGAGATATTTTTGATTGGAATTTTGATTACGGTTTCAGAATCGTTGTTTAAGATGTAAGTATATTCAGATTGAGGGGGTCTGTTGTCATAATGAATTGTTAAATTGCCAAAAGGTGTGATTAGTATATCATTTACTAAATCAATTTTCGCACCTAATAATTTAAGACTGTCTGTTCCAAACAATAAATCGAATTTAGGATGGAAGTCAAAAATGCCAAATTTCAGGGGAGTTTTGGTGTTGGGAAATAATTTAGATGAATCTACATTAGCGTTAAAATTTTGTATAGAAGAACCGTGCGCGCTAGTAAGTTTAAATGGTTCGTGAGTAATGTTATTAAAAAAATATTTATTTGCTCCAAGGACGGATACAAGCGATTTTGTGCACGCAGTGTCTATTAGAATTTTTAAGTTTGACTTTGGTGGAATTATATATGGAAGAGCACTAAAACGGGTTAAATTAAATAGGTCTATTACGTCCATGGTTCCTGTGCTAGGCTGGGATCTAAAAAATTACTTTGATCACTATCCAGATTATTTTGATCAGTGTATTGTTGATTTTCTTGATGATCGTCTGGAAATGATACAGTGGGATAGTCGGGTGGTTGAGCATTTGGTAATTCAGTAATTTGGGATTCACTTACGGACTGTTCCGAGTTTAGATTATGAAGTTCTTCAATTTCTAGGTTTGGGTTTTTCCGAACTGGGGTATTGAGAAAAGATTTAAATTTTACACTTTGATCAGGTTGTCTCTGATATTGGGAATTACTTCTATAATTACTATTGACACTCATAGGGGTTGACTGATTAGGTTGTTGGGGTCTATACTGATTAGGTTGTTGGGGTCTATACTGATTTGAGATTACATTTTTAGCAGGTTGAATTGCTTTGTACTGGTTTACTGGGAAATAGTTTATAAATTGTTGGCGATTTTTGTGTATTGGTTTGTTATGGTTTTGGTGTGGGCGATAAGTGTCGATGACAAATTGAAAATCGTTCGTTAGCATGTTTATTGCCTGATTTAGGTCTATCGGATTTTTGGTTCTCATGAAAGAGCCAAGCGGTTCTTTCAGTCCTTTTAACAAAACTCTTAGTGCTAATTTTTCGATATATTTCGTGAGGACTAACGCCTCCATCGGCATTTCGCTCCTTAAATAACTAATTTGCAACTGTAATGTTTTTGTATTTTATTATAAAATTCGAAAGGGGTTTCGTTGCCTTGTTTCATTCCCGCCATTTCAATATTTAGAGTGTACGCGTCGCGTTTGTCGGCGTACCCTTGTTTTAACGCATTTTTAATATCGTCCCAGGTATTGATATATTTACTATTAACCATGTCGGCGGCAGCTCCTTTAATTTTAGCACGAATTGATCCTATTAAATAATCGTTTTGGAAATCGGCAGTATTTTCGTGATTATAAAATTTGTTTATTAATTTATCCGAAATTTCTAGAAATCGCGTTAGTGACATAGGGTCACCATGGAAATCAGGTATCATCTCTAGATACTCTTTCTTTAATGTGGGAGGTGCCATTTTTATAAAATATTTAATATAACAACACAAAAAAATAAAATGAGATAGTATGCAATGAAATTAAAATAATATGAAATGAAAATTAAATTTATCCTTAATATACAGTAACTTAATATTTAACTTAATATTAAATAAAAAATTATATTTTAAATAACAAAATATTTCTTTATAGTTATAGTAATGAAATCATAACCTTTTCTTAAAAATAGAATAGATTTTATTCAAAATTATTAAATTGAAAAATAAAAAAAAAGTTTAATATTGAGATAATATCTCTTAAATAAAAAAAAAATCACTTACACTAAGATGACTTCGATAGTCAGATCCATGCCAGTTTAACGTCTCGTCTTCCTCTGAATGGACTCGTCAGCAAACAGTTGATACTGATCCTTGATATGCCCTCAAGTTTGACGATGTCCTACCGACTGCGCCAGTTATCTTCAATTTAAAAGTAAAGACTTTTTTTAAAAAAGAAGTTTATTCAATAAAAGTTACAATATCAGAAAGAAGAGTGGCGTGGAGACGGCTCTGGATGTACTGAGAGAGAATTACAAAATTTCTTGAGGTTTATAAAGGGTTACAATGGCTTCTTCTAGGAAGCTTTATGCTAACATTACAGTTCACAGGAGAGCAAGTTCCCACGAGGGGTTTCTAAGAAATAGATTACAATGGTTAGGAGTCAAAGCTTAAAATTAAAAATATCTAAGGAAAAATATATAGTGTAACTATATATATATATATATATATATATATATATATATTTATATATCCGAGGAGGACCTACAGTATGGTGAGCACTGATTTTTAATCGCAAGAATTGATTGATTTGAGATAAGAGCTCTTCCAAAACTGCTATTAAAACGTTTAATTACTATCAAATTAGCCTAAAACGGTTTTTGTTGTTGTTTTTTTAAAATTGTATTGTCAACTTTATTTAAAATTAACGATACAAGAATATAGTTCCTCTAGCCCTGATTCAGTTCACCTAAAATAAATATTAAAAAATTTATTGCATTTCTAACTTTTTTTTTTATTACATATTACTATTGACATTATGCTTTAAGTTTCTATATCTCATATACAAGCTATCCAGGTCATTCATTTGCATAAAACGCAAATATTGTAATCATGCTATTTCACATTCTTTTTATTCTCGTCGTCTAAACAATATATGAATTAACTAAGTATCATCGTCATTATTTACTGCCCCAAAATGAGATAGATAGTAATATTTTGTTCAAAAAATATTTATTTTTTAAAAGTAATTTGTTAAAATTTATTATATTATGGAAATTTTATTTGTCGTTCATTGTAATTACTCTTAAGGGAGATCGCTTTTTCAATATATTTGTTTTTTCATTTCATTAGTAGTATTAGAAATAAATTTATATTTTAGCAGGTTAATAGGCCTTGTATTTAAGAAATCTTAGATAATTATTAGAAACTTAATGAGTAGTTCAGACATAACTGGATTTATATAGTGGGAGTACTATATTGCAAAAATGCAAGTGTGTATATCTTGACGTATCAGTAACATATATAGAAATATTTATTTCATTATTGATTAGTTATAAATTACCATAATATTGAGAAATGTTTCTGAACAAAATGAGTTTAATTAAATGGTTTGAAAATTTGTTTTTCCCTTTTATTGAAAAGAATTATTTACAAATATTCACCCATTATTCACATATGTGATTCATTGGATATGAAAATTACATAAACCCTTGTCTATGAAATTCATTACGAACAAAAAAAGCACTTCATATTTTTTTTTTTTTTTTTGTAACAACATATCTGTCTATCTCGGCGCTACAACCCGTTGCCGGGTCCGGGCCTCCGCCAGCAACTTTCGCCATTCGTCACGGTTTTGTGCAGCCACCATCCAGTTGCGCAATCCCAGGATGCTCCAAGCGTCAGTCGCAACTCCATCCTTCCACCTGCATCTCGGCCTTCCTCTTCTTCTTGTTCCATGAAGCGGTTCCTTCAATAGCCTCCCAGGTAATTCTTCTTCCCCCATGCGAGCCACATGTCCCGCCCACCTTAATCGGGCCAGTTTGATGACCTGAAGGACATTCTGTTCCGCAAATGAACTGTATACCTTCTGGTTTGCGTCTCCTCCAGGTTCCGTCCACCAAAACTCCTCCAAATATCCTACGGAGGATTTTTCGCTCAAAAACAAGGAGATTTTGTTCACTACTCTTGGTTGTAGTTCATGTCTCTGAGCCGTATGTTAGAACTGGGCGTATTATGCTTCTATATAAGTGCAGCTTCGTTTGACGTGAGAGGATGCGGCGACCAAGTTGTTTACTTAGGCTATAATAACATTTGTTGGCAGACATTATTCTTCTTCTAATCTCGACTTCTGTACGATTGTCTTGGGTTACCATCGAACCAAGATATATGAAGTCAGTGACTTGCTCGAATGTGTAGTCACCAAATGTCACTGTTATATTGCGTCCAGGCGTCTCCTCGGTCACCAAATATTTAGTCTACTATGTAACAACATATACAGCGCAAAAATAGTAAGCGAAAGAAAACTGAAATGGTGACCGTGTGACAACCTCCAACAGACGGTTAAGATGCCCACTTATCTGGAAAATTTCGCCTTTAAGGAATCGAAAAGGAACGTTTAGGGTTTGTACAAATACGTGTTGTGGGGCAATATGGCAATCTAGTTGATGATGATGAGCCCAAATGGATTGGTACCAGTCTTGCAGAATATTAAGGAGAAGTATTATTCTACCTGGGGCTCTTACGGTGTTTGAGGTATGACGGATGCCTGAATAATGCCAGTATATCCTTTAATCTTTTTCCAATGGCGGCTAAGGCTATCTTCTCTTTCTTCTGGTTTTACAATCTTGAGAATAATACAATATGGCATTTTTTAAATATTGTTTCACGTAGCTAGTGTAAAAATTTATATTTTACTTAAAAGTAAATAGATGATAATGACGATATAGGGGGTGGGGGGTTAAAGCGAGCCTAACTTTACTTTTATCTGCGTTAATATTCAACTAAAGCTCCTCAGACTATTCCTTTATGGCCCCCTGTAGTTTTTTCTCTAATGTCTGCTACTGACACTACGTCATTAAAAATTTAACGTACTAAGCAAAAATATATAAAATATTCAGTAATAAATTTGAGGTCAGTTTCTTAATGATGTTGGTCATGCTTAATTTTATATTAATTTAAATAGAATCATTAATAAGCTTTTTATTAATGTTATAAATTGAGTTTTTTCATACGAGACTTAAAAGAAAAGAAACTGCCCGTCGTTACTGACTATTCCTACATTGACTAGAAAACCATTCAAAGCTCCAAACAGAATAAAAATACTTATTTCCATGACAGTTATTGGATCCATTTAAACATACGGAGTTGAGCTTTGGGAATCCACTAAACTTCCCAAATCTTTCCAATCTAAATTCCTTCGTAAAATCCTCAATCGTCCCTATTATGTCTCAATCAAACTTATCCATAAAAATCTTAATATTCCGTATGTTGCTTTGGTCCAAAGACCTACCTATTCTTTCATAGTAAACTCCATACACACTCGACTCCACTAGTCTTCCAACTTGCCTTATGTAAGAAATGGCCAAGAAACCTTCTAAAAGAAAACTATTGAAGTGCTTGAAATTTCCCTGAAATTTACGTGTTATATGTTTAATGTTTTAATTAAGATTTTTTAATGCTTAGATTTAAGAACCATTATTAAAATAAGATAAATTTCGAGGTTGGGAGATCATCATGGGATCAACCCAGCATCTTGAAAATAGGTTCCATAAATTGTTGAAAACCTGGCGGTTGAGCGTGTATATTGACTACAAGACATTTCTGTATAGCCTTCAGTCTCGAAGTAGTTGTTTCTTACCATGCTTTGAACCCAAAATCAACGGTTGTATCAGTATTTATTTTTCATTTATTGATTCAACATATTAGGATATATAATGTTTTTCTATTTAATATTATAATATCAGCATGTGTTTATAACTATTTTGTATGTATTAAACAAGTATTTTAAACATTATCGTAGGTTTATTGTTTATTGTTTTAGTTTGCACTATAGGAAGGTAGGTACTTTTGCCGAAATCGCTTGTGTAGTGATGAATATAATTTTGTATAGCAAAAATTGTATTTTTTTACTGATTCTGTTCAACAATTTGCTACTTCTTATATCATCAAATTAATGAACGTCCTTAAATATATTGTATATAGAAATTTGCTAGAGTATGCAATGTGAATCGTTGATGTCTTAATTATCCGTACCTTGTTTGGTAACAAGGTAACGTTGGTACGTTAGCCTACATCATAATCTTAATGTTCCCCATTATCCAGTTCCCATGGCTTAATTATTATCGTGGGAAAACATCGAATCTATTATAAGTTCTTAGTAATAGCTCAATTGTTGGTAGAAAATAAGATTATTATAGTTTTTAACATTTCTTTTTGTGTGAAAGAACTTGAAAGTCAACTGCCGGTGAAGTTGGCAATGAACCTTTAAGTACTTCCATGATATGTAAAAGAGCTCGAGGCCACTGAATTTTAAACTTTCAAATTCAAAGATTTTTATTATGTAGTGTTTTTTAAGGACTGCAAAATTTATTATTCCGCTGGATATAATTTCGTATATATTGAATCACTTTCACCCCATCTCATCCAGGTACTAGATAACCTCAAACCCTTCTCTGCTGGGTTCTAACATAACTTTTAAACTATTAGAGCAATCAATTTCGTTTTAACACTTGCTTCTTTTCAACAATTTTTTTGCATATTGCTTATAGCCTTGTAATTAATAATAATTATTTAAATAAATCGATTTTCCCTTATAATAATGAGGGAAGTGGGAAAAATCTTAACAAAGTCTACCACTTTTAGCCTAAAAATATTTACATAAAAAAAAAATTTAAAATTAAGAATTTGAGAATCCATGATGCGGAAAAAGTGGCAAAATCAGCTTCAAATATTGTGTAAAAATTTCATTATGGTATTATTTCATTTTTAGTTCACTCAAATCGGTCAACAATTTCTGTATCCATATCAAAACAAAAAAAAATGAATATTCAAATCGTTAGCAACTCTTTATTCTGTTTTATTTAATTCTTAATGAAAACGTATTTTCTAGTTTTAGGGAAGATAAAAACGCAATAGGAATTGTAAGACCTCACTACCTATAAATTTCTCAATATTCATAAAACGCAACCTCAAGACAATAAGCCAAATGAGAAAAAAATTTATGAACTATTTTTCAAGCCCTTTGATTGAAAAATATTGCTTTGCAATATAAAAAATAAAACTTGGATTTTTGTACTTTGGAGTTTTTATTCAAATTTGGAACTCCAAACGATTTGTGCGACTTCAAGACTTCCATATTCTCAAATTTCTACTCAATTACTTTTACCCGATTCGTCTCTATTTTAGGGTCAGGGTTTTACAGATTCGGCGAACCATGGCTCATTATTCATGTAGAATCAATAAATTGAATATAAAAGGATTTCAAACTTTATCCAATTGAGTTAATGCATAACAGGGATTTACTGCTCTCTGATCTGAATTCTGGTAAGATGTACTTTCTCTTAGTGCTTTGAGAAAAACGTTTTATATATTTCCAGATAAGCTTGGAATACTTTGATATTATCAAGGCAGATAGACCCTCAAACAGAGACTTAAAAGCTCAAACGGATTAATGATGATTTAATCCCTCGGTTGGAGACAAGAAAAGATTGACCCTCGAGACAGAAGGATCCCGAAGGACCTCTTTGGAAGTGAGATAAGGACACTTAAAAATCAGAGCCATCCTATTAAGTCTGGGAGGGCAATATTGTCTTCAAAGAGTTTAATTTCACTTTAGCGAGCGCTGTTTGGACAAATTTACACTGGGATGTAAGGGACGATTTAACTTGAAAGAGTAAACAAAGAACAAAAAGCAAAGCTGTTCTTTAATTTACATTTATCTCATTTTAATCTTATTATGTTAATGATAACATCTTAAAATAATAATAGTGCAATAATAGATTTAAATAATATAAGAAGAAGACATATAAATACTAATGCGCAACAAACAAAAGACGTTAAATATATGCGGAAGACACTAAAGGGTCATTCCATGTCAAATCAGCCTATGGTTATGGCCTTGACAAATCCGCTTTCTATGATTTTTGGTATAGAATTTGTACTTACCAATACTAGTTAAAATGTCAATTATTAAATTTGTCTGACTTTTGTCAGATCAATCAATCAATTATTCTAGTGTTTCTATTACAATATAAATATATATATATATATATATATATATATATATATATATATATATATATACATATATGTGTGTGTGTGTGTGTGTGTGTGTGTGTGTGTGTGTTTGTGTTCATACCCAGCCTGCAGATCCGAAACTCACCCCCCTTCCCGCTTCCACACCATGAAAGGCTGAGCAGAACTGGTTTTAATATTGCTCCTTTCTCATACACGGGTCACTGGAATTTAAAGCCGGTTGAATAGCGAAGAACTTAGTCGTAATTGCAAAATGTATTGAAGCTTCAACATTTTCAACTATTGAGGAAGAATATAAGAATCTACTTGAGCTGATTCCTATATTCTCCCTGCTTCAATAGGGATTGAGATCAAGGAGAAGAAACTTTAGGTAGTACAGTCAAAAACATACAGGATGCTGAGATCGTAGATAACTCAAGATAGGCCAATTGTGAGCGGAACAAGTTTTTTGGGTTTTAATCAGATTGGATAGGTTCAATAGTGGATATTTCAACTGTCTACTAATGTTTTGGAATTTCCTTTAGAAGTTCGAAAGGATTAATACCATCACTCTACATTTCCTTCTTTTTTTTTTAATTAAATTAAAAATTTTTGTTAACTATAATTTAGTAAAATTTGGCAAAACGGCTACTTGCAATTCAAGAAAACTTTCCTAAATTGAAACGTTTCCCGATAGACATAAGAGTATAATGTCAGATATATAAGGCAATCATTCGGCCTTTACTGATGCATTTTAGTGAGATGTGGACCATTAAGAAGTAACAGCAGAAGTACCAGAACACATAAGAGAAGACAAATCTAAGAAAATTGGCCTATCAAAATAAAAAGCGGTTATAGAAAAAAGAAAAACGAAAAACTAGATTTGGTTTCGAGTATCAAAAAAGGAAGGGAGCGATGTCTGGGAAACCTGCTTCGCATAAATAATGAAACTACTACCCAGGACGCTCGAAAGAGGCTAGTTGGAACAGGTCGAGGCTGATCTGGAAACGAGTGGAAACGAATTGTTGAGAAGGCCAAGGTGCTTCATAGCGTTGATACACACGCACGTATATATATATATATATATATATATATATATATATATATATATATATATATAAATATGAAATGATTCTTGATTACCGAGCTATATATATATATATATAGGATAAACCAGACAGTTATTGACACCTCAGATAGTTATTGACACCCTAATCTTTAACTTTTAGATCATAGTAAAAATAAAAACAAAAGGTAAAGTAACGATAATCAAGATGGCTACAAATTCAGTGATTTAAAAAAGGTTTTATTCTGCCTTCCTTAAGAAACGTCTTGAGTGAATTATGGTTAATTTTCTTTTAATCGTCCAAATAATTTAAGATAAATCATCTACTATATATTTGTCAAATACCACTCACTCATTTAACAAAAAAACACTAAACGGATTGGAATGAAATTTAGTACGCGGCTTCCCCTAGGGCCGTAGGTGCTCGCTAAGAAAGGATTTAAAAAAAAATCGGTCTGGATCGCGTGTAATTCGCGAAAATCGCGATTTCTCACGCATAGAATATTCTTTGAATTAACATTACGGATCTTAATAAAACTTAGTACATTGCTTCTTATTAGATTTTAGATGATCGATAACAATATTTTCTGAGTAGATTGCCCTGTATCGGTACTTCAAAGGGGTAAAATAAAAGTACTCATATAAGTTTATTGGGCAAATAATAATAGATTTATTGTCATATGGTATAAATTAAAAAATAGGTTAGATGCCTAAACCGCATACTTTGACCACAAATTAAGTTCTTTATTGTAGTAAACAAACAAAAGTAGAAGGCATGTTGAAATCTTATCGTACGGTACTTTCTGTGAACTCATAGTGGTTGCAGAGGTATCGTCAAATTGTCAAATTTACTTCTTGCAATTATTCTATAAATAGAATTATTTAGGTTTATTTAAGTAATAGTAATTATCAACGTTAAGCTTAACTTTTAATAATTTAAGTTGCCCTTAATCCTAATGATATTAAACCCTAGCGGAGCATGGGTACTTTCAGCTAGTTTGTTATAATCATGACTTATTATTAAACAGTTTAATGCATATTTCAAATTACTAATTTTAACATTTTCTAATGAGGGTGTCAATTACTGGTCATCAAATATTGCATTAATGTATTATTGACACCCCATGTCAATGACTGAATCGCTGTTTTTTAATAAAATTAATTCATTGATTCAACAAATCAAAATCATTTTATGATATACTAATGCTGAAGTAGTTTTTACAATTTTATTTTTCTTATTTCTAGTTATTTACATGGGGTGACAATAACTGAATCATGTGTCAGATGACCAGCTATCGACACTGTCAAAATTTTGTTGCAGGGTTGAAATACATTTATTTCATTATTAATTCATTGTTGTTTTTTCATCTTATTAACATATCAAATATGCTACACTGTTAAAACAGACGATTTTAGTGAATGAAAGTGGAAATGTAACAATTTAATTTTTTTTTTAATTTTATCTTTTTGAGATAGGCATTTTATATCCTCGTGGATATTGTAAAAAAGATACATCGAAATAATATAATTAGTTAATTTGTTTTGGAGTTTTAATAAATTTTGGATTTAGCAAGTAACTTTTTTTTTTTTTTTTTTTTTTTTTTTTTTCAGCTAGACATTTTATATTCTCATGGATATTTTAAAATAGATACATTAAAATTATATACTTAGTCAAATATATATGTTTTGGATTTTTAATAAATTTTGGTTTTAGCAAGTGAACTGTTTTATTTCTTTTATGATTTATCTCTCTCCTTTTATTTCAATATAATTAAACAGTATTGTGCAATATATGAAGATTGTGCAAAATCTGGAAACGTTCATTCATTTCATGAATAAATGTAATGTTTTGAATGAGGAACAAATAGAGAAAACACGATACGAGTGAAGATTACCCTGATCAGGAATACACATCCTTATAAGTCTGGTTTGTAAGATAACATGCTTAAATTTTCCATTAAATAAATCCAATTGTAATGGATAGATAGAATAATGAAGAATAAATGGGTGTAAATAACTGTGGTGTCAATCACTGATCCGTAGGGTGTCAATAATTGTAATTTAAACTAATTATTCTTAATTTATTGAAAACTCTCTCCACTGATATTTTTAGTCAAAACTTTTGTGTGCAGCACAAAGTAAGGTAATAAAAGAATAATCTCAATGATTTTTAAGTTGATTCAATTCACCTTAACGGTGTCAATAACTGTCTAGTTTACCCTATATATAGAATCAAAAGTTCATTACATTCCTGAATTGTGAATTTCTGTCCGTAGTAATTTACCTTCAGTCTGCCCTTAACGTTTGTTGAAGTAAATATACACAACGTACATCGGACCTTTCTCTCTCTCTTTGAAGTAGAACTTGAAATGTGTAAAACCGAGTCTTACATACTAGTTCATATTCCCTTACATTACTTTTCTGAGCCTAATTGAGACTCATATTACATGGTTTAGGAAAGATATGTAAACTATTTTTTTACGGGAACCAACAATTTCATTAAATATTATTTTTTTTAATATCAAATTCTAATATAAATATTACCTATTAGTATCAAATTCTAACTATTCCCTACAATATTGCCTCTCGCCGTAAAAATAAAATTGTAATAAAATCCCTATACCTATCGTCTTTATTCCATCTTGGAATATGTAAAATAATTTTTCAATTTTTTTTTTTTTTTTTTTTGTATTCAAGTATTATTCAGTCTTCGGTTCTCAATTTTCACCTCAGAGCCACGTTTCCGCATTAGTACCCCCCGGCCGACTAGATATTAACAACGAGGTTAATTCTCCCGCGCAATTATGGCCGACCTAGAGGCAATCCCGCCCACAAAGGATTGACCGGGAAAGCGCTATTTCATTTTATCCAGAGCGGTTTTTCCATTGTATTAGCGGGTTAATTAGACGAAAGCAGGGCCTAAATGGGTTAGTTCGGAATTAAACTGAGAAAGGACGGTAATTAGGGTTGCTAGGTTCTAATTTACTAAGGCAACGTCTGAGGTAGGTAGCTACGGCTGGTTGGAGAATTCTTCCACTTCTTTTTCCATCTAAAAGAGAAAAAAAACATTATCATTATTTATTATTATTAATGTGCCCTTTTACATTATCATAATAATTGATAGTTTCGAATTTTCAAAAAAAATACTGTACGAACTATGTTAGAGGTGGATGAATTTTGAAAGCTGATCTTTATCTAGTTCTTACTTTTCTTCTCTTTTAAATTACTGCTTCTAGTAATTTCAAACTCAATCAGAGAGCAAGCTTTAAATCCCACCGCAATTGATTTTTTTCTAAAGAATTATATAATTCTCTCCGCTAGTCTAAATAAAGAATAACTTCAGACACGCTGCATTGATTTTATCAGTTTTTTTAACCGGGGTTCGAATGTTTCAAGCAAATATATTCCTATCTGAATTCCTTAACACAGGGTCTTCAATCTTCAGGAACCTAAAAATCAGTAAAACAATTGAATTACTAAGTGATTGTTTGTGATGAAATTCGAGATTTTAAAATATCGTGAGGTGTCTCAATTGTTAATCTGACCATGTAAAGATGGTTCTTGTATTGGATAAGGAAAAATCCAAAGCTTTTGTCATCTATTTTTTATATATTTATATATTCATATAGTTTTTTTTTTTTTTTTTTTTTTTTTATAATAAATCTAGTAAACTGATATTTTGTTTTCTTACTGTTTTAAAAAAAAAATATTAAGTATGTTTAACAAAAATTAATAAAAAAAAAATAAAAAAAGAGGGCTGAATACGAAATGAAGGTATTCCTGAATACTGATTAATTTGTGTTTATATGTTTCTAGTAATATTGTATTCATTAAATTAATTGTGGAAGAGGAATTAATTATTTCAATTTCAGCTGGGTGTAGTCGAATCGCTTACCTTCCAATGTTTGCTTTAGGTAAATGTTGAGGGGGGTGGGGAATGGGACTGGGGAACCTAACAGGATACCATCACCAGGTAATTTCACAAGAGCAATTTCTAAACCAAATATTAGTTCTTGTCTTGTATTTTTTTTTTTTAATAATTATTACATATTAATTTATAAACGACTCTTTTTTAAATGTTTTAGATTTTTTTTTTTTTTTACAAAATTAATTTAGCAGGTGAAAATGTCTTGGATTGCGACACTGTGATTACACGCAGCCCTGTAACATTTCTGTTACAGTTAACATTTAATTGGAGTAAAATCAAAGATTCAGAAATTTGTTTACTACAAACTTTTAATACCAATTTTTTCGGTATTTTCAACGATTCACCATAGGTTCAATATTTTCTACTTTTTTATATTTTTCTACTACAGTGTGTTTCTTCGCACTCATTCTTTGTTTGAAAATGTAAATTATAAATTGCTTATAAGTATATTTAGATCGTTTGTTTTTGCTGAACGTTATATGTCTCATCATGGTGGCAGGGACTTAATTTCTGATTAGCAGGATAAGTAAATCTTAGGGTAGAAAAACTTAGTCAGTTATGATAAGTATATAATTTACGGTATTGACTCTATTCCATTTTTGTCATAGATATATCTTTTGCAACTGGGTTATACTTTTTTGGTGTGACGTTTTTTTCACAGACCAAAATTTAACAATTTGACAAGATTTAACTCTGTTGGCGTTGCTCGGATTAAAAATTTGTCGATCGTTTTCTGAATATAAATTGAATAGAGAATATGTTTTGTCATGTAACATTAGTCGCTAGTCCCTACCGTTAATACTTATATTGGATTGAATAAAAAAAGTCATATTTTTTTTTTTATTGTTTTGCTCTTTTGACACCCTCTAACACTGTAGTGCTGCTCGGATAAAAAAAATGGCAACAGTTTTCCTTAGTGGAAAATTTAATAGAAAATATTTTCGTTCTTAAAGTATTTGTTCCTACTAGCGTACAGGAGTTATATAATTTTAATGAAAAGAGGCATGTTTAAAACCCTTATTTTCTCTCAGCATTCTTTATTTTTAAATATTGATTGATTTTTTTTATACAATTTAAGTAATTTGATCCTTTTAATTCTAAAACATACATTGGGAAAAGCAGAAAATTAAATATAGACATATTTGATTTTGATTAAATTTCACATATAAGGGTTTTATGATGCATTAAATCAAGATTTGAGGTCAGTTGTTCATGAAAAAAAGTTTACACTGATTTACAGCGGATTTCCTTGGAGTTTTTTTTCGCTTTTTTGTAGTTTTGAGCACTCTAAAGCCGGGTAATGTTTTGAGTATAACGGAAGTATTTTTATATCTAATAGCATACATTACTGCAATTAAAGGGGAAAGGATCATTTCTCTATCTTGACTGAGAGCTGAGAAAAAAAAAATAAAACGTGATTTTCATATTTTACTCTTTTTTCTCGGCTCCTAATGCTCATTGGCTGCTATAACTCTAGTTTTGCACTACCATATTATAGGTCCCTACTACCCACTCAAAAATCGGCATTCAAATCTGTGAGTTACAACTGCAGAACCCTTGTCAGTTCACATTTTTAAAACATTCTTTTAAAAGATACAGAACACAAAATAAAGTTTTATATAGAATATTTAGTAAATCTCACTGAATGCTGAACTAGGACTAGTCTTCTGAGAAATATATCATTTTGTGAAACCTATTGCTATTGCTTTGAATCATCACAATATCTTTATTCTAAACAAAAGTGTCCTCATTAGTTTCTGGAAATTTGAAAGTATTCTGTAGACGTTTATGTGTGCGCGGCTTTGCCCCATTTTTAGCTTTCCAAAATGGTGGTTTCCCCAACAACGGATGAGAGAGGTTTTGAAACAGGAACGTGAAGCTAAACCATGAGGCTCATCACTGTAAGTTTGACTCTGGAAATACCTCAAACCATGTTTGAAATAGCTGACTTCGAACAAGAAATAACATTACATCAAAACAGAGAAAAATAAACTTACCTGATTTTTTAGTCAACGTTAACACTATCAACATGAGCTTTGGTGTGCAATTGAAGGCTTTTAAGACGAAGCTGCTGCCTACTTTACCGAAATAACAACTAACAGTTTTTCCTCTAAAACCCCTAGCGGATCTTTACTCACCCTTACAATATATTGTAAAAATTCAACATCCAGCAATGGTCCTAGTGTTAATCTATGCAAGTGAGGAATTATATAGTTTATACCTAAGATGAAATTGTGACGGTATAACAAACATTAAAAAAAATATATTAGAGCTCTATTGGGTGAATCAGCAAAAAGGAATTTAGCGAACATAGCTGATTTGAAGTTTACGAGTTCTAAATTCAAAAAGACGTAATTGCGCTTCTTTATAAAAAAAAAAAAAAAAAAAAAAAAAAAAAAAAAAAAAAAAAAAAAAAAAAAAAAAAAAAAAAAAAAAAAAAAAAAAAAAAAAAAAAAAAAAAAAAAAAAAAAAAAAAAAAAAAAAAAAAAAAAAAAAAAAAAAAAAAAAAAAAAACCTCAAATTTCTCCCTGACGGGAGATATTTCTATCTAAAATCTATTGTTTTTCTAGTAAAATTTTAAAATTAAAACGATCAAATTACTTAAACTGATAATTTAATTGAATTAACAATCAACGATTATTCGAAATAAAGAAACTTGAGAGAAAATATCGGTTTCAAACCTGAATTTTTTCATTAAAGCCAATAAAGCTAACGGTAGGTCATACAGACAAATGTTGCATGCAAAAAAAATATTCTCTATTCAATACTTGATTTGGAAACTATCAAATTATCAATACTAGCATCAACAACAGAACTAGAAAGTGTCAAAATGAATGTGAAAAAAATTTCTACATCAAAAAAGCGTAGAACCCCAGCCAAATGACATATCCTTATAAAAAAAAAATGGATATTGCTCTTGGAAAACTTTTCAAAATTCTATTACAAAATATAGCCCGGGATAATTTAGATTGAACTTTCATAATTTAAACTCGAACTTAAGGTAGAGTAATCGAATCCAAGATCAAAATGTCGCTAGCAATATCGGTCAAACTTTATTAATGGAAACAACGTCAGGTGCAGGGGCTGCATAATTATGTTACGGCTCACTTATAGTAAATGCAACTACCCTTACAAGATGACTTTGTTCTGATTGATGTTTTTATAAAATGAAAACTCTCTATCCACTTAAGGGTTCATCTAAAACAAGTAATTAAAAATGAAACAGTTTAATGGAAAAAAATATATAGACTTCAGTTTTCTTTTAATTAAGAAAATTGACTAAACACTATAAGAGATGGGGCCTAAATATTGACTACGAAAAAAGAAAATGTATGTCGACAGAGAACATTGAGGTGAGTGAACCAAGTAATGTAGGGTCCACCAATTCTGCTATCTAAGCACAATACTTGCAAGCAGTGAGGAAGCAAGAGAGGAGGGAGGGTTAAAAAAGCTAGATCGAAGAGGTCGACGGGAAGCTATTGGTATGCTAAGTTCAGTTCTCTGAAGTGGAGACATATATACCGATGTTAAAAAGTTAATACAATAGACTCTAGTAGATACCGCAATGCTATACACAGAAACTGCTAAGGAAAAAGATTCCTGGAATTGGAGATGGATTTGTAGGAGGAAGAATGGAAGTAAAAAGGAATATCCTGAAAGAAATTGATAAAAGGAGATTGAGATGGTTAGGACAAATGAAAAGGATGGATAATAAAGAATCCCTAAAATTGTATATGAATGGGAAGCAGAGAGCAAGAGAACGTAAGGTAGGCCCCGCATCAGGTGGAGATATGTGGGTGAAAGTATTCTTTCACTCCCGACTGAGGGAAACTTCGAATGGAAAAGAAAATACTTACAAAGAAGAAGAGAAGAAATGGCTTAAGAAAAAAAAGAATGATCTGGTTTCTCACTCATTCTGGAGTTGAGCTTTGGGGCTCCACTAAACCATCCAATTCATCTCGTATCCAAACCTTACAATCTAAAATCCTTCGAAAAATCCTCAATGTACCTTACTTTGTCACTAATAAACTTGTCCATAAAGATCTTAATGTTCCGTATGTTGCAGATTTAGCCCAAACCAGATACCAATCCTTTCATAGTAAGCTCCATAACCGCTCAAATCCCCTAATTTCTCAACTTGGTTCCCACACTATTCCTGATAATCCTTCGAGGTGTCTGAAAAGAAGATGGCCCAGAGACCTTCTAGTGTAGAATTTTTATTAAAGTGCTACTGATGAGTAGTTCTTTTCAAGTTTTGTCACGTTATTGTAATAACTAACAGCACATTTACGTGATGTATAAATATGGTACAGTTGTAAATTTCAATAAATTGTTATTATTAAAAAAAAAAATATATATATATATATATATATATATATATATAGCATATATATATATTAGCATATATCGTTCCTATTTTGTCAGTACTAGTTTTGTAAATAACTGCTTTCTTTATTGTTTTATTTATATAGATTGCTTCTTTAATTTTTCTGTTGCTAGTTTTTTCCTCATAATTTATTCAAAAACAAAAATATGACCTAACTTTTGTGTGTAGTCTGATAGTGCTGGTTTGTTTTTATCTGTTTTGATATTCATGTTGATAGGTATAATCTTTTATATACATACATATTTTTTTTCCTTTCGCCTATATGATTTTGTTACAATTTAAACTGTCAATTTAAAAGACTATATCTCTTTTTATTCATATGGTTATTATTAATTTGTTATTAACATTTCATTATTTTCATGAGTCCCAATATTTAAACGGAACAATGAATGAAGGAATATCGGGATATATGTATCGACGTCAAGAGGATTGATTACAACTCAACTCAATTCTTCACTTTCAACAACCATCCACTGTGTTGGTTGTTTTTATTGTTTCTGTTAACAGCGAGCGCTACTACGAGAATATTTATTCAATTTTATGTTAATTACAATATTCCTTACGGAATATCTATTACATAAGCTTAATCAACATTTGAATAATGTGTTCATTCCTATATTTACATATATATTTTTTTGTATATTTTATTTTGTCTGACACTTCACTCCGGCGAAATTTAGCTTGTCAAGCTAACTTGTAATACTTTTATATTCCCTCCCCAAGTCTCTAACGTCAGACAGTTTGGGTGAGGAATCACATCTCTTTAATTATTATTATTCCAAATTTATGTAATAATACATAACTATAAGAATGTTTATAAATTCGAATTTAATAAATTTTAAATTCTACTTTATATATTATTAAGTATCTAACTTATAATCTACGGACGTTCCCTTCAGCTAGATAATAACACCTTTTCCTGTACTTCTGCTTTCGCCTAAATTCAGAAAGACCGGAATAGAATCAGTGCCTAGGGACCTTAAATAAATTAAAATTAAATGAGCAGAAAACTCAGGCCATTATAATAGGATCTAGCTTCCTCCTTAGTGCACACACCAATTATCCTCCTTTAGTCCTAAATGATCATCCTACCCCTTTCTACTCTTCTGTTAAAAATCTTGGAATTATTTTCGATCAGATCCTTTCTTGGAAATCTCAGATTGCCCAAATCTCCTGCCGTTCTATAGGTCTACTTAAATTATTTCACCGATCCCGTCACCTTCTTCCCCAGTCAGCTCGTAACCTTTTAGTCTCCTCCCTATTATTCCCTTACCTTGATCATGGTTGTCAAGTTTATGGTGGCCTCTCGACGGTTCTCGAAGGCAGATTGAAACGAATTATGAACTGATTTGCCGGATTTGTCTTTGATATACCGCGGCGCTCCCACGTTTCCTTCCTCTATTCCTAATCAAACTGGCTTTATACCACATTCCGTAGAATATATTTCCTTGGATCATTCCTTTACCAAATTATCAGCACCCTTCCTGTATTTACATTATTATGCTTCAGTTCAGATCTGCAATCAATTCAATGCACACAAGATTCCGTCTTTCTGATCTATATACCCCAGCCCACAGAACTACTGCATTTCAGCGCTCTTTCCTCTTCCGCTCAACCATCCTTTGGAATTCCATTCCTTCTCATATTAGACACGCGAAATATCTGAAAACATTTAATCAAATTCCTCTATTTCCAGTACCTCCTTCCTATCAAAGGTGAAATGATAACTAACTCTTTCTGGAACACTTTCGTTACTATTTGCTCAAGTTAGACACAAATAAAAATAATTTTTTCTCACTCTGAATATAACATATAGGTTCTTCTATTTTATATAATAAGCATTGTATCAAAATAATCTATTTATTATTTCATTTGTAGAATGTTTTCTTATTTTCCTTTTTACATATTTAATTAGTATCTATGTATACATTATCATTGTTATATTAATATTTCTTCTTTGTTTTATTTTGTTTTTCATTTTATTTATTCATTATGTCTCTAACCAGATGTATCTTATTTTATTTATTTCTGTACTAAGTAGTTATTTTGAAGGAACTTGGAGTCAGAATAAAATTATTTTCCTATTCTATTCCATTCTGTTCTACTTTCAGGTTATTCTTAGGGAACAAGGTGTCCCAGAATTAAGATTATTTAATTAATCTCTCTCTCTAGCTCTCTTTCTCTCTCTCTCTCTCTCTCTCTCTCTCTCTCTCTCTCTCTCTCTCTCTCTCTCTCTCTCTCTCTCTCTCTCTCTCTCTCTCTCTCTCTCTCTCACTCACTCACTCTCTCTCTATTAAATGCCAAACTCATTAAATAAAATTTAAGACATATTATATGTGCATACGTTACGGTGAATCAAGATATTAATACGCAATCTTTAATCATCGCTTGGTCACCAACGTATTGTTTGATGTACAAACTCAAAGTTTACAAAGCACTAACTGTTAACTAGAGTTGATACAGTATAGAGAGGTCCTGTATAGAGTTGGTAATACAGGGCCATCTTCATCACAGAGGAATGCGTCTTTGGTTACCTTCAGCTTCATTAAAACTTAACTCACTCAATTCCTGACATAGTATACGTCCTAATAAGGATTAAACACTAAGTGTGTTTAGTGCCCTAGACTAATAATAGACATATTACATAAATTTCTAGATAATAATAAGACATTTTAGAGTTAAATTAGGTGTGTCGATCCCAAATGTTGGTACTCGATTACACCGATTCTTGAGGAAAGAATTTATGTTTGAAAGTCGATTCCTTGAGATACCTAATTCATGTCAATAGATTAGATTGACATATTTTTGATCTTTAGTAACGGAGAATTTTTCTATGAATGGTACAAAATTTAAAAATATTTTATTTTAGTTAAACGTCATATTGTTGAAAACATGTATGCTCTAATTTTTTTTAACCTTTCGAGGACTTTAACATTTTTGAAGTTGGGATTTTATCAACAACTTCTAACAGTCCTAACATTTGCAACCAAGAACTGATTAAAATACTAATGTAATCACTAGAGTCAGAGTGCATTTTGCTTCATATCCATGTATATAACAGTTGTGTAGTTACTCTTGATTGTAGTGGACAAAAACTGATTTAAAAAAACAAATTCCGAGGTCAAGTAAAACTAAAAAGATATCTCAATAAGGAGAAATCCTGCGACCTCCTCAACTTATGTTATTCTTAAGGAACTTGGTCTGAGAATAAAATTATTTTTCTATTTTATGCAATTCTATAATAAAAGTTCTGTATTAGATAGTCCGGTGGCCATCTTCTTTTCAAACACCTCGGAGGATTATCGGGAACAGGAATGTAAGTTGAGATACAATTGGATTTGAATGGTTATGGATTTTACTTTATGATAGGTACCTGGTTTTGGCTGATTCAGCAACATTATGAAACATTATGAACTTCATGGATAGCTTTATTTGTGAACAACTAAGAAGCATTGAGGATGTCTCGAATGATTGTAAAGATTGGATGGTTTTGTAAAGCCCTAAAGCTCGACCCCGGTTTTCAAAAATCATTTTGAAGAGTTGTGTAATAAATTTGTAAGCAGATATAAACGACGAACTATTCCTTTCTTTATCTATTTAATAAATTCACAGTCTAAACTAGAAAAAAATGATTGAATTTTATTAATTTTAGAAATTCTCAGTCATGGAAATGCAATTATTAAAAAGAGCTGATTGATAGATGTATCTAGGAATCTAGTTTACCAACTTAAGAACATCAAAGACTTTTTGGTTGCTGCATCCAATATAAGATAATATACAAGAAATAAGCGAAAAATAGAAAGGGTAAAGGTTTATACGAACAAGGAAAAAGATAAATACCCTTCCGACTGAACAGAATGATGAAGGAACAAGGAAAAGAAAAATCATTGGATGAGTGATTTAGTAATGACGTCCAATCAGCTAATGCCATTCCAATTTGTCAAGGGCCTGTTGTTTTAGATAATGCTTTAAATTAGGAGAGCTGCCACGTAGAGTTTAATGGCACGATTGAACTAACACCACAGAAACCCCACTAAAAAACCTTATCACTATAATTAGCAGTTAATAATTGCATTTCGGACAGGAAAATGGCCCTGTAATTCGTTATCAATCATTGGCATAATGCATATCCCTCCTGTTCAACAATGCCAACTTTTTGTTTCTTTTTTCTTTTCTTTTTTTTAAACTATTTATTGATATTTACAACTGTAAACATTTTATACATTATACACACATCCTTCTTTTCAGACACCTTGAGGGATAATTGAGAACTGAGTGTGAAGCAAGTTGGGAGACTAGTGGATTTGATGGGATATGAATTTTACTATAAATACAGGATGTGAATCTGTTTTGGACCAAATCAGCAACATACGGAACATTAAGACCTTTATCGATAATTTTGTTTGTGGCATAATAAGGTGCATTAAGGATTTAGGATGGTAAAGATTGTATACAAGAAGTATAGGGAGGTTTAGTGGAGTCACAACTTTAATTATTTGCTCTATAAGTCAAAATGGTGTTAATTGTAGTCATGTAAATAAGTATTTTGTGATTATCTGAGCATTATAGGATTTTCTAGTAAGTCAGATATTTTTCAAATTAAAAAAAAAAATTCATAAGAAGTGTTATAAATTTCCGAAAATAAATATAATATTAAAAATTGAGAATTTCGGAACTGAAAAAAACTAATTAATTTTAGATAACATCTACTTTTATTTAATAATAATTTATCATTTTTCTCTTTCAAAATTCATATTGATATGTTATAATATAATATAATATAATTGATATGTTTTACCCGTGACCTACTTGGTCAAAAGCGATACCAGGCGTATTTAGGGAACGCGACATTGGTTCAAAACAGCCTGTTTCACGAAAAAAAAACACTATAACTTTTTATTTAAATGGGATAGAGACTTGAAATTTGGTACTTTAAAGGAATATTATTTCCCATTCATAAACCAAATATTGTGAACTGAACATTTTTTGTTGTTCAAAAAATAATCGCCATTTTAATATTTTAAAAACCAAAATATTTTTTGAAATATTGGGCAACGCATTAAATTAAATCGCTTGCAGAGCAGATCAGAAATATAGATAGCATTTTAAGAAAATATTAAGTGTTTATTGAATATTTGCAGAAAAATACCCTTAAAATTTGCTAGCTGTTCCAGCGATATTCTTAACTTATTTATTTCCTATTATTTTTTTTTAAATATTTTAAATTGCGTATATTGTGTACAAAATTTCGAATAGTTTGTAAGCCAATGAAACAATGTCACGAAAGGAACCAAGAGGGTGAATTTAATAAAACGAGTAATATTCATTTATTGTAAGTATGCATTTATTAGTATTAATACAATAATTACCACTTACGAACGTATTATTCAAATTTTTAAAATAACAATGATTTTACATCTTCATCGAACTGTAATCGAGAACCTTTTTCTTTGGTTGAACTCGGTATGTATTGATATATGGATCTAAAGTTGCTAGGAGCATATTCATCACGTCTTTATTTGTTCATATTCTTGAGCACTTTCGCGAATAGATCTAACCTATGATTGATCTAGTGTCGAAAATCATTATTTCGCACTTCTTGCGTTTCATCGGATAAAGCACCGGTTGGCAGAATAGCAGCAGCTATTATTTTTGTACCATTAAGAAGAACTTTGTGGACGGTAATAGGCATATGGTACCATTTGTATAGTTATGAATATTTTTGCTACGTATCTAAAGCATATTCGCCGAACTTCTGAGGATATACTACTTGTCCACAATTGATATTGTCCAAAATAATGCGGAATCGGTGTATAAGGTCTTGATTGATTCCAGTTATTTCAGCTGTCAAGGCAGGATTTTCAAAAAATATGCGTGCCGAACATGGACTACTGCTCAATGAATTTTTCTATATCACGATCACAATTTAACAAAATATTAACTTATTTACGATTTGACAATTGAAAGTTCATTTTATTTGAGTCAATGTGGCATGTAACTAATAGAAACTGATTGAAATTGTATATACAATAATGATATCAGCTAAGGTTAGGAGAATTAAAATAATCCAAACGCTCTTTCTTCTCGGGTTTTACAACGGTGTTTTGTGTTTGAACGACTCTAACAAGAAATATTGCAGTTTATAGCGGCTGAAAATAATTATCATTTATTTAGGATTATAATGCAATTTTTTTTTTTGAGATGTTTGTATGCAAACGTCTCATCAACAAATCGCAAACAAGATTTTTCAAAATGCATTTTTTTATCTAATACGGTATAGCTATTGTGATGAACAGCTAATCATAAATTTCCTTCATCTGATATATTATTTTACAAAGGGGGCTGAGAAAGACTGATTTTAATCAAAGTGTTCCAATTTTGTCGAGTTTTTGAACAATACTATACAAAAGAATAAATATCATGGTTACACGAAAAATTTGCTTTTGAGACGAACAGCGTCTCTGAAGGCTACAAATATGAAACAAAAATTGGTTTATCGTCATGATTCTCATAGATGAGTGTTTCTTAATCATTTACTAAAGGAAGGGATTCAGACATACAAATGAAGTGATCTAATTCTCAAATGATCAAACATATATTTAGTAATAGATGTCTAAGTTCATTTTTTGCATTTTCTGAGAAAAAGTTATTTCTTACTCCACTTATAGACGCTCATGGAAAAAATCTTTTTTTTTTTTATCTTTCTTTTAATATAATAATTTTGGCAATACAAATAAGTGATTATATGATAAATTTAATTAAAATTACATTACAAAAAAAAAGAAAGAAAAATTGACACTCCAATTCGGTTTTAGATCTGCTTTCTTCTCAAAAAGTGTTAACATGTACATTGACGTTATGAATCAAAATAAAATATTCCGATCTCTGTGAGGTATTTTTTAGTGACTGCTCATTAGAAACTTTTGTCTGCGAGAAGTACCCTTTGGAATCGGATGATTTGATAACTTTAATAACTTGTGCAATTAATAAACGGTTTTCCCTCATTTTAAACAAAAGTTGAAAGCAGGTTAATTTTAATAGACAAGTTTAAAATTAGGTTTTATGAGTGGATGAATGAAATATTGATATTATGATATGTTTCATAAGCTACTAGAATCATTTCATCCCTTTATTAGGTTCATGAAGCCTCAACTTAAAAGAAAACTACTTCCCATCAGTGAAGAAGAACTCCAATTGATATGGGAGCCGTCCTATCATTCATTATGTAGGTAAATAATAACTTACTCTGAACTAATCTACATAAAAATGTGATTATTGAAAAAGAGAACGTTATACTGAAGTTAAATAAGCATACACTTATGTTAAATAAAATTAAAATTATGTTAAATAAAATTTTATAAAATAATTTAAATATCTCAATATTTTATCATATAATCACTAAATTGAAAATATTAAATTTATCATATAATCACTTATTTGTATTGCCAAAATTATTATATTAAAAGAAAGATAAAAAAAAAAAGATTTTTTCCATGAGCGTCTATAAGTGGAGTAAGAAATAACTTTTTCTCAGAAAATGCAAAAAATGAACTTAGACATCTATTACTAAATATATGTTTGATCATTTGAGAATTAGATCACTTCATTTGTATGTCTGAATCCCTTCCTTTAGTAAATGATTAAGAAACACGCATCTATGAGAATCATGACGATAAACCAATTTTTGTTTCATATTTGTAGCCTTCAGAGACGCTGTTCGTCTCAAAAGCAAATTTTTCGTGTAACCATGATATTTATTCTTTTGTATAGTATTGTTCAAAAACTCGACAAAATTGGAACACTTTGATTAAAATCAGTCTTTCTCAGCCCCCTTTGTAAAATAATATATCAGATGAAGGAAATTTATGATTAGCTGTTCATCACAATAGCTATACCGTATTAGATAAAAAAATGCATTTTGAAAAATCTTGTTTGCGATTTGTTGATGAGACGTTTGCATACAAACATCTCAAAAAAAAAATTGCATTATAATCCTAAATAAATGATAATTATTTTCAGCCGCTATAAACTGCAATATTTCTTGTTAGAGTCGTTCAAACACAAAACACCGTTGTAAAACCCGAGAAGAAAGAGCGTTTGGATTATTTTAATTCTCCTAACCTTAGCTGATATCATTATTGTATATACAATTTCAATCAGTTTCTATTAGTTACATGCCACATTGACTCAAATAAAATGAACTTTCAATTGTCAAATCGTAAATAAGTTAATATTTTTGTTAAATTGTGATCGTGATATAGAAAAATTCATTGAGCAGTAGTCCATGTTCGGCACGCATATTTTTTGAAAATCCTGCCTTGACAGCTGAAATAACTGGAATCAATCAAGACCTTATACACCGATTCCGCATTATTTTGGACAATATCAATTGTGGACAAGTAGTATATCCTCAGAAATTCGGCGAATATGCTTTTAGATACGTAGCAAAAATATTCATAACTATACAAATGGTACCATATGCCTATTACCGTCCACAAAGTTCTTCTTAATGGTACAAAAATAATAGCTGCTGCTATTCTGCCAACCGGTGCTTTATCCGATGAAACGCAAGAAGTGCGAAATAATGATTTTCGACACTAGATCAATCATAGGTTAGATCTATTCGCGAAAGTGCTCAAGAATATGAACAAATAAAGACGTGATGAATATGCTCCTAGCAACTTTAGATCCATATATCAATACATACCGAGTTCAACCAAAGAAAAAGGTTCTCGATTACAGTTCGATGAAGATGTAAAATCATTGTTATTTTAAAAATTTGAATAATACGTTCGTAAGTGGTAATTATTGTATTAATACTAATAAATGCATACTTACAATAAATGAATATTACTCGTTTTATTAAATTCACATAGAGGACAAAAAACTCGTTTTATTAAATTTACAACTGTATATAAAATATATTATATACATCAAGTAAATACGATAATAATGATAAAAATGACTCATCTCTTGATTTAAAGCAACTACCCATTGGTAGCACTTATAAAGGTTTTATATAATGAAGTATTATATTCGAAGGTCTCGAGGCCATCTTCTTTTCAGACGCCTCTAATGGAATGAGAAGCAAGTTGTGATACTAATGGGCTTTAATGATTGTAGAGTTTGCTATGAAAGTATAAACACCTGGTTTGAACTAAGTCAGAAACGTAAGGTATATTAAGTTCTTTGTGGATAAGTTTGTTTGTAACGAAGTAAGGAGCATTTAGGATTTTTCTAAGGATTTTGGATGGTAAGGATTGGATACGAGATGAATTGGATGGTTTTGTAGAGCCCCAAAGCTCAACTCCGTACGTCCAGATAGGAATAATCATTGTCATGTATATTGGTCTTTTGTAATTAATTGGGAGCTTTGAACGTTTGTCAAGTAAATGTTGAAGTAGTCGAAAACGACGGGCAGTTTCTTGTCGTCTTAGTCTTGTATGTGGATTCCAAGTAAGACGTTTGTCCAGATAGAGTCCTAGGTGGCGGATCTGTTCAACGGGGATTAATGGGACATCATTAAAGGATGCTGAAGGACAGGAAGTCATAGGTTTACGACGAAGGGTTAAGGTTATTTGTGGAATTTACTTGGATTTATTTTGATTCTCCATTTTCGACACCATTCTTGAAGGTTTATGATATGGGATTGGAGTGTCTGGGAGGATGATGTAAATTTAAAAATGATAATTTTTTTATTTTGATTTATGTATTATTCTATGTATGAGTAATTGTTAGTGTGTGCTTTTTTTATAAACCATTCAAGGTTATTATTTTAAATTGCTGAAGACAGGCAATAGTATCAAAATTTGTAACTTGTTTCTATTCTTAGGGAACAAATGTTCCAGATTAAAGATTTTTTTTTTCATTCATTAATCCAACCTTCTATTATTTTTATTTTATTAAACGTAGTTAGACAGTAAGATTTAACTTTAGCTTATGAGTCGATTTCATTTCATGCTCTCAAAAAATATAAAGTTATTTATACATAACTAGCCTTTAACATCTTTAATATCAATCTTTATTTATATATTATTTAAAATTAATAAGTACAGCATGTTATTGAAAAACAACAAAGCGAAACAAGAGTATCTTGTCTCTTCGATGGTATATCCTCAAATAGATCTTGGGCTGGAAACAGGACTCGAAACAAGGCTAGAGGACAATAAACGACCATTGAATGGAAAGAATGGTCCTTCGGATGTACGTCCTTCTCGATGGGAGGAGGCACATCCTGACCCAATATCCGGAGCCGACTACAACAGCTATATATATATCCTCATGTCTTCTGTGGCTAAAGTGCTGCTAACTCCTTGGATCGGAAAACTACCTCCCGTTCCTTGTCCCATCTCTCCAATAGAAGGGAATTTTTCGATTCAATTTTAGGTACTATAACAGTTCAATAATTGGAATAGAAACGAAATTTATGTGAATAATAAAAACAAAAATTATAGTTTAAAAAAACATGCTTTGATAGCAAACCGAGTTAAAAAATAAATAAATAATTTTTGTTTCATGAGTAATTTGTGTTATGACAATGAAATTTCGGCCAATCAACAATGATTTATTAACCTTTCACCGCACAGTGGGGTGGGTATTTGCCTTCAAATGCTGGCCAAAAGTCAATTTTGTAAAATTTATCTCAGGCGAAAAGGAATTACTGCCAAAGATAATTGAATAGTCTGTCAACAATGTATGAGTCTAATTCCTTTGCCTGGATCAGCTTTGAACCAGGTGTGACACAACAAAGTCACCACTCTCTATTTGCGCACTCACTTGTTAACCTTTTATCAGGATATTTATTTGTGTAAAAAGTAATTTTTCTAGAGTTAGGAATTTTTTTGGACCAGTTTGATTAGAAATCACTCTGAAGCAGGTAAGTTAGAAAATATTGATCATTCTTTAGCAGTAATTAGACCATTTGTAAATTAGTTTGACCACAAAGGAAAATATTAAATCTTTTGGCGTTTTTAGTGTCAAATTTAAAAGAATTCGAATGTTTTTGTTATACTTCCAAGCATTTCCAACCACGTTTTTTCTGTATCAACATAAAGAATGATTCAACTTTAAGAATATATAATCGGTAATCGTGGATTAGCCAAAATGATTTAATTTTAAAGAAAATCCAATCTTCGTTCCACCTGCTTTTTTTTTTTTTATCTTTGAAAATTAAATTTCAAGTTTAAAGCCAATTGGATGAAACCATTACCTATCTTCTTCTATTGGTCTCTCGTTTCATTTAAATTGCTTTCTTTTTCCATCACTCAACTTTTATTTTACCATTTCAGTTCCCTAAGGAAAAGTCGAGTGTTTTTCTCTAGATATCATATTACTTACACGTGTGTTTACTCAAAGTCCAAACGATTATTTTTCTTTCCATTCAAAACGACTGTTCTATTGTTATTCTGAAGAATATTTGTTTTTAATTTTAACTCGTTTTATAAAGAATTATTTTATTTTATTAAAAAAAAAAAAAATTAAGATAAAATTTATGTTTATTTAATCAAATTCACAACTCTATAAAGAAGGAAAAAAAGTTAATAATGGAAATATGCACCACTTCAATAAATATTCTGTATTAGAAGGTTCCGAAGCCATCTTTTCAGACGCTGGTTATCTGGGATAGAATGGAAAACAAGTTGAGAAACTAGTGACTTTGAATGGTTATAGAGTTTACTATAGTAGGATTGGTATATGGTTTGGGCTAATTCAGAAACATGGTACATTTCTTCCACAGATCTTTATGGATAATTTTTTTTCTGACTAAAGAACATTGAGGATTTTCCAAAGGATTGTGTATTTTTGGAAATGATCTGTAAACGGAGTTAAATTTTTTGTTTTGTTTTTTTTAACTACGTCGTACATAATCCACGGTTACATTTATCTTGAACTGAAAAGACTCAAATTAATATAATTAGGAACTAAAACAATAAGTAATTTGCAACTTCTATGAAATGGCATAGAATCTATGTGGAACAGAAATAATTATTTTTTATAATTTATCTCAAGAATGAAATTACCCTTAATTTTAATTATATCGTTACCGAAAAACTATGTGATAAATTTAACGTGCATGAAGAAGCTAAACATTATTACTTCCATTAAGATATTTTTCCTTTCAACTCCAAATAAAATAATTTAGAATATTCTTTTGCGAATAATGTTTAAAACATCATTTCAATTCCAGGTGTTTAAGGCACTTTTCGGAAAGAGGCTAACATTTTTGAGATGGTTGAGGATGAGTAATGAGCGCTACCTAGCGGCCCAAATGGAAAACATTTTAACAGTTCTCCTTTAACGAAGGAGGGTGCGTTTCCTGGGAGTGGAAAATACCCTCCTTGGAGGAAAAACATTTGTTATTGCGGCTGGCTATAAACAAGATTTTCCCTGTTCTCTTGATAAATCGCTCCTCAGGCTTATTCAAAATGGCTACACTAATGGAGCACATTTGACTTATCCTTAGTTCGCGAGGGGAAATGTGAGCTGCATTGCCAAACACAGCTCCTCCGAGATAGAAATATACAAGTCCATTGGCGCTGGGAGTAGGTTAAGGAACTCAGCAACAGTTAAATAAAGGAAAACACGTAATTGGTTAGCAATTAACATTTTATATTAACTTTAATTTTTATGAAAATGTATTTTATATTAATGAGATCTTTATTAACTGTCAAATAAATGAAGATGTATGTAGGTATGTAGGTAATGTGCAATCATGGAAACACAATTAAAATGTAAATTCTAATTTATTATGCCGACGTTTCCGCCTACAATGTAAAGCCTTCATCAGAGCTATGATAAGATGAACATTAGTTAACTGTAATACAGTAAATATTATGTTTTGTATATTGTGTACTGTTTTCGAGATATGAGCCCAAACCCAAAAAAGAGACCTACCTTCTTTTTCCCAGACCCGAAAACTCCAGGACTTATAGTATGTTTACTGTCTAACTACCCTGAACAAGTTTCCAAAGAAAAACCTTAGATTACAGAAAACGCATTCTATAATACTTCGTTGACTGGACTAACTGTCCATAAAAAAAAAAAAAAAGACAAAATATTTTATTTTATCAAGAACCCATTTCCGTCCCATCCTAAAATTTTGTCCACATATAGTCAGTAATAGTATAAATCACATATATTATTTTCAAAAAAAAATCAAAGGGTATGTATTTTGGGAATTATGAAAACCGTTTTTGGAAGTTTCGAAAAAATTCAAAATGAACCGAAAATATATCAAGTGATATAAAGGGCATTTCAAATAGAAAAGAATGCCGCCAATTTGAGCTCTCTAGGAGAAATAGTTTTTTAATGGCGTAATTTTGAATATTCTGAGTGAGGACCGAAAAAAGCAGTTTTTTGAGCTTTTAAAAGCTTATAACTCAAAAACCAAAAGTCAGAAAAATGTAATATTTCACATTTCTACTATTCTTGGTATGTACACTTGCTATACCAAAAATCACAGAAATCAGAGAGGTCAAGGTCCAAATCTAATGTAGCATTGGTTGATTTGGCATGGAATGACCCTATACAAGATATAAAATATAGAAATATTAATGAAAAATAAATCAGAAAATAAAAGTATGAAGGCATATAAACTACAATATAGAGAAAAAATAAAGATCCCAGGGAAACACCGAACTGAGCTTGTCCTATTACTTAACCCGGCGTAGGTCGCTAGGTGAGCATTTCCCTCACCCTTGTAAAAAATATTTAATAAGTTCGTCAAAATTTAACTGTCATCGCTGCATCTCAGTATAGCTGAGTTTAGGACATTTGCGAATAGGAATATTCGGTTTCTATGTAAAACGGATGCAGGTGGCCAGGATATTGGGAGATTTGTACTAAAAATTGCCATGTCCACACTCCTCAGAATCAGATTATCTCTCGTGCAGTTTATTGGTGACATTTTACTGAGCGAGTTTTCTAATTTTTTTCGATTGATTAATGATTATTTGAGTTCAAAATGAGTCGTGGATCTAACATGCTTGACTTATTGGATAAAAATCCAGTTGAGAAGATAAATTGTAAGTAATTAGTTGATAAATCGTCGTGAATTGTATTTATATTATTTTTCAATCATTTACTAGAGATCTGAAATTTTTACTATTCCAGATTCTTGTTCGCGGCTCCTCGAGGCAATACAAAATAGATCTGGTAGAAGAAATAAAAAAAGAAAAACGAAAAAAAAAATTGTGAAAAGTTTAATGTTCCAATTCAGAATGAACATACTAAATTCACTTCCAATAGTTATATAAAAATAGAAGAAAATGATCTAGCTAATGAAAAAACACATTATTATGTAGATAGTGAAATATTTAATTATTGTTTGGTTTTTTTGTTGTTTTACAATAAATCTTTGTAAAAATATATTTTTAATCCTTATACTCCATAATACAATTATGATTATGATACAATATATCGATTACATTATGATGATCTTTATTTACCATTTATAGCTACATATTTCGTAACATAAAACTGCATTTTTTAGGAAAATCAAAGAAGTTAGGAAAACGCTCAACTAGCGATTAACGGTGTACCAGATCGGCTAGCGACCAACACCGGTTTAAAGAAAGGCAAGCGTCACTAGTGTTATAATCAGTGGAGGCTGATAGTGAGCAAATGAGTAAATACATAAATAATTTATATCGGTAGACATATGAACAATATAGGTAAAAGAATACATAACCTATATCAATTATATACTATACTTCAATGGTTAAGGAATGATTAAGATTGAGGCATAAATAGTATTATAAATCTAAAATTACATAATTGGTGAAGATGAAAAGAAGATGACAAAAGGGAAAGGGAAGCAGATGTTATTAATTGTGAGGAAAAATAAAGTTAGCATAAACTATAAGTAGCAATCAAATTAAAAAAAATAGTTGTTTAAATTGATGATATGGAAAATTAATGAAGACATGTTTGTGCTTTATATATATGTATGTGTGTGTGTTTTTTATTTATTATATACAGTACTGTTATTAACGTTATTAATAGATTTATAGTAAAAATCCTTTTAGTTTCCCAGTTCTCTGATTGAATAAATATCCAGACTCTTCCTTAGTTTCTGACTTGTTCTCTCAGGAGGCAAAGCCAGTGTAAAGATTAGCCCACTCGAAGCTAAATACTTTTCTTGAGCGAAAGTTTCTCCTTAATCCTCTCCTATCAGGTTCCCGATCTCAATACTCTATACAGTTCGCCTTGTTAAAACTTTTCCAAGAGTATCATCAGTACTTTGCAGCAAAAAAATAAATAAAATAAAAATAAATCTCTAATCTTGAATTTATTTCTCGAAAGAATCCGTCAATCATAAAATTATCAGCCCTATTGTTTTTGTAATGTATAAGTCCATTGACACAATATTTTTTCGGTATGATATCACTTTGTAACATAATCAAGACTGTTTGCGAAAAACATGAAAAAATAAAAGATAAACATAATCTGTCGTTACATTTAAAGACGGCTATAAAGCTACAAACATTGTCAATGTCGCCCGTTTGTACAGCTTAACATTTATTTTTTTAATAAGTGAAAAACATATATAAAGTGCGCAATTGTTACGGCATTTCGTTAAAAAAAGAAAAAATCATTTTTATAATGTCTTAAGAAGAAATCTTTGGGATTAGGCCGGCCCATCTTAGGTTATGCTGACAATAGGAGTAGAAAAAAAATAGAAGAAGTGTAACTGAATCTAGGAATCGAGATGGTACAACATTGTTCCTGTTGGCCGGTCAACATTTTAAACGGTGGAGGAGAAATTTATTATCAGGTGAATGGGTCATTACCTTCACAGTTGACGATATATCATGGCCGAGCATTCAGGACCGAAGGCATCCTTTATGTTCGGGGTTATCTCCGAGCTAGGGTCCGTTCTGGGGCACTATCATTCTTCTTTTGATCGGCCAAAGTTTTGTTAAGGATTAGTCTTCTTTCAGAGGCGTTTATGATTAGAGAAGAACGGCTTCATTTCAAAAAATCTTCCCGCTTTTAAAACAAATATTTTGTATTATAAGTGAATTTCAGTATTAAAGAATACTTTCTTAGGAACTGATAAAGAATGAAGGAATTATTTGCACTTCTACAATATTTAATTTATTAGATGACAAGTTGCATATGTGCTTAGGCATGGTTTATATACATCTCTTATACCGTAATTTGATCACAGATTATCAGACCTTCTTCTCGAATAGAATCCAATATAAGTAAAAATTTACATTTCATATGCGTAAAAATAGCAGACACACTGTCGTTTTAATCTTCTTGAAGTTCAGGTTGGGACCAATAAATACCAATTCTACTTTAGAGCTGTGTTGAATTTGATAAATAAATAAACTCGTTAACTATGTGGAAAAATTAATGTTTTTCAAATAAAGATCGGCGTTTGATTTCTTCACTAATGAGGATCGGATGTGTATAGGGAGATCGCAAACCGCCTCAAACGGAGTTTTTCATCAGTTCTGAACTTCATAAGGCACGGAGAGACATATGCACTATTCAACTGGTTTGTCGTTATAAGAAAAATGGAATATGCATCTAAATCTTGTAAAATGGCAAGGACAATCATTGGTGAAGCCTGAAGTTCTTACGAGCCCTAAGAATTTCCAAAGTTTATTAAAAAATTCAAAAACACTAGTTAGAAAAAAAGAAAACCATTTTTTTAGCCCCCTAAAATTAGCAACTTTTCTCCTTCCAGTTGCCGCTTTGATAAAATAGTTTACTTTTATCTTAAGTCATGAAAATAAATGAAAATTTAAGAGATTCATCCAGATCTTTTTTTTTTTGTTTTCATCACTAAAGGAGACTTTCTTCCGCTGCTCAGTCTATAATGTTACATTCCCAGCAATGACCATACAAGCTGTTTTTTAACGCCTAAAACACTGATTTTCTTTTTTCTAACTAGTGTTTTTTAATTTTTTAATAATCATTGCGCATTCCTAGGGTTCTTTCGAACTTCAGGCTTCTTCAGTTATTACCCTTACCATTTTACAAGAGTTAGATGCATAATATCGTAACTTATTCACCAAGCTGTATCAAAAAAACTAAATAAAATTAATAAAGAAATTATAAACAGTTTTTCTTATTTACATTTTGTCGATGAGGGTAGATAACATTGACTATCTAGATATTGAAACAATTAGATAGGACTAATTGATGTTTTAAAAGATTTGTTTTTTTTAAATTTTATTTTGACTGAAAGTGTAGAATCCATATTTTTTTTTAATTTAATAATCGAATATTTCTTACTTTCTTAAATGTTTATTTTAATTTACTTTAATTTTAACTGATCTGAGGAAATGTGGCTTTTAAATATAGGAATCCAGGGCCACTTATATCCATTGCCTTCAGGAGACACTGGGATTGGCAGATCTTCGTTGTGAGGAACAGACCTAATAGCTGAGGAGAGGTTGGGATATTTAACATTCTTTTTAGATTTACTTGTTATTCCAGGGATTTTTGATGCAGAAATAACAGTCAGTCGAATGGTCCCGAGGTTCTCTCCACACCACTGGAACAGCAAAGGGCATATGTCGTGACTGCCCATTAATCCAGCCACAAAGCAATGTAACACAGGAGGCACAGCATATATGAGGCCTCCAAGATTTGTCCTGGTCACTAACATGGCACCCAAAATAAAGACTATATGCCTTCTTTACTAAGGGAGTAATGCTTCTTCTTTGACTCCTTGAAGTTAGTTCACCACACACATAACAAAAATTGTTTGGATGGTTTTCACAATTTCGCGGCATATTGAAGATGCTAAGAGGTTCTGTTGGGACTAAATTAATAGAGGGACCTAACTAGAACGGCTCACAGATGTAGACTGCTGAGAGGAGTCCATAGGGGACTCATGTCAGGGCCCGTGTCCGGGGGCCAGTGTTTTGACTGAGCCTGCTGCAACTTGGCTAAACATGCTTTAAAAGTTCAGACGACTTATTTGTTATCTCTATATCATTCAATATTACCGTGCATTGGTGATGAGCCTCATTTAGAGGAAATAAATAGAATATATTAATCAAGACACGTTCATAGCTATGAAATATCACTTTTATTTTTAACAAAATTTTAAATTACAAAAAATCTGAGGCTCATGGACAACTTTGATGGTCATATTCGGAATTACGATAGCAAAATACATATGAGACAGCCACATTTACCTATTTAACAAAAATACTGTTGACCAGTGAAATTTGAGGACAGTTCCCTGATTTGAAAAGTAATGGAGAATATTGTTATGTAACGTTTGTCGCTAGGACCTGCCGCTTAGAAGCTATATTTTTGCATGAAAAAGTCACCTAAGTGTTGGGGCTTTTTTGAGACTCAAGCTATGCTGCTGTTTCTCGGAACAGAATTTGTTTAACAGATTCTTCACCAGAAGCAGTAGATACAAAAGCAGTAGATTATGGATAGACAATAGACAATTGTCAACGAAAAGATTATAGGAGCTTTTGTTTTTTTTCCCCCGTTAGGCAGAAATTGAGTTTTCTTTTTACTTAGGGTGTTCTCAAAGAAATTAGAAATCTTCGAGTTAGATACTTCAAGTCTGTGAAACATTCTCTAATATATTATTAAGGTAGTCAGCACGGAATTAGATAATTATGAAATCTATGTACTGCCTTATATACGTATGTATGTGTGTGTGTGTGTGTACGAAAGTACATAATTGAATACGTTTATTCTTGTACAACTTCCTAACTCTTGCAAACTCTCCCAAAACTTTTGTCGTTATATTATTAAGCCAGACTTGGAAACTACCTGACCCCCAGATGTCAGATAAACTAACTGAGATGAAGACGGTGCCGAGATCCATCCGAACTGGTTAGCTAATGCAGAAGAGATCCGATGGTAGATTCCTGTGCGGAGTACATTAATCATGAGAAGGAGCTGCATCAATCCGTCAGCCCTTCATCAATACGCACCCCCTTCCCTTCCGGTTATTAACTGTTCCGTTGGCGCCATATTATTTATCTCTCACTGCTAGTTGTATCTCATCCAGCTGCGATATTTAGTTTAATAACAGAGGCAGATATCATAACCTTTAGTCGGAAGCGAGGGTTATACGTAAAATTGGTATTAATAACACCTGTTTAATGTTATAATAAAAAAAAATATATTAAATGGTAACTATATAATAATGGGGTAAGTAAAAAAATGATCTTATTTTATAGGTAGATCTAGTTTTATAGGTAAAATTCAAAATTTATTTTTCTTCTTCTGAAAAGCTTTTTAATAATCAAAACATAAACCATTGTGCTCTATGGTTTGACGCCAGCTGTAGAACTCTTTGATGGTACCAATCTTTGGGTTTTGAATCGAATAACTCACTAATCCCATTTTCAACATCATTGTTGAATCAGCTATTGATCTGAACAGGTGGTAGTTTGATGATGCTAGGTCTGGACAATATGCCGGGTGAGGGAGAAACTCGATTCCATCCTAATTAGCTAGTTTTTCTTTGGTAAGGCAAGAGGTGTGGGGTCTCTGCCATTATCTTGTTGGAACAAGACTTGCTTCCAGTTTACTAAACCTAGGTAACCCTGAAACAAAACATCGTACATTCTCTGCAGCTGCTCTGAAGCGCAGAGCGTCCTGGTTGACTACTGAAACTCACCCTGATCCTGATTTCCTTTCAAGGTTCAAATCACCTTCATCAAATTTTTGGAACCACCTACTCTCCGTCCTTTCATTCAAAGAGTCTTCATCCTCAAATTCAACCACTAAACGAGTGGCTTCAGCTGCTGAAAACATTCGTTTCCAATAATGAAGCAAAATTACGAGAATTTCGTACTTTACTACCATTGTTAACTAAGGAAAGCTAAAGAAGTACTGAGCCCGGACAGAGGGCATGCTGTTTACCAAATTATTTATTTATTTAGGATCAAACATGTATTTCTTATCACAATTTTAGCTCCCGAATGGATATAAGAGAGGAATTACGATGCATATTTCAATCGCAAAGAAAACGGTCGTTTTTTCTGACTCATTTCATTATTTAGATATAATATTATTTTTTTTAAAACTAATTACATAGATTATAATTGAAAAAAAACAACTAGTACTTGCAGTGTATAAAAAAAAAAAAAAAAAAAAATCAAAAGTATTTTATTATACAAATGAAATTTAAACATTGTGGTAACATTTATTATGTGTAACACGGTCCCGAACACACGGTCCACTTCAAAAGAATTACTACATTAGCAACCTAAAATTTCTAAAACATCTTGTATTGTTATGACTTTATGTTTATTATGTAACGAATGCACAGGATAGTAAGGTACCTAATATAATCACTTGAATAGTACATAGATAAAGTATTTGGTTAAATTGTAAATATGTTTTCTTAGTTAATCAAATATTTGTAATCTGTGTTGATATTATATGGGTTTCACCAGTTAGTAAATTTCGTTTATTTAAAGTTAATTGCAGCATAATTAATAATAAATAAACCCATAACATCAAAAAAATAACATACCTGAGCACGATTTCAATATATTATAAAATATAAAAAATTTTACTATCACAGCAACATTTAACATAAAATTTGATTTAAAAGTTACACATCCATTTAGTAATTAAAAGTTTTTTTAATATACTTTACTATTTTCTTTAGATTTATTAGTTCATGAACAAAAAATAAATAAATTGTATTTTACAACTTTTAGTTTCCTTCCTTTGGATAATCAGCTATTTGCCGTCCAACCACAGTTGTAATTCACTGTATTTTTGATATTCAAATGACTCTTTCTTCATGTTCCCTTGGGCTCAAGAGATGTTCTTCGACTGGATCCAGAACTCACAGTAGCTTCCTCCAGAAAAATCCTTTCTCATTCGCTTAAATTCTTTCTTAATCAGCACCATGTCTTTTGTTTAAACATTGCTTATTTTTTATCAACTACATAATTTAAAAAAAAAATATTTTTATTTTTTGCATTACGTATTAAATAGTTGCATATTTAATTTTACTACAAATTTACTTAATTATGTATAGAAAAAAAATTCATAACTATATGAAGGATGTGCACAGCATTTATTGGTGAACCAGTTAATCAAAAACTTTGAAATATTTTTATTTTAATTTTATCTTCAATTTATAACTTTCTTTTCAAATAAATAAATAAGCATGTAACCTATCTCGACCAACGTATCCCAAACATATGGAACAACCAAAAACACAAGAACAAATACTAAATAAATAGAAACATTTTAATCTAAGCCAAAAAAATTACAATCCTTTGCTATTTCCAATTTGTCTGCAATTACCAATAAAACTTATAGTAATTCAATGAACGATATATGCTTACAATTAGACAATTATGTAAGTATTTTACTATATTTGATTATGAATTATGTAATTTTTAATTATAGTCCTTTTTTGTTTATATAACGTTTTTTATGATTTAATATAATATATAAAAAACTGTAAGTAATTTATAATACACCGTACTAAATATTCTTTTAAGTGTATAAGTATCCAGAAAAATAAACTTATTTGAAATAAAAAATAAAAAAGTAAAAGAAGATTGACGTGAGCCTATAGCTACAGTGACATCGAAGCCAATGAACGCGACAAAAAAAGGGAAAGATTCATCCTCATGAACCTCTGTTATCTTTCCAATATAACTGAGTGCCTTTTTTTATTTATTTATGAAACAAACTCAAACCGGCCTCACTGAGTGACAGGGCAATTTATTGGCAAAGAACTTCGAACTGACTATCCTTGAATAAGGAAAAATTAAATACGAATATATATATATATATATATATATATATATATATATATATATATATATATATATATATATATATATATAACTAAATCAAAGGATCGCGGGACTGAGTTTTTAAAAAGAGGCTTTATTCTGAATAACATACATTGATCAAGAAAAAACACAATTTATAACTTAATACAAAAACTTCGTGTTGAACATCTGTAAGTCCTAACGCATGACTGCAGAGTGTCACTGAGGCTAGGTGGAGGGGGCCTTTTATAGGGTTTCTGGGAGTGGGGATATCATACATTTTATTTATATTGCTAAGTCCATAGAGGTACCCATAACTATATATATATAATTTGTTATTATGTTTAGGGTCTGAGATCGCATTGGCTGACCAGGATTCACTTGCCTAAGAAGTTAATATATACATTAAAGATCTAATTAATAAAGCAAGATACTCATATCACCTTGATAAGAAATAACAATAATCAGTTAGCTATTTACAAATAATATTTTATGATACACGGTAGGTATCTTTTGATTTCATCGGAGAATATCAGTGTTGACTCGGCTACATCGTGGAAAGAGTGGGAACACCAATACAGAACAGAACAGAAGGGCCAGAACTAAGAAGTAGAGCCCAAAAATATGTTTACATCTCTTTATGAACTATCGTCCCCACACTAAAAGATCTAATCAACAATCAAATAGTTTGAGGTAGAAAGTTAGCAAAGGATATAGGTGTTTACCTAGATTTTTATAAATTAAGGGAGTGGTTGAAAAAAAACTCTCCTTTATGTTTGGCCTAACTGATGTCTATTTCCGAGAAAGGTTATGGGTTCCCAAATTTTTTGTTAAGCGCTATGAGGAGTTAGCCTACTGAGTAGTACTACAAATATTTTTTGTTGTTAATTTTGAAACGAACTATTGCTTTAGTTGGACATATGCATTAGCAGCGACAATGAGGATTAGCAGTGATAATGCTTAGACTATCATATAAAATAACCATTTAGTTGAGTCCTAGCCTGCTCAAGCATAGACTTATCTTTATTCCCTTCAGTTTCTGGAACCAAGCAGAAACCTCGCATCAGCTGTTAAATAGTCTTTCCAACGGAGCCTTGGTCGTCCAACTCACCTGGTACCGTACACTCGCTCGGTCAAAATTTTAGATTGTTCTTCATTCGGATCCATTCTTGCAAAAAGACCAGCCAAAAGAATTCTTGGTACCTTTATGATCATGTCCTCATACTCATTCCCATCCTTATACATTGCAACAAACTCGGCATTCGTTCTATATTTCCATGTCCCTTGTTCATAAATACCTACATATCGAACCTGATGATGGCTTGCTCTTGAGCTTTGCTGGTAGTCCAACATTCTCAGCCATAGTTCGTACAGGTCGAATGATTGTTTGCACACTCTTTTTTTAGGGGCCCTGGACAATGCTTACATCCATCTGAAAAGAAAATGACTTCAAGATCTTCTTCATTTTAGTGCTACTAATGGGCAGTTTATTGGTATGTTTTTGTTATAGTATTACATTCGTAATACAGAAGATTTACTAGACACATATTGTAGAACTAAACAATTATAATAATTAATGAGAAAAAAAAGTATAACAAATAAAATTTAATGGTATTTATTGTCGTAAATCATTAGTGTTATAGAGCGTAAAATATCCAAGGACTTGAATTATTTAAGTGAATGAAAACTAAAGATTTACGCCCTACATATTATTGATCTTGAGAGAAACAGTCAGTCCGATGATCAACTACATTTTTGTTTGTCTGGCCTTGAGAATTGTTAATTGTTAGAGCAAAACAAACCTTAACTGGAAATTTTCATCGTTTGAATTGAAATGGTAGATTAGTAGGAATAATTGTGATTTAATTAATAAATGCGACTTCTCTAGTCGCTAATCTAGTGAGAATTATAGGCTCAATAATATCTTCAAACAATGCATTAATTTTTAACATGTTGCTATTGCACAGATTAGGTGGTTGAACATAACAAAAAACCGTGATTGGATATCCAATTTTCAATTTTAATGTATGAGTTGGTAAGCCAGATAGACAGATATTGTTGACTATACAGGATGTTCGGAAGATCGTTGGCCAAGGAGGTATCTCGGGTAGGGAGGTTCATTTTGAACCTATTTAAGGTCACTTCCCTATATACAAAGTCTTACTTTTTTTTTTTTTAATAATTTTTTTTTTAATAGTCAAAGCTAAACATTTATGCCTTATAACTTCGTTGTTTACTGATATATCAACGCCATATTTTTTTGTCTGTAATTACTAATACATTGTCCATGTAAAATATGATTTAAAAAACAAATACAAATACAAAAAATTAAAAACTTCAAGTTTAGGTCTAGTCTTAAAATAATATGGATTTGGCTGTTGCGCTTATTTTATTTTATTTTTATTTTTATTTTTTTTTAAACCTAAACTTGAAATTCTTCTCTTTTTTTTACATGGACAATGTATTAGTGATTACAGCAAAAAAAAAAAAAGAAAATAAAAAGGGTTAGATATATCAGTAAACAACGAAGTTATAAGGCGTAAATGTTTTGACCATTTAAAAAAAAAAAAATCATTAAAAAACCGTAAGGCTATGTATATAGGTAAGTGACCTCAATAGATTCAAAATGAACCTCCTTACTCGAGATACCTCTTTGGCCAACGATGTTCCAAACAGCCTGTATTATTGGCTATATATAGGAAGATTTTCAAACTCCACATGTACATACATACATACATCGGTGGCTCTACATCCCGTCACCGAGACTGGGCCTCCTCTGTTGCTTGTAGAGGTTTCGTAATAAAGAGTGTTTAAGGGGAGTGGGTTATTAGCCCACTGCCCCCAAGTCAGGTGAAGGGGCTGCCTCCTCGCAGCCTCCTGACCGGCTCATAGCGAGTTGTCAGGCTCTAGCCTACCTCAACGGTTTACCAGGCCTACCGAAAAGGCGTTTCCCGCCTGCGGCACAAGGAGCCACCTAACCTCCCTCGCCTAAACCTTGGCTTCTTCATCCTAGGGGACTGGCCATCATTGGATGATTCCACTACTTACCAGAGGAGGGGTCTCTGGCTGGTGTCGGCCATCGGCAGGCCATCGGCAAACTCCACATGTTGCACCACATATTTATCTTATTTGTTTTTTGTTTTTTTTTAATAACAATGAAATTAAAAATCAGCGAATTTTATTTTTTCTAAACCTTCCTTGAACTATGAAGGTGATGTAGTTAAAATTTGGTACATTAATTTTCGTAGTTAGTGATCACAAAGAAAACATTTATGACATTTTATATAACAGCATAGAAATTAAAAAAACTAATAAATATACACATGATTCTCGATCTCAGTCGATAGCATTTTATTGTCCTTTTGAATACAACATATTCAACGAACATATTCATTTATCATTTATGTTCACAAGATGTTCAATATTTTTTTGTTTTGAGAAAACAGTCTCCCTAGACTCCGTCCTACTTTAATCTCGACATGTTAGTAAATATTTAAAATACTTTACAAAGGATGATGGATCTCGCTCGCTGCAATAGCTGACATAATAGCTTTACACAGTTTTCCTTCCAAAACCATTTGTTAACTTTTGAATGTTTTCAAACCTGAAGAATATCCCGACAGCGATGGAATCCTTCAACAGGAGTGACAATTAATTACTGGGAAACAAAAATAAATCACGAGGGAGCAATTTGTTAAAAAATTAACAAAGTAGGTAAAGATGGGACAGTATAATGAATAGTCTACTATAGAGGCAGTACTGCGGGAGCACCCCGCCCCCAGCTCCTGAAAGGCTGACGTCCAAGATTGATCTGCTCAAACCTCAACAAAATCCCGGTGATGGATGGGGGCGAACCCCCTCCCCCTCCAGATTATAACCACAATGCGGGCCCACTGTCTTTGGTCGGGGCCTCCCATCTATATGTATAGCTGGATATATTTTTAAAGGAAAAAATTTTATATAGGTTGACAAGAGAAAGTAAACAAAAATGAGTAAGTGTATTATTTGTGTACTTCATATATATATACAATCTATATACACAAGAACGTAAAATGGAGATTATATATTTTGGGTAGATATCGTTTACCATCTTTAATATAGAAATATCAAATAATTCAACTAAACATTATGTAACATGCTTTGCCCTCTCTTCTAACAAGGGGAGGACACACTCAGTCTCTAACGGATCTGGTTGGCAATTTGTTTGGACGTTCCTGGTCAAAAAATATTGGACACATATTTTGCCGTTCCGACCAATGGGCCCTAGAAGCCGAGAAAAAAAAAATAACATTAAACTAATTTATTTTATATCTCGAATTAAAAAAATGTTATCGACATGATTTTCGCACTAGGATTTTTAGTTTTGATTGCAAAATTTAGGAAAAATACAGCCGCTCCATATATTTTGGTTTAGGTTAATTAAATTCTAAAAAAACTATTAGATTTTCAAGCAAACTACCTCTATAAATTTTTTCACACAAAAATTGAAGTCAGATTCTAATTCAGCGCCCTCAAAAACATTGAAAAACGTCTATTCAATAAAACAAAAAATATCATATTTTCCACCCTCTTCGGGAAAATGAAATTTTTAAACCGATTATTAATTACTTTCCTTTAAATCGCCATTACCTTTTCACGCAATTCACTGTTTGGTATCGCTGGAAAGAGCCTCAGCTTTCGTTTGATGTATATAAATGCAAAATTCGATGAATAAAAACCTATTCAAAAAATTGGAAAATCCGAAAAACATTTTGATTTTTAATTTGAGTTTGAAACCAGAAAGGATGATGAAACTAAAGATACTTCAAGCGTATCATCGCCCTAAATTTCAGGTAAAAACATGAAGTTGATACTTAGTCTAAGCGTAATTCATGTTTTAATCAATTTAAACAAAAATTGCCCACCTATTTGGCCAGGCAAATTTTAAAGCTTGCGAATATTTATTTTTTTATTTAGATCAAATCTCGTATTTAAGAGTTCTTTTGAATGCTGAATTCGAGTCCGATGTCGGTTCTTGTGAATTTATTTTTTTAAATGGTAGGCAATTTTCGTTTAAATTGATTAAAACATGAATCACGCTTAGACGGTTAAACGTATCAGCTTCATTCCTCCAAAAAAATTGCTAACAAGATCCCTGAGAGGCTGAGTGTGTCCTCCCGTTGTAAGTAAAGAACTAAGGAAAGTTTAACTAATTTTTAACCTTGTTAAAATAGCACTAAATAAGTGTTTGAAAATAAAAAAAATAGAAAACCAATTTTAATTTTAATCTATGAATTGGAAATCCAGATAGCAGAGACTATTAAGAAACTGTTGCGTATAGTGCACTGCATCAGTTCTTACAACTAAATGCCGTGAATTATATTTTTACAAAAAATACCAAAAAGCAAAGGATTGACATTTTTATTCGGCAATAATTTTTACTTGGCAGATATAATTTTTTACATCTTGTTGGATTTTAATTTCTAACCATAAACGTATGTGACAGAGTGGTAAAATTCGTTTCTGGCACTGTACATATAAAATTGTATTATTGCTAAACCTTCCTATAACTATGAAAACTATGTAGTTAAAATTTGATACATGTCAAACCAAATATTCATAACTTTTTTAATAGCAATTTAATTAAAAATAAATAAATTATAAAATAAATACCAATCTATATATAACACTATAGCTTTATTATCTCTCATGTAGAATGGCGATCGTCGCCTATCGGTCAATTTTCAAACTTCTCTGTCATCCACATTTTATAGCTTTTTTAATAATGAATTAGTGGATAGATTTTATTATTGCTAAACCATGCTGGAAGTATAAAGATGATGTGGTCAAGATTTTGTAAAGATTGGTTCTGTAGTTTTTGCGGTTAGTGATCACAAACAAAAAATGGCTTGTCTTTTTATATAATTGTATAGAAATAGATAATACATTCTAACAGCAATAAATATTTGCATTATAATAATTACATTCTAACTCAATGTCCTACAGTATCCTTAAATAATATTTCACTGACAAAAAAAAAAAAAAAAAAAAAAAAAAAAAAAAAAAAAAAAAAAAAAAAAAAAAAAAAAAAAAAAAAAAAAAAAAAAAAAAAAAAAAAAAAAAAAAAAAAAAAAAAAAAAAAATGACGGTCATTAGAAGATGTTTGAAAAACCGAATTTTGCTATCCCTTTTAATTTGTAATCCACATTAAATTAGGTTTATTACTGAGAACAAATATTAGTTTGAATAAAAAAAAAAACAGGGTATGACTACAATTTATAAGTGTGGGGCTTTTTGACGCGATCTAGCTCTGTTGATGCTACTAGGAGGGAAGATTAACCAGATTTTTCCTAGCAAGAAACTTAATGGAGAATACTATTTCCGATATAACATTTGTCGCTAGGACTTACCGTTATGGAGCTATATTGGTTTGAATGAAGAAATATATCACGCTATTTTTTAAGTGCTGTTTTTTGACACTCTGTAGCTCTGTTGGTGCAGCACAGGTCGAAAATTTGCTGAAGAACTACTTATCAGAAATTCAATTGAAAATATTTTTTGTTAAGTAACATTCCTCACCAGGATCGACTGTTTAGAAACTAAAGTACATTGAATTAAAAAGTCACGTTTGAGACTCATATTATTTTTCCCATTAACGTTACCAATTTTTTTTTAGCAAGGTGGGAAGGTCAAGATATATTTTGTGAGTTTATCACGAAATAAATTTTGAACCGCCCAACTCGCTCGGTCATCACTACAAGAATGACTTAATACTTAATTCAGGCAAAATAATTTAATACTATATAATTATATTTTGAAAATATTTACACAACATTTTACATTTGAGACTAGGATAAAAGTACGGTATTTCTACGTATGTAACGTCAAAGACCCTTCGAGTGATCCAACTAAGCAATGTGTTTTAATTGAATGGTAAGACGTAGGGAGATAGGACGTGACAATAACATAATTAACTAAAGCTGGCACTCCTAGCCTCTATTATCCCCCCCAGCCTCCATTATCCGCTCTCATCCCATTCTCCTGGGATCTCTGATAGGCACTGCCGCTAGTCTAACAAGGTTCTCAATGCTTCAATTTTGGGTATGGAGGGTCTCTTTGACGGCGATGTCTGCTCTTTCTGGGGATAATTGAGTTTTAGGTTCTGTTTGGTACTTTAGTGGTTCTTTTATGTCAAACGATGGCTGTTTTTTTTTTTTTTTTTTTTTTTTTTTTTTTTAAATATTATATCCCGGTATTTAAACAAGAAAAAAAAGACAACGAAATGAAAAAAAATATATATTCTGTGGCCATTTCCACTTATGAAAAATTATAATGAACAATATAACGGTGGTCCATCTGCTCTATATATAATTAAAGTCATAATACAAAGTTAGAACAAAATATTTAAATTGAATAACGGTACAAAAATTAATATTACTAGCATGTTATTAATATTACATGAAAGCCAAAATAAATCCTAAGGAGGCAAAAACAATTAAAATAAGGTAAGAAAAAAAAAAGGGGGGGGAATACAGCAAATAGGGCTAAAATGATATCTTAGCAAGAGAACATAAATGTGTTCCGAGATAATAATATATGTTACGAAAAAATAAATACAAAAAAAAACGGAATTAAAATTATATTTTAAATATTTATATTCCATTGTGATATTTTTTTTCTTCTTTAGCACTGTTGGATTGAGTACCTATAAAGTAAAGGAGGAGTCGGAAATAAAAGCTGTAGAGAGTGGAGGAATAGCGAATGTTGCATAGGAGGGAGTTACAGAAATTATTGCACTGGAAATAATGAGCTAATGAATGATATTGTGTTGAAGCGAGGTAGGTAAAGGCCAAAAGGACGGGATCTGGTTTTGTAAGAACTCACTAATGACTTTAATGTTAATGCATTGACGATGTAGGAACGGAACGGTGAGGAAAGAAATTTGTAACGGAACGAACCAAGTATTGTCATCAGTAGGAGGAAAATAACCATTTTAATTTAGTTTATTAATGAGAAAACTAAAAAAAACATCTAGTTTAGAAGAAAGTTTAGAGGAATATAAATAAAACTAAGGATAAACTCTATAAAATATGCTTACATTCTTGTTAGGTTAAAATTTTAAGAGGAATATAAACCTGAATCTTAAGAAATTCTGAGTCTCAATATAAGTAAAAGTTTGTGAACAAATAATAATAATTATTTTTTCTTTTTTATGTTTGGAAATATTTTTCCTGAATGTAAAAATAAACAATTATAAATAAGTTTTTATTATGTACATCTGTTTTATCTATTTTGTAATTTTTTTTCAATTGTATAATTTTTTATTTTATTATATTCCAATTGTTCTTAGACGGCACTACACCTCGTGAAGAGTCAGGTTCTCCCAGGGCCATCAGTGTTCGCTGTATTATGTTGCTGTTCTCCAAATTCTTCTTCCATTTTATGCGCATCCGCAGCCTCAAAATCTTCCCATCGCAGGCGAAGTCTACCCACTGCGTCCGAAAATCTATTTACCAAGGAGTCTTTTTGGGGAATCTCATTATCACTCAATCTTGCAATATGCCCTGCCCATTTTAGAAAGCATAATATCCTGGTATTTATAGCGATGCACAAGCACAGCGGTTTTTTCCATACACACACCGTTAGGATTGATGAATTTATTGCCACTTCTATTGTGATTATTTTATTAGAAAACTAGTTTCGAATGCTAAGCATTTATCTTCAGTTCTAAAACATACAATTTCTTTTTTCTTTTTTTTTTCAACACATCAGCACTAACCTTCTATACCATCATGCGTACCTCATGTGATACCTACACCGTTGCCACAAACAGACCCAAAAATCCTTTTCAAAATCTTTCTTTCAAATATCATTAAGATAGTAATCGTCCAGTATTCCAAAGAATATACGTGGTTTTATATAATCGTATCGTTGTACTTCTTTCTGGAGATAGATTTGTTTCTTAGAAGCTTCTAAAGTCCGTAGTAGCACTTATTGGTTGAAATAACTCGACCCAGAATTTCTGGCTGTTTATCATTAGTGGAGTTCAGTTGTGTTCCTAGGTAAAAAAGTTTCTCAACACAATCGAAGCTCAAATCCTCTAGCTAACCTCCTAGATACTTTCCTCTATTAGGCAGAGCATATACTTTGTTTTTTCACATCCTATCTAATTTCAGCGGTTGCTCTCCGAATAATTATAAAGGCATTCTTTATCCACAAAAAACTGCGTCCAATAATATCCAGATCATCGGCGTAGGCCAGGATTTTTTATTCTCATTGATTTCTCTTAATTTTCTTATTTGTTTTTAAGTAAGATTTAAATGTGTACATTAGAGTGCAACTGCTTATTGTCTTTGACTGTGGCAGATATTAGTTTTATCGGAATAAAGCCTTCGCAGAACAAGAACAAATAAAATAAAAAATCCGTCTAGGAATAATTACTTCAGGTATACATTTATTATTTTTGCAACAAATTTCTTTGAGTTTCTTTGTTTGTAATAGATAATTAAATAGTTTTTCTTGTAAGTACCTTGGCCTCTTTCCTCCAATTTAAATATATTTAAAATATTAGGAAATCGTTTATTTGTATAATATTTAGCTAATTTATTGATCAGACTGGTCAGAATTATCTTTAGGACTTTTTTTGCAGACTACTAATGGTTAGGGAACACTATTTTTTATAAACGAAAGTTCGCATGTAAGAAATTTAATGGAAAATATTTATTTTTTAATAGCATTTGTCACAAAGACCTTCCGTTTAGGATCTATATTGGTTTCAATGGATAAAGTAATGTTTTTCCTACATTTTTATGTATTGATGTTTTTTTGACAACACTTAGTTGGTAGACTAGCTCTGTTGGTGTTTCTGGGATCGAAAATTTGCCGACTGCTTCCTTTTATAAAGCTGTAGATTATGGATATATATTTTAAGATATTACACAGTGATATGCATTTTGGCTGAGATCTTTAGTTTTCTTATGTAACGTTTTTGACACGCTCTTTCGCTGGTGTTTCTTAGAGCGAAAATTTGATGACTGCTCCCTTATCAGAAATCCAATGGAGAATACTTTTTGGTATATTAAATTTGTCGCTAGAGCCTACTGTTTAGAAGCTTTATTGGTTTGAATGAAAAAAGGAAAGATTTACCTTCATTTTTTAAGTTTCGCCTGTTTTGCTCTGTTGGTGTGGCTCGGATTGATAAGTTTGCTTATCAGAAGCAGTATTTTTAAGAGAATTGGATAATAGATAGACATACCGTTGATCAATCATTTTTTCCACTAAAGGAGGATTTGAGTTTTTAAAGTATATTTTCATACTTCGTCCAGTAATAACATTTTATTTTATAAAAATTAATAGTCTAAAAAACTAGAAAAGCACGCTTTTATACCAAACCTAACCAAAAAGTTTATGTAATAAACAATTTGCTAGAGTCAGATCTTTTACGTTAACTTCCCAGTAATATTTGTGATTTGATTGCAATTTTAACACAGTTTATCCAAAATCAACAAACCATTTTAGTTTTTTGACATATCTCAGAGTAGGAATGGGAAAATTTTTACTTTATCCTATATTGCACAAAATGTAATGATCTACAACTTTTTCTATATAGCACTATTTTTATTTTATTAGCTATATCTGCATTATAGACCCTTAAACATGAATTTTTTAAAATTATTCAATGTTTGCCAATCGATTGTTGCTAAACGACTAAATCAAATTCAGCTTAATGGATATCTTTAGAAGCACAATTTAGTAAACCTTAATTTTGTAAATTAAAAATTTTTCGATTGAAAGCATTTTTCTATATATTTTTTTCCAAAATCTGAAAAGAGTCCAAAGAATTTGATTTTTTTACCCTCAAACATTTTCATCTTATTACTTTTAATTTCATTTTTAATATTTTTTTCTTTGGACCCATCTGGACCATTTAAAAATATAAAACATACTACTCCGCCTTTTGCAAGTAATTTTGGGAGCAATTTAACTAGACTAACCGAGAACATTAAAATAAAGTTGTGCAATTATTGTATTTTGATTGGTCCTTGAAAAGAGTGAAAATTTTTAAGTTAATTAGATTGCTGGAAATCGGTGAAAATTACGATGAAAGATTATGATATATACAGGTGATGTTAATAAAAGCGTAATAAAAAATAATTTATCTATTTTTTCTCGTACTGTAACAACTAATTTTCCTGCGGATTTCATTTTATTAATTTTTATTGCGAGAATAGAACTAATGGTAATAAAAAATCGATAATGAAACCTGCCAAAAGAGTGGAAAATTTGCTTGGTTTCTTTAGTAGAAGTTGAGCACAGTTATCGGAAGGTAAATCGTTTTGAAATTTCCCTTGAAGAAAGAAAAATTGAGTAAGCAACTGACAAGAACAGACAGGGACAGTATTGAACTGGTAAAGAGATTGATAAGCCTTTGAAAAAGTTCCGCATGAGATAATGAAAACCGCCAGTGCCTGCTCAAAAGGATGGCTCCATTGTCCTAGCAGAGAAAGGAGAGCAGCTGAAATAGAAGGTACAATTTTAAAATTCATACCTGCCTCCCCCCCACCACCATTATACAAAAGAATGAATCGAGGGCGCCAGTTATAGCACCGATCGTCCTGGTTTTACGACAAAAAAATATTTCTTTCTGATATCTCTCCTTGTCCGTAACCCTAGAATAGGAAGATAATGCCATTTTTCTATCAAGTTTTAGATTTAAGATTCTATCTAAGAATCAGGTTTAATATGGTATCTAAAGGAACTCATTTTACCTATATATGTCCTAGTATAAGCTTTATAACAAAATTTTTGTTTCAATCGAGAATAAATTTATTGTAAAAAAAAACAAAACATATATATATATATATATATATATATATATATATATATCACATTTTCATGTAATACTCTTTTTCTTATTTTTTAAAAAAAGCAATAATAATCGAAGAAATCTATCAGCGAACAGCGAATAGCATTTATTCTTCAAAACAGCCAATATTTAAGTTAACTGCAATGCAAACAAAATACGAAAAATAATTCATTTTACAAACTAGGTATTTAAGATGATAAATATTCCAAAGGTTTTACATTTCATTTCTTACTTAAGTAAGCTCACATGTTCAACTAAAACCTTCCCCTAAACAATGTGGATTGGAGGAAGGTATATCAAGAATTTTTATATTAATAATGCTTTAGTTTTCGAAAACCAGTATGATAATATATACAAAATAATCTTCAATTAGAGATAACAAAAAATCCTCTTAGAATTACTAAAAAAGTAACAATGTGTTTTAGTGTTGGTAGAAAGTAACAATAGAGAATACAAATCTTTAGCAATGTGTCCTTTGGCAAGCATTAGCATCATTAAAGAAAAGAATCGATTCTCCTATAACGTTAACCTAATATAAAGTTTTATCCAAATTCTCTTCGTAATGATTCTTAGCATTTTAAGTAGTCATATTTTATACTTGTATACTCCTTAGACATTAAATACCCTAGATCTTTAATTCCATGTTTAAAATAATGTCTTAGTGTATATAGTCGACGTTTCGAAACTATATTGTTCTCATAATCATACGCTACAGTGAAAAAACAGGCTACAATAACATTATATAAGTTATACAAGTTATTTCAAAGCATAAAGTTAGCTACAATACAAGTATATAACAACATGTGTTAGAATAATAAAAATATATTAAATTATAGAATATAGAGGAATATAAATCTACTTACAATGCTACTGGTGGATATGGTATAGACCAGTGATGGGCAAACTACGGCCCGCGGGCCAAGTGCGGCCCTTCGGGCTAGTCAATCCGGCCCGCGACATGGTTACACAATTATACATAAGACAAAATTTATTTTCTAGAAAGCTAGAATAAAATTATTGTTTTCTTCTCGCTCCGTTCTGGATCTTCTACCGTTGTACCATATCAGTTGAGTGTAATGAGATAAAATCAAAAATAAAGTTTATTAGTTGTAAAACTTTGTTTGTCCCATTTTTTCGGCCCGCCTCGATGTTTGTCTATTTCATCCGGTCCTACCCTTAAAATGTTTGCCCATCTCTGGTTTATCGAGAATTCCCTAGGAAAAATTAAGATAAAAGGACTGGTGGTATTCCCAAGATGCAGGTACAAAAACCTTTCGGTGTAATATTCTAACGAATGGATGAATGATTTATATGGTGTATATTAATGTAAATGTATATTATTGGTCTGAATGTATTTAATTGGAATAGCAGATGTTGAGATTAAGAACGTCTGATATTTTTGTTTATTGAGCGATTTTTAAATGTTTCGATGGTAAGTAGTTTCATATTTACTGAACCTCAAGAACCTTACCAAACACACACACACACACACACACACACACACACACACACACACACACACACACACACATATATATAAATAGATGTATATATTTCAGATATAGCTAAAGTAAAATATTTTAAAATGCTAAAATAATCTTTTTTCATTAAAACTTCTATTGCAATTTTTTGAGCCATAAAATCCTAAAAAGAAATAAAAAATTAAGATTTTCTCACAAAAATAACCATTTTATTTTTTTATTTTTAGTGTGCTTTAAAGTAATCTGGATGTAATTTAAGATAACATCGCTTACACAATTAAATTGTAGCAACCCTTATTTGGCTGAAATTCACATTTATATCTCATTAATCATTAGCAATGAAAAACAACCAGTTCTGCTATTATTAATTTTTTTTTTTTTTTTTTTTTTTTTTTTTTTTTTTTTTTTTTTTTTTTTTTTTTTTTTTTTTTTTTTTTTTTTTTTTTTTAAAAAGAAGATTATGTATTTCTATGCGAAAACTATTTTAGCGAATAGGAATAACAAATTTAACGCGGCAAATGATGTTATGAGATATGAAAATATGAAATGAATGAGGAAACTGAAGATCATGCTTCATAAAATGTAAATATAATTTTATTCGACGATATTTATAACAAAGGGATTTTGGTGATGTATTCCGGGATACAAAACAATGTTTTATCCATGAAATGCTTCATTGGAACGAACCAATCCTTTTAGCATTCATTAAATTATCCATTCTGCTCCAAATAACTATTATATAAAATTATGGAAAAGCTACCCAACAGTAAAAAAAAAACTATTGCCGGATCTGATTCCGAACAGTATATTGAGAAACACTCTAATAATTTTGTTGGTTTTCCAACTGCAATGAACACACAGTCTGTCAAGTCTTATAAAAATTAGACAGGGACAGGAGAAACAGATTAAACAAAAAGTGTTATTCAGGTCATTTTAGATGACATAGCTACATTTTGGAACATTAGAATAACATTTACTGTATATAGTAACTTAAATTATTATTTTATGTTTTATAAGGAGGTGTTAAGTATATAAGGAGATTGGTAAGCAATTGTATCTCGCAAACTATAATTTTATTTTACAAAAATTATGCTGTATAACCATTTTGTGGACGACGTTTTATGGTTTATGCCACATTTCCAAGCCCATCCTGTGTGCACTTCAACACTCTAACATAGTTAATAAATATTTATCCCAACAGAAAAGTCTCGTCACTTATATATGTACATCCTTCATAAAACATCCTTTCTTATTGATAAAATATTAGAATTATTTCTTAAAATAAAACATTATAATGTATAGCATAGGTAATTTTTGAAAAATAAAATTATAGTTGGGAGATACAATTGCTTATCAATTTCCATATATATATGTAATGATGTTTAAAGGCACAAGGCCTTGATATCTAAAAAAACATATGTTATTATTAATTAGTATTATGTGTGTTAATTTTAAAATGTTATATGTTCGTGTAATTGGTTATACAAGAAAAGACTATAAAAACTGATTTATAAGTTTATAAGCTGGATCTTCCAAATTATTACTATAAACTTCTTTTGGATTGCTGCAAACAAAATCTTTATTTAAAAATTTACATATTTTTTTCTCTTAAATGATATAATGTATAACATTAATACCCAAATCCATACCTACCTGCAAAATCAGTTTTTATAGTCTTTTCTTGTATAACCAATTACACAAACATATAACCTTTTAAAATTAACACACATAATACTAATTAATAATAACATATGTTTTTTTAGATATCAAAGCCTTGTGCCTTAAAATCATACATATATATATATATATATATACATATATATATATATATATATTTATAGAGAGAGAGAGAGAGAGAGAGAGAGAGAGTTTTGTCAAGACCCATGATATGCACCAGTTGAAATAGGAGGACTTTGTATAATAAGGGTTAAATATGTTTGATACTGTCCAGATAGCTCTAGTCCATAGAGTCATATAGGTCTCAATGGTCTAGAACATTTTAACTATTTAATCAATGAGATGTCCTGCTTACAGAATATAGAGGAACGAAGCGAGAAAGCTACGTTGTGGGACACTAGCTTAAATTGGATAACACTTAGAGAACTGAGTATAACAGCAGACTTGGAAGGAACTATTAGAGAGATAGGATCGAAACACTAGGGATTGAGGTAAATGGATTTTGAAGTAAAACCCGACTGAAACCTATCAAACAACAATCAATTCATTGGCAATGATTAAAATTGACTTAGCTTTAGTCGGAAATTAACGAGCTAGAATCTACCTCCCTTAGAGTGTTAAAAAAAAAAAAAAACTTTATTTCTCCCTGGCTGGGAAAACAATATATCATGGATGTGTTTATCTGTAATCTACTGATTTTCCTAATTTACATTTTAGAACTAAAAGGATCAAATTACTTATATTAAATCAACAATTAATGATTATTCGCAATAAACAAAGTTTAGAAAAAGGAGGGGTTTCAAACGTTACTTTTTTTATTCAAACCAATATAGCTCCTTAATGGTAGGCCCTAGCGACAAATGTAACACAACAAAAAAAAAATCAATTAAATTAATTTTATGGATTATGATCAGAAAACCACATTAGGAGTCGCTTGATGTACACATGATGGTATAGGAGGATCAATAAAATTAGGATTGACGAATTAATTGCCACTTCTGTTGGGATTATTTTCGTAGAATACTAGTTTAGAATGCTAAACATTCATCTTCATTTTGAGGAGATCTAAGAGATATCTTAGAAGATGAATGTTTAGCATCCTAAACTAGTATTCTAAGAAAAAAATCCCAATAGACGTGGCAATAAATTCATCAATCCTAATTCCATTAGGAGTTTTCCTATCCCAGAGATCCTGAGCATCTTTGGATTATGATAGCACTTCAGAATTAGAAATTAAGGTTTCATAAATATTTGTGAGATCATCATAATAATTAGACAAACGTTCAAAGCTCCTAATTAATTACAAAAGATTTATATACATGACTGCGATTAGACCTATTTAGACGTACGGTGTTGAGCTTTGGGGCTCCACTAAACCATCCAATTCATCTCGTATTCAATCCTTACAATCTAAAATCCTTCATAAAATCCTCAATGCTCCTTACTTTGTCACCAATAAAACTTATCCATAAAGATCTTAATGTTCCATATGTTGCTGATTTAGCCCACACCAGATACCTATCCATTCATAGTACGGTCCATAATCACTCAAATCCGATAGTTTCTCAACGTACTCCCCACTCCATTCCTGATACTCCTCCGAGGCTTCTGAAACGAAGATGGCCTAGAGACCTTCTAGTGTAGAAGTTTTAATATAGTGCTAGTAATGAGAAGTTCTATTCAAGTTTTAACATGTTATTATAATCGTTGTCAATAAATTTACTTGATGTATATATTTTGCACAGTTGTAAATTTCAATAAATGTATATAAAAAAAAAAAAAAAAAAAAAAAAAAAAAAAAAAAAAAAAAAAAAAAAAAAAAAAAAAAAAAACTGTATTGTTAGTCCAGTCAATGAGTGCTGAAATGAGGGGTGTAGAGTGCTTGGAATATCCGATCATTTTTGAATTCATAGCTTCATTAGAAATAGTTGGAAGGTAAACATACTAAAAGTCCCCGCCCCTGGGGGGTGAGCTAACGGTGGGGGGGAGGGAAGAAGTTCCATTTATTTCGTTTTTCTATAATATCTCGAAAACTGTTGACTCTAGAAAAATATGTTTTAAATAAACATAAAAGCTAATTAAATTTACTATAAAATTTATTATATATAAATTTATCGTAATTCTAACCGTTTACGAGATATGCGTTATTGAAAATAGATGATTTTTGGGGATAAACAAATGTCATCTCACTTTTTGTCAAACTTTTGCTTCTATTACTTTCCACAATCGTTTCTCAGAAAAAACTTAAGGATCAAAATTGTAGAGCATTAAATATATTTTAACTTCATATATACGTTTCTGGTATTTGCTTCAAATGTTTAACAAAAAGTGAGGTAAACATTTTTTTATTTCTAAAACTATCGATTTTTAATCACGTATATCTCGAAAACCGTTCGAATATCTATGATTATGTATATAATTAATTTTATAGGATTTAATGAGCTTTAATTTTGATACTCAACATATTTTTCTAGAGTCCACTTTTTTCGGGACATAATCGAAAAACAAAATTGGGACCTTCTGCCCCACCTTTAGCTCACCACCCAGGGGCGTGGACTTTTAATATGTTCACCTTCTAACTACTACTAACAAAGCTGTGCAGTCAAAAATTATCGCATATTTCAGGCACTCTACACCCTTCATTTCGGCACACTTTATCTTGGGTCGAACTTCTCTGAAAAAACAGGTTTATTGATACTCATTCCCAAACTAATTATTCGATTCAAAATTTCTATTTTTTATCTGAAAGCTCCTTAAATTTACTATAAGAACCTATCTATGAAATTTTGATTATGTCACGTAATAAACTCAAACCAGCCCATTGAATTTGTGAATATCGTCATACTTTGCCAAAACATACATATTAAGCGTTCAGGTTTGGGTGTATTACGTAACATAATCAAAATTTCATATGTAAGGCTTGATAGTAAATTTTACCACATTTTAGTTGAAAAAAATAAATTTCAGATCTGACAAATAGTTTCGGCGTTATGGTGAAAACTATGCCAAAAAAAACTTGAACTTAAAATTGTAAGCGGTTTTTAACGTTCTGTTATGGATATTTAATGGGACTTGGTCAAAATTTCATATGTAGTTTATAATAGTAAATTTAAGGAGCTTTTAGATAAAAAATAGGAATTTTGAATCGAATAATTAGTTTGGGAATGAGTATTAATACACGTGTTTTTCCAGAGAAGTTTGACCCCAGATAAAGAGTGCCAAAATGAAGGGTGTAGAGTGCCTGAAATATGCAATAGTTTTTGACTTCACAGCTTAGTTAGGAGCAGTTAGAAGGGGAACATATTAAAAGTCCCCGCCCCTGGGTGGTGAGCTAAAGGTGGGGGAGGGCAGAAGGTCCCAATTTTGTTTTTTGATTATATCTCGAAAACGGTGGAATCTAGTAAAATATGTTGAGTATCAAAATTAAAGCTCATTAAATTTCCTATAAAATTAATTATATACATATTCGTATAAATTCGGATGGTTTTCGAAATATACGTTATTAAAAATCAACAATTTTAGAAATAAAAAAAAATGTTTACCTCACTTTTTGTTAAACATTTGAAGCAAATACCAGAAAACGTATATATGAAGTTAAAAGTATATTTAATGCTCTACAATTTTGATCCTTAAGTTTTTTCTGAGAAACGATTGTGGAACGTAATAGAAGCAAAAGTTTGACAAAAAGTGAGGTGACATTTATTTTTCCCCAAAAATCACCTATTTTCAATAATGTATATCACGTAAATAGTTAGAATTACGACAAATTTATATATAATAAATTTTATAGTAAATTTAATTAGCTTTTATGTTTATTTAAAACATATTTTTTTAGAGTCAACAGTTTTCGAGATATTATAGAAAACCAAAAAAATGGAACTTCTGCCCTCCCCTCCACCGTTAGCTCACCCCCCAGGGGCAGGGACTTTCAGTGTGTTTACCTTTCAACTATTTCTAAGGAAGCTATGAAGTCAAAAATTATCGCATATTCCATGCACTCTACAATATGCTTATTGGCTGGACTTTATGTATTTAAAAAGTGATTAATCAAATTATAGATAGCTAAGATTTTCAGTTTTAGACTGTCACCATTAATTTAACTTACACGGGATACTTACTACCATTTAGTGAAGAATACAGAAGCGGGAAAAAAATTTGCTTTAATAAAAAAAATCATTGTCAATTCTTAAAACCAAATTTCTTTTGCAATGTAATATAACGAATATGGGTTCTGGGCCATACTGTTTTCTGAATAAAGTAGAATCTCGTACTCTCTCATATTCGAACATAAAAAAAATTATTTGTAAGCTATCTGTTTTTATACATATATAATCATTTGGATAAGGACAATTATCCATCCATGTTTTTATATTAAAATAAAGTAAGGTTAAAGATTTTAATTAGTTATTATTATTTGTTAGTTTTCATTTTTTATTAGTTCTAATCAAGTGTAAATTTAGTTTATATTATTTTAAACTTTGAATTAATGCTGATAACAGTGACAACACACCATGAGAAACAAAAAAAATTAAAAGGATGAAAAAGCGTATTTTTTAGTTTCAAAATATGTCTTCATAGTTCTCTGCTTTTCGTTTAAATTGTGGGGAGACTAAAAAAATGGATTCGGAGGTATAAAAGAGACCAAGTGATTCCAATAACAACGAAAAAAAAAAACATGAGGTTGTGTTTCATATTCCTATACTTTCTACCTTAAAAATGTTTTTAAGAAACCAGTTTACTGATGTTGAGAAAGAAGCAACTAGGTGCCTAATGAAGTGAAAATCGAGCTAAGCTCTCTAAGATCCACCGAGAATAGCGACCTTTTTACCAACTCGAGAACTTGCTACATCTGATTAGGATGATTCTGGGTATTAGAATGGGTCGATTCTGTTTTCCTAGCAGAGTTCTATAACAGTTACAGTTGGATTTCCTTTTACTGCAGACCTAAAGAAAATTCTCATCTATTTGAAGAGCTTAGGCTTAGAAAGGAAATTTTACGTATTACCATAACCAGTCATTGTCACTTTAAGAATGGGAAGCTTCACAGCGAAAATGATTCTATATCTTTATATAAAGAATATATATATATATATATATATATATATATATATATATATATATATATATATATATATATATCCTCCTGCTATGAGGACACTGTTTTACAGATCTGCCTGGATCTGACTTTTTTTTGAGGCCGAAGGACATCCTTGGCCACTCTCTCCATCCACAATTAGAATTAGCTTTTTCGTCCTTAAGGATTGCTGTTTTAACGGTTTTTTAAGTTATCCGAAGGATAACTTCCGCCATTGCTGTCCTCCAGGATACTGTTTTAAAATATTTAACGGTTTTAAGATACCGGATTTAAAAAGGACACTTTTTTACAGATCTTCCAGGATCTGACGTTTTTTTGAGGCCGAAGGACATCCTTGGCCACTCTCTCCATCCACAATTAGAATTAACTTTTTCGTCCTTAAGGATTGCTGTTTTAACGGTTTTTTAAGTTATCCGAAGGATAACTTCCGCCATTGTTGTCCTCCAGGATACTGTTTTAAAATATTTAACGGTTTTAAGATACCGGATTTAAAAAGGACACTTTTTTACAGATCTGCCAGAATATATATATATATATATATATATATATATATATATATATATATATATATATATATATATATATATATATATATATATAAACCACCCAGCATCGAAAACATGATGAACAATATTTTATTTTTTGTTTATTTATGGAATTACTGCTTTTTGGTTTATAAATTATTGTTACATTTTTCTTTTTCTTTTCTCAATGTGGTTATTTTAACTTCAATCAAGAACAGTGATATTTTTGTAATTTATCTAATTTAAAAAAAAAAAAAAAAAAAAAAAAAAAAAAAAAAACATTATACTTGCTAAATACAGGTAGTCTGCTAGTATGCATGGAATTTGTAAACATATCACAAATACAGGCCCCTTCCTTCAGAGGGCTACTATGCAAGGGAATTAAATAAACTAAAAATATATATATACAGGGTGTTCGGAAGATCGTTGGCCAAAAAATTATCTCGGGTACGTAGGTTCATTTTGAACCTATTTAAGTTCACTTACCTATATACAAAGTCTTACGGGTTTTTTTTTTTTTTTTTTTTTATGAATTTTTTGTAAAAATGGCCAAATCCAAACATTTATGCCTTATAACTCCGTTGCTTACTGATATATCAAGGTCATTTTTTTTTCCTGTAATTACTAATACATTGTTCATGTAAAAAAATAAGATATGGTGCAAAAAACAAATACCAAAAAAACGGGAGATCGTTAAATCTTGTCAAAGGCAAAAATAAAAATTACGAACTTCAAGTTTAGGTTCAATAAAAAAAAAAAAGTAAGCGCAACAGCCAAATCCAAATTGTTCTTAAAACTTCTCTATTTAATATTCTTTAAAAAAATACCATTTGCAGGCACGCAGCACATTTATTTTTTTTTTATTTTTTATAAAGTAACAAAAGGGTGCCACCAGCGCACACTGACAATTATAATGAATCGAATAATATTTTTTATGCAAAACGTAACAAATAGTTGTGTTTCTTTATAGCATAGGTTAAACTGCATATTTTTCTCTTTCTTTCTCGGAATTTCGATTTTATCAGAGTAAACTTTATCTACATTTTTGTAAACAATAATCAGGGAACAAAATTAAACAAATTTTAAATTATTCATAAATTTAATTTGTAGAGTATCACAGGTATTGCTCAAAATGATCTCCACTATTTCTAATACAAGCACGACATCTTTTTCTTATTTCTGTGGTGGTTGTTCTTAAAACAAATGCTTCCTTCATTATGGTAAATGCGGGATTGATTTTTGTATAAGTTGTTGTCTTGAAAACAATTCTTCATTATTAACCAAATCTTTGACACGGTCCCAGGCGTAATAATCGAGCGGCGTGAGGTCTGGAGACCGTGCTGGCCACTCAATTGGACCCCGTCTTCCTATCCAGGATTGTGGGAAAAAATTGTTTAAACATTCTCTTACAGGTAAGTTGTAGTGGGCTTTTTCAAAACAAGATTTTTGGCCAACGATCTTCCGAACACCCTGTATATATATATATATCGCTCATAAGCTGCATTAGTGGCTTAATTCAAAACATTTATTCAAAACTGGCATTTAAAAAAAAAATTTTACAAAACCAAATCAAAATTATACACCCATTATTAAATGAACATTTAAAGAAGGTACCAACTTGAAGATAATTTCGCTTAAGCAAACTTAAGTATATATCATAATTACATTTTCCCCATATATTTTCCTTAGCAATCAAAATGTATCTCAAACTTATCTCAAAAAAAGGTTTTTTGCTCTGTGCCGCTATTGCTGCACAACTACAAATGCTTTGCTGCTGCTAGGTATTGTATGTTAATTTAGATGTTAACTTTAATTCCCAAAATAAATACGCTAGTAGCTATTAAGGAAGCTGATATTAAGGGATCACTAAAACTATATATACTAAAGCATTTTCTCTAGACGGTACTATACTTATTTTGTTTTTTTAATTTAAATGAATCCCTGTTGTTAATGCCTGTAAAAAAAAGATGTATTTAATATAGTAAACGCTTTATGGTGGTTGCATTAATTTGAATTTTGTGTTGAATCAATAGACAATATATTGTTGGTTATGTGAGCGATAGGGGAGATCCTTGCTATGGCTATAGACTTTCACTGTCGTTACCTAGGAACTGCCTTATGTAAGTTAGCCCAACTTGCTAATTAATTAGAGAGTGTCCTTTAGCCCATGTAAAATGAACAGTTTTGTTAATTCTTGTTAATTTAAACATAGGTAATTTAATGTTTGTTATAATAGGTCCGTCGGTCATTTCGGAGCTATTTAGTACTATTAAAACGCTTAAGGAATCTGCTAAAAATATCGGCTTTTCATGATTGATGCTTTGTATATATTTTAAGGCCTTAGGAATGGCTAAAGCTAAAGCGAAAACCGCTTCAATAACAAAGTGGACCGCCTAGCTACAGGAGCATCACTCACCGAAGACCCAAACAATTCGATCAGTACAGACATAGAAGGAATATCCAAAATAAAAAATGGCAAAGAAATGAAATGAAAATGAAATGAAAAATAAACTTTATTCTGGGATAGACTGTCCCCTAAGAATAATTAAAGTGCACATTAAAAAAATACAATTGTCTCGCAGAGAGTAGTTAAAAATCAGCACATCAGTATTACAAATTAAATTATGAGAAGAAAAAAAATAAGAGAGAAGAAAAAAAAGAAAAAAACAAAATTAAAAATCAAAATTAATTAAAAAAATAATAATAATAAATAAAAATCAATCAACAGTAAAAATTTTAACACACTTATGTACATTTATTATATATTATTTACAGTTTTGTGGAAGATTGAAGGTCAAGGAGATGGATAAATAAAAGAAGTTAAGGAAGAGGCTTTGCGAATATGGATAGGTAAGAAATTCCAAAAAGAGGTAGCATGGATCACGAAGGATTTTTTAAAAGAGGCAGTTCTATGTGAGGGAGTATATCGGTGGGAAGGTTGGGATCTTGTATTCAGGTGGTGAATGGAGGAACAAAAAGTAAGTACGTCTAGCATATAGGAAGGTTTATTGGTTTTTAATGATTGGAATAGGAAAGTGCCGAGGAAATATTGCCGTCGAAAATCAGGAAAAAGCCACCTTAGCTCATTGTACCAGCAAAATACGTGAGACCGTCTGTCGACCCCAAAGATAAATTTTATGAAGCAATTCATTAGTCTCCTTAGTCTCATCTCTAGCTCAACAGATAGCCCCCCCCCGTACACCAAGCACCCCTAATCAAAGAGGGAAAAAATGAGAGAGTATACCAGATATTGGCGAGTACTTCGAAGAAAGGAGTCACGATATCTTTGGAGCTGTTTGAGGATCATGATGGATTTTCTGGTAATTTGAGAAATGTGGTTACTCCAGGATAAGTGTTGATCAAAGGAGATTTCGAGGTTTTTGATAGAAATTTGAAATTGGATTGTACGGTTATTGAGGTAAAGTAATGAATAGTAAGGGAGGGAATCAAGGGTAAGTTTTGATTCCATAAGGATAGCCTTGCTTTTCTCTAGATTCAGGCGTAACTAAGCATGGTTTCAGAAAATAAACAGACTGTCCTGTATAGACAGACTCAACCACAACCGCCTTCCCTACCATTTACATAAAATGTGCATTATAAACAGCAATACTTCCAGCTGTGATAATACTACAGTAGCTGACCATGTTCGTACTCGTACAATATTTACATGAAAAACTATATGAAAGAGCAAGAGAAAAGCTCATGGAAGCTTGGTGTGCAGCAAGGTACCGCTCCCCACAAAGATGAGCCGACTGGTATCAAATACTAAAAATTTGGAGATACTAGACATTGTTGAGTACATCATTTAAAATCAAATCGAAATATAGATCCATGATTAAAAAAGAAGGTATTTTCGTGGCAGATGTGGATACACACAAAGCCAAAATAAAAATAAAATAGAGAGTGCAATATAAGATGGCAAATAGTTAGGCCCACCAGTTCTTCGACCACCTTCCAAAAAGACCACCGTCTGTATCTTCTTGAAGACTGTTTTCATTGAACGTTTCATTCCATCTAGATCATCGACATCGCGTTGCGGTTGTGGCCAGTTATAGTCACTCATCAATAACATCATGTTTTGTTATTTTATTTATTTCCTGTTTTTCTTTAGTTATTCGTAATTTAAACTGTGCATAATTGTCATCATTTTCAATTTATAGGTTAATTTAGGTTTCAATTTTAAACAGTTTCAATAATTATTTTGTTATATAATTAATTGCCTCGCAAATAGTATTAATGTTTATTTTGTTTATATAAATATATTATGTATGTTTTGTTTGTAGTTACAATTTTTTTTTCTCAAATAGATACTGATATTCCTGTTTTTTTGTTTCGTTTATTTTAGTTTTTTGGAATCTCATTTAAAAGTACACTGTCTAACTTCGATCCGAACAACACTAACAGAACAAGAGCGTGTCAAAAATAGCCCTAATACTTAAAAACAATTAGGAAAAACGCTTTTCCATTCAAACTGCAATGTTATACCTATTATAAAAAATATTTTCTTCAATAAATTTCTTATACGCAAACTTTCGTCAGATTTTTGATCCAGCCAACACCAAAAAGCTACTGGATATCAAAATGTTAATTTAGATCAGAATTGTCAGAATTAATCTTTTCATATGTTGCAATCGACATTTTGTGTCGAAGGTAAACTTTCGAATTGCGAGAGACCTCGGCCGTTGCATTTAAGGCAAGCGTTATAAATAATTCCAAAAAGTAAAATTTTATATGATAATAACATTTTGATATTAAATATACGTTTTTTAAAAGGGTTGTGAATATCGGATTTGGATAGAAACCAATGAATCCCAAAGAGAATGGAGGGTATTGGAACTGGTATTGGCAGAGGGGATATAGGGCCTAAATAAAGAAGACCCATTCGTTATTTATTAATATGGACCGTATTTCAAATTCACAACTCTCCCGCTATTACAGCTCGGGGCCGCTGTGGCTACAAGTAGCTAGGCTGCCTTATATACTAACTTCAAAATGTCCCTGGAAGAAAACAAAAATTCAAATTATTTTTACATTTCGTAATTTAACAAATGAACACGCTAATATACATTTATATAGACAGATAGATTTTATATATTGTAAAAAATTGATGGTTATATAAATAAAATAAAAAGTTCGTATGCTAAAGAGGGCGTCTACATAAATTAGACAAATATAACCCGTTATATAGCATTCCTAGTCGCAGCTTCACCCGCTATCATAAGTGAAGAACTTCGATAACAATGGTCAACATTAAAATAGCCTTTTAGATTAAAATGTACTATATCTATAGTATTTGATTCACTGAATCTAAATTTGGAACATGAAATAGACATTTAGCTCTTAGGCACGGTGCTCACTGGAGAAACTGGTGTTAAGAAACTGATTTCAAGTAATGGATTTCAAGAAAATTGTTCAATCAATGGAATTAAAAGCTAATTAATAAATAATCAGAGATAGAATTATAGACAAACTGTTAAGTTGTTAAGCTCTATAATCTACATGATCTGCAAATGCATTAAACTCATCCAAGTATTTGACTATGAGATCCCCCGTTAAAAGCGGCCATTTGTCTCCGTTCAGAAGGACATTGGACATCAGTTTGCGTCTGTACCTTTCTAAATTTTTGCAGTCATAAATAAAATGGTCGTAGGTTTGTTCACTGTTTCCGTCGCAGTTACAAATTCTGTTGTCTGTCTGTTGAAATCTGTGTAAACAACTTTTTGATTCACCATGTCCTGTCAAAAATTGGGTTAGTTTGTATAGTCTTAATAAATTCGTAAATATCTCTACCTTTTGTTGAATTGGCCCATCGTTAGTTCCAAGTTTCTCTATTTGTCCCTTTAAAGGTTTTTTTGACTATACTAATTGGTGCCTTATCGAATATTGGAAGGGTCGTGTCCTTTGCCGTATTTTCAGCTTCTGCATCTGCCTGCTCATCCCCTAGTAAGCCTGCGTGTACTCTAACCCATGTATTCCTTGAATATAACAAGATATTAATGCACATTTGATTTATTTTACTAAGAATGTTTAGGCAGTTAATTTCAAGTAATTTACGTTTATATTCATTATCTCAAATTTAAATTTGTAAAAACCTATATAGTTTTAATATCTGTATAGTTAAATTATAAAAATAAAAACTTTGTTCTTAAAGCGCATAACTAGAACAGTGAATTATATGTAATTAAAACTGAAAAATATACACAAATATACGCTAACGTACAAGGTAAAATATGCAGTTAAATACCTAAAATATGTAATTACGTTATTTAGATAAATAAAAAAATTGTTGTACATACATAAGGACAAGCTCAAATTTAGACTATTGAAAGAGAAAACATGTAAGGAAGGGTATACGTACACATGTATCAGCTGGACATAAATCAGTATCGAATTTTCTGATCCAATGGCAGTTGGTATAAGACACATTTTCATTTTTTTTTTCTTTCAAATTTTGATTTCTTACCTTTGAAGTATTTGTACTTTTTTGTTTTTATGTGTTGTGTTACTAAAAACTGAGAAGTAGTTGATACAACTTTATCAAAACAAACGCAAATGAAACGTTTCCATCACACTTAAATGTCTCAATTGGGAACTCACGTACATTCTTTCCAATGTACACTGATAAACAGTTAACGAATGATATGTCTTGGATGACAACGAGTGAGAGACTTGGTAACCGAATAATGATTCGAAGAGCAGGAAAAAGAACAGTGAAGTAATATTCGAAGTATTTGAGCGGAGCCAGAACGAGATATATATCTAATTAAACAATTCCAAGAATTATAACAAACTCAAGCTTAATCGTTAGGCCAAAAATAAGGAAAAGGAGTTACCGGAGCTATTTTTCGGTTTTTATTCTTTGTCTTCTCTGAAACATGAAAAAAAAAAAAAAAAAAAAAAAAAAAATGCCAAATATGTAGATAAATATAAAATTAGTTCAAAATATGTATTTATGGCAGGTTATGCAAAATAAAAGTAACTCGAATTGATACCAATGCTCAACATGCCAAAGCAACAAAATGCCTCAAAACACATACATTTTGTTGGTATTATATGTTTTAGTCGGCTAAGAGAAATATGTAAATGCATATATTTCACATCATTACTCATACCTAATTTCCCATCTTATATACAGAATGTTCGATAAATGTATCCTTCCTCCACAATTTCGAAAGGACATACCTTGTGGTCGATGCCCCATAATGGAGCAGGCCCTAAGATGCGAGGTCCCAGGTCCAGGCTAAGTAGGGATGAGCCTTTGTATATTGGATTAGCCTCGGTGACAAAACCTCTACATTATCTCTTACCACAACCCCAAGGTATTCTCTAACCTTGCTATACTACCTTGTCAAAGTAAACCATACCTGGTATATACAAAATACTATAATATTGTCCGAAAAATAATTTTTACAACAGGAAAAAGAGTTTTCAATCAAAACATTACTAGATTTCGTAAAAAAGTGGTGCTTGTTGTTTGTTTAAATATGTTTTAGTCATATCTCTTAGCAGTTATTGATTAACATTTTTTTTCACTTACTTTCTGGTAAGGTAATAAATAAAATATGGAATACGAATATAAGTGGAAGTAACACAAAAATTAATAAAACCAGTAATGAAAATAAAGAACAAATAATAATTGATAAAATAAAAAATAGTAATAAACAAAAACCAAACCGATAAACTAGCCATAGACTCAAGGTACGCCAAGTTTGAAAGAGCTTATCACTCCTGCCGAGATATTTACTCATCTAAATGCCTCTCCAAAAATCTAAAAATAAGATACTACAACACTGTAGTAAAACCAGCTGTTCTGTGTGCCTCCGAGTGCCTTGTAATGCCTAGGAAGGGCCCACTCAGGAAGCTAGAGATCAAGGAGAGGAAAATCCTGAGGAGAATACTAGGACTAGTCAGGGAAGAGAATGGCACCTACAGGATACGGCACAATGATGACCTGTATAAATACCAGGAGGATATCCTGAGATGCATAAGAAAAAGGCGACAGGCATTTTTTGAACACTTGGCCCGCACAGAATATTTACTGTGGCAAGTAGAGGCAAGGCTTCCAAGAACAAGTGGTTCACATCAGTGAAGTCAGATCTGGAACGACTAGGAATCCCACTCGATAAAACAATGGACTGATTGTAGTTCTTACAAGCTGTCCGACAGGGAGTTTTAGTGAAATATATTCCAGATTTAACTAAAAGAATAATCAAAAAATTAAAAACCGAAATTTTTCAAATAGATATAGCTTTATATGACACAAATAAAAAATATAATCACACGTAATGAAATAGATCACAAATATAAAAAAGATGTTATATATATTAACTGTTATATATTTTATTATTTATTATTTTATTATTTATTATTATTTATTTTATTTTATTTATTTATTATATTATATTATGTTATATAAAATTAACTGTTTAAATTGAAAAAAAAAACATTGCACAGGTGAAACAAAACAAAAATTGTATAAATAATAAATCAACATAAATATGACTGTAAACAAATAATAAGAAAACAGCAATTTTAGACCATGCACAAAATTTAAACCACCATTATGATTTTGAAAAGGTAGAAATATTACAACATGAAACAAAAACACACAACAGAAAAATTAATGAGGTGATATATATAAATAAAACAATAGATAATATTTATAAACTAAAAAAACAGATACTGAAAAAATAGGAACGATTTATGCAGATGTAATAGGCAATTTGAAAATATAAAATTGGCCAACTCGCAAATAAAAATAAAAATAAACAGAATAAGGAATAGACCCTTGAACCCTAATGGGTTGAGGTATTTTAAATGTAACTGTAAAATTGTCTTGGTGGTTACTACCAGAATAATAAAAAGGTGCATTATATTATTGTTTATAGATTGTTATTTAAGTTGATTCATTTAGTAGTTTTTTTGTTTTTTTTATTGTTTAAATAAAAGTGAATGTATAATGTCAACATTGTTTCAGTCTGAAGATGGGGTGGAATATCCCGAAACTTGTCACATAATGATAATTGTTTAAAGAGGTGTAAATGCTGTAATAGAGTGAATTGATTCAATTTTTTTTTTTTTTTTTTTTTTTTTTTTTTTTACTTCAATCTATAATTTTTGTTTTTAAAATGATCAAACTTTAACTGTGAACAGAGTTGGACAAAATATAATCATAGCTAAATATTTTTCCGATCTGAGACCATGTGACCACTGACGACGCCGCACAGTGGTAAAAACGCCCAATCTAGGTGGACATTAAGAAAAATTTTCATGTCAACAGAGGATTGAATAGACTTTATAATGTTATCACAAAATAAAGAGATAAACAGAGGATTGGGTTGACGAGATATAAAAAGCAATGAGAATACGATTTGATGGATTAACACTAGTGTAAACATACATTCTTTCCAAAAAAAACAGATTGTTCTCAGATCAGTATCAAGTGCAGGGCGCTTCTATTGTGCCCAACCATTCATAGTGTGTGTTACATATCATAACGTCATAATATATCAAAGGTCAAAGGTCTATCTATTAACGTTTTATGGTGAGTGATACATATCTAAATTTTTATCCTTATGGGTGTATTTAGTTCAGTTAAGTAAACATATTTAAAAAATTAACAGAATTTCGTAATTACAATTATGTAACTTTTTTTCTCCAAAGTCCTCCGCCTTCTGGGTGGCATCGTTTTAAAGTATAATATCTTAACATAAAAACATAAACATTACCATAAAAAATATATAACCATTGAAATCGGACCCATCCAGATTCATAGAGCTAAGCTATTTATTGTTTTTTTCAGAATAATGCCCCTCCTCAAAAGTGCTGTATTTGATGTTTGGGTGGCCATGGCACACTGAAAAATTGTCTGAGGTCAAAAGGCATTACTGTTGAGGTCACTCAGGAATTACTTGTGAAAATAGTGAATTCAATTTTAATTCATATTCGTTCTGGATGTGTCCAAAGTCGATTTTAAAACAAAATTCCGATTGGCTGAAGGGAAACTTGGTAGATACCCAGGTACTTGCCCTTGGCCCAAATAGCAGTAAATCTCGTACTACCAAAGCATTTAGAGATCTGAGGGAAAGACTAAAAAAAGCGACAAATTCAACATTTGTTGGACAATTATTTCTATGAGGAGCTTGCACGCCTCAGCTTGTACACAGCTTTATTCGCCTGATCCATATATTTCAACAAATAAAAAAAAAAATTCAACATTCTGTTCTATATATTAAAGTACTTTGTTGCCTTCTGATCCTAATGATAAATGTAATGATAAATTATGTAAAATTGGCATGTCAGGATGAGGGAAATATTTAAGCTATAATAAAAAAAATCAACATTCTGTTCTATATATTAAAAAAAAAAGTTTTAGTTGTTATTATTGTTCTATTTTATTATAGTTTATTGTATTATTGCAAAAATAAAAAATACTCAAAAATTTTTATAAAGTTATTTTGACTATTTCTATAGAAGTTATGAGCAATGTCCACCTAGATTGGACATTTTGACCACTGTGCGCCGCACAGAGGGGCAGAACAGCCAAAAAGTAGAAAAACTCTTTTTCTCGAGAATGGTTAGTCACATCGAGCTGCAAATAGTCTCATTCGATTAGGAAAGGAAAATTACATTAGAAATGCAACTTGAAAAATTATATCATTATTTTCTTTAGTAAAACTGAGAGATATTTTAAATTATTTTATTTATCATGATTTTAATTTAATTTAACATAAGTGTATGCTAATTTAACTTCATTATAACAAAAAATTGGTTCCCTTTTTTAATAATCACATTTTCATTTCGATTAGCTCTGAGTAATTCATTATTTACCTACATAATGAATGATAGGACGGCTCACATATCAATTGGAGTTCTTCTTCATTAAAGGGAAGTAGTTTTCTTCTAAGTTGAGGCCTCATGTACGTAATGAAGGGATCAAATGATTCTAGTAGCTTAGGAAACATATCATAATATCAATCTTTCATTCATCCACTCATAAAACTTTATGGTATAGGTTAAATAAGTTTGTATAAACATTAATGATTTGGTTTATTATTTTAGTTGATGTTATTCCTCAAATGTTTCCCGTTATGATTGCCTTCCTAGAATTGAAAATATTGTAAATACATATATTGATGAGAAGTTAAGTGGAAGATATTATTTCGTTTGAAAAAAAAAAGTACCCTTAGACCCCAACACATATAAATTGGTCACAATAAAAATAAGTGATTATATGATAAATGTAATTAAAATTACATATCCAAAAAAAAAAAAAAAAAATTGACACTCTATTGCAGTTTTAGGTCTGCTTTCTTCTCAAAAAGTGTTAACATATACATTCACTTTATGAATCAAAATAAAATATTCCGATCTCTGTGAGGTATTTTTTAGTGACTTTTAATTGGAAACTATTATTCGCGACAAGTATCCTTTGAAAGGGGATGATTTGATAACTTTACAATTTTGCGCAATTAATAAGCGATTTTTCCCTCATCATACACAAAATTTAAAATTGGTTAATTTTAATAGACATAAGTTTAAAACTATATTTTATAAGTGGATGAATGAAAGATTGATATTATGATATGTTTCAAAACCTATTAGAATCATTAGATTCTTACATTACGTACATGAGGCCTCAACTTAAAAGGAAACTACTTCCCATTAGTGAACACCAATTGATATGTGAGCCGTCCTGTCATTCATTACTTAGGTAAATAATGAATTACTCTGAACTAATCGATATAAAAATGTGATTATTGAAAAAGGGGAACCAATTTTTTTGTTATAGTCAAGATAAATTAGCTTACACTTATGTTAAATTAAATTAAAATTATGTTAAATAAAATTTTATAAAAACATTTAAAATATCTCTCAGTTTTATTAAAGAAAATAATGACATAATTTTTCGATATAGTTGCAATTCTAATGTATTTTTCCTTTTTGAATCGAATGAGGCTATTTGCAGCTCAATGGGACTAACCATTCTCGAGAAAAAGAGTTTTTTCCGCTTTTGGGCTGTTCTGCCCCACTTTGCGCCGCACCCACACCAAAGGATCTCCCATTCATTCAGATAAGTATAGGTTAAGTTTGTGTTTTTAATTTGATGGTCTCTAATTTTTACTGTAATTTTATATGTCCAAATAATGTTTGATTATATTTTGTTATTTATTTAACAACAGAAAAAAATATTACAAGCTCGCATGTCACTCATCCAATTAATTCCTCTAGATCAATTTTTCTTTCTATTATTTATTCTTTTGACGGTAATACGTACGCGACAAAGCAGACGGGCAAAAGAAAAACTATCGGATCCTCTTGAAGTAAACGATTTGTCTTAAATGAGTGGTCGTCGAATCAAATTCAATTACTGGCAGAAAGAACGGTGAGAAAGAGGCTAAAAAAATGGACATTACTTTGAAAAGTAGTATTACATATTGTTTAATAAATGAGCCCTGAAATAAAACTGAACTTTTGCAATAACCTAGTGCGCGGAATTATTTTATTTAGAATTAATTATCATCATTTGAAGATTACAAAGTAAAGAACTATCTTATTTAAATAATAAAGAAAAGTAATATGAACAAGAAAAATGTAAAGAATGTAGAACTGGAAAAGTAAGGTAATACCCGACGGTGAAGAGGGGTCGTAAAAGTGAGGAAAAAGAAGCAATGAGGCAGAAAAAAGGGTACGAGGAACACGGAAAGGCGGCGACGCATATAACAGTAGTTGAGTAGCACCTTCGTACAAGAAGTTCCTTGTCGGGCTCGTGTAAGGAGGTTGAATAGTGTAATTGTATGGAGTAAGTAAAAGGAAGAAAAAGGAAAATCAAATCTGAAGTATAGTTATAAAAAGAGAAATTGTGTGATTTAGAAATACTATATGAATTTATAAGAGACTAACATCCCCGTCACGGCTTTGCCCACTCTCATAAGTAAACAAATTAGATAATTTTAACTTATAGTTTATGTTTTATTTGTTTAGCAATAAAAATCTTGTATTCTAGCATGCAATTGAGCATTATTTATTCATTAGTTACCACGCATAGCTGTCATTATTAACCTGGTAGTATTGTATAGTTTAGATGGTTGAAGCTCACGTAAAAACAAATAATTTGATATCCAATTTTTAATTTTAATAGATTAGTTGGTAATTCAGATGGACAGAAACAATTAATAAACTTTCGTATAATGGACTGCGTTATCGGTGTTAGCAACTAAAGGTCCATGAATAATATTTTTGCACGAAATATTAAAAAAAACAACAAAGGATTGCCATTTTGATTAGCTAATAATTTTTTTCGGCAGAAATAATTTTATAGGTTTCATTCAGTTGGATTTTAATTTCTCACGATAAAAGTCCATGAAATAATGGCAAATCTCGTTTCTGCCACTTAAAATTTTACATCTGAATTTGTATTATTGTAAATTTTTGTAATGCTAAAACTTACTAGAACTATTAAGATGAAGTAGCTAAAATTTGGAACAGATGCGTTCAATAGTTTTACCATTTAGTCCCGTAAAATAAGGGTTTGCCGAAGAAAAAACTGCGGAACTTTTACTCTCCACGGATCTTTATGTTTTTGGGGTGCTGAATCCGAATCTGAAGTTTGCTACCACGGCAACCATCGGCTTCATATTCAAAATCGCAAAAAACACGTTATTTTTGTTTTTTTTATCTATAATACGATAAAAAGTTGAAAGTTTTTTTCAAAGAACGTCTTTTAAACAGAAAACGTGAGGTGAAATGTTTTTTTCTTCAAATGTTCACATTTGCTTAACATATATCGCAGAAACGTTACAGAATATGAAAAATGTGTATAATATAAAAGTTGTAGAGAATTATATCAACATTAATTTAGTAAATAGTTATGTTTTTCATACGGCACACTGTTTTTGAGATATTAGCGCAAAACCAAAAAAAGTGACCTTCCACGCCACCCCTCTTCTTGTTCCCAGACCCAAAAACTCTCGAACGTAGTATGTTTACTTTCTAACTACCCTGAACACATTTCTAAAGAAAAACCTTGGATTACAGAAAACACACTCTACCATCCATTTCAGGCCTTCATTCACTGGACCATTCGGTAGTTTTCGTGGTTAGGGATCACAAACGAATAATGGCTTGTCCGATTTTATAACTTACAAAAAAACTGCATATTAGAGCTTTTTAGCTCAGGCATATTCAAAAAAATAAAATGTTTACAACCGAAGATTTTTCAATCAAACAAGTTAAAGAATTGATTTGCTAATTGTTAATAGCTTCAAATAAGTGTTGTTTTGGGCTTCGAAAACACTTCAGAAGAAGAAACCTCTCACGCACAATATAAGTTCAACTGTGTAAAACCTAAGATTAGAATAAGGTCAGAATAAGCCCTATTCTGACCTATTTTTTTTTTTTTTTTTTTTTATATATATTTCTTCTTTAAATAAAGCCAGTGATGATCTCTTCGTGATAATACAGAATCCAATTAATTGTTTGTTAATTTTATTTCGTTTAACGTCACTTTATGCTGCTATGGCTAATCTGACGATGCTACGGGAGTCATAAATTTTGCCTATCCAGGTATAATTAGGATAGGGATCTTTAACGAGTACCAGACATCGCACAGGCTTGGGACCCCCATTTTACGTCCCTTCCGAAGGACGGCATAGCTAACGATTTTTTACTCCCTTTAAAAAATCCTAAGGTCATCTGCCGGGCTGCGAACCCGCGATCTTGGGTTTAGTAGGTTGCTATGCTAACAACTACACCACAGGTGACCCCAAGAATCCAATTAATCTTTAGTTACTACATTGCTAGAAAAAAACTCAATTTCATTAAAATTAATATTTACCTCGAAAATTGTTGCAGTGAGACTTTAAAGAAGTTTATAGAACGGAATAATTAAAAACTAAATATATGCAAATTTATTAGTAGCTCTTTTAAGGAGAATAGCCGTTTTTATTTTGTTTTTCTTTACATGTTTATAATTTCGGGATTCATTTGCATATTTTTTTTACTCTCAGTTAGTAGGGCAGCAGTATGATGGTTTCTTTTATCGGAGTAAGTGAACAAACCGCAATTTTTATCTTAATTTAAAATTTATCAAAGCGGTTGTTTTGTTTACTTAATATATCTTTAACATTATGCTGTTTTTTTTATATTTTAAAAATAATTATCAGAAGAGAAATATAAATATTTTCGATGGGAAGACTCGAAATCCCCCTCTCCTAGATTTTATTTTTTAACCGCCATGGTTCACCGTGTCTTTAACCAGACAAAAATGTTTATGTCGATTTATTATAAGTTCTCATATTTCTTGAACCTCTTCTTTTCTTTATTACCATGCCAACTTGATTTTCTTTCTTACCTATCTCACCCTTCTCCTTTTCATATATATTTCTTAAATTTATTCATATATCACCTTTTTGTATTAAGAAAAAAAAAAAACATTTATTAGCATTTGTAATATTGTAACATTCATAATAAATGTTCACTCATTTAAAAATTTTATTATTCAACCAAAAACAATTCAATAACATATTGTATCCGTCAACTATACCATTATACTATCCCATATTTAATTCTGTAATTAACACTTTAGATATTCATTCAATCATGTAATTAACTCTTTCGACATTATGGGGTATATTCATTTAGTATCATTGTGGTCAAATTCAGTTTTTTGTTGATTTCAGCTCTGAAGAAGACCTGAAGGGAGGTCAAAACATCGGCAGTCCGTATATAAAGTTTTTTTTTGAACTTGGATGTGTAATTCATCAACCCCACCATCTCATAACTCATACCGAAAAGTTTAGTTCCTATTATGCTATCCCGTACACCTAGGATTAAAAATCTTTTGTTTCAGTTTCTAAGAGATCATAATCTATCATATTTCTTTATTACACTGATAATAAAATGATATGCTATGATATTATATATAGATATATATATATATATATATATATATATAATATATTATTAAATATATTTGTTTTTTTTTTTATTATGAAAGTATATAAGAGGGAACAAAAATGTGAGGAGATATTAGAGAAACAGAACAATGGGGGAAAAATTACAGATGAATTTACGAAAAGGAGACTGATGTTCTTTGGCCACATACAAAGAATGAGTCCAAGCAGATTAACAAGAAAAATCGTACAACATTTTGAAATATTAAAAGGCACATGAAGATTTAAAAGAAATTGCCTTAAATGACGAAGGAACTGAAGACAGGACTAACTATAGAAACAAAACTGAAGAGTGGGAAGGCCTCCAAGGCAAATCAGCTCCAAAACGACGGGGGAGAAAATGGACGGCAGAAGAGAGGAAAGAGAAAATTGAACTGATGAAGCCTGTAACGAAAGGGAAAAAAGAAATACAAAAATACTGCATATTTGCGCTTTATAGCTTAGGCATATTAAAAAATATTAAGTGTTTACAACCGAAGATTTTACTATCCAACAAGTTGAAGAAATGATTTGCTTAGGAGCTCAGGTGAACTCCAACAACATTCAGCAAGTAAAATAAAAATAAGATTTATAGCTGCAAATAAGTGTTGTTTTCGGCTTCTTAAACACTTCCGAAGAAGAAACCTCTCACGCCAAACATAAGTCAAACCTTTATAAGAACTATTCTGTCCTATTATTTTTTTTATTTTATATTTCTTCTTTTAATAAAGCCAATGAAGATGGTATTTTTGTGATAATGAAGAATCCAATAAATTATTAGTTACTATATTGACAGAAAGAAAATGCTCAATCCCACTAAAATTAATATTTACCTCAAAAATTGTTGCTGCGAAACTTTAAAGTTTATAGGATGGAATAATTAAAAACTAAATATTTTCAAATTTATTAGTGGTTCTTTTAAGGAGCAGTTCTTATTTTGTTTTTCTTTACATACTTATAACTTCGGGATTAGCTTAAACGTGGTCCTTAGCTGGCTTGTTAAAAAAAAAAAAAAAAAAAAAAAAATATATATATATATATATATATATATATATATATAATGTATATATTGCAAGCCTTACCATATAATATGTATAAAATATATTGTTACAAAAGACTATAGATCACATTAGGGCCTCCTTAACAGCCTAGGCCCCGTAGGGTCGGTGGGATTACCGCAAAGCCTCGGTTTTCCGAGCCCTTAGTCCGGCCACCCCTTCCTTTTCAAGTTTCAACAATGTTCCTCTTGTGCAATAATAATAATTCAATACATTTTATTTATTGTGTTCTTTGCATTCCTTGTTAGATGTTTTCCACCTTAACTTTTGACGTCTCGGTTTGCATTTTATATTTCACTTGAGGTACGCATGATGGTATAGAAGGATCAATACAATTAGGATTGATGAATTAATTGCCACTTCTATTGAGATTATTTTATTAGAAAACTAGCTTCGAATACTAAACAATCATCTTCAGTTCAAAACACAAAATTGTTTCAACACATCAGTACTATGTTGCATAGATTATATAAACTAAAGTTTTTAAAAAGTTAAGACAAGAAATCAAGCATGGGCACTCACCTTCGAGGTAACTAAAACACTGAATTCGTGAGAAGTAAAAGGGGGGCTGGTAGGTTAAGTTTGATTCACAATGAGCTTTCCCTCATGACTCATTGGATTTTTCCGTTCCTATGGAAAACAAATTTAATATGGGGCTTTTGCATATGTTAATCTGATCATTTAAACAAAAATCTGGATCGGTTTTAAACGATTTTATTATTTCTAGTGAATCAAAAGTATTTAATTTTAGGCTATTTTCTACTTGATGTAATATTTTTACTCCCGAGTCTGTCTACATCCCCATGATACAGGGGGATGCATTGGCGTGCCTGTTATTTAACATAGCCCTGGAAAAACCAATAAGGGATTTAAAAATCCAAATAACAGGCACGGTCTTCAACAGAATGGTTCAGATCCTCGGATATGCTGATGATCTAGACATTGTGGGACGGCCTCAGAATGCAGTTTGTGATGCCTTCCAGGCTCTTGAGGAATCAGCCGGACGACTGGGACTTTAATTAAATATAACGAAAACAAAATACATGACTAGCACACTTAGTCCCCGGGCAGATTATGTTCAATTCGGAAGATATTCTACCAAGTAAGTGAAAGAGTTCATCTACTTGTGGTCACTTGTAACAGCAGATAGTAAAACATCAAGAGAAATCGAGAGGCGAAAACTCATTGCCAAGCGGTGTTACTATGGTATGGGTAAATTCTTCCAAAGCAAATTTCTGTCAAGAACTACCAAGATACGACTGTATAAGGCACTGGTATGACCAGTACTAACCTACGGTTCGGAGTCATGAGTAGTCTCTCGATCGGACGAACGAAGCCTACTGGCCTTCGAAAGAAGAATTCTGTGGTGTGTTTGTGGACTTAAGAGAGTCGGGGAGGCATACCTCAAAAGAACTAATCATCAAGAAGTATATAACCTCCTGGAAAAGCCGGATTTAGTGAGACACATGAGATTGGGAAGACTGAGGTGGGCCGGCCATGTTGCTCGTATGTCGGGGAATGCGATCACTACAAAATTATTGATGGAAGATATACATATGACCAGGAGCCTTAGTGGGATAGAGGGAAACCCCGCCTTAGATGGATGGATGCTAGGAGGATCCTGGGAGTCAGGGATTGGAAGAGAGCTGCCCAGCGACGAGCAGACTGGTGGAAGCTGTTAGAGGATGCCAGGTGCCAGTAATAGTCTGTCGAGCAATTGGAAAAAAAAACAGAGAAGGAGTTGTTGATCAAAGTTTCTAAAACCTGGAAATTTCACATTTGCTCCTCTCCCTCATTGTCTACGAGCGTCAATCCCATTGAGCACATGTGGAATGTGTGGCGTGTACCTAATAGGTTCTGACTCACAGATGACATTATACAAGGCATTAATTTATTCCAAAAGCCAAAGTTTTAAATAAAAAATAGAAAAACACACACAATTATTATGTACATAACGGAATTGAAGAGGAGGAATGGGAGAATGAGTGTAAAGCACTGATTGAAATGAGAAAGGAACGAAGTTGACGAGTGTTTAGGAACATGTATTACTAAAAATGGTCAATCAATAAAAATAATTTTAAGTCATGATATTGTAGATAGTGAATCCGTTTTGAGTTGAGATTCTGAACTAAAGAGCAAGGTTGTTTAATATAACGCTTTTGGTAGTTGGGTGTTAAGGTGTTTTTTAAACTGATGAAGGCTGCTTTCGTTTTCTCTTAATTAAGATCTTACTTTCTTAAATATATACAAGACTAAAAAGACTGGAAACTGCTCGTCGTTTCCGTCTACTCCAACACTCACTATACAAGCCTTCAAAGCTCCCAATAAATTTTAAAAAATACTTATTTACATGGCAGTAATTAGACCCATTTGGGCATATAAAGTTGAACTTTTGAGCTTCACGAAACCTTCCAATCCTTCTTGTATCCAATCCTTACAGCCCAAAATCCTTCGTGATACTCTCAATACTATTCATTATGTCACAAACAAACATCCATAAACATCTTAATGTTCTATATGTTGCTGAATCAAACCAAACCAGATATCTGTCCTATCATAGTAATCTCCATACCCACTCAAATCCACTAGTCAACCAACTTTCCTCGCACTCAATTTGTGAACACCCTCCTAGACATAATTTAGAACATTTATTTAATTGCTTTTAATGAGTACCTTTTACAAGTTATTGACATCTCATTTTAATAATTTCCCTCAAATTTACTTGTTTTATATAAACTATACATTTGTAGATATCAATGTTAAAAAAAAAAAAAAAAAAAAAAAAAAAAAAAAAAAAAAAAAAAAAAAAAAAAAAAAAAAAAAAAAAAAAAAAAAAAAAAAAAAAAAAAAAAAATCTGTTTTTAACAGTCTAACTGTAAATGCATTTGTAGGTTTAATTATACTTTCTTCAGTTTCATTATATATATATATATATATATATATATATATATATATATATATATATATATATATATATATAATATATGGTCGATATGTTTGTCAACGCACTAGCGGTCATTCAGCGTACTAACGATAAGTGAGCTATAGGAACGCAGGCTCAAGTATTATTATGATAATAGAGAAGGCCTGCTCTTAACACAATATTCCGAGAAGGAGAAGAAGGGGGAGAGAGATGTGCCTGTGTGTGGGAGGAGAAGGGAGGGGGTAGTAGGGGGGATAGGGGGAGGAGCTCTTGGCAAATCTCCTGAGGATAAATCTCCACCACCCCTGGCTGGCACAATCCCTCTTATTTTCGCTAAATTAACGTTCCGTTCCAGAATGAAATGTAAGCTAATAAGTTCCCGATCACAGTTCCAAAACTCCAATATATATGACATTATTATGGCGTCATTTTGGGCCTACATTGTTCTAATCATAATCATGCCCTACAGTGGTATTTTTACCAATGTAGCCCTATGCTGTTTGCTTTTATCCTGTCTAATATAACTGAATACTCAAAATACTCCTTTTCAGTCTATAAAGTCACACATTATATATAAATGGAAATAATTCAATCAAATACTTCAGTGAATGGTTTCATGATGGCATCACTCTCTGAAATAAATTTTTCAATGTCCGAAAACTTCTTGGAAAAACTAATGGTGATTAATTTTAGTTCACGTGCTACAAGACGTTTGCAGTTTTAGTTGTAACTCACAGATTTGAATGCCGATTTGTGTGTAGGTAGTAGGGACCTATAATAGTGCAAAACTAGAGTTATAGCCGCCAATGGGCATTAGGACCCGAGAAAAAAAATAAAATATGTAAATCACGTATTATTTCTTTTCTCAGCTCTCAGTCAAGATAGAGAAATGATTCTTTCACGTTAAATTGCAATTATGTATTTTTTTAAATATAAAAATACTTCCGTTACGCTCCAGACACCACCCGGCTTTAGAGTGCTCAAAAACTCTAAAAAAAATGACCAATTTCCAAGGAAATCCGCTGTAAATCAGTGGAACCTTTTTTTCATGAACAACTGACCTCAAATCTCGATTAAACGCACCATAAAACTATATTATATTTTTGGTCCTTACTACCTACACACAAATCGGCATTCAAATTTGTGAGCTACAACAGGAAACATCCCCTTGTAAGATAATATTAACAATATATGGAAATGATTCAAACGCTCTATACAATATTTTCATTGTTTCTTATAAAATTATTTATTTAGTTTACTATAAAATATTATCTCCATGACTGTCTTGAACAAGTGGATAAGTCAACAATTAATTTTCTCCCTGACAGGGAACAAAAAAATGAATCGTAAATATGTCTATAATCTACTGCTTTTCCCAATTTACATTTTAAAATTAAGAGGATGAAATTTGTTAATTAAATTACATTCACAATTATTGATTTTCCAAAATAAATTTGAAGGAAAAAAGCACTTTCAAATGTTACTTTCTTCATTCAAACTAATTTATCTCCTAATCTGTAGTTCCTAGCGACAAATGTTAGAGAACAAAAATATTTTTCATTACATTTCTGATAAAAAATACAGTAATCAAAATTTTAACCCGAGCAACATAACAGGGCTAGAGCTATCCCTAGAGCTAGGGCAACACCTATCCGTGTTAATCAAGATTGTACTTTAGGTAATGCGCTAGCAATTACATATAGCAAATTTAACTAATTATTTATATTTAAATAAAAAAAATAACTTTTATTTATATCATATACTAAAAAATTAATTATTAGTTTATCTCTTAATAAAATCCTGTTATTTTGAGACAGATTTTCAAGATAAAAAATTGCTATAATTTTACAGAGATTTTTAGGCATAAAACAAAACGTTACAAATTAACGTTTGATGTGTTCTCAAAATTGCAGATTTAGTAGATTCAATATTTATCACTTACACTTCCAGATTATCTAATTCGCGGTTTTGTTTTAATTTAAGCAATAAGGAAGCAGTTGATAGTAATAGTCCTATTACAGAATCAACTGTAGATACCAGGAATAATTTGATAACGTCCCTGGTTGAGTTTCTAGGATTTAACGATGTCACACAAACCCTTCGGCTTCTGTTTCATCTGAGATAATATCAAAGTTAGATTTTCCGGAAAGTAAGTATTGTTTGTTTAAACTAAGTAAACAACTTCAACAGCAACAGTCTCGAAACCTCCTTTCCTCAAACTGACATTAAATGATCCATTCACCCGTTTTCCGCCATTGTTAAACGTAAGATGCATTTAGATTAAAGAAGGCCTTACTTAGTAAGGTCCGTTAAAGCCTTCCTTTATGAAGAAACGTTAAAGGGGAGGGAAAGGAACTTTTATGCATACCACCCTTAGAATCGTAATATTATTATAAGTATGTTCAGTAATAACAATCATTCCATACCTAAATGCCGATACATGTAACAGAATTTCTTTGCCCAGAATTTGGTGAGAAAACAATAAATCATACTAGCCAAACAACAATAGATAGGGATATTGTGTAACTATCGACGATAGTAGATATTAATATAGTATTTAAATGAAACCCCTAGCCGTATTTTATGCTAATGAATATTTTTGGTAAATGCATGTAAATTCAATAAATAAATTTTCTTGATAAGAAATTCATATAATTAGTCGTATTTCGTGTGTGTGTGTATGCATATTGAATGTAAGATTACTCAGGATATTATATGAAAAAAGGTTTCCGACAAAGGGTAAAGGCAACATAAGTCCCAAAAGGTAAAAAAAGAAAAGCGATATCGACAGGAGGCAATTTCAGAAGAAGGCGATTACCGGATAAATCGAGAGAAAACAATTTGTACAAGAAGGACCGGCTGATAACAGGGCGGAAGGGAGGCCTATCGAACCTGCATAAATTTTCATCATTGTTCGGGGCCTACGTCACCGCCGAGGAATCTCCTCCCATCACCTTCGGGCACGGAGGACTTTGCGAAATGAAAAATGGCCGGCACTAAATCAGAGCTCCTTGGCCTCAGCCTGAATACTTTGAGAAGTTTCATTTGTCCCCCTCTCCCCTTACCAGGTCCAACCCTTCGGTTAGAGTTCTCAATCCAAACATTTGATATTTGTCTTCTATATGGTCCCACTCCATCTTATCGGCTTCGCTAGGGCCAGAGATGTGTATAAATGTATGACAATTACTTTGTCACTATATCTCTATACTATATCTCAAGTTTCTTTTAAATGTCTCCTACACTCTTTGTTTTTATTGCTTTAGCAACTTCAGTGATTGCCTATTACTTTTCACTTTTATTATGGTAATCCTTTAAGTTAAAATTCCATAATTTTTCATTTTGTTCCAATAATCATAATCATCCTCTGGTTCACCTACTTGGCCAGCACAATCAACTATCAACTATCCGATATCCATTCTTGTTGGACAGCAGTAACTTGTCCTATAAAGATTATACGGGAATAGTGTTTACTATATTACAGCTAAACTAACTCACATATAGTTGAAATATAGGAATGGTTTTGGGCTATACGAAACGGTCAGCTATAGTCGCACTATCCTACATGTAACTATCTATTCTGTGTGTACGTTGCTAAAAGCCAATTTTTTTTGTTGCTATTGGAGCAAAAAAGGCAATGGATCAAATGCCACTAGATCTTAACATAAATTAAATCTTAATTGGCCTTTATACCATAGTTTGTTTACAAACTGCTAAGGTTATGTATAGTCTCGTCCTTTTTCGTGAGTTCTTTATATTTGTCACGTGAGATACGCATGATGGTATACAAGGATCAATACAATTAGGATTGATGATTAAATTCCATTCCTAATGGCTATTATATTAAGAAGGCATAACTCCCCTTTTGCTTTTATTCATTTATACAACATGTTTCAGAGCTTGTCTGTTGCTCCATCTTCAGGTTCTACAATCATTATGTTATTTTACAATTCTTTACTATATTATTACATCACTACAATTTTTGGTTTTTTACCTAACACTGTGATATTCTCACTTGGTCATCTCACATCGCAGTTTCACAATATTTGCAGTTTCTGTTTCTGTATTTTCTTATTATGTTATTAATTTTATTATTATTATATAAAGCACCATTAATTTTAAAGTTTTCATTATTTAATGAAACATTTAAAGTTCCTAATGGCTTTATATTTATTTGAAAACTAGTAAACTTTAATCTTTTCCTCAATACCCAGTATATTAAAAAGGCAAAACTCCCCTTTTGAATGTTAGAGCATTCATCTTCATTCTTTACTATTATATTTCTACATCAGCTAAATGTTTTTTGGTTTTTTACCTAACACTGTGATACTTGGTCATCTCACATCGCAGTTTCACAATTTCTTATTATGTTATTAAAGATTTTAAAGTTTTCATGGAGTTCCTAATGGCGTTATTTTTATTTGAAAACTTACAGGCATTCATCATTAGTTCTAAAAACATACACAATTTTCAAAAGATCAGGACTATCTTACATATATATATATATGAAATGTAACATATTTCATTTACATATAATCTATAATAAATAAAAGAGTTACGAGAAATCGATAAAGAGCAGGAAATTAGCGAATAATTAATTTTTGGACCGACTTTGAAAACAACACCCGTTATTTCTAACACAAAATAGAAATTTTTGCTTCTGCAATCATGCATTAAAATTTAAAATTGACAAGCTTAAGAACACTCCAAGAACACAATATTGGGGATAGGTGTCAAGTTTTTCTTCTGTCTAAAAATCAATATCATGCTATTTTATGCCCTCCTGTAAAATTTTAAAGATATAATTGGTTTTGAATCAAAACGGTTCATATATGATTTTAAGGCGGTAATAAACTGAATAAAATTTCTATTCTTTTGGACCATGCAATACAAAATACCAATTTGTGATACACTGAAATGTATTCGAAGATATACATTTTTTTTTTCACAAATAGACTATTTACATTGTTTAATAGATGCTATGATTGATTGTCCTACTCTAACTGCATATCAAATTAGCATACTAAATGAGAATCAGTTAATGTTATACCGCTGTAGCAGTAGACACAACAAATTAAAACACATTAATTCCCAATTTCCTTAAAATCACTTTCAATTCCACGGGCTCTTCGATAAACACGAAATACGTGCTTGTGAATTTATTAAATTCTTTAGAATTTAAATAGAACCTGTGAATGTAATGAATGGTCTCTCACTCACTCTCTCTCTCTCTCTCTCTCACTCACTCTCTCTCTCTCTCTAACTACCTATATCCCTGCCTGATGGATCCTGTCTTCCATTAACAATTTCCGAAAATCCTTTCAATATGGTTCGCCCACCAAAAACTGCCGAACGACACCTACAAAAATAATAAAATTAAAATAATTGAAGGTTGTATTATTGTTGTTATATACGTATTTTTTTTATAATAAAGTCCGATACTAGTAGAGCTTTTCTAGCAGACATAGAATGGATAGCAACATATTACGGTTATGCATAAAATACCGAGGCAGCATTGCTTGACTATTCATTAGCTTACTACGAACTTTCATCTTTTGTTTTAGAATTATAGAAAATCATGTTAGTAATTGATAATTCTTCCCTAGATACAAAAGTTCTCGTTTCGACGAACCCATTCCTGTTGAACGAACACACTAATCAGTTGATTAATAATCGGTTAGTTAACAATGATAGAATTTTATCTTCATTTTTTCTTTCTTTTTTTTTTTGTATATAGATGAGCTCTTATAAATTGTTATCACATTCATTGTCTTATTTTTTCTGAGACTACTTCTCGTATTAACTATTAAAAAACAATTTTTATTCCATTTTTCGAATTTTATACTTCTTTGGAGTTTAACCCTTCAGTGGGCGAGTGGTTGACAGGTGTCAACACCTCCCTTTATTTACTCATAACTGCCCACCCTCAAGGCTACGGGTCCGCTGGTCTTCAATACCTTTCCGAGGAGATCTCTAGTTGCCATTTGTCAACCTTTTTTGAATCTAGTTCACTCAATTTGAAGCGGCAGAACAATTTAAAATTTTTAAAGTAAATAATTTTTGTAACTAATTTAAATTATTGTTATCACACATAATTATCTACTCATTTGTTAATATTATTGTTACTAGTTTTCTTTTTTTTTTAACAAGAAACGGCCTTATAGACCACGTGAATATCATTATCTCCCAACTCACGCCACACATCCCTCCCTCTTCTTCTCCTCCCACCTCTTCTTCATTCTCTCAGACTGCATTTTTCTTTCTTCCTCGCTCCATACTCTCCGCCCCCTCACCTCCACAAGGGCCTTTATTTCCTTTAGTCTTTCCCTATATCTATCCCCGTCGAAACAGTCCTGACTTGAAATTCGTAATTTCCCCTGTTCTTTCTTCATTTGTCCGATGTACCCCCCAACCCCTTTATATCCCCACATTTTCCCAAAGATCTTCCTACTTATTCTGCTCTGGTTAATCCTGACCATATGGCCGTAGAAACGTAGCCTCTTTAACCTAATGTCCGATTCCAGGTTAGGCGTCAGCCTATATAGTTACTAGTTTATGATTATTATATTGATTATTTTCGATCAATTTTGGACCTATTTAACCTTTATCAAAAATTTATTACATTTCATTACAAAATACGCCACAACCCAAAAAACCAACAAGTCTCTTCAGATCCCAGAGTGTAAAAACAGGTGCTGGATAAATCGAACGAAAAAGTGACGAATAAGGTATTGACCCTGATGAATCGGATTTAGGAGGAAGTGACCACCTAAGAGCGATCACAGGAGTCGGGCTTGTGTCCTCCTTGGTGTTGATTAGAAGCAACCAGAATCAACAGGAAGAGAAGGTGCCAAAGATCGTTGCCACGATTGTGGACGTAAACTCTACAGAACTACTAGGAAATAGTGCGAAAAATGACAAAAATTGATGTGTAACTAACACTTGAAAAATGTTTGTAATAATTGTTATATCTCCTCTATATGATTTTTAATTTTAATTTTTTTGTTTAAACCTTTAATAACACTCAAATAAAAGTGTATAAAAGCGGAATTAACAAAAAATATTTATTTATATGGTTTTAAACTAAAAATTAACATGGGTCAAGTCAACCAAGTCAACCACGCGCCCACTCATGTAACAACTAGTAACGCGCCTACTCCAGGGTTAACTGAAAATTAGCTTCTTTGATTCACCACAGGAACACTATGTTGATAATTACAATTGAAAACTGAATCTATTGTTGGTCCTGAGTAAAAGATAAACCATTAAATTAGTTGGTAGTAATTTTAATTAGGATTGATGAATTATATGCTACTTCTTTTGGAATTATCTTTATTTGAAAACTAATATTGAATGTTAAACATTCATTATTTATAAAATATACAAAAATTTTAAAACAACGGCTCAGTTTAATATATATTAAATATATTATAATTTTTTTTTTTATGTAAGAAGAAAAATCAAATATTTTGGTACTATCCTGGGAAAGCAAAGTGAAATGAACTTCAGAAAAGTAACAGGACGTAAAGAGAACAGAATATAAAGAAAGGGGTCAATTTTTTTAATTAAACAAATTTTAATAGAAGTGGCATACAATTCAACAATCCTAATTCCATTGATCCTTCTAGGAGTACATCATGATATATTATCAACAATATGATATGATATCAAAAGAAATTTTGATGTTTCTAAGATATCAAACACGAAGCACTTTACAATGATTTGAATTTCATAGATTCTAAATTGTCATTCAAATTTTAAATCAACTACTATTGCAAATTTGGTGTCTAGGAACAAACAAAGGAAAATACAACTGTTTTTGTTTGCCATGAACTAAGGGTAGGGCCTGGATGGAGCACCTTGTCCATAAGATATACCCAGATATCTATTATAAATTATATATTTCATTTATTGCAACCATCGACATCATTATTGCAGTCAGTATTTACCTATCCGTTATCGAAACAGTGCATACACAAAAATATATATTTGTATAACCTCAATCAGTCCACGTACTAGTTATATCAGTCCATTCACCAGTGAATCCCGACAAACAAAAATAGAATGTAATTATTGGCAGATCTGTGAGGCTTAGATCAGAGAATCCAGGGGTGGGCAATCGCACGCTGCAGTGACTGTTTGTCCAGCGATCACTGGAAATACTCGAAAACACGGAAACATCTGTGGTTACACTGGATTACAAGAGATGGACTAGAGATTATTTGATGTATGCATGATTCAATAGAACAATCAATGTAATTGGGACAGTTGCAAATAATTCATCGGTTACCAGTTTTATTAATTATTTGTTGAATTGTATGTAATTGTCTAGGTGTATTACAGGGAATCGGTAATGCAGACCTACGAATCATCCTTAAAGATTGAACTTAATATTTTCCTTGTTGAATTAAATAATAACACCGTTTAGGTATGGATTATAAAATAATTTAGTATTGTAATTTGATCATATTGATAAAATTAATACCTTTTCCAGTAATGCAAAAAACAAAACAAAAAAATTATACCGTAGAAACTTGATAATTCCTGATGGTTGGGGGAGGGAGGGTGACGAAATAACGGAAATGACGATTTACAGAATTTTGCTTGTAAAGTAACAAAAAATGATTTGAAAGTATATGCTTGTAATTTGTTTGCAATTAATTGAATATAAAAATTACCATATGAACGTAAACATTGGACTTGAGTGACAATGGCAAAAAACACAAAAACCTTGGAACACAACCGTTTTTAAAAAAATGAAGTTATATACAAAAACGTACATAAATGTATAAAATAGAAAAAAAAAACAGACATACATACCATATTTATGTAATATAAACGTTTTTTTCTATTAAATAATTTACAAAATGTATGAATATAGGCGTATTTTTTTCAGTAACAAACCAAATGAGGCGGTTTAAAGATTAAATAAGTAGCAAGGGGAAAAAATACATTACATACATATTTAATTTTGTTATTTATAATTAAATTTAGAAAAAAAATAAATAAAAAAAGTGAAGAATTACAGATTAAGACGAATTATCGAGTGACGAAATAACGGGTTTCCACTGTAGTTTAAAAATGCTAGGGAAACACACTTTTATAGCAAACCTAACTCAAAAGCTAAGTGTACTGAACAATTTGCAGCAGTCAAACAGAGTAGAAATAGACAAATTTTTACTTTAAAAATCCTATTTTTCACAAAATGCAATGATACTACAACTTTTAGTATATAATATTTCTTTTTATTGAATTATTCATTTCTGTGTCATAGACTCTTAAATATGACCAAAGCTAACTTTTAAAAGTTGGCGAAATTCTTCGATGTTTGACAATCGATTGTGGCTACACGCCTAAATCAAATTCAGCATTAGGTATGTCTTTAGAGGCACAATTAAGTAAATTACGATGAAAGATTTCGTTACATAGAGGTGAAGTTAATAACAGCATATTAAAAAAAAAACAACAACAGATCAATCAAAAATTATCCCCAATTGTTTTCATGTTTAATACATTGGGTAAAATAATTGTAATCTTATGTTTTAAAATTGTATTTTTTTAATTTTCAAAATAGTGCAAAACTACAGTTATAGCCACCAATGGGCATTAAGAGCCGAGAAAAAAAATAAAATATGAAAATCACGTTTTATTTTTTTTTCCCAGCTCTCAGTCGAGATAGAGAAATGATTCTAATTTTTCACGTTTAATTGCAGTTACGTATGCTATTAGATATAAAAATACTTTTGTTATGCTCAAGACACTATCCGGCTTTAAGGTGCTCAAAAATGACAAAAAAAAAAAAAGGACAAAATTCCAAGGAAATCCGCTGTAAATGAGTGGAAACTTTTTTGCATGTACAACTGACCTCAAATCTCGAGTTAACGCACCATAAAACCCTTATATGTGAAATTTGATCAAAATTAAAAAATATTGATTTTTTACCCCTTTAAAGGTAAATATTTTGAAGTTAAAATTTCTACCGGCCATAACAACTGCTGTGTTCAACCGATTACAACAGTAATAGCATTACTAGAATCAGTAACATCCTGCTTTTAATCCATGCGTATAACATTGGATTTACTCCCGATTTTAGCGGACAAAAACTGATGTGAATGAAAACATCCAAGGTCAGCTATAACTTAAGATATTTCAATAAGCGGAAATCCTGCGACCTCCGGATTTGGGCTAAACTATGCAGTTTTAAGGCTACTAGATGACCTTACAATTTTGTCTTAATCGGTTGCGAAATATGTGAGATAGCGCAAATGATTTACATTTTTTCAGAAATTGACAGCCCCCTTCCTTCGAAATCCTTCAAAATGTTAAAGGTAAAAAAAAAAAATTTTTGATTTCGATAAAATTAAGTTTCTACATGTTTTTCGAGATTAGGAATCTGGAAATAATGTCAGTTTTTAGTTTAAAAATTTTCCTCACCTATATTATATAAATAAGACGTTTTAAAATGACATATTTTTATTTCAAATTGCATAGAAATCCTTAGATTGATGAATAATCTAAAATTAATATCAGGTTTTGGTTAAAAAATATGTATATTGTTTTTAAGTTGTCTTATTTGAAATTTATTGAGAAAAACTAAAATAACAATAGAAATAGATCATTTTATATCAGTCTTATTTATATAATATAGGTGGGGAAAACTTTTAAACTGTAAACTGATATTATTTCCAGATTCCTCATCTCAAAAAACATGTAGAAAAATTTTGTAAAAATCAAAAAGAATTTTTTTTACCTTTCTTATTTTTTATAATATGCATCCGAATAACACAAAATTTTAAGGCCATCTAGAAGTCTTAAAACTGCATAGTTAAGCAAAAATCCGGAGGTCGCAGGATTTCCCCTTATTGAAATATCTCAAGTTATAGCTGACCTTGGATTTTTTCATTCACATCAGTTTTTGTCCACTAAAATAAGGAAGTAAATGCAATGTTATACGCATGGATAAAAAGCAGAATGTATGCTTATTCTAGTGATGCTATTACTGTTGTAATCGGTTGAACACAGCAGTTGTTATGGCTGGTAGAAAACGTTGATGAAATCTCAACTTCAAAATTTTAACCTCCTCGAAAGGAGTTAAAAATCAATATTTTTTATTTTGATAAAATTTCACATATAAGGGTTTTATGGTGCGTTAAATCGAGATTTGAGGTCAGTTGTTCATGAAAAAAAGTTTCCACTGATTTACAACGGATTTCCTTGGAATTTTGTCATTTTTGAACACCCTATAGCTTGATAGTGTCTTGAGCATAACAAAAGTATTTTTATATCTAATAACATACATAACTGCAATTAAGAATCATTTCTCTATCTTGACTGAGAGCTGAGAAAAAAAATAAAACGTGATTTTCATATTTTTTTTTTTCTCGGCTCCTAATGCTCATTGGCGGCTATAACTCTAGTTTTGCACTATTATAGGTCCCTACTACCCACACAAAAATCGGCATTCAAATCTGTGAGTTACAACTGCAAACGTCCCCTTGTTAGTAAATATTCCAATTAGTGTTGTCCAATACCTCTTGTGTGTAGTACGTGTAATTTTATCAGTTTATTCCTTTCTAATTCTTCACTGATTTCATCTTTTAAAGGTATGTTTCTTTTCAGTTTGATTTATATTTTTATTCAGAATCCTTGGTTTCTCAGTTTGCACTTTTATCAATTTAATTTTCAACTGACTACAACCGGTTTAAAAATATTTAAGATTTCAGTTATAGTCACCTATGACCAATTCAAGTTTTTGGAGTAAAAAGTGTTCTTAATCTAAAAAAAAATATGTAGATTTTTTCCAGTTTACTTGTATTTTCGTAAACCGAAAATAAGATTTCGTTCACTAGTTTTGGTCATGAGTGACAATGCTATGCCTATTAGAGACTATAACTAGTTATGGTCAGTTAATAAATGTATTACGGTCCCTAGCTTATACGATTTTATTTTGTTTCAAGAAGCTTTTGCATGTTATTGTTTTGCAGTAAATATTAGAAAGTATGCCTAAAAAACGACATTCATATACTGAAGATGGTGTTATAAAGGCAAAAGATGATATAAAGTGGCTTCTGTAAAATCTACAGAGCTGATGTTTAGGTTTTTATAATCGATCTTTTTCTGACCTAACTACCTTTGGTCAATTTTATTACTCCCTTTTATTATAACAGGTAAAAAATACCAAGAATGGCGTTGGCTCGAAGAGCAAAGGGCATAGAAACACTACAGACTACACTACCCAGACCCAATTTTGTCCTCTAAAGAGAAAGACTTGTTGGAAAAATAGATTATTCATTGCTCTAAACGGAGTTTTACGGAGTTTAATCAGCTTTAAATAATTCAAGTTTCAAATCGACTCTGCAAATCTAAAGACGGTATGTGCAGTAACGGATGGTCAAGAGGTTGTATAGAAGGACTGAAGCAGTATCGGATCCGATGATAAGAAAGACAACCATGGTTGGTTTGGTTTAGTAGAAAATATATTAAAGGAAGACGTTTAAAATTTATCCCAAAGTCGTATAAGTACAAATTACCAAAACGTAAGGACGAAGAACACTTTGTATGCCCTCATTGTTTTTGTTTTTTTGTTTTTTTATAGAAATATATTTAAAATCTGACTCAATGAAGGGCAATAGGTGACAGTGCTAAAGATGTATTCATTCATACAATATATACAAGTACTCATACACACAAAATTAAGGATAATAGAAGATATAAATAAAACAAATAATAATTATAAAAATAAAACTAATAATTTAATCATCAAAAATAAAATAATCATTGTTTTTAATACAGCTAAACCGACAAATAGAATATGAAGATTGAGTGAATTTGGTAATTCTGTTTTTAATATAGTGTTTTCAAAGTTTTAGTTATTGATCAATTGATTTTTTTTTTTTTTTATAACCTCAAATGGTTGACATGTATAAATAATGATTTTTAAAATAATACAGATATAATAAATATAATTTTTGAAAGTAAAATACGGAGTAAATTAGTAAATTTACCATTTAATAGTACAATCGCACAGTGTTTTAGAATTCTAGTCTAGCTTGGAATCAAAATACCTATCAGCAACAGATATAGATTTACCCATAACATAGGATGTGAGAGAGAGGTGATCAAACTTGTATAGGTAAAGTGGGTTTTATCCAAACATAAGCTATGACTTCCACCTCCCAAATATTTCAATTTCACATGATTCCTGAAAAGTATTTTAACAAGGGTCTGCAAATTGTTTTTTGTTCAATTTATGAGTCATGGCTTCTACTAGTAGTGATAAGTGAATATCTTATCACCCTTAAAACCACAATTTAAAACAAAATCCGCGAGGCAGTTTTAATTTACATCAAAATTCATCAGAATTTACTTAACATTTCATATTCAGAAATATATATTTCTTAAAGAACGTGCTACAGCGCCATGGCCTTTAAAAAAACATTTTTTAAAACTATCCTCAAATGAGTTACAAGTGATTTCAGATCCATATGTAGCCGTGTCGAAGTAATCGGGCCTCTTCTTTTCAGAAACTCAAAATGTGCTAAAAGTACTGGTTTCCGAGTTGTTTTATTAAACAGCTAAAAAGCATACAATTTTCAAATCTTCCTCTTCTCCCCCCCACCGAAGCCCGACGCTATTTAGAGGAAGACCTTTTACCACATTTTCAGCTAAAGATGGTGAACAATTTCCATTAGTAAGACCTTTTTATTTTTCGCGTTCAAAGTTTCGTCATTATTTTGTCTGATTTCCCTGTACTAATATATATATATATATATATATATATATATATATATATATATATATATATATATATATATATATATATATAATTAACTGTTTTACAATAATCGGGTTTTTGGTCCTTTATATTTAACAATATTTTGTTCATACAATATTATTATTTATCCATATATATATATATTTTCTTTCTTCCTTCTCCTCTCTCCTCTCTTTTTTTGACGTTTCGACCCCTTATTTAATGGGATCCTCTTCAGAACAAAAACTGGGTACCCCGAAACTCCAGGCCAGTAAGCCCACCGACTCCTGCAGCAAGTGCTTGCCAGCTCAGACACCAGGGTACCCTGGTGTCTGAGCTGGCAAAAAGAGAGGAGAGAGGAGAAGGAAAGAAAGAAAATATATATATATATATATATATATATATATATATATATATATATGGATAAATAATAATATTGTATGAACAAAATATTGTTAAATATAAAGGACCAAAAACCCAATTATTGTAAAACAGTTAATTATATAATTTCTAAGGGTCGACAAAATATAATATTGATATATATATATATATATATATATATATATATATATATATATATATATATATATACAAAGTATAATAACACCATACATTGATTTTTTACTTGCGGAAAATTTGAGAAAATAATGTGATTCTTGCATTAAAAGTTATTTTTAAATCACAAAACTGGAGGCGAAATACACGGAAACGAATGAGACTAAATAGCACATGACCAATTTTCCTGTTTAAAAATGTATATCATTAAACATTCCCAGACAATTTGCGTTTTATTTTGTGAATTTTTGCATAAATAAATTTAACACATTTTTTTAATATACTCTTATTAATATATTTAATATAATCGTATTTAATATGATATTAAATGAAATGGATAGAGTTTTAAATATTTTTTTTCATACGAAAATTGATCAATATCTTCAAGAAGAAAATGTAAGGGTCCGTTGACTAAACGAAATACTTAACTAAGTTTTGGGTTAGCTACGGTTTGGTGGTTCGGAAACGTAATGGAATTATTCTCCTACCGACCACACCACCTCCCTTCTTATCGTCGGGAAATTGCCTCCAAGTGGAGTTGCGTAAGTTCACTGCCAGGGGTGAAACTTACCAGAGCTTTTGGCTCTCAGTTGGATTAACTAATGTGTTACGGTTTTTGGCATGATAGTGACAAGTTTAAGAAAGACGTTAGTGTTAAAGAGATTCCTAAAGAAAAAATATATAATAAAGTACTAATATGACTATAAAGACAGGATTTTGTATTTCTGGGAATGATTTCAGTTTTGAGGTATATACAATAATATCTGGATAGCCTGTGCCCACTTTAATGCAGGCATAAGAGAGTATAATGTGCATCCTAATTCTATGAGATATAATTGGGTTGGTGCAAAATTATTGGTGGTTTTTATATTTGACAAAAATAATTTATAATAAGTTTGTGTGGTTTATAGTGTTGAATGGTCAGTACTAACTTAAGCAAATGTCCTGAGTAGTTTTGCAAAAGAATTATTTTACCAAAGCCTTTAGACCTTCCTTGTCTTCGAGATCAAAATCTAGACGAAATTTCGGGAACCATCTCTCCATTTTACAATCACTGAAGCATTCTTCACCGCAAACAGCATTTATAATAGGTGTGGTTTGGGCATCTCTACGACCCAACTTTTTAAATAATCTCTACGACTATTTTAAATAAATTCGACAAAAATCTTGTTTTGACATGGTGAATTTCGGAGGTCCTTACTCATAGATAATGTAATACGAACTAAACCAATCTTTGAGAAAAAAACAACCATTGTTCATAATCATTTAACTAGACTAGAGTATTATCTTTGTTTATTTCGCTAGCTCTTGCCTAAACCAAATAAATATTCGAAACCTGAATAATTTTTGCAACAACTCAATATATAGTCTGTAAATATTTAACTTTTTATTTTATGATATTAAATTTCCTGTATATTTTTTTCTAAATGTATACATGCCAAAGAGCATAGAACACCTAATGCAACAAATACACTTTCTCTTCTAAATGGATTACTTTCTATTCAAAAGGATTCTACACAAGGATAGGATTAAAATAGACTTTATTAATTAATATAAATATAACTAATAACTACTATCTCTACCAAATGATATTTAGCACTATTGATTTTACACTGTTTTAAAGAAAAACCAAAATTAGCTCTTTATACATTGCATCTTACGTAGCTGGAATCGTACGCAATAAACTGAGAGGCATCAAGCTATCAATAACTGGCCTTAGTCCTCTGATGGTAAGCCATCAGCAGGATGTCAAGATAACATTGCTATTCTATAGCTATGTAATTGTCTACCTGTGCATTCCAATATTCAGTTACTTTGTAGGAAAATAATATATATTTTTTCTATTGATCTTATGTTTTTTGCTAAGGAGTAATAATTTATCAATTGTGATCTCAATAATTGGTCATTTTTTTTTACGTGGATATGCCTTTTGGCTGTGGGTCTATACATTTTTATGTATAAATTTTGTTTACCCTCATAAATGTAACATTTTGAAAAGCTCTTGCTCTGTTGATGTTGCTCGAATCGAAAATTTGCCAAGTGTTTCATTATTTATAATTTTTGTTCTATAATATTCGCCGCTTGGACCTACAGGAATTAATTGTAGTTAAGAAGCTATATTATTTTGAATGAAAAAAGTCGAGTTTGAAACGCCTTTTCTCTCAACTTTATTTATTTCGAATAATCATTAATTGTTAATAAAGTTTAGTTATTTATAAAAGTCATTTGATCCTTTTAATTATAAAATGTAAGTTCGAAAACAGTAGATTACAGATAACATATCCATGATATATTGTTTTCCCAGCCAGGGAGAAATAAAGTTTTTTTTTTGTTAACACTCTAAGGGAGATAGATTCTAGCTCGTTAATTTCCCAATAAAGCTAACAAGAGGAGGACACACTCAGTCTCTCACGGATCTTGTTGGCAATTTTTTTGGAAGTTCCTGGTCAAAAAATATTAGACACGTATTTTGCCGTTTTAGCCCTAGAATTCCATCACAGCACCCTCGTATTTATATATATATATAGATACCAATAAAACAAATATATAATACCAATATATAAAATATACTACTAATTAGGAGAGAATATAATTTATTACACTTTAATATTTACATTATATACAAACAGAACCACATATAAGAGTTGATTGTTATGTATTTACAATTTTTGTTTTATTTTGCAGTTGGACATGTTAAAATATGATTGTGATAGTTGACATAAAAACATTATAGCAAAAACTGCCTCACTTCTGTTGTTGACAGGATATTGTTGAACATAATGAAAATTTAATTGTAAGGTAATAAGCTTCAGTTATTTGAACAACCCAGCAAACAAGGATTACACAACGGATTAGAGATGTGTTCTGGGTTTGAAGAATAAAATAAAAATTGTAAATACTCAATTCTGTCTGTATATTATGTAAATATTAATTTGTAATAAATTATTATTACAATAAATAATTAATAATTATAATTATTTTAATAATAATTTGTTTTATTGGTATCTATATATATAAATACGTTTCCTGAGTTTTGAGGGTGCTGAGATGGAAATCTAGGGCTAAAAGAATTTTCTATCACATTTTACAGCGTAAAAGCTAAACTTTTCAAGTGAAGTACGTTCAATATAATTTTTTCACAAGAACCGACATCGGGTTCGAATTCAGCATTCAAAAGAACCCTTAAATACGAAATTTCATCCAAATAGAAAAAAAAAAAGTTTGTAAGCTTCAAAAATTGCCTGACAAATGGTAGGCAACTTTTGTTTAAATTGTTAAAACATGAATTACGCTTAAATGGTTTAACGTATCAACTTTATTTTTTTTTACTAAAAATATAGGGTGGTAATACGCTTGAAATGTATTTGGTTTCATCATCCTATCAGGTTTCGAACTCAAGTTAAAAATCAAAATGTTTTTTTACCAACCAGTGAATTGCATGACTAAGTAATAGCGATTTAAAGGTATGTAACCAATAATCGGTTTAAAAATTTCATTTTCCTGAAATAGGGTGAAAAAAAATGATATTTTTTGATTTTATTGAATAAGCGTTTTTTAATGTTTGTGAGGGTGCTGAATTAGAATCTGACGTCAATTTTTGTGGTTAAAGTCTATAGAGGTAGTATGCTTGAAAAACTAATCATTTTTTTAGAAGTTAATTAACTTAAACCAAAATCTATGGAGCGAATGTATTTTTCCTTTAATTTGCAATCAAAACTAAAAATCATAGTGCAAGAATCATGTCGATATCATTTTTTAAACACGAGATAAAAAATAAATTAGTTTAATGCTATTTTATTTTTTCTATCGGCTTCTAGGGCCCATTGGTCGGAACGGCAAGATACGTGTCTAATATTTTTTGACCAGGAACCTCCAAAAAAATTGCCAACAAGATCTGTCAGAGACTGAGTGAGTCCTCCCCTTGTAAGTCAATTTTAATCAATGAAATGGTTGTTGTTTAAAAGGTTTCAGTTGGATTTTACTTTAAAATCCATTTACCTCAATCCCTAGTGTTTCGATCTTATCTCTCTAATAGTTCCTTCCAAGTTTGCTGTTATACTCAGTTCTCTAAGTGTTATCCAATTTAAGCTAGTGTCCCGCAACGTAGCTTCATTGCTCTATATTCTCTAAGTAGGACATTTCACCATTCCATTGATTAAATAGTTCAAATGTTGGAAACAATTGAGACCTATATGACTCTATAGACCTGAGCTATCAGGACAATGCAATATCAAACATATTTAACCCTTTTAATACAAAGTCCTCCTATTTTAACTGTTGCATATCATGGTTTTGACAAAACTCTAGGAACTTGAAAACCCATTAATTTTTATTTCAAAAATATAAAACATATTAAAAAGATATTTTATATATATATATATATATATATATATATATATATATATATATATATATATATATATATATATATTATAATATATATATATATATATATATATATATATATATATATATAATGAAATTGATAAACAATCGTATCTCCCAAATATATATATATAATGAAATTGATAAACAATCGTATCTCCCAAATATAATTTTATTTTTCAAAAACTAACATTATAATGTGTTCTTTTAAGAAATAATTCTAATATTTTATCAATAAGAAAAGATGTTTTTTGATGGATGTATGTAAGTGACGAGACTTTTCAGTCGGAATAAATATTTATCAACTATGTTGGAGTGTTAAGATGCACATAGGATGTGCTCGGAAATATGGCATAAGCCATGAAACGACGCCCACAAAATGGTTATATGGCATAATTTAAAAAAAATAAAATTATAGTTGCGAGATAAAATTGCTTATCAATTTCTTTATATTCTTGATATCTCCTTTGAATTTGACGACAGATTCATATAAATTTATTGGAGTATATTTTTTGTTATTTAACATTTGTTCCTAGGACCTACCGTCGTTAAAAAATTTTGTCATTGTTAACTTTTCGACATATCATAGAATTTAAAGTTTTAAATTGTTACATTGTATTTCCTTTTACAATTATTCTCATTAATTAACAACGAGTTGTTAAACATTAATATTGTGGTAAGAAGAGAAATAATAATAAATAAATAAACAGCTTATTAAATTAAGTGTTATGCTGAGTTTGGCAGAGCCGCACGTGACGACGGCCTATGCCTTGTCCTCAAACACTCCCTTTGACAAAGTTCCTCCAAAGGCCGGATCTTCCATTAATCCAGTGAACCAGCAAATGGAATATTACTTAACCAGCTCTCACATAATCAAGGATGAGAACTTTATTAGGCAGGGGCCAAGTTAGGGTTTGCGGTCTCTTCTTGGTATAGTTGAGGTGAGAGAATCAGAGGGAATGGGATATTGGGGACAAACTATTTTCTTTTATTTTAGAGCACTTTATATTACTTAATATGAAATGAAATAAAAATATATTTTATTCTGGGGCCATTGCCTCTATTTTATTTTATCTATTTTAATTATTATGAACAATACAATTGCGGCCTTGCTGCCGTAAACAAAATTGAGAACAGAAATAAAATTTATTTATGATAAATAATTTAATTATGGTAATAATAATATTATTGCATACAGGATAAATAAATATTACAGAAAAATCAAAATAATGTTTTTGTTGTTTTTAATAACAATTTATTGAAATTTACAACTGTACAATATTTATAAGTCAAGTAAATGTGCTGTTAACTATTACAATAGCGTAACAAAACTTGAAAAGAACTACTCATCAGCAGCTCTTTAATAGAAATTCTACACTAGAAGGTCTCTGGGCCATCTTCTTTTCAGACACCTCGGAGGATTATCAGGAATGGTGTGGGAAGCAAGTTGAGAAATTAGGGGATTTGAGTGATTATGGAGCTTACTATGAAAGGATAGATATCTGGTTTGGGCTAAATCTGCAACATATGGAACATTAAGATCTTTATGGATAAGTTTATTGGTGACAAAGTAAGGAGCATTGAGGATTTTACGAAGGACTTTAGATTGTAAGGATTGAATACGAGATGAATTGGATGGTTTAGTAGAGCCCCAAAGCTCACCTCCGTACGCCCAAATAGGTCTAATCGCAGTCATGTATATGAGTCTTTTGTAATTAATTGGGAGCTTTGAACGTTTGTCTAGTAAATGTTGAAGTAGTCTGTAACGACGGGCAGCTTCTTGTCGTTGTAGTCTTGTATGTGGATTCCAAGTTAGACGTTTGTCCAAGTGAAGTCCTAGGTAGCGGATCTGTTCAACAGGGATTAGTGGAATATCATTAAAGGATACTGTAGGACAGGAAGTCGTGGGTTTACGACGAAGGGTAAAGGTTATTTGGTGAGATGTTTTTAATTTATTTTGATTCTCCATATTTGACACCATTCTTAAAGGGTTAGGATATGGGATTGGAGTGTTTGGGAGGCAATGAAGGGATCATTGTTTACTGATAAGACACATGTGTCATCAGCGTAAGTGGTGAGGACAGTGGTTGGATGAGTTGGAATGTAAGAAAATAAATCTTAAAGTAAAAAAATAAAAATAAAAATGAAATAAGAAAGCGGGGAAAAAATAAAATTAGAGAAAAAATAACCTGTTAACAAGGCTAAAAATGTATATTTATAATAAATATAATTATTATTTCGGGATGTAATAAATGAGAACAGAGATTATAATATAAGTTAAAAAAATAAATACAAAAACAAAATTATAATTATATTGCGAACATTCATATAAACACTTATCATGATAGAAATGTTCTTCTACTGTAGAACTGTTGAATTGAACACCTAATAAGTACAGGATTTAAAGCTATTGAGGGTAGAAGAATGGCGAATGTTGGATGGGACAGAGTTCCAGAATTGTGAGCTGCGACCCTTTTTGTTTTTTTTTTTAACTGGAGGATTAAATGCAGTGTGATCCTAACAACGTCATAATGAACTGTGGATAAACTATCAACAAAGACTAAGGAAATAACAGAGTTGACTCACAACCTTATTGTAATCCAGTTAAAAAATATTTTTTTTCAAATATTAACTCCTTGTCAGTATCTAGCTACAATGACCCTGGAGCACTATGATATCAGACACCTAGGGACCCACTAATAGTCCAGTCCATGAGTGCTGAAATAAGGGGTGTAGAGTGCATGAAATATGCGATAATTTTTGACTTCATAGCTTCGTTAGGAATAGTTGGAAGATAAACATACTAAAGGTCCCCGCCGCTGGGGGGTGAGCTAACGGTGGGAGGGAGGGGAGAAGTTCTTTTTTTTTTGGTTTTTCCATAATATCTCGAAAACTGTTGACTCTAGAAAAATATGTTTCAAATAAACATAAAAGCTAATTAAATTCACTATAAAATTTATTATACATAAATTTGTCATAATTCTAACCGTTATGGGACTTGATCAAAATTTTATATACAGGCTCTTATAGTATAAGGCACTTTCACATAAAAAATAAAAATTTTGGATCGAACAATTAGTTTTGGAATGAGTATCAATAAACGTATTTTTTTAGAGAAGTACGACCACAGATAAAGAGTGCCGAAATTCGGGGTGTAGAGTGCATGGAATATGCGATAATTTTTGACTTCGCAGCTTTGTTAGGAATAGTTAGAAGGTAAACATATTAAAAGTCCCCACACCTGGGGGGTGAGCTAAAGGTGGGGGGAGTGGAGAAGGTCCCAATTTTGTTTTTCGATTATATCTCCAAAACGGTGGACTCTAGAAAAATATGTAGCAGATCAAAATTAAAGCTAATTAAATTTCATATAAACATAATTATTTACGTATTCGTGGAAATTTCAACGGTTTTTGAGTTATACGTTATTAAAAATCGACTTCAGAAATAAAAAAAATGTTTACCTCACTTTTTGTTAAACATTTGAAGCAAATACCAGAAACGTAAATATGAAATTAAAGTAAATTTAATGCTCTATAATTTTGATTCTGACGTTTTTGAATTATATTAGATTTTATGTTTATTCGAAACATATTTTTCCAGAGTCAACAGTTTTCGAGATATTATGGAAAAACCAAAAAAATGGAACTTCTCCCCTCCCCCCCACCGTTAGCTCACCCCCCAGCGGCGGGGGCTTTTAGTATGTTTATCTTTTAACTATTTCTAAGGAAGCTATGAAGTCAAAAATTATCGCATATTCCATGCACTCTACAGTGTGTTTATTGACTGGACTATAAGTGGTTTATCGAGGCCATGCTGCAAAGTTGGAGCAAACAGAACAAGTTGTGGAGCCTGGTTGAAGCTCACACGTCTTCTAATTTTATTATATCTCCGCAAGGCAACTCAACGTCAATGTCACTCAAGGAGTTTACTCCCGCTTTTCGGTTGTTCCAAGAGCATTTTCCTGCAACAATTGTCTAAAATAGCATTTCATACCCAAGAAAAAAAATTGTATAACTATTTAAAAGTTTTAAGCTTCGTTGAAATTTCACCGTTTAAAAGAAAAACATATGATTCCTCAGTCACTTAATATTTAACACCATCCCATAATATCCAGATCATTATTTAAAGAAAAAAATATGAATCTCCTAAAATACTCCAATTTTTTTTTTTTTTTTTAGAAGTCTTTGAATAATTCTCATGGCTTCAGTTCTTATAAAAAAAAAAAAAAAAATAGAAATTTAAAAGTTTATTAAACCTTAATTATTTTATAGTTTTCTTTTGCGATATACTTTCTGTTTATTTGATTCACAAGTGGGGCCATTTTTTTTTTTTTTTTTTTTTTTTTTTTTTTTTTCAATTTACCAATATTTTGATGATATTGATATTTTATTGGGCTAGTCATAAAATTACTCACGACCGTCACTTGATCATTAAACATTATTTTTATCATATTAATAAATTATTAAAGTCCTCAAATCAGTAAAACTAAATAATTTAAATATATTTTAACGCAAAAATATGTAAAAATTAAAAAAATACTATGTCAATGACGATTTGTATAAAGTTTTGTTCTTGGTTCTGTACTTGAGGAGTTAAAGTTCTGTAATTATTCTCACTATAGTTTTTCCAGTTATAAATCTTTACTATTTTATATAAGGACAAGCCATTTTTCGATCACTAACCGCGAAAACTACTGAACCAATCTGCACCAAATTTTAACCACATTATCTACATAGTTCAAGAAAGGTTTAGCAATAACAAAATTTAAAGATTTTAAATTATATTGCCGTAAAAAAACAATAAATATGTGGTGCGCAGTGAACTTTGATAATCGACCGATAGATGGCGAGCGCCGTTCTAGACAGGTTTCAAAGATACAACGTTATATAGAGCTTGACATTTTTGATAAAATTTACTTATTTTCAATTCAATTATTTAAAAGGCTATAAATATATCAAGTGACATGTGGATCCCATTGCAGTTGAACAATCGACCGATATCTAGCCATTCTGCATCAGAATTTGTAATGTTAAAACTGTTAATTCCGACTGTACCAAATATTGACTACATCTTCATAGTTCTAGGAATGTTTATAACAATAAGTTTTATTGTAAAAATAATTAAAATTTATAATTTTGAATGCTAGAAATGAGGTTCGCCAGGTTATCATATACCTTTATGGTTAGAATTTAAAATCCATCCATATGGAAATTATTTCTACCAAGTTAGATATCTAATTAAGCTTTTACGTTCTCTTCAAATGCCTAATCAATGCAATTTTAACCAGGTTAAAAATTACTGTCATGCGTGAAAATATATTTGAACATATAATATTCTAAATTCCATACTTCAATACGAGATTTTTAATAATAAAAAAATCAAATTCAATAATTTGTTAAAATGATCTAAGTTCTTTATTTATGAGAGCGGGCGAAGGTGCGAAAGGTTATGCTAGTATAAGATTAAAGAAAAAGCAGTTTTGGGAAAACACTAAACCAAAATGAATTCACTTTATTCATTTTATTTTATTTTTTTTTCAAAATAATATATCATTGAGTATCGATTCTACCTACATTTTTTGATTGAATAAATATATAATAAAAAAAATCTATTCTATTCTATTATCTTTAACTTACATGACAAAAACAAAAAAAAATCGTTTCCCTATATGTAGATTGAGTAAAATCTTTTATGGTTATGTTACTGGGGTTTTTGTTAAACTGATTCATAAAAAAAAAAAATACGGCCCTAGTATACCGTCGGACTAAGAGACATAAACTTGTTTGGCGATAGGCAAACTAAATAAAAAAGTCCTTTATAGACTAAATCACCTCTAGTTTTATACCTCTGGGAGAACTTCTAGCATAAACTTTAAACTTCACGGATAAGCTACTCTATATGTAGAGCTAAGTCTTTGTCAATGTCTTATGGAAATAAAACACTATATATAGAGCAAAGAACTATTATATTCACAGTGGCTTTGTGAAAAAAAGAATATTTTATATTATTTTCAGACCGTATATTGTCCATTCTTAAATAAATTATACTTTCGATGGTCCCGACTGAATAGTACATGCTCTTTATGACAATTTTTATGACGTCCGTACAACTTTTTGAGCTGGTTTTTTTTAATTAAATATCTACATTGATCAATTCACAATATTGTTAGAAATATAATTTTATCATATTACGAAAAAACGTTTACGTTGCCTCTGGGTGGTGAAAAATAGACTTACTTTTTTCATTTTTTTTTTTTTATATATACATTTATTTAAATTTACAACTGTACAAAAGATATACATCAAGTAAATGTACTGACAACGATAACAATAACATGTAAAAACTTGAAAAGAACTACTCATCAGTATTTTTTTCAATTTAATTTCATTTGAAAAACATGTGATTATTTATTAATAAACAGTGATCATTTTAAGTATTAGTATGAATATATACCTCTCACATTTATTATACCAAAAACTGCAGTTTGCCCATATCCTGTTAGCTTTGTTTAGATGATTTCCTTTGTTGTTTTTTTAATATATTTTTTTTCTTGTGATTTTTTAAATATATTTTTTTATTGTTTTATTTTTATTTATTTTGTTATCTTATTTACTTTATATTTAAAGAACTAAACATGCTAAATTTATTACTGTTAAAATCAATAATGCGTTATCCTATAAGACATAGGGTATGTAAATTTATAAACAATGTACATACATTTTATACAATATATTATTATTATTATTATATTGTTAAATACCATATAGCAATATGCAATATAGATGATTTTTTCTTGTGATTTTTATATATTTTATTTTATTTATTTCGTTATGTTATTACTTTATATTTAAAGAACTAATCATGGTGAATTTCGTACTGTTATATTCATGTAGTATGCCTATAAAACATGTGGCATTTAAATTTATAATTAAACGGTCCTTATATGTAGGTAGCAAATAAGGAAGAGAATAATATATATACGCGTGAGAGTGTGCATACGTATGTACTACTAGCGATGTACAGCATTAGGCGTATGTTAGACGTAGATACATAATTGACATAGAATGTTAACATACAATCCACTTCATCAGAGCAATTTCGTCTTGACGTGTTGCATAACACATCTCCATCCTAATTCGAATGTCAGAGAGGTCTGGCCTGTAACCCACGACAGGTTATGACAAGGTTCCTGACCCTATACATATATACTATATAAGGTATATGGTACTATATATGCTACATATTTAATAAGTATAGTGAGAAAGATATCTTAAATTTTATGTTTTAATATTTTAATACATAAACATATAAATATAAATAATAACGATTATATATAATGTAATAACAATATAGGCCATTGTCAATGAATAAGAGTTTTCATGCATACTAATTGAACTTAAAATGGGTAAACTGGAAAAACTCCTTCCTGTAATTTTCTTTTCAGATAAAAAACTCATTTTACGTATTTACGTTTCTACATAAGAAAAAATATTAGTAATCTCAAAAACTAAATAATATTCAGCATAATTAAAAATTAATTTAAATCAACATGGTTTATGTCCTATGGCATTTACATGGAGCTTTAACTTAATAAGAGTTTGTAAAAATTCTCGGAAATAAACTCCTGAATCAAATCTGGCATAAATTGGCGTATTCTAATTAGTGACGAAAACTCATCCCACACACGTTTAACATTATTAAGGGAATCAGGATAATCATTTTTTAAAGCGTTTTTAACGGAAGTAAAAACAACGGCAGCGATGACTTATTATCGTGAATGAATGAAAATTAGTAGGTTACGAATGGGACAACATCCTTCGAAAAAAAAAATATCTATGTAGCCACTCAGCTAGTAGAGACTCACCTTTAAAAATTTATTTAATTCAATGTTCAAATTAACCCCATCCTAAATTACAATTCCAACCCTACCAAGGCTCCTTCTGTTTGTATAAGTTTACAAAATGGTTACAGGTGTACACCACAAGTCAAAACTATTTCAGAGGGAACGCATTATAGCCTGCGACCACCTGGCGGCGGTAGTGAGATTTGACACAAACTAATACTTATGTTTTGAATTTTGTGGAACAAGTGGTCTTTAAAAACAAGACAACATTGTTGTCAACCGTTTTACCATAAAATAAAAAGCTAACTAGCGCGAGGAGATGAATTTCGAGAAGAGAAATATTCTTTGAAGAGATGGATACATTTTACGCCAGTCAAGGGTTCACATAATAACCTCCGAACTATTCCATAATCCAATATTGTTATTAACCACTGCTACTCTCAACTAGTGATAGGTCGTATTAAATTTTGGGTGGAACGAACTTGGAACTGGTTCCAGCTTTGAACTGGTATGGAACGAAACGAATCGCCCAAGTTTTTCGTTCCACCTGGAACGGAAATCAACGCCAAACAATCTCTCGTTTCGTTCAAAATCGATTCAAAGCTAGAAACAGTTTCAAGATCCGTCCCCTGGTGTAGTAGAGTTTAGATCGCATCTCTAGTTTCGTTTTACCCAAGGTCGTTCCGACTGTTTTGTTGCATTGATCCTGCCGCTCTTGATTCCCTCCCCCTTTCCATCGCACCACCACCCCACGCATGGGCATCTTCAAAATGAACCGCTTTCCTTCAAATTTTATATTCTACCGACAGCGCTCGACTTCTTCTTTCGGATTAAGAGAAATGAACCACACAAAGTTTTACTGCATTTGTAACTAAATAATTTTTCCACCATTTGTTCAAAAGCTGTGCACGAGAGTCAATTACTCCTTTTTTCTCGGAACCAATGTAATTGAAAAATTCTCGCTCAATTGTGCACTATACTTCAACAAAGATTTTTCCAAAAAGAAAAAAAAAATTTTGGATTGAATAAAAGTGTTTTAAAAGTTTACATTTTTTAAAAGTATACTTAGCTATTTAAATGTTTTTATTGTTATAGTGCCTATGCGGTTTTTAATTATAAAATAGGAGATTAACAGCTCGAAGTCACAACAAAGGATGGAACAAAACTGCATAGTAAGTAGGTAGTAGGTTAGTCAAACTGACGTGGAACGAAAACTGGAACTTTTTCCAATAGTGGAACGGAACGTAAGATCTCATTCCACTTTTATGTCGGAACGGCCCTTCACTACTCTCTACTCGTTACGACCCATCAGCTGAGACATAGCGTGCTCCCATAGATTCCCAGTTATCTATATTCTGTGCTCCTGCCCCCTTCCCCAGTTTCTGAAACGAAGAAAAGATTTTGCATTCCCAGCTCTTCTCGCAGCCATTCCAACAGAGCCTTGGTCGTCCAACTCGCCTGGTACCATACAATCACTGACAGATTTTTATATAGTACTTTGTTCATCTCTATTCTTACAACGTGGACAATGAAGCCTTGATATCTTTAGGAATACATCCATATGCACATTTCATTTCCACCCTATCCATAGCTCCTTGCTCGACTTTCCTCATTTTTCCTTGTTTATAAATACCTCTGAATATTGGCTGAAGAATTTTTCTTAACCAATATGAATCATTTTCTTTTCAATCGATTTAGAAGTGTGTTGTCAGCTGCAATTAAGAATAATCACGTTTGTTTCTTTAGTAAAATTCAGGCCTATTTATCTATTATATATTTGTCAAATACCACTCACTCACTTAACACGAAATCTCAGAAACCACCGAACGGATTGGAATGAAATTCGATATGTAGATTCCTCTAGGGCCGTAGGTGCTCGCTAAGAAAGGAATTTTAAAAAATCGGCCTGGATCGCGGCTAATTTGCGAAAAATGCGATTTCAATTTTTATTGGGTGAATAATAAAAGATTAATTATCATATGGTATTTGGATATAAGCTAAGTTAAAAAATAGGTTAGATCTTTAAGCCGCAAACTTTGACCACCGTTTAAGTTCCTTATAGTTGTAAACAAACAAAAATACGATCGATGTCGAAACCTTATAATATTGGTACTTTCTGTGAACTTATGGTAGCTGCAGAGGTTACTTAGAAGTTTGAGTTGTTTCGTGAAGAGAAGCTATTAAAAGACTTATGTTAAAAAGGAGGTTAAAAGACTTATGTTCTCTGGTAAAGACATGTAAGGCCAGTTCGATGTAGGGACAAAAAACAATAAGAATCAATAGTTTCTACCAAGTGTATGATTCTCTTTAGTATCGTCTTAGATTCTGCCATGGAGAAGACGGGTACAGTATTAATATCCCTCAGCGTGAACCAAACACCAATACACCACTTAAGAAAACTGTGCCTGCAGCTGATTTTTACGTCTATATGTTGATGGAGCGAGAAGGCGAAGAACCTTATTTACTTTAATTCCGTAATCTACTCAACCAATTTATGATTGATATTTACGCAAAAATAGAAACAGAAAGACTAAACTTTCTTCAAAAATGTTGAGAAGTTAAGACTATAATCACTTAAGATGGTAGTGCTGCCTCGAAGCTTCACTGGAGGACTATCAAAATAATACAAAATTAACTTTTGCAAATTGTCAAATTTACTTATTGAAATTATTTTAAGATTGGAATTCTTTAGGTTTATTTAAGTAATAATAATTATCAACGTTAAGCTTAACTTTTACTAATTTTTGTCTTCACCCTAATGATATTAAACCGTAGCGGAGCAGGGTACTTTCAGCTAGTATTAGATAAAATACCATTTTCTTATTCATCATAAATGTAGTGGTTTTAAAAGTAATAACCATAGCACAGAATTAAAAATTAAAAAACAAGAATGGAAGCCACTTGATGTACGCATGTTAGTATAGAAGGATCAATACGATTAAGATCGATGAATTATTTGCCACTTCCAATGGAATTATTTTTCTTTGCAAAACAATTTCGAATTTTAAACATTTTAAATGTTTATCAGTTTTAAAAACATCATCATCAGTTTTAAAAACACTCAAAAATTAAAAAAAAAATCAGTGCTTTACTAGTTTGATAACACTGGGCAACAAAATTTAACTTTTTGTCTGTTAAATGAATTGCAATGGCTGTTTCTTTTAGAATTTGGTGCTCTGATTGCAAGTTTGAAAAGCATTTTTGTCCCAGGGGCAAGGATTTTGTGTAATTTCAAAATAAAAAATAATATAGTGTTAAAACAAGCAATTTTATTCAATCAGCTTTCATACCGTAATTTAAATCAAAATGTAGCCTTTGATGATTTCCTGCTGTATTTTGCGGCTGGTATATCTCTTTTCAAAGACCTTCTTTTCAAAGAATAGTCCTCCAACATATTTGGATTCCACTTTCCCTGGTGTCGTTTCTGCAGAGTGGATATTTCTTGATGGAATCGCTCATCGTGTTCATCACTCACAGCCCCAAGATTTTAAGAAAGAAATCCGAATGAGAGTCAAGAAAATGTATTTCTAGAGACATATTATATCCTAATGCCTTATAATTTTGTTGATCAGAAACTAGCTTTTGCAGTTTTCTGCTTTTTTACTTCCAAGAAACTCTTTCACAACATTTTTAAAAGAAATTCAAGCTGATTTTTCGGCTCTATTCAAACATTCCTTAAAGTCTTGATGCTTCATAAGCTCCCTTAAGCTACGTTCTCACGGGGCGTAGCACAGTAGCGTGATTCACGTATTAACAAACTTGCATATAATGAACTGCATTATCAGTGCTTGCAATAAAAGGCCCATGAATCATATTCATATTTTGTACAAAATTTCAAAAAGCAAAGGATCGACATTTTTATTTCGTAATAATTTTTATTTCTTAATTTTATTGCATTTATCTTGTTGTATTTAAATTTCTAGCCATATAAGTTCATGACAGTGTGACAAATCTAGTTTCTGCCACTAAAATATATATGTAAAATACTTCTTTTTTACCACTCTTGAATAGCAATCACCATCTATCTGTCAATTTTCAAACTTCACTGCGTACCACATATTTATCCCTTTTTTAACAACAATTTAATTTAAAAAATGTAAATTTATTATTGCTAAACCTTCCTTGAACTATAAAGACTATGTAGTTGAAAATTTGGTAGTGATTGGTTTAGTAGTTTTCGCGGTTAGTGATCACAAACGAAAAATGGCTTGTAATAATTATTATATAATTATGTATAATATATAATTATACATTTAATTATTAATGTAATAATTAATTTTGGAGCTCTATATCCTAACAATTTAAATTTTTAATGAAATATTGCGTTACTCTTTCCTTCACCTCTGTACCTTCTGATCTTATTACAGGTAACATAACTCCGGGCAAGCCCCCTGAATACAGATGGCTGCTACTTGTAAATTAGACGACTCATTACATGCGGAATTATGAGGCAAGGATTAAGGACGCGCGGATAACAAGGAGAGGACACGGATCATTAGGAACAGCAGCCGGCTCTAATAAAGCTTCTCTTAGTTCTCTCTCTTCTATCCACCCTTTAATGTTTTTTTTTTTCTGATTTTATCTCCGTATAAGTACATGATACACTTATAAAAGAAAAAGAAACTAAAATATATCGGCTTATGAGATTAATATGTTTTCAGATAAAAAAAACAAAAAAAAACAGATAAAAGATTTAATTAGAAACTGAAAAGGTTGTTTAAAGCATAGTGTGAGAAAAAAAAGAAACTCAGAACAATCTCTGTAACTAAAAGGCTTTAAAATACTTCATCTCCTTGGAATACTTTTTAAGATCACTAGCATACCCCGTTGCCGCTGTATTCGTTCTAATTTGTAATGATATTCTCACGCAATGCAGTAATTTTTCAACTGTTAAAATCGATTTGGTGGTTGAAAATTACATAAAATCATAATTTTACCTCACATTTTTAAATTTAATGTATGAGCTGGTAATCCAGGACAGAGACTGTTAAGATACTTATGGATAATGTACTGCATTATCAGTGCCTAGAACTAAAGACCCACGAATTATATTTTTTAACACACTATCAAAAATCAAAGGATCGACATTTTGATTCGGTAATAATTTTTCGGCAGAAATTGTTTTATTGATTTCGTCTATTAGGATTTTAATTTCTAACTGTAAAAGTATTACGAATCAAATTGGAACGGTAGTTTCTTCAAAAACTATATGGGAGATCGGGGCCGGACAGTAGATTTAGTCCCTTTCTGCATTGTGTGTTAGATAAAAATTTCAGCTAGAGTACCACTGGCTTGATTAAAAAAAATTTCTGAGCCAATGTGTATGCAAATCAACGAGTTCACATGTTAGGCTGCAGGAAAATACGATGTTATAATATCAGTTTTCGGACATAGAGAAAGTGATTTCAACTATTTTACTCAGGTGTCATGTTATGATTTGATTATCTACTGAACCCGAAGAGAAGAAACAAGTGTTTTTGGATGGATGGCATTAACTTTTTGTTCCATACTTCTGTTCATCCATGAAATTTTTTTTGCTGGCCCTCATATATTGTTAGCAATTAATCTTCAATTTTTAATTCAATTAAATTCATAAATCTTCCAGCGATCTTGTTTTTTTGTAGTTTATTTTTTTATTCATAAGAACTAGACGTCTGCATTATAATTACTTTGTGGTGGAATATATTCATTTTGCTGCGCGACTCTATACTTTGTATTAAAGACAAGTAATTTGTGTGCCGATTGACATATGCATTACCATTTCTGATTCATTAACAATGCAAACTTTTCCCAATTCTGCCTCTTTTAATTGACCATCTCGGAACTATGTAAGGTAGCCAGTTGAAATATCATAAAATTTAACCTCACAAGGAAAAATGATCACTTCCATGACAAGGTGTTCCTTTACGTCTCGCACGTGAACTTTAGGTAAAAGTTTAACGTCTATGAATGATAAGCGATTCGGAAAAGGATCCATTTGGCCACAAAAATGAGTAGGGGAAATTCGTCTTGAGTCTGAGCAAGTTTGCAACCCCACAATTTATTGGGACCATTCATACCTCCGAATGATTAGAGGTCTTGGGAGTTGGTCTAAAAGTTTGGAGATCCTTGGCAGTTGAAGTCTCGTTTGGGAGCGTATATAGATATTGTGAGACGCAATGCAGTAACTCCTCCCCAGGACAGATTTCATCGTTTCCGCCACTCAAAATTGCCACTCTGTAAAAAATTGCCACTCAAATTACATGGAAACTTTTATGATTACAAAACTTTATTATGTTATTATTGCTAATGATTCCTAGAATAATGAAAATGGATGCCGAATTTTTACTTAAACTGTTATCCAAATATTATCGCTTTTTTAAAATATTAAATTAATTAAAAATCAGTATATTTTATTGTTGTTTAACCGTCCTGGAACTATGAGGATGATGTGGTTAAAATTTGGTCCAGATTAGTTCAGTAGTTTTCGTGGTTAGTGAACACAAACGAAAAATGGCTTGTCCTCTTATATAACAGTATGGATAACTATATGTTATGTATACATTAAAAAAGAGGCTAGATAGAGGTTTAAAAAAATCAATATAAAAATACATTATGATAAACATGATTCTATTTACTATTTTTTTTTAATTAATGAAATTTAAATACACTATTTAAATTTGGTTCGATACAAAAAAAATATATATTAGAAAAGAATAAAAAGCTTATTTTTTCAATATTTCGAGTATACAATGTTTTAATGATATTTGTTGACTGAGATGTATTTTAAAATACACATCTTTAATTACACTAGATATTAGTTACACAACTTTAAAGATACACATCTTAAACATCTTTAAATACAAAGTTTTATATTGAAGCCCGATAGAAGCCCTCTCATATAGACTGTTTACTCTATTTAAATTTTCTTGACTAATTGGAAGTAAGAGATTCCTCGAATTATCATCCATATAGATAACAATGGTATTATATAATAGGCTATGTTTAAAAAAAAATGTGATTAAAAACATAATTGAATTCAAGATTTTTCTCATGAGATATAAGGTTCAATACAATCAAGATTGATGAATTAATTGCCACTTCTTTTTTATTTCTACTAAATCTCACCTTTTGAATATTACGAGATAAAAAAGTTGTAAATAGAAAATAGCTCCACGAATTGCTACTAATACTTTATCCAATCTATTCACTTAACATAGCAGCAGCCAAAGCCCCTCCTATATCGAATTACAGAGTGTAATTTTTCACTAAAGGGAAATAATAAGTTGGTTTAAGTTTAATAGACTAAGTTCCCGCGGCTGTTCTTGGCAGGGGGCTATAGGAACCAGATCCTTTCCCCTCCACTCTCACCTCAATACACATTGTGAAGGAACTGTATCAAGAAGTGTTAACTAACTTATATTAAATAATATTATGTAGAAAGATATTAAACAAATATAATTGAAATAGTTGTGAGGTAAAGTTATTACAGTTGTTGCCATGCAACACACGACATTATTGCAATAAAAACATAAATATTGCTTATTTTTTTACTGATCCTTCTCCACAAACTACTTTATATAACTCATCCAATCTTATAATACAGCTCTTTAATTATATTAAATACTTTTAGTAAATCGGCTGCATCAGATAATTATAAATTTTTTTATATTATACTATATTTGCTTTTATATTTTATTTATTAATTTTCCTTATATAATAGTGTATTTGATTCAACTCTCAATTTTTTTTTCATGTAAAAGTATTCAATAAAGGAAAATAAAAAGCTACTTTTCTCAGATTTACTTGGTCAATAATCATCAGTAAAAGTATCAATTTTACTATCATATATACAGACATACATACGTACATACATATCTACACACCTCAAACCTCTATAATATCCGTTATAAAGATAGTACAAACAAAGCTTAGCTGTAGATAGATAATTAACCTGGAGGAAGCAATGCATCTATTAACAGGTGACAGTCCGCATTAACTGTCATGGGCTAACATCGATCTATCACAACCATCTAATAATAAATCTGTCAAGTAGAGTGATAAATAACATGAATATGATAATTTAATAATAATATATGTCAACAGAATTATATGAAAAGACAGAATATTATAGCAGAAATCAACTGCAACTAAGTAACAAATATTTGTTAAAAATAAAAAAAAAAAAAGTTTTTCCCCACCCCAGAGTAAATATAAATAACTAAAAATATGTGCATAAATATATATACATATATTTAATTACACAAAAACTGAGACCATGAAGATGGGTGTTTTAAAGTTTTCACCTTAATATTCGAATTCAAAACAGGGTTGGTTCTTATCAAGTTCCGATAAGCTATTATAGTTCAGTCAATGAGTACTGAAATGAGGGGTGTAGAATGCATGAAATATGCGATATTTTTTTAGTTCAAAGCTTGGTTAGGAATAGTTAGAAGGTAAACATACTAAAAGTCCCCGCCGCTGGGAAGTGAGTTAACGGGAGGAGTGAAGGTCCCATTTTCGGGGATATTGATTACATCTCGAAAACGGTGGACTTTAGAAAATTTTATTCCAAAAAAAACTTAAAGTTATTTAAATTTCCTATTAAATTGTTTATATACACGTTTGTTGAACTTTCAACCGTTTTTGAGATATACGTTATTGAAAATCTACAATTTTCGGACAAAAGTAATTTTTACCTCTCTTTAAGTCAAACATTTGCTTCTAGTGCCTTCTACGATCGTTTCTCAGAAAACATGTCCTAATCATAGTAGTATAGCATTAAATTTAGTTGAATTATATATATACGTTTCTAGCACTTGAAGAAAAATATTTGACAAAAATTGAGGTAAACATTATTATATTTTTTTAAATTATTTTTTGTTAATAACGAATATCTCGAAAACCGTTGAAAGTTTGACAAATGTGTATATAAACAGTTTTAAAGGAAATTTAATTTAGCTTAAATTTTTTATTAGCAGCATATTTTTCTGCAGTCAAATGTTTTCAAGATACAATCGAAAAACGTAAAAATGGAAACTTCTCTCCCCCCACCGTAAGCTAAACCTCCAGAAGCGGGAACTTTTAGTATGTTTACCTTCTAACGACTTCCAATGAAGCTGTGATGTAAAAAATTATCGCATATTTCAGATGTCTATTGGACTACTAATGATAGAATCAAGAAATAAACTTTGAAATTACTTCTTTAACTGAAATAGATATGTTACTTGGGATACTTGACCGTTTCGGCTCCATCTGGAGCTCATATTAAATAGATCAACCATATTACAACATATAAAATAATATATTTTTTTTTATTTTACAAATAATATTTAAGATAAATATATAAAATAATAATAATAAATAATAACTACCAGTATTTGATTGTAACAGTAAATGTAGTTGGCCGATAGGAAACGTTAGCACCAAGTTCCAAGTTAATATTCCTCCGGTCAATTTCGACATTTTTCTGCTAACAAAAATATTATTTTTTTATTAAACTGCTATGAGTCAAACTCACATCATTTTAATTAAAATCAAGAAATATTTTCCGTGATGCGCAGTAAGCCAACTTTTCACAGCTCTAAACAAAAACTCCGGGCAGCATTCGGAATAAAAAAGTTGGGCCTATATATTATAATATCCTGGTCCACACATAATTGATAATTCCCTTAACTAGGAATTTTAAATAAGTCCCTAGGTTATCTTTCCATCTCAAACTTTTAAGAAACTAGCAGGTGTCATGGTCAGACCATCCAGGGTGGGGACGATGCTTCTATAAAAACCCGGGTAAATGATTTGTGCCTCCAATGGGTGATTGATCTACAAGTTATTGTAATGTTAATGTTTTTCACATTTACTATTACTATACTATACATTTGTCATGTTAATGTTTTCCACACATTTACTAGACGTATAAGTTCTATACAACACTGAATATCAATAAAAATGTGGAAAAAAAAATTCATGCTAACTAATCACAGGTGCCACAGATTTGATTTGAGATAAAAATGGTTGTTATAACGAAGTTGCATTATTCGTGGGATTATCGGCATTACAATATATTATTTGCCATTATTGTTTCTTTCCAACAGCTTTGATGAATAGAGCTTTCTTCATAAATGGCCCAAGTTCCAAAAAGTACTCAGTGCCCATCTTTGATCTGCCACTCATATTACATTCAGAATGGATTGAGTTCATCATCAATGTATTTTGTAATAAAATGTTGTACATCGGATTGGTATAGGGTTCGATGTGATGTGATTCAAATCGACATCAGGTTGGCCGCGCTCCATGCAATCGTTGAAGCGTAGAACAGCATTATTTCAGTTTATTTTAAATCTGAATTTTCTGCATAGAATATCCGGCAAATATTTGAACTATTTAACGCTACAACACAATATGACATAGAACCGATTGAAAACTTTTCCTGAAGTAGATTCCCAACACATAAATATAAATTAATATCCTATTACACATCAATTATCAGAAATCTCTCTCTCTCTCTCTCTCTATATATATATATATATATATATATATATATATATATATATATATATATATATATACGTAGTAAGGTCCATACGTTTCCGGCCAGTCCTGCTTTCCATCCTTCAAACGTGCCGGTACCTGCATACCATGCCTGCTCACTCCATACCCATCGCCCTCACTTCCTCAGTCCTGTCAGTCAGTGTCCAGCCTTGAACTAAACTCCCTATTTTTACAATGTTCAAACTCCAGTACCGTGCGGTTATTAAATTCAGTTGAAAAGAGGAAGAAAAAATAGGCAAAATCGTGTAAGTTAGGGAGAGAACGTCTAGAAGAAGGGCCGCGTCCCGGTCGCCCATTGGAAGCTGTCACTTTGGAAAAAATCTAACTTGTGGAATTGATGTCTGACTGCTACAACTGAAAACCAAGGAAATAGCGTGAGGTTGAGACTTTCAAAAACAAGTTTATTGAGGATCAAAGAACATTTACATATGAACAAGTTTAGTGCAAGACTGGTTCCAAAAATTCTTTCACCAGCTCAAAAACAGGAACGAGTTCACTGCTGCAATGAATTTTTACACGTTTTTTCCAAGCAGTAGAATATATTAAAAAACAGTGAAAACCAGTTTGTTTTCTTTCACGTATACTTCTATCCCAGGCCGGAAACTTTTGAACCTTACTACGTATATACTTGAAGGCTCCTAGGCTGAAAGGGAGGTTGTCCAAAGAAATCAAGCTGAGATTTCATCGCAATAAAGAATTTAAAAATTTTTGATTTTTCCGAGCAGTGGTTACTAAAAATCCCCCCTTCAATCCCAACACTCTTCATATAAATATGTATACATAAAGAGACTTATTTATAATGTTATACGATCGTTATTTTTTTTTTTTTTTTATGTTTTTGCTTTTGGTTTTTATTTCATATTACTTTTATACGTGCAGAAAACCTTCACCTTAAGTTAATAAAACATTTTTCAAAATTAAAGAGTTTATTTCAAGAAAAACATTTAAATATTTACAATGTTTTATTAAACATTTTAAAACAAAAATAGATAATGGATCCTTAGAACTTAAAAAAAAGCATGAATTTTATGAACACGTCTATTTACGAATTCATGGAATATAAAATGAGATTCGCCTCTGAGCCCTCGCCTCGAAGGAGACATATGATAATAGATTTTGAAGAAAGTTTAGCGAACATATTAATTTTCATTTTGGAAACAGAACAGTGGGAGAACATCTGAATCAATAAACTTCTTCGGACGTTCTCCTATTAAGTGGCCCATTAGTCATACCGCCTCGGGGCAGTTTAAATATGGAAATAGCCCCGGCCGTCGGAAGGTTGAATGTTAATGTCGACCATATGTCGGCCTAAGAGGATAACTTTGTATCAGATGGGTTTGTTCCTTGCATGGAGATGAAGAAGAGCCCCCACGCCTTCCAACTAATCGCCCCCCCCCCCCCCCCCCCCCGTACATTAACAATATTTCCAGCCATTTATCATAATTAGAACATAGCCTTGCCGTTATTCACTACTCTCTGGATCTGCGATTCCCGGACAGCTCCAGAGATCTACTATCTCAATCTCATCTATCCAGCCAGTCCATTACTAATACTACACTGAGATATAGACGATAGAGCCAAATAGAGGTGACAACAATATTAAATTTTGATGACAGAATGATGTTTTTATTCATTTGACACAAAAATTCAACATAACACTGACTCTTTATACTAATTATAATAAAATTTGAGCTCAAAAGTCTTGGGCATAATTTACTCTTAAATGATAAAAATGAGATGACAATTTACGTGTATAGAAATAGAATTCATTATTAAATAGTTTTATTTATTTTTTTAACACTATTTATTGATATTTACAACTGTACATCAATATACATCACGTAAATTTGAGGAAATGATTATAATGACATGTGAATCACTTGTAAAGAATTACTCACTAGTAGCACTTCAATAAAAGTTTTAAACTAGAAGGTCTCTTTCTTGGCCATCATCTTCTTTTCAGACACCTCGGTGGGTTATCAGGTTTCGAATGAGAAGCGAGTTGGGAGACTAAAGCTAAGTTCTCACGGGGCATGGCACGATACTGGCTTAAGGATACTGTTTTATTAATATTGGATGATTTTTTTTTGAGTATCCAGTTCCTGGCCCAGCAACGCTTATTCTTCCGTTTTTTTATAAGTCAACGTGACTCTCTCAATCTTTTTGCCAACATATCAATAAAAACTGAAATCAAAACTGCACAACTTTCCACGAGAAGCTCCTCCAAGGTAGGTTTCAAGGGGCAAACTGAATCGTGGTAGTGTAAACTGTCCACAACTCTCGGCTAGTTCACTTTTCTCCTCCACTTCAGGCAAGCACCACGAACGAGAAAACGAAGGCGTGCCACGCTTACGTATTTCTGTCCCGTGAGAACGCGGCTTAATGGATTCGTGTGGGAGTGCAGTTTAGTATGAAATGATCGGTATCTGGTTTGGGCTAAATTAGCAACATATGGAACATTGAGGTCTTTATGGATAAGTTTATTTGTGACAAAGTAAGGAGCATTAAGGATTTGGTATTGTAAGGATTCGATACGACAAGAATGGGATGGTTAAGTGGAGCCCCAAAGCTCAACTCCGTATATCCATATTGGTTTAGTAACTGTCATGTAAATGAGTCTCTTGTATTTTATTGGAAGCTTTGAACGTTTGTCTAGTAAATGTTGGAGTAGTCTATAACGACGGGCCGTTTCTTGCCGTTTTAGTTTTTTTTAAAAATAGCAAACAAACGAAATAACAATTGAAAAATGAAAGTATACTATTCAAGGAACCATTAAGTCATTACAACAAAACAGTTCAACAAGCACATACTCTAAATATTTGGTATTTTTGACTTTAAAATTTGAAATTTTTGTTTATTTTTAGAAGTGATTATGAATGTTTAATAATTGAAACTAATTTTGAAATAAAAATTATTCTAGGTAATAGAAATGGCAATTAATTCATCAATCCTAACTGTCGTAATAGTAGGACCGGCATAATCTGGGGCTCTATTTACCGGGGTACCAAAAGAACCGGGGTCCCAAATTGGCAATTTTATTTTTTATTTTTATTTTTACACTTTTTATATGTATAATGTTTATATACAAAAATTTATGCGTAGGATTATAATTGTTAATTATGCAATCAATAGACATATAGGACAAGCTGGTATCGTATGAATCAGATGTTACAAGTAACGATGCAGGGTGTTCAGCATAAGACTGCAGTGACTTTTGGAGGCGATTTTGGGCATCATTTGCAACAAAAAATTCCTATAAACTATAGCTCGATTCTTATCCATTTTATACATTTTTTTTTCAAGAAATTTTTACTTTTTGACATATAATTCTCTATATTTCCCGAACTATTGATGCTTAAGCAATTTCAAAATGCTTATTAGAAAGAAGATATAATTTTCTTTAAAATAAATTTATTTAGACTTCAAAATAGCAGCGTCCAGTATTTAACTTATTGATCCAAACATATGAAATAGCAAGTTTCTAATTCCATTCCAAAACTTTGACTGCATTTTTCTCAAAAATATTACATATATTATAAACATGCACTACTCAAAAAAACTTAACACACAAACACCTTTCGAATGGTGTACCATGAATAGTGATAATTTCTAAAATTGATACCGAAATCACTTATTAAATACAAAAAAACAGGGAGATGCAAACATCGGCATTTTGGGAAATATTAAGAGAATTCTCAGATATGTTAAATATTTTTTCTGTTTTATTAATAGAAAAGTAATTTAATCACAATTTCCTATTTATCTTGTAAATTTAAGAAACTTTTAAGATAGTTTAATTAAAATACAATGCGGCAAAATCATGATGAACTTCGCCTAGCAGTAGATGCAGTCAAAATAAGATGGTGCTGTGTGTGAGAGAAGAGGGAGAACATTTTGAACAATTATTGTAAATTAAGTATGTAAATTTTAATTAATTGAATCGATGAGAATTGAGCTATAGTTTATATGAAATTTTGTGTTGCAAATGATGCCTAGAATCGCCTCACGAAGTTACTGCAGTCTTATGCTGAACACCCTGTATAGTACCCCAATTCATATTCTAGGAACGGCAATGTTTTCAAGTCTCTTTCTGTGAAACTCCTCACCTGGAAGAAAATTATTTACTCAGATGTGATTATTATAATTTAATATTTTGTTTAATAACAAAAGTGATTTTATTTTATATTTTTTTTTTTTTTTTTTTTGAATTTACCTTTATATCAATCACAAACGTTTTTAATCATCCATAAATACTCTAGATTATTCCGAATAACAGGGATTCTACTGTATCGCAGTGATTTTGTAATATTGCCGAATCAATGGTTAATTATGTGTATAAAAAAAAAAATATTTGACTAAAGAATATTAATTTCGAACTTTCAAAACTTAAAATTCCAACACTGGATCAATGATGGAAGGAAACTAGATGCGCGGGGGAGTGATGGGTCGCCCCTCCGTGACCATTTAGCCACACAAGTCCCCGCAATAAATCCAGCTGATAGAATATAATTTACAGAGCCCAGTGCCTTTATTATATCAGCTTTTGTCAGAGGATATTCGTTACAAATAGCTCTTCTGAAAACTGATGATATGTCGACTATTATAATATTGTAATGGGGTATTAGTAACTCACACGAAGAATAAATAATGATGCTGTAAGAGGTATTTTTCCTTACATCATCCAATTATTAACACTACATTAAGCTTCGTCAATTTACTTTCAAAAATTAGATTGAACTGAGAACGGCGGTGGAACATGAGCGGTAAATAATGAGCTCTTTGTTTGGTAAAGTTCTACAGTGAGACATACATACATACATCATAAATATATTAAAAGAGTTATATAGAATCGCGAGAAATTTTATCACATTCCTTTTATCCTTCATTTTAAATATGATAGAACAACAGTTTTTAATAAACACTCTCTATAAACTATAGCTATTTGTAATATATTTGTGCCAGAAAATTTATTTTCTAGTAATTCGGCCGTGGCGAAACCCCCCTGGGGTACATCTAGCTTCTTTAAAGTAGGTAGCTTAGAGAAACACCTGGCGGTTGAGGGTGATTTAGGCAATATCTTCTCCTTTCACAACCAAGTAACAGTACATCCTTCCTTACATAAGTACTGAGCCCAACACCATTCGTGATTTTTAGTGGTAAACTTTCTTTTTTTTAATACGTTTATTGGAATGGCCTTCTTCAACAGACATTTGGCTCTGTCCTTAGCATCTTGTCACCAGCGGTGTGCGATTATAGCCTTCAGGTCTGCCTCAACATCTTCTAACCATCTCAGTCGAGGCTTTCCGCGCCTTCGTTTTATGGACTGGCTATCCGTAAAGGAGTTTCCTGAGGGTTTTACTGGGATTCATCCCCTCCACTGATCCCAACCATTTCAATTGCCACATCCGGATATAGGAGATAATATTTCTTTCACCAAATATTTATTTTGAAGTTCCTTATTCTTCATTATTCGTCAGGCATCTCCAGCTCAACTAATAACTTAAGAATCCTTTTATAACTTCCTTGTTTTTTGCTATTAATGTCCACGATTCACTGCTATAGGTGACAATCACCTATCCCTTGTTTTGTATAGTATAAGTTCTCCTTTGTCTTCCTTGAAAGGTTCTTGAATACTCCTCGTAAGCAGCGATTTCCGACACCAATTTTTCTAATATATTTAAAACTAGCATCCCCTTCGCTGCTTTGTCCGCTCTCATAAGTAAATAACTTAGATAACTTTAACTAATAATAGAAGTTTTATTTGTTCATCGATAAAAATTTTGTATTAAAGTATTCAATTGAGTATTATTTCATCAATGATATTTTCACGCAAAGTGGTCATTTTTAACTTGGTTAAAACTTCACCCTGAGGTGTTTAAAGATTACATAAAAGCATAATTTGACATCTTATTATTAATTTTAGTGTATGAGTTGCTTATCCAGATAGACAGAGACTATAAACTTCTGCGGATAATGGACTGCATTATCAGTGCTTACAACTAAAGGCCCATGAATCATATTTTTACAAACAATATCAAAGAGTAAAGGGTGACATTTTGACGTAATAATTTTGATTCAGAGAAATAATTTTATTGATATCGTTTGGTTAGATTTTAATTTCTAACTATAGAAGTATATAAAAACTTAGCAAACGTGCATTAAAATATATGGTATTATAAATTTTATTATTGAAATCTTAACAGAACTATGAAAATGAGGCACTTAAATTTTAGTACAGATAGGTTCAGTAGTTTTTCGGATTGGATCTAACCACATATCGGTTAATTTTCAAACTTCACTGGTATCCACATGTCGCACCATATATTTATATTTTCTTTAAAAAAAACAGTTAATTTAAAATAAGTAAATTTAATTATAAATTTCTAGCTCTATATAACACCGTATCATGGTAACCTCTCTCGAATGGAGCTCGTCACTTACCGGTCGAATGTCAAATTTCTCTGCGCACCACATATTTATGACAATTTAATTCAAAATCTGTAAATTTTATTATTGTTGCACCTTCCTTGAACTAAAAAGATTGTGATTACAATTTGGTGCATATTGGTTCAGTAGTTTTCACGGTTAGTGATCACAAACGAAGAATGGCATGTCCTTTTAGATATCAAACGCTTTAATTATAAATATTACAATACAGGAAGAGTGTTTTTACTGACTGCATCTCTATAGTTAAATTAAAATAAATAATAATCGAAGATAAAATTGAAATCAGATTTAGAATAAAATAAATATAATCATAATATATGCACTCCCTCAGCCTCGAAAACTATGGATCAAGTTTATTCCCAACTGGATTCTCTCGTTCGGAACTCGAGGATTTTCTTATTTCCCAGCTACTGATATCAAATTCCTGTGGATTAAGGGTGTAATAATTTGAATAATCGGAGAAGTAATATGAAAATGTTTAACGATATAGCATGAAATTAAATTAATTCAAAACTCAATAAACTTATTTATTTATATCTGTGTTGCAGATTTTTACACGGATTACCCCATAAGCCGGGAGATATTTAAAATACGATATATTTTTCTCTTTTATATTGGATACAGCGGGGACTTAAATTGTCCCTTTGTCTCGCTGATAAATGCGGATGGGGCGCTCCGGTTCGGAATCCTCTCAGCCTTTATGAGCGATGGCGGCCCCGACTGAAAAATAAAAAATAAACAAGGAAGACCCTAATGGGCCGATATTCCGTTTTCGATTCCTCTCATCACTGACGAATCGAACCAGAGTTAGAATCGATCATTGAAAATCTTCAAAAAAAAATCTGAAAGACGCTAGGATTATAGGATCGCTATTATTCTTTCAACTTAAGTAAATTATGTATTCTCAGATAACTCGCTCATATGCTCCAAAGATTAAGAGACATTCATTTTATGGGTATCGAAATATTTTAAATAAAATTGTTAAACAGACTTTAGAAAAATTATACTAGTACTAACATCACCCATTGCGGCTTCGCCCTCCATCATAAGTAAAGAACATAGATAATTTTAACTCATAATTGTCTATCGATTAAACTTAGTATTGAAGTATGCAACTGGGCATTATTACTTCCACGATTTTTCACTCATAGCAGTAATTAAAAAAAAAAACTTATTGATTTGGTAATCATGTTATTCGGCTAAAAATTTAATTGATTTTATCCAGTTTGATTTTAATTTCTAACCATAAAAGTATATGACAGTGACAAACCTAGTTTCTATCACTCAACATCGCACACTTTTATTAGCGTAGATTTTGATTATTGCTAAACCTTCCTTGAACTATGAATATGATTAGAATACTAGTTACAATTTGGTAAAGATGAATACAGTAGTTTTATCTTCTTAGCTCTGCTGAAAGATGCTAAGCACATGGTCGATTTATAAATTTTTAAACAGTGGTCCACATGTTTTACCACACATTTTAATATTTTTTTAAGCAATTTTATTGAAATTAAGTAAATTTTATTATCAATTTCAAGCTCTTTATAACACCGTATCTTTGTTACCTCTCACGTAGAATGGCGCTCACCAAATATCGGTCAATTTTCAAACTTCACTGTTATCTCCATGTTATCGCTTTTTTTAGAACAAATTAATTGAAAATCAATAGATTTTATTATTACTAAATCTCCCAGGAACTATGAAGATAATGTAGTTAAAATTTGGTAGACTGGTTCTGTACTTTTCATGGTTAGTGATTACAAACGAAAAATGTCTTGTCCTTTTATATAATAGCATAGATATACAGCTAAAAAAAAAAAAATTAATAATAAAAAATAACTTTTAATAAATATTTGGGTTTATTTTTTTTTTTTTTTTTTTTTTTTTTTTCATTTAAATATATATATCCTTGTATTGATATTTACAGCTAATAAGATATACATCTAGTAAATGAGTCTGAAAATAAATGTAATAACTTTTGAAGCAAAAACCCATTGGAGGCACTGAAGTTTAATATGAATAGGTAGGTATCTGGTCTGGACTAAATAAGCTACATACGGTACATTAAGGTCATCTTAAATAAGTTAATTTTTGACAAAGTAATTCTATGTATTGTGGATTTTTCGAAGTGTTTTGGATCGTCAGGATTGGAGGTTTTAGTTGAACCCCGAGGTCGAATCCGTATATCCAATGGATTAAAAGTTCTATAGGAAAAGGTCTCGTGGCCACCTTGTTTTAAGACGTCTCAGAGGATTAACAGGAATATAATGGGAAGCAATTCAAAGTATTTGAGTGTACATAAAGTTTACTGTTAAATAAGGAGCATTAAGGATTTTTAAAGGATTTTGGATTGTAAGATTGACGAGGACGAGGTTTAGTTGAGCTCTATTCCGTCTTTATTAACAAGTCTTATTGATGTATTGCAAATGAGTCTCTTGTAATAATAATGGTAAATGTTGAAGAAGTCGAAAAAGGAGGGAAGTTTCATGTCGCTTTAGTCTTGTACGCGAGTTCGTTTGATTATCTGTTAAAAAAATTGTAATGGTTAATCTGTTCAACTGGTAGTAATAAAATATCATTATAGGATTCTTTGGAAAGGTAAAGTTTTTTATTTTGTTTTTTTTTTATTTGTTTGGTTTAAGGCTTGGTTTTTTTTTTTTTTTTTTTTTTTTTGGCACCCCAAGTAATTGGGTTCTTAATATCTAAAAGGAAGCCTAGGTTCTTCACAGGAATACAAGTATTCAGCGTATAGATCCAAGGAGTTCTGAAGTTGAGTTCAACCTTGCCGGATATAATACCCAGGTTCTATACTTAACTGAATATTGCGTAAAACATAAAAGATTTTTCAATGGTTATTTAAACAATTAATAAATATATTAATTAACGTAAATATTCTGAATTATTATTATCATCGAAAAACAGTAATAACAATTATAAATAAAAAATGTCCACATTTTTGTATTGCCTTCAGTAATTATGCTCCGAAGACGTAGCAGTTATAAGTGAAGAGATAGTGACCAACAACCGATTTTAAGATCATAGTAGTGCCTTGTCAGTCCTCAGATATCGCTTCCGATCTGTGGTTACAGCAGCTGGAATAACGCGGTGACATGTCAAAGGCGATTTCCACGAAAATTCAGGTGAAAGGGGGAGCATACAGATCGCTTTGATGGATTTTCATGGATCAGAGGATTCAGGAGGAAAAGATGAATTAGAATACATTAGCGAAATGAATTAATCCGTGTTAAATTTTTAAAAAAATATTTATTATGAGTGAAAAAATATTGTCACTCAAATTTTGTTTTTTTATCTATGTTTATTACAATAATAATAAATATATATTAAGAATGGATATAAGCTAAAAAACCTAATAAAAAAATTTAAAGTATAACACAATAAAATAAAATTATATATCATATATGAAATTTTTATTGAGTAATTATAACAATCTGCCACAAATGCGGGCATAAGCAATGGTTACATTCACACATTATGTTCAATAAAAAATAAAGAAAAAAGAAGAAAGAAAAGAGAGAAAAGAAAAGAACGATGCTCAAAATAAATAATAGAAAATATACATATAGGTACATACAAGTGAAATATATAAATTTTAAAAAAATTAAATGATAATAATTTAAAAAATGGGACAATATTAAATTAAAAGTTAACAGACAAAAAAGAACAATCATACTTTATTTACAATATACATTCATCCAAGGGATCCCTCAACGAGACCTGTCTCTCTAATTATGAAGGAACGAGCCAGATTCAGAGAGATACCAGCCCTTCTTTCTCAGCTGCATCACTGGTGTAAAAAAAAACCCAGTGGAGGCTGATTGAGAGCGCTATAGTACAATAACTCAGGGCATGAGTTTAGAAGCTGAACATTGCTAAAATTCTGCATTAATATATTTTTACAAAAGATATAGGGGCCACTACCGTTTGAGTTTGCGAGGAGGTTATCAAGATGTGTGGAACTGGATAATGATTAAGCCATAGGATTAAGATGGAAGGAAAAGTTGCGATGGAATTACGAAAATTTAAGGGGTATGTTAGAGACTTAGTAAGGAGTATTTATTATAGATCAGAGGATTTCAATCCGTATAATTAAATATATATATATATATATATATATATAAGAAGAAAATGAACTTTATTCCTTTATTCTGGGACTAATTGTCCTCTAAGAATAATATATGATAACAGTACATAGGACATTCTTCTGTCTTTGATCAGTAATTATAATAAATAATAATAATAGATAACAATAAAAATTGATTAATAATTAAATTATGTGTTATAAAATAACTGAGACATCTTGTATAAGGATACATCTTATGTATACTATTATAATGTATATAACATAAATATTCATGTTTTACATTAGCTCGGAAGATTGAAAACTAAGAAGGTAAAGAAACAGATAGTGTTTAAAGGAAGTAAGAGTGGAGCTTTTTCGAATTGTGATGGGCAACGAATTCCATAAAGAGGAAGCACGGATAATAAAAGATTTCTCGAAGGATGCCGTTCGATGCGCCGGAGTGTATATATATATATATATATATATATATATATATATATATATATATATATATATATATATATATATATATATATATTATCAAATACAGATAAATTATCAAATTTTTCCCTTGAAGAAAATGTGCCATTGATGGAAACAAGCAGTAATCCGAAGGTGCGAGGTCTGGACTATATGGTGGATGAGGCGGGAGTTCAAACCCATGAAGTTCTGTAAACTTTTCTGCTAATTGTCTTCTTCTTCTTTATCTTCCTCCTTTGTGCCATTCAGAGTGGAGTAAATTGTTAAGTAATTGTTAAGGAGTAAATTCGTGAGGGACCAGTCTACAGGTCTTTTTCACCTTCCACATGGAGAGAAGATGGCGACTATCTTTCGACACACCACACTCCCTGGTAAGTTCGCGAGTACTTGTGGATGGATTTGATTCAACAGCTTCCTTCAGAACCTCATCAATATCCATTAATGGCCGCCCGGAGTCCTTCTTCCTTTCCAACGTCGTATCTCCACTTCAAAATTTTTCAAACCAACGCCGCGCAGTGTACCCTTCAAGGACACCTTTTCCTTCATATTTAATAATTTCACGAGTTGCGTCAGCTGTACTCCTGCCCTAATTTGTCGTACAGAAAAGGTATACGATTCTAGCAGAATAGAAAAAAAATTTTTGGAAAGGAGAGAGAGAAGGATAAGATAGTAAGTGGAAGGAAGAAATGATTTAAGTTTACATATAAGTCTGTTGTGTCAAACTCTGTCGAATGCTTGACCTACATCCACGAAACACCCCCATTAATGTATAATCTTTCCTCCAGTGCAACTGAAATGTAGTCTGTGACTCTGTAAAGCTGATGTATAGTTGAGTATACCTTTGTTCGTTAGTACGTTTAGAATTCGGTCTATAAAGTATTTTTTCAAAACCTTTTGAGCAAATTAGAAGGAGGCTTAAAGGTCTGTTTTAAGGAGGACAGTTGGCGGCTTTGTTTGAATTATAAGTTAGATCATGAAAAAAAAAAAAAAAATAATTAATAGTAATTGACGGCAGTGAGTTGCAAGGGTTTCTGATAAACCATGGTCATAGAAGACGTTTTCCCATAACGATGCCATTACATTACCCATTATAATAAATAATGTAATAACTTTAAAACCTTAACAAATCATTTTGAAAGATTTATTCTCCGTTTAATATTTATTACGCGACACTGGATCACGAACTTTACGAACCAGTGAGACGAAAAGCCCCGGGAGAAAGTTGAAAAATGATTTTAATCTCATTACATTTTTACCCCCCCCCCTCCAGAGGGGGCTCTGCGAGGAACCGAGATGTAAAACCCACCCATTTTTATAAAATACCCTTCCAGCCGAGAGGGACAATTTGGCAAGCTGGTGGGGATTCGAGAACGGGCTAAACGCTTGGAAAAAAACTAAGGAATGTCAAAGGAGAAAAACGAAAAAGGCGAAGGTCTGTAGAAGAACAAGAGAGGAAATGACCCTAAAAGGGGGGAAGTTGAGCTGTGGTGGGAAGAGTGGGGAGGGCCCGCCTGTTAAACAGTTGAATAATTGGTAAACAAATCACGACCGATGATTTCTGTTTGCCTAATGCTCTGTTTATGCTGTATCGAATAAAAGCTTGATAATTTTTACTAATTAGTGCCTCCTGTATACTTGATGAGTTTAATGTTTTATTGTCTATCAAATAATTTTATGCTAGTGCTAAATTAATGATTTTTAATTGCTTAAAACATTATAAACCTTGTTACAAAAACATTTTTAAATACATTTACTTTTTATCTATTCTTTGTTTTTATTTATTATTGTACATATTGTGTGAATGGATCCATTAAGCCATCTATATTACTTATTGCCCACATTGAGGCAGATTGTAATACTTTCTTTAAATAAACAAATTGCTAAATCTTCTTATCATACATCATTTTCCCTCTCTAATGGTTTCAAAAAAAAAAAAAAAAAAAAAAGATTACCTACATTTTTTTTCATCTCTTCTGTTGATTTTAAATGCGGCTGGCTAGTAAAAAAAACAACAAAAAAACTAGTCGGTCATTTCATTCATTTATATTTATATATACATTCAGACCAATAATATACATTTACATTATATATTTTTTTTTTTTTTTTTTTTTTTTTTTTTTTTTTTTTTTTTTTTTTTTTTTTTTTTTTTTTTTTTTTTTTTTTTTTTTTTATTCAACATTGCTTGCTACAGAATTTAAAACAATTATCTTCAAGAACAAACATTGCTGCTACCAGCAAAACGTCAAATTGTTTAAGATTCATTTTGGGATTGTAAAATGGAGAAATAATATTACTTTTTCAAAATTTGATATTACTTGCGAAGAAGTGGCTTGTTCCTTTTAACAGTTACTTTTCAGTAAACAGTTACTTTTAAACATAAAATGAATACCTCATACTCTTTATACCTTATATTCTATATTTATCCATAAAAAGAATATACTTTATATATTATTTATATAATATTATTAGTTTTATTTAAATCATTCTCACACCTTACGATTTATTTATGGCTTCTCAGGATTTTCACTATTATCATCTTAATATATATATAAATTACGTGTCACGTTCTTGGGCCACGCTGACACCTAAACTACTTTGATTTTAATCAAATTTGCACACCGTGTGCAGTTTGATCCAACTTGAAAGATAGGATAGCTTATATCTTAATTTCTAGTCGCAATATTATTTGTATATTATCTGCAAGTCAAAATTATCTGTTAGCTCTATACGATTCTTACATATGGCGGTATAAGGTTATACTGTTATATAAAACGACAAGCAATTTTTCGTTTCTTATTACTAATTAATTCAATTAAATTGTTATCCAAAAAGTTATAAATCTGTGGCAAGCGACAATAGCGTTTTAGTAAAACTAATGAACCTATCTGAACCAAATTTTAACTGCATCATCTTCATAGATCTTGAAAGATTTACAATTAGAAAATTTACTATAATAATAATTTATACTATTATATAATAGGACAAGCAATTTTTCGTTTGTGATCACTAACCGCGAATACTACTGAACCAACCTGTACTAAATATTAACTACATCATCTTCATAGTTCCAAGAAGGTTTAGCAATATTAAAATCTACTGATTTTTTTTTTTTAAATTATTACTAAATCAAAATGTCGATCCTTTGCTTTTTAGTATTGTGTGTAAAAATATGATCCACGGGCCTTTTGTTGTAAGCACTGATAATGCAGTTTATTTTGCGCAAAAGTTTCTTAATAGTCTTTATCCATACATTAAAATTAAAAAATTTATGCCTAATAGTGTTTTTACGTAATCTTCAAACACCTAATCAGTGCAATTATAACTAGATTAATAATTACTGCTATGCGTGAAAAAATCATTGAAGAAATAATGCTGAACCACATGCTAAAATTCAAGACTCTTATCAATAAACGAATAAAACTTTAATTTTTAGTTGAAATTAGAAGCCGCGACGGGGATGCTAGTTTTATTATAAATTGTTGTTCGTTTCATTAAGAGACAATTTACAAAAATAATAAATTTAAACACTTTTATTCATTTCTTTTCTGGCAATTTCTCCACTACTTGTAGAATACCATATCTATTTAATGTCAGAATTAGTGGAGGGCCGTTCCGACTTAAAAGTGAAATGAGATTTTACCTTCCGTTTAACTATTGGAACCAGTTCCAGTTTTCATTTCGTTCCATTTTTTGTTCCACGTCAGTTTGACTAACCTACTCCTTTCTTGTGAAGGGCCGTTCCGAGTTAAAAGTGGAATGAGAATTAACGATCTGTTCCACTTTACGTTCCACGTCAGTTTGACTAACCTACTACTTTCTTGTGAAGGGCCGTTCCGAGTTAAAAGTGGAATGAGAATTTACGATCTGTTCCACTTTTCGTTCCACGTCAGTTTCACTAACCTACTACCTATATACCATGCATTTTCGTTACATCCCTTTTTATGACTTGATGGCTGTCAACCTCCTCCTATTTTATAATTAAAAATTTGATAGGTACTATAATATTAAGAAGATTTAAATAGTTAAGTATACTTATTATAAAAATGTATACTTTTAAAACAGTTTTATTAAATCAGGATTTTTTTTTTATAAAAAAGTTAGCTTACAATCCCAACTGCATTGGTTCGGAGAATAAAGGAGTAATCAAATGTTGTGACTGCTCCATTAGCTTTTAAACAAATAGCGGAAAAATCATTTAATTACACATGCAGTAAAATCTTGTGTGGTTCATTTCCCTAAATCTGAATAAAGAAGCCGAGCTCCGTCGGCAGAATAGGAAATTTTAAAGAAAGATGCTAATGCACGAGGTGGAGGAGTGATGGAGAGGGGGGAGAAATCAACAGCAGCAGGATCAACGCAACAAAGCAGTCGGAACGACCTTGGGTGAACCAAAACCAGAGATACAATCTAAACTACTACGCCGAAAGAACGAAGCGAGATATCTTTTGGCGTTGGTTTTCGTTACAGGTGGGACGAAAAACTTGAGTGATTAGTTTCGTTCCAAACCGGTTCAAAGCTGGAAACAATTCCAAATTCCGTTCCAATCAGAACGACCCATCACTAATTAGAATAACAATTTCATATATATAAAATAAAATAAAATTTGACGTATTGTAGTACAATTTACAAACTCATTTAGTGTAATTTCTATTAGCATCTAGAATAGAATCTGAGGATCTCGTACTGAAAGGAGGGGGAAAATTTGGAAGTTTTCATTTCGAATTACTACTACTGCTATAATGGAAGCCGGTTATACAGAAATGGGTTACCGAAAAGTAACTGTTAAAAGGAACAAGTAATACCGCCTCTTCACAATAATACCCAAAACTTGCGTGAAAGTCTGATAAGGTGAAGAAAAAAAAAAAATTAAACTATACTTTTTTGTTATAATTACAGATGTTTTTATTCGAAAAACGGTTATTATTCATTTCACTACATGTTCATTCTTTTATTCGAGCCCTAATAAATTTATATGTTATACTTTGTAGGAAAAAAATGCTATTTGCTGTTTCATAATTTATTTCTTTAATTATTATTGTTTTCAAATAGATTTGGTTATCGTTTTCAGCTTACTTATGATCATTATTTTTAGCTTACTTATATTCAATTTTCGGAATCATTACCAATATCGAAAATCGAAAAAAAAAAAAAGTGATACCGACACATAGATATTATAAAGTTTTGATGTTATTAGTTGCTTGATAACGCTTAGCTCGAAGTAGGTAAAGAAGGGAAGGGTTCATGGCAAAGGTTATCTTAGACATGGATATGCCTTTTGGGTTAACTTTGTATGGCCTATTCTCAATCTGGTCATGACAACCTCTCTGCGATTTAGACGACTTTAGATGGCTTTACCGACTTTTTGATTGTTTTCAACTTGTTTGGTGGGCTTTCGTTCCACGTACATTGCCAATTTTCAATTATTTTAATTTTGAGAGGATGGCTCATTTCCTGGGGAGTTAGAATAGCAATGCCACGACCTGGAAGTGTAAGTGCTTGCTTCGCTGCTGTGTCTGCAAGTTCGTTGTCAATAATTCCAATGTGACTTGGTACCCAGATAAAGTCGACCGACTTTCCCAAATTTTGCAGTATACTGGGATAGTAGTGGATTTTAAGGATGATTAGATGTTTGGGGTTTATGTTATTTAAACCTTTTAATGAACTTAGTGAATCTGTTATTATTACAATGTTGTTTTGTTTGATTGATATGGAGAAGTGAAGTGCTTATGCTATTGCATTAAGTTCTGCTGTATATATATTGCATAATTTGTGTAATTTTATTTTATGAGTGGAGTTATGGGTAACAAAAGAAGATGCAGTTGGATCGTCAGATTTAGATCCGTCAGTATAGATTACGAAAGGTTCAGGCATGCTTTGAAGTAGACAGGAAAATTCGGTTTTGTATTCAGAAGGAGAGGTATTATTTTTGGAAAGTCGGGTTAAATGAAGCAGTGTTTTGGGCGATTTGATTGTCCATGGGTATGAGCTTCTTGTTTGAGCACAGGTAATTCTTTGAGGCATTTAATAGCTGTGTTTTCTCTTTCTGATAAAGGGAGTGTTGTGTTCAACATTTTTCCAAAAGCTTTGGTGAATCTGGGTTTAAAAATGCATTTGTGTATTTGTGTGCTGGGTGTTCGGGATAAGGTAGAAGTTTGGAGATATAGTTAATTGCTAACCTTTTCCTTCTGAATGACAAGGGCGGTATTCCTGCTTCACAACACAAACCTATAGATAGTTTTCACAAGATGTCTGGTTTCTCTTCTTGTGAATAGGAATTATAATGTTATATCCCCATTCAATAGGAATCTTCTTCTTATTCCACATTCTGGAAGAGACTTTGTAGTACTCTGGTCGACTCCATACCTCTAAATTTGATCAGCTCAGGCGGTATCTCGTCAATATTAGCAGCTTTTCATAACTTGACTTTTCAAAATTTAAGCAATTTGATACTTTTAATTCTTTATGCATATAAAAGAACTTTATATATTGCATGTAAATATTCCTTTAATCTCTAATTAGGCTTAATTTGTAGTATTGCATATTTAAAGATTGGTTATCAGTGCACAAAATAAACGAACGAGTAGTGAAGTATTGCAATTTCAGCAGAGGAGAGCACTTGATATTGGAGGCAGCCAGTGACAGGGACTATGAGCCGAATTGACCACTCCATCTAAGTGCAGACACTCTACTCCGGGCTCTTCAGTTGTGTTCTGTCAAATGGGCAATTATGATGGCGGGGTTCCCATAAGCGATAACCGTTAACAAAAGTTACTTTATCTCGGCGTTTCACATCCAGTGGAACCTGGTAGTTTCAAATTATACCATATATCTGTATCAGTAATGTGCTCCAGATGAAGTGGAAATTCATAATTTGAGTCTGTTAGTTTACACTATGAGTGTAAGACGTAAGGTCTATTTATTGTTGATTCAAATAAAAAAGAAAATGATAAGAATAACTAGTGTTATTGTTATTTAATATATTCTCCCCTAAGTTCTTCACATTTACAATTTTATGTGGTAATAATAAACTTTCTCGGGAAGAAAAATATTTTTTTTTTTTTTGATTTGAAGAATTTTTTTTTTTTTTTTTAAACACCTTAATGAATTTTTGGAAATCTCGCTCTTATCTTAGTCATTTGCAATTTTTCTTTATTGATCATTAGAGGTGATTCTCACATTACAGAAAATTTTTTGTCTATTAATATTTCTACTCAATTAACCAAAACTAAATTATTTTTTTGCTCACTTCGATAACAATGAAGAAACATTTCTTCATAATAAACAATTAAAAAATGAAAAAGATAAAATACTAAATAGATTTTATGAATCCCTATTCTACTGAAATGTCATTTCCTCGCATACACGTTTATTCGCTTCTTTCGTACGGGCGGTATATGGTTGTGGTATTTATTTTAATACATAAAAGAAAACTGAACAATCATTTATGTATCGTGAGCAATAATATAATATGTTTAAATAGCTCCAAACTTGGTTCTGTCACTCATGTCATTACCAAGCAAGAAAAAAATTGTAGAGAAATAGCTTCGAAAATACGGTGGGAAAATATTTTCCAGTAGTGATAGTCTCCGGTAGCTGAAGACAATCCACCGACGGTCATGCAGTGAGTTTGTGACTTTTCGGGGAGATTGTGCCCACGTAATTCGTTGTGAGGTAAGTCACGTACCTTTATTGTTGTCATTGCCACGCTTTATATTATCACCGTAGCTTCTCAAATTATTCCATTGGCTTTAACTTAATTAAGACTACAATTTATTGTATGACAGCTGGAAGAAACAATATTTTTTTTATTTTAGTTATTTAGCGGTTAGGTTTGAAAAAAAAAATACACAAATTAGCGCGGTAATGACATGAACTGTGTGGTAATTAACATTTTTAACTACAAGCATTGCTACCTCAGAGTCGTAGTTGTCTCCTGCATTCAATGTTTTAAATTTTAATTGTCCATTTAGTATGGTATTTTTTATTAGCACTTCCTATGGACGACTGGATAATATAAGTAATTTAATTACAGTGGAATGAGGGATAGAGGGCTGATTATACACACTACCAAAGCACTCTTAAATTTGCACCTTAAAAATAACTTAATAACTGATCTTGTTCTTCTTTGATGGCGCTACAACATGTGAATAGTGAGGGCCTCCCGCAGTCTGAGCCAAGAGAATTCTTTGTCTTGTGCTGCTCCTCTCAAATTTCTGATCCCCAGCATTTTCTCCGCATCTCCTCCCACACAATCTAACCACTGCAGGCTAGGTCTACCCATCATTCTGCGTCCAAAAATCTATTCTTCGAGGAGCCTTTTGGGGATTTCATTATACATTTAATATTTAATAAATTAACTCGTTCTTGCATTATGCCCACCTATCTCAGACGTCCGGATTTTATAAACTGCTAATATCCAGGTCTTTATAGACATGCATGAGCTCAGTGTTTTTATCAATCTCCTTACACCGATGTCAGACACATGCCAAAAAATCCTTTTCATAATCTTCCTTTCAAATCTCAAGAGGGACGTTTCAAAGGTTGCTTCACCGTTCCGACGGGTATGCGAGTTATAAATATGAAATGAAAATTAAATGAAAAAAAACAACTACTTTATTCTGAGATTTACTGTCCACTAAGAATAATAATAATGCGCAATTACTGGTAAAATTGTCTGGCCGTATTATTTACAAATTAAATGCGTCTGAAATTACGGTATACATTTTCGACAGCAAAAATAATAATAACATAAAATATAATCGTATACAAAATTATAGAACAATTCGAAATATTTACCTAAGAACTTAAATATTTGCGGAAGATTGATTGTCTAAAAGATGTAAAAACAAATTATTTTTAAAAGAAGTAAGAGAAGCAGCTTTAAGAATCGGAGTGGATAGGGAGTTCCACAAGTAGGTAGATCGAATGATGAAGGTTTTTTTTTTTCAAATGAAGCAGTTTTATGTGAGGGGGAGGTTAGGAAAGAACATATTGTTAGTAGGTCAAGCTTTCTAGTTAATATGGGAAGGTTTTATGGTTTCTTGTGATTGAAATAGAAAAGTACCCAGAATGTATTGCTGTCGGAAATGAGGAAAAGTCACCCAAGCCCAAAAAATCGGCAAGTAACATGTGACCGCCTAGAGATTCCGAAATCTAATGCAACGGTTTATCAGTCTTTACAGCTTCATCTCAGATAATCAAACAGTCTCCCCTAAACCAAGCAGCAAGGAAAAATAAGACATGACACTAGAAGCTGGCAGGTATTTTGTGGACAGGAATCTCGAAATCTATACAGTTATTTAAAAGTTGTTCCAGAAACGGTGTTGATTGCAGGTAACTCCTAAGTTTTAATAACATTTTGGAACTGAATGGAAAGGCTATTATGGTATAGGAATTGATAGTAGGGAAGGGCATTAAGGATGGGTTTTGAACCAATGACGATAGCCTTAGTTTCCTTTGTTTAGATAAATGTTAGGTACTAAATATTAACTAATGTAATACTAGCTTCTCTCAAGGGTAGTTTCAGATTGATGGAACATTAAACATATATTGAACTCAACTAACAAATAATCCTAATAGAAGATAGATAATTTTTTTAAACAATAGTGTTCCCTTGTTAAATATCTTTTTGGAAGTTTAACATCATTCTACTGTATATTCACCAGTATATATTCGGGAAAAATTACATTGCACTAACTTTATACATATTATAAAGTTATCTAAAATTTTAAATCAAATGCAATAAAACTAAAAATTCCATTGTAGAACTTTGAGAATGTTAAAATCGTAAGAAGCACTTACTAGCAAAGAGTAAAGAAGTTGTACCTTTCTGTTCTCTCTTGTTGGAAGGCAACTTCCCAATAGCTATACATCTTTTATCTCACTGCGCCTGTGAAATACCAACTTCTAAGTTCAATCGCATCCTCCCATCCTCCCATCCGTTCAGGATAAGTTGAGGAACACTTAGTCTAATTGCTCCACTTAGAAGTTAATCGAGAGTCATAATACGCTTTATTTTATTTGAAACGCTGTTTTCTAATTAGGGAACACTTAAATGACTTCATAAATGTAATTGCAAAAATTAGGAATGTTAAATGAAATTTTAAAAAAAAATCACACCTCGCAGTCGCAAGATGGACTAAAGAAGATTTGAAAGGCAGGTACAAATGAAATGTTATAATCAACAGCATAATGGAGGCCTAGTTTTCGTATTTGTAACTGAAAAAAAAAACTCAATTTCACCCTGGCTGGAAAAACAATAGATCTATCTATAATCTACTGATTTTTCCAAAACAAATTTTATAATTAAAAAGATAAAACTACTTAAAGTAATAATAAAATTAAATTTACAATCAATTATTATTTAAAATAAACAAATTTGAAAGAAAATAATATAACCAATATAACTCCAAAACGGTAGGTCCTAGTGACAAATATATAGTCCAAATTTCCGATCCTTGCAACACTAAAATGTTTGGCCCGAGACGTCATATGTTTAGGATCTACTCTCCGGTCTTGCTTCTTTAAAACACTTTAGACTCTAAGATTCTTAACTCTATTTTTTTTTCATTTACATAATAATCAAACTAATCATTGAAATGAAGCAACCTTAGCTACAGTGATGGTTCTTGAATGACATAAAAGGTCGCAGAAATCTAAAGACGATCAGCTGTATTAAGGCGTTTTTGACTGCCGTCAGTAAATGTATACCTTCTTAAGTCATTCACCTCAATAACCGATAATTTAAATATTCCAAAACAAGATGATTAATTGCTCTAAATGCGAAAACCAGATTAGTAGGGAGGACTTCATTTTTATTTATCTCACAGTGATTATACTCGTAAAACCTCACAAATCTTAAAACTCCCGCTCTCGCGAGGAATACTCCAAGGATCTTCTCTTTCAGCTACCATATTTTCTATTTATATTAGTGACTTGCCGAATTGCATCTAATACTCACAATATCATCTTTATGCTGGCAACTTGTAGATATATTTACCCTTGCATCCTTCAGACATGCTAGAGGGGACTTGTAAGCTCCAGAAAGAAATCGATAGCATTAACTTATCAGTAAGTTGAGTCTGAATCCAGAGAAAACAGTAGCAATCCTCATTGGGTCAAAACCTCACCTAAAAGCCCTTTCGTACTATCCTCTGCTTTTCTTTAAAAACCGTTCCTTCCTTTCATTTCTAAAATTCGATTAAAAACCTTGGAGTAGCTTTTGATCAACATCTTTCTTTGACTAATCTTATCTCCCGAATCACGAGGAAATCTATTTTTATTTACAAGCAGCTTTACTTTACCGCGATTCATTACAACAAAGGACTCATCAAATTGTGGTATCATCTCTCATTTTCCCTATTTTGGCTACAGATGCATAGTATATAGAGGACTGTTCGGTGAGCTCGAAATGATATCTAAAAGACTAATGAACTGTTTTATCAAATTTGTTTTCGGGATTCCCAGACGGTCTTACATATCTCAAAAGTATTCTGAAATTATAACTTCCTAGATGCACTCACATATAATTCCTTGAAAACCAAAAAATCTCCATACATTTATGACCTACTTACTCTGCGCTCCTCCATTCACCTCTTGAATACTAGAACCCAACCCAGCAACCAGTACCATCGACTTGCATCCTTTGAATCCTTTGCTATCCGCGGTTCCTCTTAATAGAATTCTTAGTCTTCTCTAACTTCCTTTAAACATCATATATTTATTTACCTCTTGAATTTTCAATATTCCGAGCAAATGTAAAATACGAATATTTATGTAATATGTATTTTAATGGTATATGTACGTAAGTTGTATCTTTTTACAAGATTACTCATTTATTTTATAACTCACAATGTAATTATTAATTAATTGTAATATCTAGACAATTGTCCTATGTATTGTATCCTTATGTTATTCATACGGGATAAGCTGTACCAGAATAAAGTTTATTATCTTCTTCTTATAAGAGTTAGCGTGTCAAAATTAGCAATACACAAAAAGTATAGACTCCCGCAAAAAAAATATCCATAGCATATAAAAAAAAATTAAAGATTTGTAATGGTAATACAATTATGACATAAGTAATTAATACAAATTACACATTCTAGAAACAACTTTTACTAGCTTTAATATCGTTCAATAAATTAACCCTCATTTTCTTTATATTTTCTCCAACGTCTTATCATTTATTTCAATCTTAGCAAAGTTTTCCAAAAGTCTCTGATTAAAAAAAAAAAATTCAATTTAAGGAAGGAAGGAACTTGAAATAATAAAAACGCTCATTTCACATATAAGACAAATTGAGTTAATAATGAACTTTTGCATAAACCATGTTTAATCATATTGAAATATCTTTATTTAATTTTACATTTTATTTTTCACCCCTTTCATTTTAGTTGAACTAGCGGATCTGATCAACTAAAATTAATGACTAGGACTAAACCTAGCCATACAAACTTTCTTGGAGCCCACATACAAGACTAGAAACTGTCCATCGTTTTCGACTTCTTCAACGTTTACTAGACAAACTTTCAAAGCTTTCTAATTAATTACAAGGGACTCATTAAACTTATTTTATGACAGTAATTAGAACTATTTGTTCATAAGTAGTTAAATTGTGGGGCTCAACTAAATCATCAAATTCTTCTTGTATCCAATCCGAAAAATTCTCAATGCTTCTTACTTTTGTCACAGACAAGCTTATCCATAAAGATCTTAATGTTCCATATGTTGCTGATTTAGCTCAAACCAGGTACCTATCATTTCATAATAAACTCCATAACCACACATATTCACTAGTCTCTCAACTTGTTTCGCATTCTATTCCCGATAACCCTTCGAGGCGTCTGAAAAGAAGATAGTACAAGACCTTATACTATAGAGTTTTTATTAAAGTGCCACTAATGCTTTACAAGCTGTTGTCAGTTTACTGTATTTATTTTCCCACCCATTTACAAGATCTATATCTATTATACAGTTGTAAGCAAAAGTTTAGTTAAGTAAAATGTTGAAAATATTTATGTTGTTTTCATCCTTTCCTGCCACTCTTAATAATTAAAATGTTTCTATAAATCCCTGAAAACTTCGATTTTTGCAAATATATAGGCATTCTATAGCAGCTATGATGGTTATGTTTGTTCCTCTGACTCAGATTTCGATACCCAAAACCCTAGTTCATCGTGGCAATGCGTTATACACGTGAATGTAGGAATAAAACTGACAGTAGAAGAGGTAACAGAGATAGAGGGGTAGTGCATTACAGAATTAGCAGAATATAGGCAGTGGGCATGAGCTCTCGTGTTAGCACTGAAATACGGCCCTGACAGATGGTTCTGCATGTAAAAGCTTTGTTAGCCTCTCTCATCTTCTCTACATCAGCTATTTTTGTCTTTTGTTTATACGATTAGTTTAATTATTATAAAGAAATTGAACTGTCCAAAATAGAAAATAATAATCAAATTTTCCGTAAATATAATTAAAATAAATAAATTAATAAAACAAAAAAAAAACACAGCAAGTATCACAAAAATAATAGAAAAAAAGAAAGACAAACAATTTATAAATAAGAAATATATAAAATAAAACTTCATTTAATCTATACTATTATATAAAAATACCAGCCATTTTTCACTTGAGGTACGCATGATGGAATAAAAGGATCAATAAAAAAAAAATATAAATAAAAAAAATATATTCTCAACATACAGTACAGTAAGATATTACAAAAAATAAAATAAACATAACATAAATTATTTATCTCATTTTTCTTTACCGGAAAAAAAAATAGATAATGCATATGTCTATCTGTTAACTACTGATTTCATATCTACTGCTTTTGATAAGAAAACTGTCGTCAAATGTTCGATTCGAACAACACAAAGTTAGGGAGTGTCATAATTTGAGACCGGATTTTTGTGCAGTAAAAAATCAATAATGTCCAGTAAAAAACTCAAAATATGCAAAATCGTGCAGTAAAAAAAACTCAAAACATGAATTTAAAAACTTAATACATGCATCAATCCATTTATTTACATACGACATTTCGACAAACGTTTCGTTTTAGTGTTAATTCAATCTGAAATACTTTAAAATTTGGGAAAAAAAGGAGATGAAAACAATTATTAATTAAAAGAAATATAAATATCTTTATTAAAATTTCCTTTACGTGGAAACAAAATAAAATTAAATGTTTTTAAAAAACAAATCAGCTTTTAAAAGTTTCGTGAAAAAGTACGACATTATAAATTTCAAAATATTTCTCAGAAAAATTGTGCCGCCTGTCACTTAAAATGTTCTTTAGCAAAGAAAAGGAACGTTCTACATCCATGGACGTAATAGGACAATTTTTTGTAGCATGCGATTGCGGATGGATCCAGATTATCAGCTTCTATTTCATTTCCGTTGATACATTAATTTATTTTTTTTTTTTTTTTTTAACGAATGTAGCCGTAGAAAAAAAAAAAAATTCAATGTTGATTTAAAATCTTGTCAACAACTGGCCCTTTTTGCTAAATCAGAAGTGGGGAATACAACGGGAAGCGGGGAGTAAAATTTTAAGTAATAAGTTAAACAAGAAAGCTGTAGACCTTTAGCCAACAGACATATCCGTGGGAAAGTCTAATTCTATTTCTTACTAATATACATTTATCTACTACCACTGAATGTAAGGTTACATAAAAAAAAAACAGACGATCAGATATATTGGTACAATCTCCAATTCTAAATTTTTAAATAGGAGATCTCTCTTCCAGCTCTTTATCAGTCTCCTCTGAGTTATATCTGAAATTTTTAATGTTGCCATATCCTATACCTGTTGGTTAAAGTGCACACGCAATTTGTCATAAAAATGTCTAAAGTTTATAAACAAGGCTCTTCTTAACTGCTGGAATACTTACGTCGCTATGTAGCGTTTCGTTGGAAATGTAAAAAGGGGAGTCTACTAACCGCCTTAGTAATATAGATTAAAATGTTTGTATTTTTTAAATTAGATATACAAATTAACTTACTTATATTTTCCGTTTTATTCTCTAATTAGTTAGTTCTAGCATATATTAACCAATCACTATGTACAAGATCTCTTTCCCATCACTATACTCCATTCAACAAAACTACTGCATTTCTTGCCCGATTCTTTATTTTATGTATTTTTATCATTGCATCTTTAACATTATTCTACCAGAACATTCAAAATACTCTTGTTCCACCACCTGCTTTCTCTTCAAACTAACTCTCTCTAATTATACAGGGTGTTCAGCATAAGACTGCAGTAACTTCGAGAGGCGATTCTGGGCATCATTTGCAACTAAAAATTCCCTATAAACTATAGCTGGATTCTCATCCGTTTTGTAGATATTTTTAATTTATGTTTTTTTCAAGAAATTTCTACTTTTTGACAAATAATTGTCTATATTTCCCGAGCTCAGTAGAACTATATTCAATATACTCATTAGAAATAAGATTAAATTTCCTTTAAAATAAGCTTATTTAGATTTATATCTGCATCCTGTATTTAACTTTCTGATCCAAACATAAGAAATAGCAAGTTTACAATTTCGTTCCAAAACTTTGACTGCATTTTTCTCAAAAATATTCCGTATATTAGAAACGTGCCCTACTCGAAAAAAAAAAAAAAAAAAAAAAAAAAAAAAAAAAAAAAAAAAAAAAAAAAAAAAAAAAAAAAAAAAACTTCTACAAACATCTTTCGAATGGTAAACCATGAATAGTGATAATTTTAAAAATTGATAATGAAATCGCTTATTAATTACAAAAAACAGGGAGATGCAACATCGGCATCTCTTCTCTGATACACAGCACCAATCTTCTTCTGAATGCATCTACTGCTAGGCGAAGTTCATCAGGATTTTGCCGCATTGTACTGCAGCACTCATAAGTCCATTTGTGGATGGAAGCTAACCCACATATATAGGAAATGTAGACAAAGTAGAAATTTCTTGAAAAAATTTAAAATTAAAAATATGTATAAAACGAATGAGAATCGAGCTATAGTTTATAGGGAATTCTTTGTTGCAAATTATGCCCAAAATCACCTCTCGAAGTTACTGCAGTCTTATGCTTAACACCCTGTATAGATTTCTTATGATTTATGTCTTTCTAGCATGTCAAACATAAAAAATTAGTATAAAGTTTTAGTTGCCCTATGTTTTCATTTTTTATAAGGATAATTTTCGTTTTTTTTTTTTTTTTGTTTTTTTTTGTACCTGCTATAATTTAAATATGTATTCACTTTTATTTCTCTTGTATTATTTTTAAATTTTCTAGGTCATTTATGATTTTCATTGTTGGTATAAAACGTTATTCTTTGTTTTTTACTTTTCTGCTTATAACATTATTCTAAAAATATCTGAAAAATCTGAAGAGATACTAGAGCAATTGACACAGATAATTTAGCTACAATAGCGAATTTATAAACCATTATCAATAGCAGTGTTGATAATGTAATGCAAGAGAGAAGGATGAGCGTTTTGGGTACAAAAGGTAGGAAGTGACCTTTAGCCTTTTCTAATTCAAGGGATTGGTTTGTGACAAGCGGCAATCGATCTGATTGGTGATTTACTGATGACCAATCAGCTAACGACCACTCGTCATCGAGGTGCCTGTTGTCCCGAACAATTTGAATCTCCTCTCTTCCATTATGGCCACTATAACTCGTAAAATGTTAAAATGTAAAAGAATTAAATACAATAATGTACAGAAACCAATTAGACCTAACTCGTTTTTACGTAGCTTAAACTTGTTTGCGATATACGTAAAATGAGAACTAATTTAGAAAATTGTTATAATCTCTTATGTGGTGCTGACATTATTTATTGTTGTTTTGTCTAATTATGTATTTCAGTGATTTCTAGTTCTAATTATGATCTTTCTAGGAGAAAAAAATAGTTGTTCGATGACCTTATGCCTTATATGAGAAATATCTGAATATTTTGAAATGGACATGTCTTTTGGCAAGGGGTATGTACTTTTTTAGTGTAAAGTTTTTTTCACTTTCAGAAATATAACATTTTGACAAGCTCTAGGTTTGTTAGTGTTGCTTGAATTAAAATTTTAACGGCAATTCTGTACCATTTGGGAAAAACAAGATAAGTTCATTTTTTTTCCATAAGATAAATATTTTGAGCAACCTAGTTTTTCACATCACTTACCTAGTTTTTCCCAAATAGTACAAAAATATGGGTTGAAAGTAAAAAGTCACGTGTTTACTACAATTTTTTTAGTATTAGTTTTTAGTCTATGTTAGTCAAATATACCTAACACTCTCGCCTTAGCTCTGTTGTTGTTGCTTGGAATGAATTTTTCCGACTTGATTCCTGATAAGTAATCAAATTGAGGATATATATTTTTTTTTAAATAACATTTGCCGTTATAATATCACCTACCGTTTAGGAAGCTATGTTTGTTTTAATGTAAAATACTTAATACTCCTTACTTTGTCACAAATAGAATGATCTGTAACAGCCTTAATACCCCTGTCGCTGATTCGGCACGAACCAGATCCCATGCCTTTCACTATAAACTGAATGCTCACTCAAATTCAGTTGTTTCTCAACACCTTTCTTGTTCCATTCCTAGCAATCATTCGAGGCGCCTGAAAAGTAGATGGCCTCGGGATCTTTTATTTACGATTGTAAAAATTTCATTATAGTGCTAACAATAGGTAGTTGCTCTGCAAACTTTTGTCATTACTTTGCATAGTTATAACAGCATATTATGCATTTATGTTGTACAGTTATATCTAACTGTTTTTTATTATAAAATAAAAAATAAAATAACGACCGTAGTAAAATACTAAATGAGTATCCAAAAATGAAGGTGCCTGTAAATCGTCTTGTTTGAAATTAGACAATTGATTTTAATCATTGTTTCGCCTTCTTGCATTTAAGGAACCTGTTATAGATGTTAATGAAAGACAGAAATCTTTCTATTTAATTTTTTCAAGCCAAAAGCAACTTCAAATCAATAACAAAAGAGGGTATCCATATCTACATATTTTCCTCTACATATTTGTACTTGGCTAAGAAACTCCCGGCTAGCTTCCTCATCCATTTCGGAGGGTTAAGCAGGGCGTTAGGACGTACTTGAGCTTAATTCTTACCGCGTCTCTGAAGTTGTAAACATTAGTGGATGCTAAATGGTTTTTATTGACGTCCTTTGATCAATTTTTGTTTTTTATTAGCGAAAATAATTACCGTTCTACGTGTAGGATTGAGACAGTTTCTACCTTCAAGCTGAGACCCTGTGCACTCCGAACTATTTTATTTCTTTGAGCTCCGTCGGATCTGGATCAGTGAGCTGTAAAATAAATACTCTTAATTTCTACTTATTTTTATCTATTCATTTTTTTTTTCGTCCAGAAAAATCGAGCGTTAAAGACCAAGAGAATAAAGCCATAACAAGCGAACGAACGAATTCGCCGCGTCATTGGAAATTCGCCGCAAAGATTCTCAGCTTGACCTGTTTTAGTTTTAACCTGCAAAGACCACAATGACGTGTGGGACTGGATAAGGATTGCTAAAAAATATAATAGGGATATTAAGGCAATTATATAAGTTTTCATTAGAGATGCATTAACAAGTAAGAATAATATTACACTAGTTAGTAAGTCACCGGATTTCGAAAAGCAAGGAACTGCACGTCGTTTTCGAGTTCTTCAAAATTTACTTGGCAAGCGTTCAAATCTCCCAATAAACTACAAAAGACATTTTTTACTTGACAGTCATTAGACCCAATTGTAATACGGTGTTGAACTTTGGGTATCAAAATGTTATAAACCAAAGTCCTTCGTAAAATCCACAACAGCCCTTAGTATGCCACAAACAAACTTATCTATAAAGATAAGTTGTGGATCATTCAACAATCGTACACGATCTCAAGGCAATTAGAAAAACAATCGATGTTTTTACTGAATACCAAAAACCTGCATTATTTTTGCATCAACCTAATAGAACAATCAAAGAGCTACAATTGAGTAGTTCTTTACTATGTTATTGTTATCATTTTTCTCAAATTTACTTATTGTGTATAATGTATACAGTTGTAAATATTAATAAGTAGTTAAAAGAAAAAAAAAAGTTTGTAAGTAATTTTATTTCCTATGTTTGTTTTTTTAGTTGCACTTACTCTAACGCCAAGGAACTAGCATTCGATTCCCAGAAAGGATGTTTTGCAATGGTTCACTCAATCTCTCAACTTTTTGACCTCAACTTAAAAAAAAAAAAGACGCTGTTGACTTTAACCTGTTGATCTATTCACACGAGGGCAGAAGTTTAGAGCCCTTTTGCTTGTTGAGAGGACCTGAATCGGCGGAGGTGTGCCAGGGAAAACAGACCTCTCTAAAGGGACAGTTGATATATCAATAAACGAAAAAGGTATCCGCTTAAAAGCAGGATGCTTTTTACAGATGTGTGGTGTGCAATAGTACGCAATAGCATTTTCTTAAATACTACTACATATTAGCAAGTTACGAATTACAAGTCAATACTTTAAAATTAAGTTTAAAGTATTGACTTGTAATCGTCTATATATATATATATATATATATATATATATATATATATATATATATACACTCGAGTGCAAAAAAACCGGCGCACCTTGATTTTCATTAAACAAATATTAACTAACGGAATAATAATATGATTGAACCAGCACACATATAGGCCAGGACATAAGTGATAAAATTACAATTATCCTTTGCAGTAATCATCTCTAGAAATAACAAGGAAGGGCCCAAGTTTGCAGATCAACATATTTCCAGTTAGTCTTCAGTTCTCTAGAAGAGTGCAATGAACACCCGTGTGTATTTTTTTTTCTATTTTTTTTATTTTCTTTGTCCCACGCTAATCCAATTCTATCTAATATGGTGTTGGATGCCACGGTAGTCACTCAAATCGTAGCTATAATTTAGGACGGAAGAAGTCAGCGATCCGCGGCCAATACTTTCGGGGTACCGAAAAAGAGGGTTCGGCGGGCAATCCAGAGGTACCGGGAGACTAGTAGCTTCTCGAGGAGGTCGGGATCAGGTCTGCCGAGAGTAACGAACCAAGCGTACAATCGATTTCTTAAAAGGGAGACTCTAAGGAACCGCTTTCAGACATCTGTAATGACTTGCCACCGGCTTCGTGCTGCTCGAAGTGTGGATATCTCCGTGCATACAATAAGTAGACACCTGGCTAAAATGAATCTTCACTCTAATATTCCTGCTTTCGGCCCTCTCCTCACTGCAGCTCAGAGAGAAGCTCGACTCCGTTTTGCTCGAGAACATGACGCCTAGACTGAAGCTGATTAGGCCTCTGTTCTCTTTTCAGATGAGTCTATAATTGGGCTACATGCTTCAGATGGTCAAGCTAGAGTCTAGAAAAAATGAGGAGAACGCTACGCTCAGTGCAATGTTGTAGGCGCAGTACAGTTCAGAGGAGTGTCGGTGATGATGTGGGGAGGGATTTGTTTAGAAGCGAACACAGACCTTCATGTGTTCCGAAGGCCATCCCTTAATGCACAAACCTATATAAGAGATATCCTTGAAGAGTATGTAGTCCCTTTTGCGCCGTTCATTGGCCCTCATTTTATGTTTATGTATGATAATGCACAGCCATACGTCGCCAATGTTGATGGTGACTTCCTTGATGACGTCGGTATCCGAACCTTGGAGTGGCCAATTCGCAGCCTGGATCTCAATCCAAGAGACCATCTGAGGGACCATCTTTAGAAGGCCATCCGACAGCGACATAACCCTCCAGGAGGTGAGAACTACCGTAGAAGAACAATGGGAGCAGATTTCTTAAGATCGAGTGGCCAATCTTATAAGGAGCATGCCTGCGAGGATGCAGGCTGTTATTCAAGCAACAGGAGGAAACACTCGATATTAAAGACCATGAATTGTGTGTTTCTTGCTTATTGTAAGCGAAGTTTAGAGGGGCTTTTTTTTATCATAAAATAAATAAATGTTTACTTTTTGTTTGATAATTTTTTTTTTTTAACTTTAAATTGCATGTTTTAATATTTGTCCTTTTGTGTCATATAAAAAGAATATATCCGCTACATATATAAAAAAAATTGACAAATTTTATTAAGTTGTGAAAGAGAAAAAACAAACATTATGTGAACATTCAAGGTGCGCCGGTTTTTTTGCACTCGAGTGTATATATATATATATATATATATATATATATATATATAAAACTTATATATAAAATTTATAGTTTCACTTGTAAGACAAGCAAATGATAGGATATGTAATAGGAAAGATTTATAATGTTACCCTCAGAAACCCCTCTTCCAGCTCCTCTTCAGTCTTCGCCGAGTCACATTAGGGATTTCTGTTGTCGCCGTAGTTTATACAAGCCTATCAACATATCCATTTTACAGTTCGCAAAATAGCCCATATTGCCTCTATGGGCGAGGATAGATTTTTTAGAGACTCCCGCTTAAATATGCCTAATTTATGAGGCAGAGAAGAATCAGCCTAATATAAAGGATTGTAGATACAAATAGTAAGTTCTTGAAGGAATTGATTTCAAATGAACAAAACAAAAAAAACAGATGCCATACACTTTCAAAATCTTGAGTCACTTATAAAATTATACAAATGACTCTGTGCTGCAGTTGGATCGTTGAGTGAAATGTGTGAATTTGTAATCTTGTAGTATGCTATCAGTCAGCATGTTAAATATTCTTTTTTTTCCATCTGGCCTCTGTAAAACGAATTTTCGAGTTTCGATATATTTCTGAAATCCGAGACAAAGTCTTCTTTATTCCCTGTACTAAAGAATCCTAAATACTGTATTATTATTACTTTGATAAACAAACTCTTCTTCTTATTGTCCCCTTTTTCACAGATTAAAATTTATCGTTTTAAATAAAATAGAATTTTTTATTTGATTTTTAACTAATTTTCGTAATCATTATTTAAAAAATGTTTGTGGTCTAATAATATCTCAAAAGATAAGAAAAAGTCCACATTTCTTTAGAATCCACTGAAAATGTAAAGTAATCGAATCAAATCTTTCATTAAATGAAACTTTTTTTTTTTTTTTTCTTGTTTTTTTATGTATGACTAAATTGTAGAGAGTATAAAAAACAAAGGTATGAAAATAATAAATGTAAAGACAATAACATAAAGGCAATATCTAAAGGTAAAGAAGACAGTACATAAAGACTATTAAAATAAGATTAAAATTAAAAGATATTAAAATGAGTGAAAGTTAATTAAAAAATGAAAACATAAAAACTGAGTAGATACTAGATAAAGTTAATGAAACAGTAAGACCAGTTAATGAGTTAATATCTAAAGGCCATCGAGAATAATGCATGCAGATTAATGAATTCATTTAAATTGAAAGGAACTTAAACAGAGTGATAGTTAATCAAAAGCTAATGAGTAAATACTGGAATCTAATTTGTAAATATAAAAAAGAGTAGATACAAAGTTAATCAGATGATGAGTAAATACAAAAATTCTAGAATAAGATTAATAACAAAAGTTAGCTATATAGTTGATAGTAAATATATAAAGTATAACATTGAGAAGTACAAAGCAGTAAAATAGTGATAAATATTGGGGCATAAGTAATAAAATAATTATAAATGTACATAGTGAAAAGAGAAGATAAAGGAATGAGGGGCAAATGTGAGAGCATAAATTAATTCTTATGTAGGGACCAATAGTTACTGTACGACTTACATAACTATGTTATACGAATTATAAGACCACTCTCTTTCTCTATTAACAAACAACCGTTTCAACACCTCTCAAAGGCACAATGATAGAATTTCTTCCTTGTCCTGGGAACAGCTCATTTGTCACCTTTCCTATGCATCCTTTCTTAATAAACTATCTTTAGGATCTTTGAATTACTTTCTTCCTCAATATCACACTTGGCTACGATAGCATGATGTCTGGGTCCCCTCAAGAACCCCTGTAACTTTAGGTTGCCCCAAACGTTCTCAATAACACATTCTGTTTATAGCACCGTGGCATGAGGCCTTTGACACTTTGACTTCTATAAACATTCTTTTCTAAGACCTACTGCTAGACAATTAACTGCCCAAGCTCACTCCCGTCTATCCCCACTCTAAACATATAACTATTAATATGTAGCTAATAAGTTTGCTAAAGAAAATGCTACATTCCACTTTCAACTATCATTCCAGAAGTCATTTACGATACTTTTCTGTAAATAAAATCTTTTCTAAGTCTTAAGTGTTTACGTTCGTTATCTTACCTAACTCGTAATTCTATATATAAAGATTATAAATATATATATATATATATATATATATATATATATATATATATATATATATATATATATATATATATATATATAAAGATTACAAGCCTCTATTAGCTTTATGAATAGCAATCGGCTTTAGGCTCTATAAAAAGAGGTGGTGATATAGGAGTGAATCCTTTCTCTCCCCCCTCCTCCTCCGGATTGACGTCGCAGGAGACAGGAGGAATTTTATGGCTCAAGATTCGCCTCGCTACCTGTGCCAATAAAACTTTCCTATATATTTTGTTATAACAGTTGCTCTAAGAAGGATATTCCGTCATTGCTGCAGGATATGTCTTCTGCTTTCAGGATACGAAGAAAAGCTATTACCTTCGGTGTTTGTTTTGTCTGAAAACTAATTTGAAATAAAATAACTGGTCGAAAGTTTTCAATGTGATATTCATTTAATAGAAAAATGTTTTTGTTTTTGTTTTTTTTTGTTTTTTTAACAAAACTTATTTATTGAGACATACAATACTACATAGCTGAATAGTAATGAAATATTGTCAATAAGATATGAAGTTTGAGTTAAAAAAACGAAACTACTTAATCTATTTCTAAAAAGACAACAATGGCGTACTACACAGTGACCGTTCTCTTTAAATAGTAATCTTAAATGTCTTGTAAAAAGGATTAATGGAAAGAGAGAGAGTACTTTTAAAAAAACAAAAATATATAATAAATTCTTGAAAAGGACGAAAATTAAAAACAATTTCATTTTTTTTTTTTTTTAAACAACAATTGCGGACTAACCTGTGATCGGTTAAAATTGTTAGATCCTGGCAGATGTCAATATAGAATCCTTAGTATCCTATCAAAAACATTAAACGGAAAGATTATACTTTCAAAATTTTCAAAAACAGTTAAATCAGTTTTCAAAACGAAGAAAATTGGTTTGTCAGTAAGGAGCGACCAAACTTGTCCTCCGGCTGTCAAATATCATCTGATCCTAGCGGACCTGAAACTAGTATCCTTCAGCGGCTTTGGTGATTAAATATGCTTTGAGATTTAGTCGGAATTAATAGAGGAGCAAGAATAAAACAAACTAGACACTATAAAAGAATTTGACCTTTTAGTGGAAGATCGAAGTCCCATCTACTACCGCTTCAGAGCCCAATAAACGAATTACACACAGAGAAGTTTGGTGCCTGGACCACGTGTAGAGGATGTCAGGTTGGCGAAAGAAATGGCCAGTAATAAACATATTGAAAGGGAGGCCAAAGTTAAACTACTAATTGTAAGATTCAGAGACGGACGACCTAAGGTGGCTGGGAATGAGAGATTGTTGAAGGATGGTAGAAGTGGAAAGAAAGTGGATGTCTTTTTTTTTTAAATAGAGACTTAAATCAATGGTGTGTCGGGCTTTGGGAGCTATGACTATCCTCGTCAACACGCTATTTATGTTAATTTTTTATATATAAAGTTTAATTTTAGTATTTCTTTATTTTACTAATAATATATGTTCTAAAAGATGTACCTTATAGCTATCGATAAATTTAATTGAGTTAAAGTTTTTTCTAACCTTGAAACATTTCTAATTTGTTAAAAGGGAAACTGTTTTGCTTAACAGGTCCTGTTTTGTAAGCACAGTAAAATTTATTCAAATTTGGGTCCACCTCCTGTTCCGTATGTAAACATCGTTATCTAAGAAGACGTGAAGGGTGACATAACCGTTTATTTCATGTCTTGACGTTATTATACTAGTATCGTGCCTAATCTCTCAAAGGTTGTAGATAAAACTAACATTAACGAATTGTATCTGACATTAGTACTTAGGCTTATTAGCAGTTAGATCGTAGAGGAAAAAAAGTCTTATGATTAGCATTTTGAACATTATAGAGTGATGATTAACTATTTGTTACATGATATATTTTACTCATATAATTTTTTCATAATATTTTTTTCTATATTTTCTTTCTTTGGGGCTTAACGTCCTTATGTACACTATTTAGGGCATTTACCTAAGTAGTTACCAACCTATTTGCCACCTGGGAAGGTCAAGATTTATTTCGTGGGTCCGCTACAAAAAAAATTTTAACCCGCTCTGGTGGGATTCGAAATCACGACCTTCCGTACCGAGCGCAATGAGACCCTCGCTCGGCTATCAATACCCACTTATTTATTTTTTAAAATAAAATATACTTCGTAAAAACAATATAGGAATAAAATCGAACCGAGTGTTAGCAACAAAATCATGCTGAGCAAGTAATTTATTTGAATTATTGGTACATTAAGGAAACGGGATTTAAGCAAGAACAAGGTTCACAGGCAGAAAATATATAAAAGAATATTGTTTCGGTCAGAGTAGGGCAAAATTCAATCATAGCTATTTAGTAACTAATTTCTTCTTCTTCTATCACCTCAACAGGCGCTGATGCTACTCTTGGCCTGCTCAACATTAGTCAACCATCTTTCTCGATCAGTCGCTTCCGAGACAGACATCCCCAGCCGCCGAAGATCATGTCCTACGCCATCCCTTCTTCGGCCATTTAGCTTACCACGTGACACTGGCCACTCTATTATTACTCATCCTAATCACGTGGCCAAGCCATTTTAGCCTCTATATCCTGATTGAGAGATGCTCATATCTTTGTAGAGCTGTAGCAGTTCACTATTTTTCCTTCACCACCACTGACCATCCTCACACACAGACCCCAGAGTTCTGCTAAGGATTACTCTTTCAAACCTATCAAGTAGGCCTATATTTTTCTTGTTGAGGGTCCACGTCTTTCCACCGTATGTGACTACCGGTCTTAATGAAGTCTTATACAACATAAACTTGGTTGAACGGCTAACAAGACTGCTTCTGATTATCCTAATGATGGAGGAATAGACTCTATTGATAACCAATTTCCTGGAATTAATCCCCTTATTTAATAATGATTAAATCTCTCGATCCTTTTTTAGTGGACTAATGATTATTTAACTAAAAGATTAATTCATCATTAAATTAGAGGATTGATTCAAGGAAATTAGTTGTAAAATAACTATGATTGAAGTGTAACGAAACTCTGGTTTCGGTACTTTCCGACTTTTTAGTGAATAGGAGTAAAAAAATCCGAAAACTGAATAAAAAAAAATATGAAACTAAATAATAATAGGGAATAATGTAAAGTAAACCATATTATAGGAAAGTATTTGTATAATTATTATATTAATTGTTTATTTTTTTTAACATGGATTTATATACTTTTCCACACCAGTCTTTTTCCATAAAGGCAATATGTAAATGCCAATATATGCTGTGAAAAGAATAAGGGGTTGCAAAAAACCGGAAGTAACTTCTCATCTCTAGATTTTTACATTTGTAATTTAGTCCAGGGCTTCCAACCAGCTGTTTTCCTGCCTTTAACGGCTGTTGTAAGGAAATGAGCAAGTCATATATAAGTGAATTGGGATAACTATGTAATTTTTCGAGGAATCGTTTGTAAACTTAAATCATTAGGTAAATAGGAGTGTTCATTTTGCGCCTGAGTAGTGAAGTGTTTTGTGAGCATAGGATGTTTGGCCTATGGTTAAAGGATGTTGTGCCGGTGGAATCAGTGTGTTTTCAAGATAAACTAGAGGGTTTATGTCAAAGAGAAAACGTAAAGTGTTTTGATTTCTCGTAATTCATTCAATTATTTTACATATTACGCTTGTCATAAAATTTTGACAATTAATTCTATTAAGTCTGTAGAGCTTCATTAAATTTACATATTATTTATTTTACTCAATTATTAATCTTACTTAGTCTAATAACCTTACAATTATTAATCTTATCTTAGCAATTATTTAAGGTGGTAGCCAAAATTATTTAAAACAATTTTATTGCTATTTATTGAATAAAGGGTGTTAGTCTGGAAGGGAGTATGTCCAGTAACTATAGTACTGAGTAAATTACTAAGTCTATATTCGTTCTTAATAGGAACAGGTTCTCAAATTCCAAAACATGTTAAAATAATCTTTCCAGCTTCCTTGATATTACGTTAAGTGGTAGTACTTGGGATGAGCTAACAGATGGCGATGGAATCTCAGTTTTGATTTTTTTGTGTTCCCCCTTCTAGCCTAAAAAAAATCCTTCAAATATTTAAGTCAGGCAGACACTAGAATGTGTAAATACAAGTGACGATATTGCAATTATTATATAAAACTAAAAATAAGATTAATAATAAATTTATAACGCAATTTAATCACTCATTTCAATATTACTATTCAATATACTTGGCCTGAAAACCTTGAAAACTTGTAAGACACGGCTAGTTATTCAGCTGTATCCATCTGACATAAATAAATAAAGTTAAAAAAAATTTATAAAGAACACCTCAACTAAAAATTTATTATTAACTACATTTTCTTTGTATTAACTTTTCAATGCTTCTAGTCTTAAGTTACATAAATCGACTGAGCATTCTCACATACCTTACACTTTATTTAAGCTGTATATACGACCAAGCATATACCAATGAATATCTTCTTACCTAAAATAAAAAAATAAACATTAATTTGCATCAATTAATATAATATAATAATAATGTTATATAATGTTATATATATATATATATATATATATATATATATATATATATATATATATATATAATATACAGGGTGAGTATCTCTTAGCGTAAAAAAAAAAATTGGGTGAAACTGTAATTTAACCTTGAATTTTACAAACTTGGGACCTAAAAAATATCTTTATCTTCACCTAATTTAGGGAAGTTACAATTTCTTATAATACTTCAGCGCTCACTGCTTTTCATAAAAACAATCCACAAAACTGCAAAGCTCTCAAAAACTTGCAAATTTAATAAGCTTTCAAATGATATGTTAAACGTAATGATTTTGTTTTAATTTCATGGAGAAATTTACTTTTGAAACCGAAAAAACATGGTGTTCTCATTTAGCATACAAATCAGGTACTTTGGTAAATAAGACATTATGATAATCGCTTGATGAAAATCTGTATTTTAAATAAAAGAAACACTTCATTAGAATAAAAAGCAAAGAAAAAATATAATATTTATTGACATAAATTTTAGGCCAGTTCAGGTATTCATAATAACAACAGCGACTTTGACCTCTCTCAGTACTAAGCACATTATCGCTATTTCATAGTTATTTTCCTGTTTATTTTGAAATGGGAGGGGATTATTGTTTATTATTTTATTTTTATTTTGATATAATGATTGAAAGTTTGATTTGGAAATTAAGAAGCTACAGAGATAAAAGTGTCACTATCATTAGAAAGACCCTTGCTAATATTGCTTATCCTTAGCTTGAGGGCCCATTTTATTTATTGGGATTATTTTTTTCTGTTTGGCAATACACCTGCGAAGATGGCAACGTTCACAAATGGTGAGTACGCTGACATACATTTTTTGTATGGTTTTTGTAATGGAAACGCGAGTGCAGCGCGGCGGGAGTACCAACTTAGGTTTCCAGATAGGCGCCTCCCCTCTACGATAGTGTTTTCACGAACTCATCAACGTTTATCTGAAACAGGTTCCGTTCATAAGTTACGTCAAGAATTGGGACAAGTTCCTCATGATGTTGAACTCGAAGAGGAAATTATTGATATAGTAAATGAAAATCCCAGTGTTTCATCAAGAGACTTGGCCCGTGAAATTGGTATCTCCCAAAGGTCAGTTATCAACATTTTGCACCGAGAACATTTTCACCCATATCATTTCACACAAGTACAAGGGCTAGAACCTAATGATCATGTACATAGAATACAATTTTGCCGCTGGCTTTTAAATAGAGACATTCAAGAACACCAGTTTCTGAGGAAAATTTTATGGACAGATGAGTCTCTTTTTACAAGGGAAGGAATTTTTAACGTCCACAACCGGCACTACTGGGCAGCTGAAAACCCACATATGGTTCAAGAAGCATCTTTCCAGCATCGTTTTACAGTGAATGTGTGGGCTGGGATAATAGGGGACCGACTCATTGGGCCACATTTTTGCCCAGCAGATTGAATGGAGAAAGTTATTTGGATTTTTTACAAAATATTCTACCACAACTTATTCACGACATTCCACTTGATGTTCAGCAAAACATAATATTCCAACACGATGGTGCTCCTCCACATCATTCGGCAGCAGTACGGGAATGGCTGAACCAACGATATTCGACCTGGATAGGTAGAAATGGTGTGATACATTGGCCAGCTAGGTCACCTGACTTAGCTCCAATGGACTTTTATGTGTGGGGCTACATAAAAAGCGAGGTATATGCCAGAGAAGTGACCAGCATTGAGGTCCTAAAGACGAGAATTCTGGAGGCCGGAGCCAAATTGCAACAGCGTCTGACTTTAGCAGTGACCGTAGGGGCTGTGAGAAAGAGAGCAAGAAGCTGCATTCGAAATAATGGAGGACATTTTGAAAATTTAATAAAATAACGGACTCTGGCGGCGCTTTATTGACAGTGATTCTTTTATTTTCAAATTAACAAATTTTTTCTTTGCTTTTTATTCTAATGAAGTGTTTCTTTTATTTAAAATACAGATTTTCATCAAGCGATTATCATAATGTCTTATTTACCAAAGTACCTGATTTGTATGCTAAATGAGAACACCATGTTTTTTCGGTTTCAAAAGTAAATTTCTCCATGAAATTAAAACAAAATCATTACTTTTAACATATCATGAAAGCTTATTAAAATTTGCAAGTTTTTGAGAGCTTTGCAGTTTTGTGGATTGTTTTTATGAAAAGCAGTGAGCGCTGAAGTATTATAAGAAATTGTAACTTCCCTAAATTAGGTGAAGATAAAGATATTTTTTAGGTCCCAAGTTTGTAAAATTCAAGGTTAAATTACTCCGATCTTATAGGAAATTTATTGCTAAATCCGAAAATGTGATCAATATTTGAAAAATATTTAAACAAAATGGAGATATTACAGCTTTTATCGTAAAAAAACATGCTTTCCTCCAAAAAATCGTTTATTTACCATATATCTGCAACGGATTGGAATAGAAAGGTGAGGTCTGCGGCATTTGGCTACACTTTTGATCTAGTTTATTTTTTTTTTTTACGCTAAGAATACTCACCCTGTATATTACTATTATGCAATAATAAGAAAGATTTTGAATATTATTTTTGTGTTATCTAAAGTACTAAAGGAAAAATATATTTTTAATAGATTATGAATTCCATTTATTAATTAAAGTTAGATGATAAAAAAAAAAAAAATAAATAAATATCGTATATGTCGATCTCAACATTTTACAGTCTCTACCGATCAGATTTTTAATAATCACTCCGAAATTGTGACCTATTTTCGGAATACAGTTATTGCTAAACTTAAAGATTTAAAATTCCTATTTAAACTTACAATTAGTTATAAGACTAAAGCGACAAGAAAGAGCTCGTCGTTACAGACTACTTCAACGTTACTAGACAAACGTTCAAAGCTATCACAATTATAAAATCCAAGATCCTTTGAAAAACCATAAATGCCTCTTACTTTGTAACCAATAAACTTATCCATAAAGACCTTAATGTTCCATATGTTAGCCCATAGGTTAGTAAGCCCAAACCACATACCTATCCTTTCAAAGTAAGCTCCATAACCACTTGAATCCATTAGTTTCTCAACTTGCTTCCCACTCCATTCCCGATAATCCTCTGAGGCGTCTGAAAAGAAGATGGCCAAGAGATCTTCTAGTGTAGAATTTTTATTAATGTGCTACTGACGAGTAGTTCTTTTCAAGCTTTGATATGTTGTTGTAATCGTTATTACACTACAGTACACATTAGTTTAAAACCAGTCAATGTGACATACAACAGACATGATCAGGCATGAGGGAGTCAGCATCCATTGGTACAATCTCAAGGCGTGATAATAAATTATTAGGGATTAGACTAGGAGATCCCTTATCCCTTATGTTAGGAATTGGTACTGCTGTCATATTCTGTACCTGTTTGTTAGAGTTACCGCTTAGTTTTTCATAAAAATATGTGTAAATTTATGACCTTAGGTCTTAACTGTCGAAATACGTAATTCTGTATGTATTGCATCGCTTGATTCATAAAGAGGTGAGTCTTTTATCGGTCTTAGGAATTTAGTATTTTTGAATATAAATATGGTTATTTGAATCTATTTTACTCATTTACAAACGATTAGCCCAGAAATAGAGACCCCATTACCTCGAGACCACTAGTGATGAGGTTTTACCTCCACCAATTGGGTCTTCTCTGGGAAGGTGATCCTGAGGTATATACAGTATGTGTTCTTAACTGCCGACATCTCTGCCACAATTTCTTGGTAAAAAACAATGTGAGAGGAGTGGATATTGAGAAAATACTTTTGATATATTTTTTAATAAAAGTAGTAAAGTCTAAAAGCAAAGTAGTTAATGTCGATTCCAAAAACTTTAGTCATAAAAGTCCGAAAAAGGGCCATGGTACCCGATGACCATAACCATCATGGTAGGTTTAGTGTTATGTGTATGTGCCAAGTGTATTTTTCTGTTGTGTAAGTGAACTGAGGAGTCCGGTGAAGCGTTAACAACAACTGGCTGAGCAGTTTAGCTAGAACCTTGTTAACTTGCCCTAAATTAAATATTTGTTGGTAAAGAAAATCTCCTAGTTTTAAACGTACCTCAAACATTTCGAAATAAAATGGCTTGTACGTCTTTATTTGTTTAAACTATTTCTTTGGTATTCCCATATCAATCAAAATATCAGACAGTTTCTGGTGGAGAATAGAATGATAATACATTTGGTATATATGACCCAGTACCAGTAGAAAATGCTTCACAGTGCACGATGCCAAACATATGATAAACATAAAAAAGAAACTAAATATTGAAAAAAAAAAATAATAATAATTCAATGCATACTGAAAATACGTAATCTTGATAGTGCGCAATGACGCTTGTTCCAAATGGAGCGATGCAGCAATGAAGTGACTACGCTTTCAGGGCTTCATAAGTTGTTTAATCTTGATAATATTAATTTATTAATGTCATCATTAATAAGACAGGTTAATGCCGGCTTAATTAGTGAGTAATAATGATGAATTTCATTATTATTATTGTTGATGTTTTATTCTTTATGATGTTTCAATAAACGAATTTAGGCGGATAAAATTTATTATTTACTCTGTTATCAAAAACTTTTTTGATTATTTTTTGTTACACGTGTACATGGCAATTTACCGTGTAAAATAAATTGCCAATTGACACGTATTACACAAAATAATTTAGTCTAATTGCTATTAAGTGCACAAAAAAAGACTACGTAAAAATCAAGTGTAATTAAAATAAAACCTGATGAGTAATGATTTATTAAAAGTTTCAAGTCTTAAAAATGAAATTTTATCAATTGGTCGATAAAGGAAAATAAAGAATGATTTTTTTTTTTTTTTTTTTTTTTTTTTTTTTTTTTATTATTTTTTTTTTTTTTTTTTTTTTTATTGAGAATATTTAAAGAAGACTAAGTTTACATTTGCTGACGTAGTTTTGTATATTAACTAGTTGACCCGGCAAAGTTAGTGCCCCCCGACAGTCAATAAATGCCATGTTAAACTTAATTAAATTAAATTTAGTATTTATTAACAGAAGTAGCAGAAAACCTTATTTCCAAAGTATAATGTTTATTTTAATGTACAAAAATATTTATTTAATTAATTTTATTTATTTATTTAAGATTATCAAGTCTGACCATTCAAGTTTTCAATTGAAAGCTATTTATTGAAGTGCAATTGGATACACAATACTTTTTTTTCTTCTTGTGCGGCCACAAATAAATCGGAAGATTTTTCAAATTCAGTCCACACACGAGTAGCGATTGTCCTTGAGCTTTGTCAATGTTCATTGCAAAGGTGAATTGCACCGGAAACTGCAAAGGTTTGAATTCGAATAGCATATCTATTAGAATCATTGGGATAAGTGGGAACACTACGTCATAGCCTTTGTATTTTCCGTTACTTTTTCTTCACTACTGATGTAGAGTCCCAATTGATATAGATCGATTTAATAGATACAGTGGAGCCTCGATATAGCGAATTCCTTAATAAATAGAAGTTTTCTATTCCCCTTGAATCTGCCTACTATTCATATGTTATTGTATATATACTATTATACCTCTGCATATCGAAGGATTGGTTCAAAACCTCAATTTATCGCAGTCGATTTGTTAAGTTAGCAGAGTATAAACTGATCAAAGATTCTACGAAGGATTATTTGTAACTCCAATCCTGACATTTGTTTCCGATTTGTTTCAGTTTCTGAAAAAACAATTATGCGATACGTTTCGTCTTCTGTTGTTCAGAAACATTTTTTTTATTCTCGAAAATGGTAAAGCGTAAAACCCTTTCGTATGAAGAATTTTTTTTTTTTTCTCATTTATTGATGTTTACAACAATATACATTAAGTAAATGTGATGATAGTGAATACATTTGCATGTAAATAACTTGTGAGGAACTACTCATTAGTAGCACTTCAATAATATCTACACTAAAAGGTCTCTAGGCCATCTTCTTTTCAGACGCCTCGCAGGATTATCGGGAATGGAGTGGGAAGCAAGTTGGGAGACCAGTGGATTTGAGTAGTTATGGAGCTTACTATGGAAGGATACGTATCTGATTTGGGCTAAATCAGCAACATATGGAACATTAAGATCTTTATGGATAAGTTTATTGGTCACAAAATAAGGAACATGGAGGATTTTTCGAAGGATTTTGGATTGTAAGGATTGGATACGAGATGAATTGGATGGTTTAGTGGAGCCCCAAAGCTCAACTCCGTATGTCCAAATAGGTCTTATCACAGTCATGTAAATGAGTCTTTTGTAATTTGAAGAAAAATTGAAAATTATTCGAGCCATAAATGCCGGGTTCGACAGAAAGTGCGATAATGCAAAAAAGTTTGGAATACCAGCGAACACCTTATCTACAATTTCGAAAAATGGGCTGAAGTATGAAAATCAAGCTTTTTCATTATTAAAGTGGTTAAAAGGGCACGAGTTCCAGGATATCGACTTAAACAAAGTGTCGTTTTGAGATAGACAAACTACTATTTCAGATTGTTTCCAAAGGTCCGCATACATTTTTTACGAATTTAATAATTATTCATTCATTATTACTATTTTAATAAAATGTGTACATATTTTCTATAGTTATAAATAAATACATAAATAAAGGCTTAGCGAACCCGAAGGTTCGATGCCGACACCACCAACTGTCGACCGCACACTTCCCTCCAACACACTCCTCCAAAACCCCAATCCCCCAGGTTGGCACTGACGCAGTCGTCTTATCTTCGTCTCGGTCTACCTCTCCGTCGTTTACCTGACGGCTCAAAACTGATCACTTTTTTAGGAATTCGATCATTATTAAACCCAACGACTTTGCATGCTCATTTTAAGCGTCACGCTGCTATTACTTAAACTATATTTACCGGATATAACTCGCGTAATTCCGCATAGTTAAATTCTCCTGTTTCATCTTTTTTTTGCGCCAAATATTCTACGCAGTACTTTATTTTCGAAAACTTTAAGGCTGTTCCTTCCTTAACGTCAGCAGCCATGTTTCGCATCCGTAGAAAACTGTTGATAGTACAGTAGTTTTGTATATCCTACTTTTTAAATTTTTGGAGAGTAAGCGCGAACTGAGTAATTTTGCGACCGAGAAATAACAAGCATTACCGGCTTTTAACCTAGCCATTATTTTTTCTGGAATTTCATTTTTCCTCGATATAATAGATCCTAGATATTTGAATTGCTCAACGTGTTCAAACTTTGTCCCAGAAATATCTACATTACTAAAATGTTCACCGTTTCTACTACTAACCATATATTTCGTTTTATCGGTATTAATTATTAAACCAATTTCGTTACAGGTTTTCATTAGCGTTGTAGCGTTTAGTTTTATAGTTTCCTCGTTTTCATCCAAAAGTACCAAATCATCGGCATAACCAAGAACCGGACATTTACCACCCATCTCTAATCCTTTTCCAGTAAGGTAATGTACTAATGACGTATTCTATTTTCTATAGTTACATTGAGTATTTTATTATAAACCTCTAGTCTCTATATATCGAAGTCAATCAGAAATCACCTCGAAAAATTGGAACTTCGATATATCGAAACCCTCGATAATTCGAAGGTTTCTTGTTCCCCTTGAGGTTCGATATATCGAGGTTCCACTGTCTATCCACTTGTATTTCACTAACTAAAATGTGCCAAATCGGTTCATATTTGTCGATATATTTGTAAATATATTGGACCAATTTCGCCGAATCGACATTATTGAAATATGGTAAAATCCAACTATTATATGCTATAGAAATAAAAGCATATAATCGCCTAAACTGACGCCAAACTATCTGAACATAGTCGATTTGTTAAATAAGTAGAGTATAGGCTGATCAGAGATTCTACGTAAGATTAATTGTAACTCTCATCCTGGCATTTGTTTCCGATTTGTTTTACTTTCTGATAAAACAATTATGCGATACGTTTCGTTTTCTGTTGTTTCACAATATTTTTATTTGTTCTCGAAAATAGTAAAGCGTAAAACCCTTCCGTATGAAAAAAAAAATTGAAAATTATTCGAGCCGTAAATGCCGGGGTTGACAGAAAGTGCGATATAGCAAAAAAGTTTGGAATACCAGCGAACACTTTATCCACAATTTCGAAAAACAGGCTGAAGTATAAAAACCAAACTTTTTCATTATTAAACACTCAGAAACCTCCGCGGGCTTGCGTTCAAGTCTAACAAATCCCCCGTAGTTTCATCGAAATCGGATGAACGGTTTAGTCGTAAGAGACATACAAATATTCATTATTATTTATATTGATAGAAATATTAGGTATGGAATTGATGAGAGGTGTAAAGTAATTGAAAGAAGGTGCAGTAGTAAATTTATCCTCCACGGGAGCGCTGAAATTAACTAATGAATAAGTCCTTAAAATTAAACTCTCATTTGTCGGCGGTAGAGATATGACTTTCGTCGCCTAATTTATGAACCTAAATGAAAAGGTATTTAAGCGAATATCCTCTTTAAGCAGGAGGAATATATTCAAATTTAATCTTATTAAAAAAAAATGTTAGGTCGCTCCTTAGCCTTTTTTTTTATATTAGGATCTCTAAGATTTATAGGGAACCCTTGTAGAGATCAGGGATGGCAGGCCGGACTAGGGGGGCTATCTTGGAGGTCCTGCCCACCTCCAGGAATAAATTAGTGCTAAACCTGGATTAGCTCCGCCAGGTTAGGCTGTTCCATAATAAGGGGTGGGCTAAGCGGTTCTCTTGTTCAACGTTCTTAGCCAATGAGCAGTGTTCATTTTGGACGTTGATTTTTTTTTGTTTTTTTCTAACTGATATGGCTCATTCAGAGATTACAGACTATATAGGGAAAGTAAACTTCTAAAAATTTTAATTCGCAAAATGTTTTGAATTTTGTTAAACCCGTAACCAGTATGTTGGGTCTTAGGAGCCCCAGAGAGTTTTGTTTATTCCGTAATTACCATAGGCACTTCTATTAGGAGCTGTAATTTACAGTACCTTTCAGGCAGTAGCCTCTGAGCTGTCGATTGCTTGGTTGGTAAATTACCAAATCCCAAAGCCCTCAACTGTACCTGGGAAAATAATAAGCAGTGGCAAGTGCCCAAGAAGCAGAGATAAATAAAAACAAAGGTTTACTGTGCACCAATATACAAGGATTGTGCCAAGAGTGTCTGTGAAGACTGCCTCTAATAGTGTTTGAGATTTGTACAACTTTTTTTCTAATTATCTTTTGTCCAATTTTTTTATGTTCCTTATTAATAGAAATCAATCACCAGTTTTTAGTATTTTCCATGTAATCATGTCTTGAATTAAATTTTCAATATTTTTTAATTTTAATTTTTACAGCTTTTCTTTTTTTTAAATATACTTTTATTCTTTTAATCTTAAAATAACAATATACTTTTTTCTTTTTTTTTTCAACCCAATTTAGGTACCTTTAGATATGATGTGTGGTGGCAAAAACAGCTTGTTTTGATTTTATTTGAACATTAACCACGAATATTTTGAATTAACACATATTGGGGACCAGGTAACCCCAGCATGCCGGTTATGTAACAATTTATGGACCATATTGGTTACGAGTTAAAAAAACATAATCGTGTTCCTTAATTATGTTTTAATTGTCGGGAAGAGTTGCAATCACGTTCCTCGAAATCTTATAACGGTAATTTTGACATTATTAAGGGTTTCTGTTTTAATAAATACAGTTACGTTAATTAAACGTCATGTTACCGTATTGACAACGCTTGTTACGGTAATGGTAACTAAATCAGCTTAAAATAACACAAACACGTCTGAGCTCCTAGAAATGCAGCTATAAGTAATTTGCTCATAAGGCTACACTTCCAGAGTTAAAGATGAGAATTATGATAGAAAATGGAAGAAAAATAAAATGCCAATAATGATACATAAGTTGTTTAAAATATCAAATCAATTTCAGAGAAATAAATGGCATATTTATCTATTTTTTCAAACGTAGTCGAATAACAAAAAAAAAATATATTTGAAATACATAATATTAGAGAAATAGTAGTTGTAGAATCACTTAGATACATCTTAGCAGGACAATCGAATAGCAAATGTTTCAAACAATCTTCAATGCTTGTATGGCACCATTCGCACAGATCAACCACTTTGACCACTTTGCATTGATTACAAGTATTCTTAAATATTCATTGTTACACTTAAACTTAACAAAGCTGACTAACAGTTCTTAATTTTTGTATACTTATATTAAATGTTAAATATTTTTCTGGCTTGGGGTTAGTAAAATTGCAAATACTGCTCTAAGAAGGGTTGTACTTTGAGTTAAACGCTCGGCTTTAATCTTTCGAAAATAAATTGTTTTTTAGTTTTTCTATAACAGTGCTTTTGTTGGATAGTAAGAGTCTTGCATTAGAGAGATGAGAGAAGTTATCAACAATGTTATTGGCGGAGGCTATCATTTTAATCTGTGAGATCCAGTTGTAATTTAAGTGTTGTTTATGCAGAAACAAAAGTCTCTCAAAACATTTGCTTGGCAGTCTATCTTCTGTTAATGACAGTATTTTTATTCAGAAATTAAGAATTTTGTCATGAGTATTATTACAAGGGGTCTCGGCCTGTTTCCAGACGGACGATATAATCTGGAGTACATTTTGGCCAGAAGAATAACGATTTTAACAATTTAGTCTGTGCAGTTTCTATTGCATCTAAATAGGAAAGGCTCCATATTTCCGCGCAATAAAGTAATGCTGATGATACCATAGCATCAAAGAGGGCCATTTTAGTTTGCCTAGCGTCACTTTTTCCTTTCCTCAGGATATCTTTCACTTTCGAAGCTGCAAAGTTTGACCTTTGTAAAAAATGTTTGGATGCTCGGAAACATTTTCCAGAAGATGAAAATGGTCTCCCAGATATGTATATTTTGTTAATATTCCAATTGTTTGTTGTGCCAGTAAAGAGGTTTCATTTTTTTTTGTTTTTCGAGATTTATGGAAGACGACAATTTTGATTTTTGCGGATTTAGAATTAAGGAATTTTGTGTGCAATAACCTTCGAGAAGTTTAAGCTTTTGTTGGGCACTGTGCCAGGAATCACTCAGAAGACTATGTCGTCGGCTAGCATGAGCATAGTTATTTCACTGAAACTATTGACCGAGATACCTGTTGCTCCCTTTGCTTGAAAATAAGATACTGCTATAAATATAATGAACAGGGCTGGACTGAGGCTTTCTCCTTGTAATAAGCCCGAAGTGATTTTAATTTATTTGGATAGTTCCTGGCCGTATTTTATTTGCATCATTGCTTGGTCGGATTTTACGATTCTTACCACCCTTCCACTGATTCCGAAATCGTACAATTTCTGCCACAGGAGGTTGTGATTTATGGAATCAAACGCTTTTATAAGAGTTTCTACAACCTATCTTCTAAATTTAAATTTGTTCTTGTGGTGATAAACATTATGTCCCGTTGACAAATTATTAATTGCCTAAATGAATAGAAAAAAGGTTTATCCATCCATTTTCGAATCACAATTTGAAAAGTGCGAGTTTCGATGATTTATAAACACGCACAGAATATCATAAACTTAGAATAAACAGAAATAATCGTTTAAACTGATTTGTGCCCCTAATTTTGAGTAAATTAAGTGTTGAAACAGTCCCGATCCATACTTTTAAATTGAATACCTAAGCTATTGGATTGAAGTTGTTATATCTGTCAAGATATTGGTGAGAGTTGACAACCAGATGTCTAAAGTAACAACCTCCAGCCGCCCAATCCTGTGAATTACTTTGAAAACATTCTATCTCGGTTCAGACCTACAAATAATATTTTTACAATAATTGCCCAATCTTAGTGATGAACCATTCAGAATGTTGTTTTAGATTGTTCTCTATAAGAGGTCTGCATACTTATAAATACCTACAAAGGAAAAAGAAAAGGGTATCGTCCATGATGGGAAGCTTTCTGACCAGAGTAGACGAGTACATCAAAGTCACTGGAGGCAACGGTAAAGCTGCCTTTACTAGCACTGGTTCAAAATATAAAATCGTATTTTATACACTTAAAACAATTTTATTTCTAAAATCACAACACCTAACATTTAAGGATGGAACTCGAATCAATCTTATCAGTCAATGCACATGTTAATCACATAATACACGTACGCAATAACTCTATCACTCAGAACCATACTATTACTGTACAAAGCTTTTTAAGACTTTCATTACTACACGGCACGCCACTCATGCATTATCTTTATCCGACTACACTAAAAACACTGCAGGCTAACCAGAACAGTATTCTCATGAAGATTTGTAGGAGTGCATTACTCGAACGACGTAATATGGCATTCATAAATAACCAACTATAATTAGACATTTTTCAACAATGCAATTTCAAGACGTCACATAAAGTTCTTCGACAACCTCCCAGCCTCCTCTAACCCACTATCCCGCAGCCTCAGCCCATCCCACTATCTGCCATGTGGCAGAAGAGGAATGGTCCCATCAATCCCATCCACATCATCTCATCTGTATGTACGTACATATTTTGTTATTTTAGCACTGAAAAAAACCTACAAGGCACTCCATATATATGTTTATATATATAGATAGATATATTTTTTTTTTTTTAACTTGGATTCCTGACGGCATTCCAGACCCTCTTAGAAAATTATATTCTACAGTCAATCATTATTAAAACCTCTTTTTTTTTTTTTTTTTTTTTTTTTTTTTTAAGAACTTTTATTTAAATATTACAATCTGCCACAAATTTATTTATTAAAACCAAAATAAAATAAATTGTCCTATTTAATAGTCTATACAGTTGGCTAAAGCGTCTGTTAAGTTCTTGCCTTTTGAGTCGAGTGTGTGGGTTCCATGTAAGTCTTTTGTCTAGGTAGAAACCAAGATACCGAACTGTGTCAGCTTTAGGTAGCGGGATACCATTGAAGTAGATAGGAGGACTGGATTTACGGCGGAGGGTAAAGGTTATGTTGGTGCATTTAGATTCATTTACTTTGATCCGCCAGTCATTGCACCAGTCTTCAATCAGGGATAAGTGGGTTTGGAGATTATGGGATGCTATTAAGGGATCTGGATGGGATGAAAGGATAGCAGTGTCATCAGCGAATGTTGCAAGGAAAGTATCAGGAGTAGTAAGGATATCTGCAGCATAGAGGATATACAGGACTGGACCGAGCACGCTACCCTGTGGAACACCGGCCTCTATTGTGTAGCAGTTAGAGTACTCCGTTCCGCAGCGAACTCGAAAGGAACGGTTAGAGAGGTAGGATCGGAGAACTAGGAATAGTGATTGAGGTAAATGGGTTTTAAGTTTGAAAAGCAAACCGGCATGCCATACCCGGTCAAAAGCTTGCGCTATGTCCAGAAATGCGCCGGAGCAATATTGTTTGCTTTCAAGTGCGGAGGATATGTGGTCAACAACTCTAAGGCCTTGTTGGACTGTAGAGTGGCTAGTGCGGAATCCAAACTGGTGAGAGGGAATATTTTGTGATTCGAGGATGGGTAGGATACGTTTAAGAAGGAGCCTTTCAAAAATTTTTGATAGGATTGGGAGAAGGCTAATTGGTCTATAAGATGAAGGGTTGTTGGGAGGTTTGCCCGGTTTTAGGAAAAGGATAATAATGGAGTGCTTCCATAGCAAAGGAAAATGGGTTGTCCGGAGGATGCAATTGTATAGGTAGGTGAGGAATATGATGGCTTTATGAGGAAGTTGCCTGAGGATCTGTGAGCTAAGGAGATCGTATCCAGGGGATTTACCAGGTTTTAATTTTTTTATAAGGAATTTGACCTCAGAGGGGTTAATTGCTTTGGGAGGTAAGGATAGGGGAATTGGTGAATCAAGGAATTCTTGGACCGTTGATGTGTGGGTGGAGTTAGATTCAGGATGGGGAACAAATATGCTGGAAAGGTGCTGGGCGAATTCTTCGGATCTGTTCTCGTCAGAAGCCGCCCAGGATCCATCTTCACGTCGGAGGGGATGGGAGGTGGGTTGATATTTTAGGAGTTTTTTAGTGGTGGTCCAGAGGGAGTTATCTGAAGAAGAGAGTGATGAAAGATAGGAATTGTAGGATTCGGATCTGGAGGTAGCCATATTTTTTTTAAGGAGTTTGGTGAGGTAATTATAGGATTTCCGATCATCTGGATGCCTGGTTCTTTGCCAAATGGCTCTGGCATGGCGTTTGGATTGGATAAGGTCCAGTAGATCTTGGGATAAAGGATTTTTCTTTCGACCTTTGGGAGGGGAACGAGGTAAGGATGCAGCCCAGGCTGCTTGTTGGATAATGTTTGTGAAGGAATTGGTAGCATTGTCAAGGTCTTTGGGGTTTTTTAGGGATACCCTGAGGTCTATAGAGTCGGATATAAATTGACGGAAGAGGTTCCAGTCTACAGGCCCTCTTATAAATGATGGGGGAGGAGGTTTCAGAATTGGGGTAACGGATAGGGTAAGAATTAAAGGACTATGATCGGAGGAAAGTTCATTCAGGCGTTCTATGGAGTAATGGAGAGGTCCTAAGCCTGAATGAATGAAGAAGTCAAGAAGGTCGGGGTTTCGGTTAGGGTCTGTGGGCCAATAGGTAGGAATACCGGGAGAAATAAAGGATCTTTGGGAACTAAGTGCAGATTGCAATGCTCGCCCACGGGAGTTGGTAGTTCTTGAACCCCATTGCTGGTGCTTAGCATTGAAGTCAGCTCCTAGGAGAAATCGGTGACCTAAGGAATTAAAAAATGAGTTGAACTGGGATGTGGAAATAGGTTTATTTGGGGGGCAGTAAGCTGCTGCAATCGAGACGGGAAAGGAAAAGGTTTTGATAACAACTGCTGTGGATTGTAGGAATTCATTTGAAGGTAAAGGGAGTACGTGGTGAGAGAGGGAATGGTGAATGATGACAGCAGTTCCGGCATGGGCTCTACCGTCAGGGTGGTCTGTTCGGTAAGTTTGGTATTGTGATATACTGAATCGTTGTTTACTGGTCAGTCGGGTTTCTGTGATTAATGCTACATCAACTTCTTTGTCTAGCAGTAAGGATGTTAGTTCGTTAGTGTGGTTTCGAATACCATTCGCATTCCAAAGGAGAATGGATAAGGGTTTTGTGGGAGGCATTTAAGGATTTTTTTGAAGAGGGATTAAAAGAGGGATAACATTTGTTAGGAGTGATATAAGTGGATTAATAAGAGTTTTCAACTCTGACAGGAATGAGGTAAATAAGGATGTGAATGGAATCAAATCCTACATCCCAACCTGCACGACCTCCTCCTATCTTCGTCAGAAATGTTGGAAACTTCTCACTTTTATGCAGTCAACTAAATAATATAATCGGCACCGGAAAATATTCTTGTGTAAGCAGAACAAAGGACACTAAAATCATGCCGGATTTCCCTGATTCATACCGCCGTATAGTAAAATACTTATCGGAAACGAAGGCTGATTTTCACACCTACCAGCTTAGGGAAGAGTGTTCACTGAGAGTAGTTATTAGAAACCTCCATCCCACAACACCTACAGAGACTATTAAAGAAGAATTGACAGCCATGGGATATAAAGTTCGGCAGGTTACTAATGTTGTTAAAGATAACAGGGCACATCCCGGGGCAAGCGGCAAGACTACATTACCTTTATTTTACTGCTTTGTACTTCTCAATGTTATACTTCATATATTTACCATCAACTATATAGCTAACTTTTGTTATTAATCTTTTCTATAATTTTTGTATTTATTCACCACCTTATTAACTTTGTATCTGCTATTTTTTATATTTACCAATTATATTGCAGTATTTACTCATTAACTTTTAATTAACTATCACTCTGTTTAAGTTCCTTTCAATTTAAATGAATTCATTAATCTGCATGCATTATTCTCGATGGCCTTTAGATATTAACTCATTAACTGGTCTTACTGTTTCATTAACTTTATCTAGTATCTACTCAGTTTTTATGTTTTAATTTTTTAATTAACTTTCACTCATTTTAATATCTTTTAATTTTAATCTTATTTTAATAGTCTTTATGTACTGTCTTCTTTACCTTTAGATATTGCCTTTATGTTATTGTCTTTACTCTTATACATTTATTATTTTCCCTTTGTTTTTTTTATACTCTCTACAATTTAGTCATACATAAAAAAAAAAAAAAAAAAAAAAAAAAAAAGTTTCATTTAATGAAAGATTTGATTCGATTATTTTACATTTTCAGTGGATTCTAAAGAAATGTGGACTTTTTCTTATCTTTTGAGATATTATTAGACCACAAACATTTTTTTAAATAATGATTACGAAAATTAGTTAAAAATCAAATAAAAAATTCTATTTTGTACCTCTCAAAGGCACAATGATAGAATTTCTTCCTTGTCCTGGGAACAGCTTATTTGTCACCTTTCCTATTCATCCTTTCTTAATAAACTATCTTTAGGATCTTTGAATTACTTTCTTCCTCAATATCACATTTGGCTACGATAGCATGATGTCTGTGTCCCCTCAATAACCCCTGCAACTTTAGGTTGCCCCAAACGTTCTCAATAACACATCCTGTTTATAGCACCGTGGCATGAGGCCTTTGACACTTTGACTTCTATAAACATTCTTTTCCAAGACCTACTGCTAGACAATTAACTGCCCAAGCTCACTCCCGTCTATCCCCACTCTAAACATATAACTATTAACAAATAGCTAATAAGTTTGCTAAAGAAAATGCTACATTCCACTTTCAACCATCATTCCAGAAGTCATTTACGATACTTTTCTGTAAATAAAATCTTTTTCTAAATCTTAAGTGTTTGTGTTCGTTATCTTACCTAACTCGTAACTATATATATAAAGATTACAAGCCTCTATTAGCTTTATGAATAGCAATCGGCTTTAGGCTCTATAAAAAGAGGTGGTGATATAGGAGTGAATCCTTTCTCTTCCCCCCCTCCTCCTCCGGATTGACGTCCCAGGAGACAGGAGGAATTTTATAGCTCAAGATTCGCCTCGCTACCTGTGCCAATAAAACTTTCCTATATATTTTGTTATAACAGTTGCTCTAAGAAGGATATTCCGTCATTGCTGCAGGATATGTCTTCTGCTTTCAGGATACGAAGAAAAGCTATTACCTTCGGTGTTTGTTTTGTCTGAAAACTAATTTGAAATAAAATAACTGGTCGAAAGTTTTCAATGTGATATTCATTTAATAGAAAAAGTTTTTTTTTTTTTTTTTTTTTTTTTTTTTTTTTTTAACAAAACTTATTTATTGAGACATACAATACTACATAGCTGAATAGTAATGAAATATTGTCAATAAGATATGAAGTTTGAGTTAAAAAAACGAAACTACTTAATCTATTTCTAAAAAGACAACAATGGCGTACTACACAGTGACCGTTCTCTTTAAATAGTAATCTTAAATGTCTTGTAAAAAGGATTAATGGAAAGAGAGAGAGTACTTTTAAAAAACAAAAATATATAATAAATTCTTGAAAAGGACGAAAATTAAAAACAATTTCATTTTTTTTTTTTTTTTTTAAACAACAATTGCGGACTATCCTGTGATCGGGTAAATTGTTAGATCCTGGCAGATGTCAATATAGAATCCCTAGTATCCTATAAAAAACATTAAACGGAAAGATTATCCTTTCAAAATTTTAAACAGTTTCAAAACGAAGAAAATTGGTTTGTCAGTAAGGAGCGACCAAACTTGTCCTCCGGCTGTCAAATATCATCTGATCCTAGCGGACCTGAAACTAGTATCCTTCAGCGGCTTTGGCGATTGAATATGGTTTGAGATTTAGTCGGAATTAATCGAGGAGCAAGAATAAAACAAAGTAGACACTATAAAAGAATTTGACCTTTTAGTGGAAGATCGAAGTCCCATCTACTACCGCTTCAGAGCCCAATAAAAGAATTACACACAGAGAAGTTTGGTGCCTGGACCACGTGTAGAGGATGTCAGGTTGGCGAAAAAAATGACCAGTAATAAATATATTGAAAGGGAGGCCAAAGTTAAGCTACATATTGTAAGATTCAGAGACGGACGACCTAAAGTGGCTGGGAATAAGAGATTGTTGAAGGATGGTAGAAGTAGAAGGAAGTGGATTTCTTTTTTTTTTTCATTTTTTTTTTTTTTTTTAAAAAGAGACATGCTTATCAATGGTGTGTCGGGCTTTGGGAGCTATGACTATCCTCGTCAACACGCTATTTATGTTAATTTTTTATATATAAAGTTTAATTTTAGTATTTCTTTATTTTACTAATAATATATGTTCTAAATGGTGAACCTTATAGCTATCGATAAATTTAATTGAGTTAAAGTTTTTTCTAACCTTGAAACATTTCTAATTTGTTAAAAGGGAAGCTGTTTTGCTTAACAGGTCCTGTTTTGTGAGCACAGTAGAATTTATTCAAATTCGGGTCCACCTCCTGTTCCGTAAGTAAATATCGTTATCTAAGAAGACGTGAAAGGTGACATAACCGTTTATTTCATGTCTTGACGTTGCAGGTAAAACTTTTATTATACTAGTATCGTGCCTAATCTCTCAAAGGTTGTAGATAAAACTAACATTAACGAATTGTTATCTGACATTAGTACTGGCTTATTAGCAGTTAGATCGTGGAGGAAAAAAGTCTTATGATTAGCATTTTGAACATTATAGAGTGATGATTAACTATTTGTTACATGATATATTTTAAGCATATAATTTTTTCATAATATTTTTTTCTATATTTTCTTTCTTTAGGGCTTAACGTCCTTATGTACACTATTTAGGGCACTTACCTAAGTAGTTACCAACCTATTTGCCACCTGGGAAGGTCAAGATTTATTTCGTGGGTCCGCTACGAAAAAAAATTTAACCCACTCTGATGGGATTCGAAATCACGACCTTCCGTACCAAGCGCAATGAGATCCTCGCACGGCCATCAATACCCACTTATTTATTTTTTAAAATAAAATATACTTCGTAAAAACAATAAAATCGAACCGGGTGTTAGCAACAAAATCATGCGGGATTTAAGCAAGAACAAGGTTCACAGGCAGAAAATATATAAAAGAATATTGTTTCGGTCAGAGTAGGGCAAAATTCAATCATAGCTATTTAGTAACTAATTTCTTCTTCTTCTATCGGCTCAACAGGCGCTGATGCTTCTCTTGGCCTGCTCAACAATAGTCAACCATCTTTCTCGATCTGTCGCTTCCGTGACAGACAACCCCAGCTGCCGAAGATCATGTCCTACGCCATCCCTTCTTCGGCCATTTGGCTTACCACGTGACACTGGCCACTCTATTATTACTCATCCTAATCACGTGGCCAAGCCATTTTAGCCTCTGTATCCTGATGTGAGAGATGCTCATATCTTTGTAGAGCTGTAGCAGTTCACTATTTTTCCTTCACCACCACTGACTATCCTCACACACAGACCCCAGAGTTCTCCTAAGGATTACTCTTTCAAACCTATCAAGTAGGTCAATATTTTTCTTGTTGAGGGTCCACGTCTCTCCTCCGTATGTGACTACCGGTCTCAATGAACTCTTATACAACATAAACTTGGTTGAACGGCTAATAAGTCTGCTTCTGATTATCCTAATGATGGAGGAATAGACTCTATTGATAATTAATTTCCTGAATTAATCCCCTTATTTAATAATGATTAAATCGCTCGATCCTTTTTTAGTGGACTAATGATTATTTAGCTAAAAGATTAATTCATCATTAAATTAGAGGATTGATTCAAGGAAATTAGTTGTAAAATAACTATGATCGAAGTGTAACGAAACTCTGGTTTCGGTACTTTCTGACTTTTTAGTGAATAGGAGTAAAAAAATCCGAAAACTGAATATATAAAAAAATATGAAACTAAATAATAATGTAAAGTAAACCATATAATAGGAAAGTATTTGTATAATTATTATTTTAATTGTTTATTTTTTTTAACATGGATTTATATACTTGTCCACACCAGTCTTTATCCATAAAGGTAATATGTAAATGCCAATATATGCTGTGAAAAGAATAAGGGATTGCAAAAAACCGGCAGTAACTTCTCATCTCTAGATTTTTACATTTGTAATTTAGTCCAGGGCTTCCAACCAGCTGTTTCCCTGCCTTCAACGGCTCTTGTAAGGAATGTGGCGTATAGACCAAGTCATATATAAGTGAATTGGGATAACTATGTAATTTTTCGAGGAATCGTTTGTAAACTTAAATCATTAGGTAAATAGGAGTGTTCATTTTGCGCCTGAGTAGTGAAGTGTTTTGTGAGTATAGGATGTTTGGCCTATGGTTGAAGGATGCTGTGCCGGTGGAATCAGTGTGTTGTCAAGATAAACTAGAGGGTTTATGTCGAAGAGAAAACGTATAGTGTTTAGATTTCTCGTGATTCATTCAATTATTTTACATATTACGTTTGTCATAAAATTTTGACAATTAATTCTATTAAGTCTGTAGAGCTTCATTAAATTTACATATTATTTATTTTACTCAATTATTAATCTTACTTAGTCAATTATTTATTTTACTTTAATGATATTTACAACTGTTTACAAAATATACACTAAGTAAACAGGTGGTAGCCAAAATTATTTAAAACAATTTTATTGCTATTTATTAAATAAAGAGTTTAGTCTGGAAGGGAGCATGTTCAGTAACTATAGTACTGAGTAAATTACTAAGTCTATATTCGTTCTTAATAGGAACAGGTTCTCAAATTCCAAAACATGTTAAAATAATCTTTCCAGCTTCCATGAGATTACGTTAAGTGAAAGTACTTGGGATGAGCTAACAGATGGCGACGAAATCTCAGTTTTGATTTTTTTGTGTTCCCCCTTCTAGCCTAAAAAAAAATCCTTCAAATATTTAAGTCAGGCCGACACTAGAGTGTGTAAATACAAATGAAGATATTGCAATTATCATTTAAAACTAAAAATAAGATTAATAATAAATTTATAACGCTATTTAATCACTCATTTCAATATTACTATTCAACATACTTGGCCTGAAAACCTTGAACACTTGTAAGACACGGCTAGTTATTCAGCTGTATCCAACTGACATAAATAAATAAAGTTAAAAAAAAAATTATAAAGAACACCTCAACTAAAAATTTATTATTAACTACATTTTCTTTGTATTAACTTTTCAATGCTTTTTGTCTTAAGTTACATAAATCGACTGAGCATTCTCACATACCTTACACTTTATTTAAGCTGTATATACGACCAAGCATATACCAATGAATATCTTCTTACCTAAAATAAAAAAAATAAACATTAATTTGCATCAATTAATATAATATTAATAATAGTATAATGTTAGTTATATATATATATATATATATATATATATATATATATATATATATATATATATATATATATATTATTTTATTTTTGAAGAGAAAAGATTTGACCCGGTCGGGATTCGAACCCAAGTTTCTACCTCTCTAGCGTGGCGCCTTATCCAACTAGGCCACCGGGGTCGTATCCGAACCAGGCAAATCCTCTCTCTTCAGTGATCCATAACCCCGGGCACTCGCAAATCGCGATGTGATTCCGGGGATTAATGTTCATATTGAACATTACATTTAACTTGGATCTATTGACAATCCGTCACCGGTATATATATATGTAATTTTTTATAAATCAATATTATTAAATATATTATTTTATTTTTGAAGAGAAAAGATTTGACCCGGTCGGGATTCGAACCCAAGTTTCCACCTCTCTAGCGTGGCGCCTTATCCAACTAAGCCACCGGGGTCGTATCCGAACCAGGCAAATCCTCTCTCTTCAGTGATCCATAACCCCCGGGCACTCGCAAATCGCGATGTGATTCCGGGGATGAATGTTCATATTGAACATTACATTTAACTTGGATCTATTGACAATCCGTCACCGGTATATATATATATATGTGTATATATACCGTATATATATATATATATATATATATATATATATATATATATATATATTACTATTATTTCAATAACACGATAATGATTAAAGTTTGAATATTATTTTTGTGTTATCTAAAGTACTAAAGGAAAAATATATTTTCAATAGATTATGAATTCTATTTATTAATTAAAAGTTAGATGATAAAAAAAAAAATAAAATAAATATCGTATGTGTCGGTCTCAATATTCTACAGTCTACCGTTCAGATTTTTAATAATCACTCCGAAATTGTGACCTATTTTCGGAATACAGTTATTACTAAATTTAACGATTTAAGATTCCTATTTTAAACTTAGTTATAAGACTAAAGCGACAAGAAAGAGCTCTTCGTTACAGACTACTTCAACGTCTACTAGACAAACGTTCAAAGCTATCACAATTATAAAATCCAAGATCCTTTGAAAAACCATAAATGCCTCTTACTTTGTAACCAATAAACTTATCCATAAAGACCTTAATGTTCCATATGTTAGCCCATAGGTTAGTAAGCCCAAACCACATACCTATCCTTTCAAAGTAAGCTCCATAACCACTTGAATCCATTAGTTTCTCAACTTGCTTCCCACTCCATTCCCGATAATCCTCTGAGGCGTCTGAAAAGAAGATGGCCAAGAGATCTTCTAGTGTAGAATTTTTATTAATGTGCTACTGACGAGTAGTTCTTTTCAAGCTTTGATATGTTGTTGTAATCGTTATTACACTACTGTACACATTAGTTTAAAACCAGTCAATGTGAAGTTAAGTTAATACAACAGGCATGATCAGGCATGAGGGAGTCAGCATCCATTGGTACAATCTCAAGGCGTGATACTAAATTATTAGGGATTAGACTAGGAGATCCCTTATCCCTTATGTTAGGAATTTGTACTGCTGTCATATTCTGTACCTGTTTGTTAGAGTTACCGCTTAGTTTTTCATAAAAATATGTGTAAATTTATGACCTTAGGTCTTAACTGTCGAAATACGTAATTCTGTATGTATTGCATCGCTTGATTCATAAAGAGGTGAGTCTTTTATCGGTCTTAGGAATTTAGTATTTTTGAATATAAATATGGTTATTTGAATCTATTTTACTCATTTACAAACGATTAGCCCAGAAATAGAGACCCCATTACCTCGAGATCACTAGTGATGAGGTTTTACCCCCACCAATTGGGTCTTCTCTGGGAAGGTGATCCTGAGGTATATACAGTATGTGTTCTTAACTGCCGACATCTCTGCCACAATTTCTTGGTAAAAAACAATGTGAGAGGAGTGGATATTGAGAAAATACTTTTGATATATTTTTTAATAAAAGTAGTTAAGTCTAAAAGCAAAGTAGTTAATGTCGTTTCCAAAAACTTTAGTCATAAAAGTCCGAAAAAGGGCCATGGAACCCGATGACCATAACCGCCATGGTAGGTTTAGTGTTATGTGTATGTGCCAAGTGTATTTTTCTGTTGTGTTAGTGAACTGAGGAGTCCGGTGAAGCGTTAACAACAACTGGCTGAGCAGTTTAGCTAGAACCTGTGGGTCCTTGTTAACTTGTCCTAAATTAAATATTTGTTGGTAAAGAAAATCTCCTAGTTTTAAACCACAACGTACCTCAAACATTTCGAAATAAAATGGCTTGTACGTCTTTATTTGTTTAAACAATTTCTGTGGTGTTCCCATATCAATCAAAATATCAGACAGTTTCTGGTGGAGAATGGAATGATAATCCATTTGGTATATATGACCCAGTACCAGTAGAAAATGCTTCACAGTGCACGATGCCAAACATATGATAAACATAAAAAAGAAACTAAATATTGAAAAAAAAATAAAATAAAATAATTCAATGCATACTGAAAATACGTAATCTTGATAGTGCGCAATGACGCTTGTTCCAAATGGAGCGATGCAGCAATGAAGTGACTACGCTTTCAGGGCTTCATAAGTTGTTTAACCTTGATAATAATAATTTAATAATGTCATCATTAATAAGACAGGTTAATGCCGGCTTAATTAGTGAGTAATAATGATGAATTTCATTATTATTATTGTTGATGTTTTATTCTTTATGATGTTTCAATAAACGAATTTAGGCGGATAAAATTTATTATTTACTCTGTTATCAAAAACTTTTTTGATTATTTTTTGTTACACGTGTACATGGCAATTTACCGTGTAAAATAAATTGCCAATTGACACGTATTACACAAAATAATTTAGTCTAATTGCTATTAAGTGCACAAAAAAAGACTACTTAAAAATCGACTGTAATTAAAATAAAACCTGATGAGTAATGATTTATTAAAAGTTTCAAGTCTTAAAAATGAAATTTTATCAATTGGTCGATTAAGGAAAATAAAGAATGATTTTTTTTTTTTTTTTTTTTTTTTTTTTTTTTTTTTTTATTTTTTTTTTTTTTTTATTGAGAATATTTAAAGAAGACTAAGTTTACATTTGCTGACGTAGTTTTGTATATTAACTAGTTGACCCGGCAAAGTTAGTGCCCCCCGACAGTCAATAAATGCCATGTTAAACTTAATTAAATTAAATTTAGTATTTATTAACAGAAGTAGCAGCAGAAAACCTTATTTCCAAAGTATAATGTTTATTTTAATGTACAAAAATATTTATTTAATTAATTTTATTTATTTATTTAAGATTATCAAGTCTGACAATTCAAGTTTTCGATTGAAAGCTATTTATTGAAGTGCATTTGGATACACGATATTTTTTTTCTTCTTGTGCGGCCACAAATAAATCGGAAGATTTTTCAAATTCAGTCCACACACGAGTAGCGATTGTCCTTGAGCTTTGTCAATGTTCATTGCAAAGGTGAATTGCACCGGAAACTGCAAAGGTTTGAATTCGAATAGCATATCTATTAGAATCATTGGGATAAGTGGGAACACTACGTCATAGCCTTTGTATTTTCCGTTACTTTTTCTTCACTACTGATGTAGAGTCCCAATTGATATAGATCGATTTAATAGATACAGTGGAGCCTCGATATAGCGAATTCCTTGGTAAATAGAAGTTTTTCCCCTTGAATCTGCCTACTATTCATATGTTATTGTATATATACTATTATACCTCTGCATATCGAAGGATTGGTTTAAAACCTCAATTTATCGAAGTCGATTTGTTAAGTTAGCAGAGTATAAACTGATCAAAGATTCTACGAAGGATTATTTGTAACTCCAATCCTGACATTTGTTTCCGATTTGTTTCAGTTTCTGAAAAAACAATTATGCGATACGTTTCGTCTTCTGTTGTTCAGAAACATTTTTTTATTCTCGAAAATGGTAAAGCGTAAAACCCTTTCGTATGAAGAATTTTTTTTTTCTCATTTATTGATGTTTACAACAATATACATTAAGTAAATGTGATGATAGTGAATACATTTGCATGTAAATAACTTGTGAGGAACTACTCATTAGTAGCACTTCAATAATATCTACACTAAAAGGTCTCTAGGCCATCTTCTTTTCAGACGCCTCGCAGGATTATCGGGAATGGAGTGGGAAGCAAGTTGGGAGACCAGTGGATTTGAGTAGTTATGGAGCTTACTATGGAAGGATACGTATCTGATTTGGGCTAAATCAGCAACATATGGAACATTAAGATCTTTATGGATAAGTTTATTGGTCACAAAATAAGGAACATGGAGGATTTTTCGAAGGATTTTGGATTGTAAGGATTGGATACGAGATGAATTGGATGGTTTAGTGGAGCCCCAAAGCTCAACTCCGTATGTCCAAATAGGTCTTATCACAGTCATGTAAATGAGTCTTTTGTAATTTGAAGAAAAATTGAAAATTATTCGAGCCATAAATGCCGGGTTCGACAGAAAGTGCGATAATGCAAAAAAGTTTGGAATACCAGCGAACACCTTATCTACAATTTCGAAAAATAGGCTGAAGTATGAAAATCAAGCTTTTTCATTATTAAAGTGGTTAAAAGGGCACGAGTTCCAGGATATCGACTTAAACAAAGTGTCGTTTTGAGATAGACAAACTACTATTTCAGATTGTTTCCAAAGGTCCGCATACATTTTTTACGAATTTAATAATTATTCATTCATTATTACTATTTTAATAAAATGTGTACATATTTTCTATAGTTATAAATAAATAAATAAATAAAGGCTTAGCGAACCCGAAGGTTCGATGCCGACACCACCAACTGTCGACCGCACACTTCCCTCCAACACACTCCTCCAAAACCCCAATCCCCCAGGTTGGCCCTGACGCAGTCGTCTTATCTTCGTCTCGGTCTACCTCTCCGTCGTTTACCTGATGGCTCAAAACTGATCACTTTTTTAGGAATTCGATCATTATTAAACCCAACGACTTTGCATGCTCATTTTAAGCGTCACGCTGCTATTACTTAAACTATATTTACCGGATATAACTCGCGTAATTCCGCATAGTTAAATTCTCCTGTTTCATCTTTTTTTGCGCCAAATATTCTACGCAGTACTTTATTTTCGAAAACTTTAAGGCTGTTCCTTCCTTAACGTCAGCAGCCATGTTTCGCATCCGTAGAAAACTGTTGATAGTACAGTAGTTTTGTATATCCTACTTTTTAAATTTTTGGAGAGTAAGCGCGAACTGAGTAATTTTGCGACCGAGAAATAACAAGCATTACCGGCTTTTAACCTAGCCATTATTTTTTCTGGAATTTCATTTTTTTTTCCTCGATATAATAGATCCTAGATATTTGAATTGCTCAACGTGTTCAAACTTTGTCCCAGAAATATCTACATTACTAAAATGTTCACCGTTTCTACTACTAACCATATATTTCGTTTTATCGGTATTAATTATTAAACCAATTTCGTTACAGGTTTTCATTAGCGTTGTAGCGTTTAGTTTTATAGTTTCCTCGTTTTCATCCAAAAGTACCAAATCATCGGCATAACCAAGAACCGGACATTTACCACCCATCTCTAATCCTTTTCCAGTAAGGTAATGTACTAATGACGTATTCTATTTTCTATAGTTACATTGAGTATTTTATTATAAACCTCTAGTCTCTATATATCGAAGTCAATCAGAAATCACCTCGAAAAATTGGAACTTCGATATATCGAAACCCTCGATAATTCGAAGGTTTCTTGTTCCCCTTGAGGTTCGATATATCGAGGTTCCACTGTCTATCCACTTGTATTTCACTAACTAAAATGTGCCAAATCGGTTCATATTTGTCGATATATTTGTAAATATATTGGACCAATTTCGCCGAATCGACATTATTGAAATATGGTAAAATCCAACTATTATATGCTATAGAAATAAAAGCATATAATCGCCTAAACTGACGCCAAACTATCTGAACATAGTCGATTTGTTAAATAAGTAGAGTATAGACTGATTAGAGATTCTACGTAAGATTAATTGTAACTCTCATCCTGGCATTCGTTTCAGATTTATTTTACTTTCTGATAAAACAATTATGCGATACGTTTCGTTTTCTGTTGTTTCGCAATATTTTTATTTGTTCTCGAAAATGGTAAAGCGTAAAACCCTTCCGTATGAAAAAAAAAAATTGAAAATTATTCGAGCCGTAAATGCCGGGGTTGACAGAAAGTGCGATATAGCAAAAAAGTTTGGAATACCAACGAACACTTTATCCACAATTTCGAAAAACAGGCTGAAGTATAAAAACCAAACTTTTTCATTATTAAACACTCATAAACCTCCGCGGCCTTGCGTTCAAGTCTAACAAATCCCCCGTAGTTTCATCGAAATCGGATGAACGGTTTAGTCGTAAGAGACATACAAATATTCATTATTATTTATATTGATAGAAATATTAGGTATGGAATTGATGAGAGGTGTAAAGTAATTGAAAGAAGGTGCAGTAGTAAATTTATCCTCCACGGGAGCGCTGAAATTAACTAATGAATAAGTCCTTAAAATTAAACTCTCATTTGTCGGCGGTAGAGATATGACTTTCGTCGCCTAATTTATGAACCTAAATGAAAAGGTATTTAAGCGAATATCCTCTTTAAGCGGGAGGAATATATTCAAATTTAATCTTATTAAAAAAAAATGTTAGGTCGCTCCTTAGCCCTTTTTTTTATATAAGGATCCCTAAGATTTATAGGGAACCCTTGTAGAGATCAGGGATGGCAGGCCAGACTTGGGGGGGGGGGGGCTATCTTGGAGGTCCTGCCCACCTCCAGGAATAAATTAGTGCTAAACCTGGATTAGCTCCGCCAGGTTGGGCTGTTCCATAATAAGGGGTGGGCTAAGCGGTTCTCTTGTTAAACGTTCTTAGCCAATGAGCAGTGTTCATTTTGGACGGTGATTTTTTTTTTTTTTTTTCTAACTGATATGGCTCATTCAGAGATTACAGACTATATAAGGAAAGTAAACTTCTAAAAATTTTAATTCGCAAAATTTTTTGAATTTTGTTAAATCCGTAACCAGTATGTTGGGTCCTAGGAGCCCCAGAGAGTTTTGTTTATTCCGTAATTACCATAGGCACTGCTATTAGGAGCTGTAATTTACAGTACCTTTCAGGCAGCAGCCTCTGAGCTGTCGATTGCTTGGTTGGTAAATTACCAAATCCCAAAGCCCTCAACTCTACCTGGGAAAATAATAAGCAGTGGCAAGAGCCCAAGAAGCGGAGATACAAAAAACAAAGGTTTACTGTGCACCAATATACAAGGATTGTGCCAAGAGTGTCTGTGAAGACTGCCTCTAATAGTGTTTGAGATTTGTACAACTTTTTTTCTAATTATCTTTTGTCCAATTTTTTTATGTTCCTTATTAATAGAAATCAATCACCAGTTTTTAGAATTTTCCATGTAATCATGTCTTAAATTAAATTTTCAATATTTTTTAATTTTAATTTTTACAGTTTTTCTTTTTTTTAAATATACTTTTATTCTTTTAATCTTAAAATAACAATATACTTTCTTTTTTTTTTCAACCCCATTTATAGATACCTTTAGATATGATGTGTGGTGGAAAAAACAGCTTGTTTTGATTTTATTTGAACATTAACCACGAACATTTTGAATTAACACATATTGGGGACCAGGTAACCCCAGCATGCCGGTCATGTAACAATTTATGGACCATATTGGTTACGAGTTAAAAAAACATAATCGTGTTCCTTAATTATGTTTTAATTGTCGGGGAGAATTGCAATCACGTTCCTCAAAATCTTATAACGGTAATTTTGACATTATTAAGGGTTTCTGTTTTAATAAATACAGTTACGTTAATTAAACGTCATGCTACTGTATTGACAACGCTTGTTACGGTAATGGTAACTAAATCAGCTTAAAATAACACAAACACGTCTGAGCTCCTAGAAATGCAGCTATAAGTAATTTGCTCATAAGGCTACACTTCCAGAGTTAAAGATGAGAATTATGATAGAAAATGGAAGAAAAATAAAATGCCAATAATGATACATAAGTTGTTTAAAATATCAAATCAATTTCAGAGAAATAAATGGCATATTTATCTATTTTTTCAAACGTAGTCGAATAACAAAAAAAAATATTTGAAATACATAATATTAGAGAAATAGTAGTTGTAGAATCACTTAGATACATCTTAGCAGGACAATCGAATAGCAAATTTTTCAAACAATCTTCAATACTTGTATGGCACCATTCGCACAGATCAACCACTTTGACCACTTTGCATTGATTACAAGTATTCTTAAATATTCATTGTTACACTTAAACTTAACAAAGCTGACTAACAGTTCTTAATTTTTGTATACTTATATTAAATGTTAAATATTTTTCTGGCTTGGGGTTAGTAAAATTGCAAATACTGCTATAAGAAGGGTTGTACTTTGAGTTAAACGCTCGGCTTTAATCTTTCGAAAATAAATTTTTTTAGTTTTTCTATAACAGTGCTTTTGTTGGATAGTAAGAGTCTTGCATTAGAGAGATCAGAGAAGTTATCAACAATGTTATTGGCGGAGGCTATCATTTTAATCTGTGAGATCCAGTTGTAATTTAAGTGTTGTTTATGCACAAACAAAAGTCTCTCAAAACATTTGCTTGGCAGTCTATCTTCTGTTAATGACAGTATTTTTATTCAGAAATTAAGAATTTTGTCATGAGTATTATTACAAGGGGTCTCGGCCTGTTTCCAGACGGACGATATAATTTGGAGTACATTTTTGGCCAGAAGAATAACGATTTTAACAATTTTATCTGTGCAGTTTCTATTGCATCTAAATAGGAAAGGCTCCATATTTCCGCGCCATCAAGTAATGCTGATGATACCATAGCACCAAAGAGGGCCATTTTAGTTTGCCTAGCGTCACTTTTTCCTTTCCTCAGGATATCTTTTACTTTCCCAGCTGCAAAGTTTGACCTTTGTAAAAAATGTTTGGATGCTCGGAAACATTTTCCAGAAGATGAAAATGGTCTCCCAGATATGTATATTTTGTTAATATTCCAATTGTTTGTTGTGCCAGTAAAGAGGTTTCATTTTTTTTTGTTTTTCGAGATTTATGGAAGACGACGATTTTTTGATTTTTGCGGATTTAGAATTAAGGAATTTTGTGTGCAATAACCTTCGAGAAGTTTAAGCTTTTGTTGGGCACTGTGCCAGGAATCACTCAGAAGACTATGTCGTCGGCTAGCATGAGCATAGCTATTTCACTGAAACTATTGACCGAGATACCTGTTTGCTCTCCCTTTGCTTGAAAATAAGATACTATATCTGCTATAAATATAATGAACAGGGCTGGACTGAGGCTTTCTCCTTGTAATAAGCCCGAAGTGATTTTAATTTATTTGGATAGTTCCTGGCCGTATTTTATTTGCATCATTGCTTGGTCGGATTTTACGATTCTTACCACCCCTTCCACTGATTCCGAAATCGTACAATTTCTGC